>CM024756.1:93277097-93364830 GCA_014218235.1 Colocasia esculenta | reverse complement strand
GTCCTTGCCTTGTTAGCTGCCCCTTGTTGTTGGGGTGTGTGCTGTGTTGTCTTGTGTGTGGTCCCTATTTGGGCACTATTGTGCGTTGTGCTCTACTTGGTCGGCGTTGTTGCTTGGGCTAAGCAGATATTCTGTGTGCCGTGTTGCATCGCTGGTTGAGCGCTGCGACACTTGCCTGTGGTTGTTGTTGGCCTGGTGCTGGCTGGTTGTGAGCTCTAGTGAGCTGCTCCCAGAGACTTTCTCTGTTCGTTCTGGCGGAAGTGAGGTTTCCCCAAAACTGTGTTGTGCTCGTTTTTTGTTGTTGTTGTGTTGCCCTCGAGGTTGAGGTGCATCGCTTAGTTGCCCTGTGTTCTGGTGAGGTTTTTGCATAACTATTTGTTGTTGTTCTGGTGAGGGTTTCTCTCATGACTGTTCCATGCTCGTCTTTGTTGTTGCGGTGTTGCCTCAGGGTCTGAGGTATGCTGTTGTTTTGGCTGGTGTGTTCTGGTGGGTTTTTCCAGAACAGTGCCTCAGTGGTTCTGGTGGAGGTTCTCCTAGGACCAGTTTGCGTTGCATCTGTAGTTCTGCTTGCTGCAGTGTTCTCTCTGATGGTGCATGTTGTTTGGTCATTTGGGTTGTGCATTCTGGTGAAGGTTCTTCCTAGGATCGCCCTTTGTCGCTTCTGGCGGAGGTTCTTCCCAAGAGTGCACTGTGTTCGTTTCAGGCCACCGTTGTGTTGCCCCTGTGGTTCGAAGTGTGTCGTTTAGTTTGGTTGCATTCTGGTGAGGTTCTCCCAGGACGGCTCTTGGCATATTTAGTGGAGGTTCTCCCCAAAGCTGCTTCAGGTGTTTTGGTTGTCGTTGCTCTCTCTCTGTAGAGATGAGCTGTCGATGCTGATGGTTGGACTGTCCGTAATACAATCTGCTTGGGCGTTTCCAGTCAAGATGTTGTACGCTTGGCCGTGTGCCTGGCTGTTGCATTGGCCAGCTTGTCCGTTAGTCATTTCCAGTTTCTCGATTGCGTCGGGGTACTTTGTGTGTGCCCTGGCTCAGATGGTTTGCTTTGTTTTCCTGTGCCCGAGCTCTCCCAGATGATGGTCTGGTGAGTGTCGTAGGGTTTGGCTGGCTGTGCTTCTTGCGAAAGCGTCAGTCTTGCATTGTGGTTTTCCCTCTTGCGTGTGGAAAAGACTCGTTGCATTTCGTTCTTCCTCTACTTTTTGTTGGTTGCTCGGGGTGGTGGTGCTCCACTGTGGTGTGGTTGTCAGGGTGCACATCGTTGAGACCTTCTGGTGGAGTCATCTTCCCTTGAGTTGTTTGTAGTTGAGTTGGTTGCTCCCCTCGTGCTGTCGTTTCCTTGTGCACCGTGGGTCGGTGGACCTGTTCGTGCCATTTGTCGTTGTGATTGTTCTCGCTGCCTGCCTGAACAATTGGGGCATTGGGTCCCTGTTGGTTTGGTGCGAGGTAGTATTATTTTGCATGCGTGTGTGTTGCTCTGCTGTGCACCGGTTTTCTTGCATGGCTTGCTCTTGCAAGCGTTGTTCTGGTGCGTGTTCCATTGTGCCTCGGCTTGTGCTTGGAGGTTTTCGGGTCGTCGCTTTGGTGTTTGGCCTCTCTATCGGTCGCGATAGAGGTGGTGCTTCTTCCTCGTGCGCGCCAGGGAGTTACTGTGGTTTTTACCCTGTGCGGCAGAGTCGGTGCTTTGTGTTTGGGTGTTTCTTTTTGGAGCCGATGTGGTTGTTGTGCTCTTGATGCTGTCGATTTTTCTTGCGCTTCCTTGTGGGTCTCTGGTGGAGAGTCCCCTTCGGTGGGGCCTATGTCGTCTCGGGCCGTGGTGCAGTTGTGTGTACTGCACGTTGAGCATTTTCGATGCTTTGTATTTTCGTGCCTCAAGGGCTGGGGCCGGCGTGGTTTATTGTGCCCTTTCAGCTTGCTTGCAGTTCTTTACGTGTGACTTTTAGCGGGTCTCTGGCGAAGAGTCCTTCCTGTTAGCCCGTGGTGTTGTTTTAGCGCTGGTGCACTTGTGTTGCACTTTGCTTAGTGTTGGTGCTGTGGTACCACTGTGTGCTCGTGCTCGAGTGTTTCAATCTTGTACTGTTTAGAGCCTTGGTGCATTGTATTGTACCTTTGGTGGCTCCTGGTGCTTGTGATAGCACCATGTGTTGTGTCGTGTACCTTGATCATGAGTTTCGTGCGTCATTTCATGACTTCGCTTAGTGTTGGAGGCGTTGAGCTTTCTGCCTCTGGGACACTTTGTACTGGCCTATGCCTTGTGGTTGTACCGTTACCATTGTGGGGTGGCTACTTTGCTTTGCCTAGGTAGCCCTATCGGTGGTATGCCACGCTTTGGTTGTGGCCTGTGTCCAGGTTTTCCCTCTCGCTTTGGGAGCGAGTGTGTTCGGTTGTGGTACTTTACTTTGGTCTAGGTCCCTCTGAGGTCGATGTGTTGCCCTCGACCTCTGTAATTGTTTCAGTTTCTGTGTGTTGTGCGTGGCGTTGGTGAGTTTAGAAGCCAAGGGCGGAGTCTCTTGTCGGTTATCTGGTGACAGTGAGGCATTGGCTTGCTAGTACTCAACTACGTGGTTTGTAGACGTTGGGAGGTGTCTGACTCTAGCTTGACCTCAGACATCTTCCTTGTTTCCGTCATGGTGTGCCATGTTGTGGAGCGTGTAACTCCCAGTTTTTGTGGCTCCACGTGCGTTGGTGTCCTTGTCGGACCACAAGTAAGGTCTAGGTGAGACCTAGTGGTCACAGTGATGTCATTTTCGCGTGTTGTGGTTCTCCGCATGCGTTTGCTGTCCCTGTGGACCGCGAGGAAGGTTGGGTGAGACCTAGTGGTGACAGTGGATGTCGTTCCGTGTGTTTGGATCCTCCATGAGTGTGATGTGCTCTGGTTCTCGTCGCTCGTCTGACTTCTCGGTTGGGCTGGTGACCGATGCTAGCCGCTGCTAGTAGCGTGAGGCTGTTCCCCTGAGACTTGTGCTTGGTTCTCAAGTGTTTCCCATGTTGCTGTTGGCATTTGCATCCTCTTTCAGGCCTTGTTGGCGATAGTGTGGGTTGCCGATCGGTTTGCCCAACAACGGGGTCTGTTGGTGGCTGCAGCCGTGTGGTTTTCAGCTGGCGTATTCTGCTGTTTAGGGCAGATTTTGCGTCACTCGGCACCTATGGGGTTGTCATTCCGTTTGGGCGCCCCATGTGTGCCTGGAGTGAGGTGTTGGTTTTCGGCTTGGTGCTCCACCCGTGTTATGGAGCTCATTGCATGAGCCGTTGGTTTTCTGGCTTCATGTGCCTGTGCACGTTTGGCGGTGCAGTTACTGCGACAAAGAAGTCATGTTGAGACTTAGTGGCTTAATTGTATTGGTCTTACGTTTACTCCTGTGCTTCGTTTCGTGCCCTGGGATCTTTTGGGCTTGCCCCAATTTCGAGGATGAAATTGTTTTAAGGGGGGTAGAATGTAAGACCCAGCTTTCTGTCCGGTGTTTTGGATGACTGGCCACTAATGTGTCTAGGCTGAGCGACGCGTTAGTGTCGCATCGTGGGTGTCCGACACGATAGTCATCTTGTCGCGACGAGGGTGTGCGTCGCGTTCTTGTCGCACTCGGCTTGCCTGTCGCGTTCTTGTCGCGACCAGTCAACGGGTCGCGACAGCATTTGTCTTGCTCTGCTATTCGGCCGTCTGACGCTTGTCAGGGTGGCAGGTGTGTCAGTACGACCTGTCGGGTGGTTGCGGCATCCCTGGGAGGGCATTCTGGACACGTCCCGTTAAGCCGTCGTGTTATGGTCTTTAACGCGATGGGGCGGTCCGTCGCGTCTTGGGTGCCGATGGCTTAAGGCCTTGGCGGTAACCCCTTCTGCCTTTTTCCCTCTTTCCCCCTCTCTTCTCCCCTCTGGCGGTGCTCTGCTGCCCCCTCTTCCTTTTGTGTGTTTTAGGTGAGGAGGAGGGCCGTGCGTCGTGGAGCTTGCGTGGAGCGAGGAGGTGGTGGCCAATCGACGTGATGGGCCCATTGGGTTCGTTCTGCGTGAAAGGTAGGATTACTGAAGTCTTCTCGATCTGGGCGGATGGGAGCTCTTCGTGCTTTCTAGTTAGTTTAGATGGCTTTCCCATGCTCCCCTCCCCCGTGTGATGTTGTTTGTAGGTTGTGGGCGGCCCCAGGATGGAGCATCCTGTGGCCTGCCTCTCGACTGATGTCGCGACCGCAGTGCGCGTCGCTACATCAGTAGAGCCGTCAGCCCGGTCGTGCGTGACATTATCGCGACGCGTTTGGCCGTCACGATAAGGGTCGCTGTCGCGGCACATTTCCTGGTCGCGATAGGTTTGTTGTCATGACGCTTTGTCCAGTCGCGATATGGCTGGTGTCGCGGTGCCCTTCCCCGTCGCGATGGTATCGCGACGGCCTAGGGGGGCGCGACATTACCTGTATTGCCTCGAGTGTTTTCGTGGCCCCGGTTTATGTGTCGGCGTGTGCCCCATGGCAAGCTTGCCCTTAGGACCTTCTGGTTGGGAACGTGGCAGGTTACCTCGCTGTGTTCAGTGACCGAAGGTGACACCTTTGTGGTTGTGTCCTGGAAGTGGTGCCAGGAGGGTCGCGTCTATCTAATAATCGATTGACCGATGGTCAATCGATTATTAGCAGAGTGACGCATTTTGTACTTTTGGTTGTGTTTCGATGTTCTGGCTTGCTTATGCATGCCTTGGTTGGCCGACGGCCCTCTTGAGGGTCCGTGCGTGCATCTCACTTGTTGGGCTTGTCGTGGTTTACAGGCCAGCAGTTTGCGTGGTTTTCGTTGTGCTTGCCCCGCCTGTTCACCCGGTGCTTGGCACTTGAGGGCTTGTTCCGTTCATAGGTTGTCTCCATTGCCTGGGACCCCCGTCTCGGGAGCCTGTTGAGGGAGTACTCCGGGCTACGAGCATACTTGAGTTGGCAGCCGACAGGGCGGACTCTAGAGTGAGGGGAAAATAAGGTTTGGACAGCGGCATTGAGTCGTTTGTAGAGCTCTCTTGTCTGGGGCGGGACGCCGAGGTCGTTGAGGTGGTTCTCTTCCGGCGTAGCCCAGGTAGTCCTTTGTCTCACTACCTCTCTCTATGTTGGCTCCGGAGCCACGTAGTGGTGTCAGGTGTGGGGCCGCAGCATGGCCAGGCTGCAGTGTTGCGTGTATTGTGTGTTCTTTGGCGGTTCTGTCTCGCTCTTCCAGGGAGGTTAGAGGCGAGAGGCAACTGGCGAGCGGAGAGGGTGTGGACGGCACGTCCCCCTCTTAACTGCCAGTGGCGGTGGCTTGGTTGCCGTTGTTGTGACGACATTTTCTCATGACGTTTCCAAGTACGACTTGTTGCCTGAGCTTGCACAGCGGTTATAGCCTGGCTGTCTATCTAGTTTCTGTGGGCGTCGTTGGTCTAGCCTTGGGTGGACCCGTGCTTTTGGTGGTTTCCGCTTCGTTGTCCTCTTGGTTCCGTAGTCCCGTTCTTGCGTGCCAGTCTATGGTGGCACCAGCATGTGTGGCTTCCCGACCTTGCAGTGTGTCCGGGGTCCGGGGTGGTTCTACTTGTGAGCCCTCGACCTTGTGGAGGTCTGAGGCAGCTGTGCTTGAGGTGAGATGTTGTTCTCACTTGGTTGTTGCGTGGTTTCGGTGGGTCTACTGAGGGTTCCTTCCGCCTTGTGCCCAACTCCGTTGGTTTCTGTGGAAGTCGTGTGTGTGTCACGACCTTGGTTGTTGGTCGTGGTGTTGCACTGTTATCTTCCGCTACTTTGTAGTACCCTGCTGTAGGTGTTCCTCGCTTTACAGCTTTCTAGGGTAGTTTCCTATTTTCGGAGTTCTTGTTGCTCTGGCCGGTGAGGGACTGGTAATCCCTACTAGGCCTTGTTCGCGAGGCTCACCCCCCTACTTCCTTCAGCTAGGGGCTTGTTCTTGTGGGAGCTCAGTGTCGGATGGGTTTGCGGAGGCGGCTGTGGCGCCGTGTGTTGTCAGCAGCAGTGAGAGCGAGTGTCGTTCGCTCTTGTACCTGAGTGAGTAGAGAGTTGTGCTTTGCAAGTCCTCGGGGTACGCCCCTTAAGGACTGCACCTTTCTTCTTGTACCTGTGCTTTTGCTTGGGACACATTGTAAAGACCTTTGTATATTGTACATATTGTTATAGTTATTTAAATTCAGTACATATCTCATTAGACTATTTCTTCTAACCTTTCTGGATCTTCGATCCATGGGTGGCGACGCGAACTTCGGCATCCCTGGCGGTGGTCCGGGAGGTCGGGTCATTACACTTGCACGTGAGGATGCTGAGCGGACCAAGAACATCACGGAAGGTACTATTTTAGTTATAGGTGTGCAAGCTCGAGTATTGTTTGATATGGGTGCTACACACTCTTATGTTTCTGAGTGGCTTTCTAGGTAGTTAGCAGTAGAGTCTGGAGTTGTGGCAGAAGAATTAAAGGTTCCCCTATCGGTACATATCCCAGCAGGTACTGTAGCGACCAGGAAGTACATTCCGTCCTTAACGGTGTGCATTGAAGACCAAGGTTTGTTTGGGTGCTTCTACTTGCTCAAGATGAAAGACTATGATGCTATACTTGGTCTACATTGGCTTCAGGAGCACTATGCTCTAGTCGATTGCAGGAGGAAGAGAATTACTTTCCGTATTCTTGGAGAGGATGAGTTCTCACATCCTTTTCCTAGGAATCTTGCAGGAAGGTTTGCGATCTCCGCCATTAAGGCAGTGAAAATGGTGAACAGGGGTTGTGACGCTTTCCTTGTCAGTGTGGTCTTGAATTTTGAGGTTGATCAGTCACCTACCCTTAGGGAGATCGAGGTTGTGCAGGAATTCCCAGACATGTTCCTAGATGATTTGACTGGATTGCCACAAGCAAGAAGTTAGAGTTCACTGTTGAGTTGCTTCTAGGCACCTCATCTATCTCCAAGGCTCCCTACCGGATGGCACTTGTGGAGTTAGCTGGGCTGAGGAAACAGTTGCAGGAGTTGCTCGATAAGGGGTTTATTCGCCCTAGTGTGCCACCATGGGGCGCACCTGTATTGTTCATGAATAAGAAGGATGGTTCTCTTAGGCTATGCATAGACTACAGGAAGCTCAACCAGTGACAGAAAAGAACAAGTACCCCTTGCCGCGCATTGATTACTTGTTTGACCAGCTCTAGAATGTGTCTGTGTTCTCCAAGATCGATCTGCGATCAGGCTACCATCATCTGAGGATCAAGGAGGAGGATGCTTCCAAGCCTGCATTCAGGACCTGTTATGGACACTACGAGTTCCTTGTGCTTCCGTTTGGTCAAACTAACGCCCTTGCAGTGTTCATGGATCTCATGAATAGGGTGTTCAAGCCATACTTGGATAGTTTTGTTGGGGTGTTCATAGACGATGTGCTAGTCTACTCCCCTGATTAGGCTACACACCGTGAGCACTTGAGGACAGATCTAGAAGTTCTCTAAGAGCACAAGCTATATGCCAAGTTTAACAAGTGTGACTTCTGGATGTGCAAGGTTCATTTCCTTGGGCATGTCATCTTAGGCGCTAGAGTTGTTGTTGATCCAGCGAAGGTGCAAGAAGTATTAGAATGGGAGACTGTGAGGACTCCATTTGAGATTAGGAGCTTTCTTGGTTTAGCAGGTTATTACAGATGATTCATAGAAGGCTTTGCCTCCATAGAAGCGCCTTTAACTAAGTTAACCAGGAAAGGGGTCAAGTATGTATGGACCAAGGAGTGTGAGAGTAGTTTCCAGAAGCTGAAGACGAGTCTGACATCTGCACCCATGCTGATATTGCCTACTGGTGCTGAGGGTTTTGTGATTTATTCAGATGCTTCGCAGATAGGCCTTGGTTGCATTTTGATGCAGCATGGTAAGGTAGTTGCCTATGCTTCTCGTTAACTAAAGGAGCATGAGCATAACTATCCAACCCATGACTTGGAATTAGCAGCTGTGGTCCATGCAATAAATATCTAGAGACACTACCTCTATGGTGTCAGGTTCGAGGTACTTGTTCTCTTAGAAGGAGTTGAACCTGCAGTAGAGAAGATGGATCGAGTTCCTCAAGGACTACGACTTCGAGCTTCAGTACCATCCAGGGAAGGCAAATGTCGTGGCAGATGCACTCAGTAGGAAGAGGTCTCTACTTCAGCAGGACTGGAAGATGCTTGAGGATGCAGCATGTGCCATGACCGAGTTAGAGCCACGGTTATGCTAGACTTTTGTGGCACAGTTGTCCATCCGATCCACGATGTTAGACAATGTAATAGAGCATCAAGGAGCAGATCCCAGACTTCAGGAGATGGAGGGCAAGGCAGGCATTGCTCGAGATGAGGATGGTGTTATCTGATTTCAGCACAGAGTATGTGTACCAGACATCGTGGAGGTTTGAGAGCAAGTGCTTGCAGAAGAACACAGTTGGGGTTCTCTATTCACCCAGGCAACACCAAGATGCACCAGTACTTGAAGCGATCCTTCTGGTGGTCAAGCATGAAGAAGGATGTGGCGGAGTTCGTATCTTGGTGTTTGGTGTGTCAGCAAGTTAAGGTCGAACGTCAGAGACCATCAGGCCTTATGAAGAAGATGGACATACCAGTGTGGAAGTGGGAAGCGATCACCATGGACTTTGTGACGGGTTTGCCTAGATCAGTTAAGGGCAATGACTCGATATGGGAGGTCGTGGATCAATTCTCTAAGATTGCTCACTTCTTACCTATGAGGAAGAAGCAGTCTGTGGAGAGCTTGGCGAGGCTATATGTGGGCAGCATTGTGAGACTGCATGTAGTTGCAAAGTCCATTATCTCGGACAGAGATCCGCGGTTTACGTCGAGGCTATGGCAGGCTCTCCAGGAGGCATTGGGTTATCAGTTGAAGCTTAGTTCAGCTTTTCATCCTCAGACAGATGGACAATTTCAGAGGATGATTCAGACACACGAGGACATGTTGAGAGACGTCGACAACAGAAGGAAGGACTTGGAGTTCGCGGTTGGCAAGCATGTGTTCCTCAAGGTATCACCTACGCGAGGTGTTGTTAGATTTGGCAGGCATGGCAAACTGAGTCTATGGTTTATTGGCATGTTTGAGATTCTCAAGCGGATGGGCAGTGTAGCGTACGAGCTAGCATGACCCCCAGCACTAGCAAGTGTGCACCTTGTATTCCACGTGTCTATGCTCAGAAGATATGTGTGAGATCCATCCCATGTTATCAGCCACGAGCCAGTGGAATTTCATCCAGATTTGTCATATGTGGAGCGACCTGTTTCCATCTTAGATCGTAAAGTTCAGCACCTCAGGAACAAGGCTATAGCTTCTGTAAAGGTGTTGTGGAGGAACGTTTCACGAGAGGAGGGTACATGGAAGCACGAGGAGGCCATGAAGAAGTAGTATATGTTGCCCAGCTAGCAACCCCAGAGGGGGGGTGAATGGGATTCTTAAAATATGACTATCTAAACTTGTCAACAAAAATGTTCAACACAAAACACTACGTTTGATTGTTAGTGTTAGTTAAAGAAAACAATAATCACAAACAAGCAACCGCACTACACAAGGATTTTATCCTGGTTCGGACCTCCTTTCCATAGGAGTCCTACATCCAGTCCCTAAGTAACAACTCAGGATTCTACTACCCAAGGGTACAGTCCCCCTCAAGGACACTTACACATCCAACCGTAGCTGGCCTTCTCTTCTTCACCTGAAGAGGAATACAACACCCTGGAACCCAGGTCTTCCTTCAACAGAAGGGAATAAAACACCAGTTTCAACAAGTCCTCTCTTCACCCCAGAAGAGGAACTTCACAGGAGTGTGAATAAGGCAAAATGCCCCTAGACCTGATTTACAAGAAGTATCAGATCTGAGGCTGAGACTGAGAGAGAAAGATCTACAAAAGCAAGTCTCTCAGAACTCAAAAAGGCTCTCTAAAAGATTTTGACAAGAACACAGAGGGCAAGAGCTACGAGGATTGGAATGGACAGAGGCTCTTCTAAGACTGTTTGGCTTGAACGCTTCTCTATCAAGTTGATCCTGTCAAAAGTTCTTTCTTGAAAAGTTATCTTCCAAGAGTCTTGAGTCTTGTATTTATATCTTCTCTTGAGGAAGTAGTTGTTGATATATCCGTTGTCTCTATGCTCTAGTATACGTTAGACTGCATGGTATTGTAGAGCTTCCAGTCAATGGTTCTTTACATTCCACGCATGCAAAGAGAAGATCTTTCTCGATATCCTTCATCTTCCATTTTGTCCAACGTTGTAAACGGTAGTGCTGTCAGAGACCTGCACACAACAAATGCTAAATGATAGATAGCTATGCTGTCTCTTGTTGTTAGTCAATGTCAGAATGAATATATATTAAATAGAAATATCATTTGTTTTGCAAAAAGATGTTTCTAATATGAGCATAGGAATAAAAGATGTCTGTGCATGCATTGTGCAGTGAAATGTTCAGTCATAATAATGCATGGATATCAGAAAAAAGCGAGGGAAGACTTTTGACTTTCAAAATATTTGAAATATGTTTAAATATCAAGCTGTTATAACTCATGAAATCGTTGAGAGTATGACTTATGAAATCGTTATGTGAATGAGTCGATGTTTATGTAAATCGTTGCACATGTATAAACAAATCGATGTGAACACAAATCATTATACAATCACAACCAAATCATTGTAGAGACAAATCTTTATGAGAGTATAGCATGTTCAAACAAAGGAGACTTTTCTCTCTCTAGAATCCTAGAGAGAGAGAGTCTACGATTTCTCTTATGGTTTTGCTGCGCCACCGCCGTCGCCCTGTGGGCCTTGCCGGCCATGGCCGCGGTGGGGCCCCCCCGCTCCTGCTCGTGGCCTCTCCTTCGCGCGAGTTGTGGTGGCTTCTTTGGAGCTTCCGCCTGTTCCAACCGATGTGCATGAAACGGCATTCACGGACCAAGGGGAGCCTATGGTCTTTTTTTCAAGGGAGGAGATGAAGGCATCATTAATTCCTTTTCAGTTTTCGGTTGTGGCAAAGACTGCATATGGAGGCCGCCAATTCTGTATATTCGTTCTCATCTTGTGTCCAGGTGCTGCATCAACGACTCTTTTCTCATCAGCGTGCTGGAGAACTGGCATCTTCTTCTCCAGTTTAAATGCAAGGACGACTATCTCAGAGTGCTGCTACGTGAATCCATTTACGTCCAAGGCAAATTATTTCGATTTTTTAAATGGTCACCCTTATTCAAGCTCTCTGAAGAACCATCGATCATCCCGGGGTGGTTTGACTTCCCGGCATTGCCAGTTAATCTCTACCAGAAAAAACTGCTATCTTTTATAGCGGCGAACGTGGGTCCGGTGCTCCAAATAGCCCATGCAACAGAATTGCTCATTAACACTAAGGCGGCTAGGGTTTGCGTGGAAGTTGATCTTCTCAAACCGCGTCTAGACAGAGTTTGGATCAGGATGGGAGACAATGGAGGTTATTGGCAAGAAGTGTCCTACCTTAACTTACCAGAGTATTGTTGCGCCTGTCGCCGTCTTGGGCGCCCCATGGATCAATGTCGTTCGACGACAGATGCTGCTAATGTCCAAAAGCGTGCCATACCTATTAATAAGGCTGTTGAGAAACCCAACAAGGTTTGGGTTCCAGTGGTTTCTCAAGTTCGGAATGATCCTTTGCAACCCCCTGGTCAGGGTCTAGAGGTTGATGCTGCTACTATTCATGTTTCTCTCCCAACGGTCACTGGTGGCCTCATGCAGGGAAACTTGATCATCGAGTCGGGGAGTCCTTCCTTAACGTTGCATGTTGATCATCAGGTTATGGATCTGGTGATTGCTCAGGAGGCGATGTTAAATAGGGATCATCCTTCTCAGGAGGGTCTATTTAAACACTCTGGGCAGGCTCTTGATGCTCCTGAAGTTTTTTCTTCTCGGCCTGATATCCATGGTCAGACTACCCTGGCTGAAGCTCTTATCAATGTTGGTGGTGGTTGCAATGGTGGTGACCTTGATGATCGGGGTATTATTGAGTCCTCCTCTGATATTCATGATGGTTATGTTCCGGCTTGTAGGGATGAGAAGGGTGTGTTAAGGGATCGTGGATCTGAATGTGGGCTTGACACTATTTCTCTGGTTATTCTGGATAATTCTTTTATGCCTCTGAACTCTACTGTGGTGGTGGAAAAATCTCGTAGTCATCGGGTTGTTACTAGAGCTCGGGCTCACTCGGAGGATAGGGAAAAGATCCTATGTTACAATGAATGTGGCTATTTTCTGGAACATTCATGGTATTGGGAATGCTTCTTCTAAAAGGAGTCTCAAAAAACTGGTCTCTCACCTTCATCCTTCTCTGGTGGCTATTTTTGAACCTAAGCAATCGTTGGACAACCTTCAAAGGTTTCGTCTTCTATTAAATTGGACAACTATGAGGGAAACATGGATCAGAAATCCAAGATATGGGAACTCTGGGATTCTTCTCTTCCTTTGCAGGTGGTACAAAAATCTGATCAGTATATCATGTTGGGTCGTAGTTCAAATTCTGCATACTCTTCTTTTATTACCTGTGTTTATGCTTCTTGCGACTGTGGGAGGCGGCGCATTCTTTTTCATGATCTTTTGCAATTTGGTGCCTCTGTGGACGTTCCATGGTTGATTGGTGGGGACTTTAATTGTGTTGTTCATCCGACAGAGAAAATGGGTGGTTCGTTTGGTAATACTACTGGAGTGATTGATTTTAATGCCTTCATTGCTGCTTCTGGTCTTTTTGATGCCGGCTTCATGGGTTCCTCATTTACTTGGAACAATAATCGTGCTGGAAGTGCTAATATCACAGCTCGGCTTGATCGTATTCTTATCAATGACAAGATGCAAGAGTCTTGGTCAAATATCTCAGTTAATCATCTTAAGGGGGGTCCTTCAGATCATTGCCCTCTTGTTGTATCTAATGTTGTTACTTCTTGTGGGCCTAGCCATTTTGTCTTTCAGAATATGTGGACCACCCATGACTCCTTCCTGCAGGGAGTTTCTAATGTCTAGAAAAATCTAAATGTCAATCATGTCAACCCTCTGGTCCACCTTCAAATGAAGCTCAAGGAGGTGAAGCAATTCCTTAAAGTTTGGAACAAAGAGGTTTTTGGACACGTTACTCAGATGGTGACCTTGGCATCTAAGGAAGTGGAGAGACTGCAAAATGTTTTTGATGTTTCGCTGTCAGAAGGTAATAGATCAGCTTTGTCTACAGCCAATGCTAACTTGAATCTTGCTTTGAATAGGGACGAAATTTTCTAGAAACAAAAGTCTAGAATCAACTGGTTAACTAATGGGGACAGAAACACGTCATTTTATCATGCAAACGTTAAGTGTAATAGGAGGAAAAGCTTTGTTCACAGGCTTAAAATAAATCACTCTGAGGAGTGGTGTATGGATCAGGATTCTCTTAAATCTGAAGCGATTGATTACTTTCAAAAACTCCTTACCTCGGAGCCCCATCAGGTTGACTCCAACCTCCTTTCTCATATTCCCTCTATTATTAGTTCTGACCAAAACATCAAGCTCTGCATGGTTCCTTTGGCTGAGGAAATTAAAAGCACTGTTTTCTCCATGAATGGTCAGAGTGCCCCTAGGCCTGACGGGTTTTCCGGAAGTTCTTTACTCACTATTGGGGTATCATTGGTGATGATGTTATGTAGTCGGTCCAGGCATTTTTTGCTGGCTTCGAGATGCCCAGATGAATATCTTCCTCTCTTATTACTCTCATCCCTAAAGTGGACGATCCTAGAACTTTTAGTGATTTTAGACCGATTACCTTATGCAACTTTGTATACAAAATTGTTTCTAGGATTCTGTGTGGGCGCCTAACCTTGTTGCCTTTGCTTATTTCGGATCAGCAAAGTGCTTTTGTCCATGGCAGATTTATTTTAGATAATGTCTCCTTATCCAGGCATATCCTGCGTGATATTCATCGTAAATTCAGAGGGCATAATATCATGTTCAAACTGGATATGGCTAAAGTGTATGATCGTATGGAATGGGACTTCATCCTGCAGGTTATGCAGAACTTTGGTTTCTCCAACAGGTTCATGTCCTACGTTGGTATGCTCCTTTCCAACTGTTGGTCGTCTATTGTTTTCAATGGATCCATTGCTGGTTATTTCAAGTCCTCCCGTGGCATTCGCCAGGGTGACCCGTTGGCACCCATTCTTTTTATTATTGCCTCCGAAGTGCTTAGTAGAGGTCTGTCGAATCTATTCAGAAATGGTCACATAAAGTATTTTAGTGGTCCCCGAGGTTGTTTGTAGGTGTCGCATCTTTTGTATGCTGACGACACTCTTATATTCATGAATGTTGGAATTAGAAGTGTGAAAAACCTGCTGCGTTTTCTGCAAGCATATGAACAAAGTTCTGGCCAAAAAGTCAATGCGGGGAAAAGTTGCTTCCAAATTTCTGATAAGGCGCCTTCTGCCCTGGTGTCTCGTGTTTCTACTGTGACAGGCTTTAGGCATCATACTGGTGTTATGAAATACTTGGGGACTCCCTTGAAAGCTAGCAGACTAAAAGTTATTGATTATAAATTTATGGTGGATAATGCCACACGTAAACTAGCTGGTTGGAGAGCCAAAACTTTATCCTAAGCGGGTCGTACGACTCTCATTCGTTCCATTCTCTTGAGTCTTCCTGTTTATTTGGCCAGCTCCATCTCTATTCCCAAATCGATATGCAATCAAGTCAACCGTATTTGTGCTAACTTCTTCTGGCAGGGGGCGAATGGTATGCGTAGACGACACTGGGTGGCATGGTCCACTTTGCAAAAACCTTTTGTGGAGGGTGGCTTAAATTTCAGAAACCTGGAGACTCTTCAGGTTGCTATGGCGGCTAAGCAAATCTGGAATATTATTCATGGTGGTTCTCTCTGGTGTCTGTATGCCAAAAAAAGGTTTATTAACCAGTCTCATCTTAGTGACATTAACTCCCCGTTTCCGTTTGGTGTTTGCAAAAGGATTTTCGTTAAAGCTAGGGAGTTGGTCCTTGCGAACATCAGGTGGATTAGAGGTGATGGATCTACAGTCCATTTTTTCAAAGACATTTGGATTGGGGAGAATTCGCTTCTGCATGACATCCAAGGTCTGGCCAACTTACGCCAGCAGTTTTCTAATATTTCGGTGAGGGATATGGCATCTGATGATAATAACTCTATCTGGAACCGGTTGAGTGTTACCCCGGGGCATGTTAGGGGGCTTTTATCTGACTGCCGGATGAGTTTATTGGGCGGCTAATGCCCATGGTGATTTCACTGTCAAATCGGCTTATGATATAGCTTCTACCCGGGGTGTGACCCCTGCTGCTTGGAATGAACTGTGGCATCATCAGATTCCACCGCGGCCTGCCTTGTTTGCTTGGAAGCTGATTCATAGGGCGGTCCAGGTGGATTCCAGAATTGTGGAGTGTGGTATTCCTTTGGTTATAATGTGTTTGCTTCAAAAATCATGATCATGAATCCTTGGACCATCTGTTTATTTCCAGCGACATTGTTAAGGCGTATGGTGTTGGATCACTCCTCTTTTGAACAACAGTATTAACTGGAGTTATCATGTTACCACGAGACTCTGGAGTGTTCTCCTTGACACTAATTTCAATTCACCTCTTCACTTCGCTGGTATGGTTTCTTTCCTGCTTATGCTCTGGGAAATTTGGAAGTTTAGGTGTGCTGCTCGTATGGAGGGAATCATTTGTCCGGTCAATGTTATCAAGCAGTCCATTATGTTTGTTGTGCGTAACATCTTGAGCTCTTCCAATTCTCTGGTTCGGTCCCCTTAAACATGCAGCTATTCTCCTCTCTTTTAATATCTAGGTGTTGCCTACAATCAAAGTCCCCATCATGGTAAAGTGGACGCCTCCTACAGCGGATTATTGTCTTAATGTTGATGGTGCTTCCAAGGGTAATCCGGGTATTTGTGGTGGTGGTGGTTGTATACGGGATACACTGGAAAGTTTATTTGCGGGTTTGCATTTTATTATGGGATTGGCAGCAGCATTTTGGTTGAGGCCAGAGCAATCCATGATGGCTTGCGTCTGGCTATTGAACGACATATTCATATTTCCGTTCTTTACTCGGACTCAGTTGTTCTTATTAAAGGAATTTCTTCTGGGCGATTTCCTCATTGGGCTGTCTTCCCTTGGTGGCGAGGGATTTGTAGTATGATGCAGTTTTTGCAGCCAAGGATCGTGCACATGTACCGAGAAGGAAATCAAGTTGCTGATTCGTTAGCTAACTTTGCTTGTATTAATGGATCCAGTTCAGTTTTTACTGATCTCAGCAGTCTTCCAACTTCCTCAAGGGGTGCTTTGCTGGTGGATAAGGCTGGCCTACCTAGTTTTAGGCGTTCTTAGGTATCTGGGAGATTTGGTTTCTAGCGGCTGCTTGGATGTACTTTTCCTTTGCTTTGCCTGTGGGAGTAGCTTCATGGTGTCGGGTGTATTGTTATCTCATTATTTTTATGAATAAAATACCATCCTTTGGTGCTCGCCGAGTGGAGTGAGACCATCCTCTCCCCCTGGGAGGGGGTGCACTCTCCTTGTCACTGACCCATTGTGGTTTTTCCACACAAAAAAAAAAGTCGTATGAATGAGTTGTTATAACCAAATCGTTGTTCCACTTATCGAGTCGATGTAGTGATCAAATTGTTGTTTTGCTTTATCGAATCGTTACACAGACCAAGTCGTTGTTGTGACTTATCGAATCGTTACAGCAAGCAAATCATTGTGTAACTTATCGAGTCGTTATACTGACCAAGTCGTTGTTGTAACTTATCGAATCGTTATGAAGACCAAATCGATGTGGAACTTATCAAATCGTTATGAAGGCCAAATCGTTGTGAGACCAAGTCGTTGTTCTCAAATTGTTACAAGAACCAAATCGTTGTGAGATTGTAGTTGTTATGCTCACTTAGAGAATCGTTGTGAGAGCAAATCGTTATGCTCACTTAGCGAATCGTTGTGAGATCGAATCGTTATGAAGCCAAAATCGGTATGATACTTATTAAATCCTTGTGAAGATAAAATTGATAGAAATGTGAAATTGTTATGACTCTAATGAAATCGTTATAACACATAGGAAGTCGATGTGTACTTCGAAAAATTACATGTTTTGTACTTTCAAATGCTAAGAAATACTTACTTATTTGCTGATTCCCACCAGATTTGTTTCCTATGCTTAAGCTTCATAAAAACTTGTTAGATCATACTTTATTTGAGTTTTGTTAATCATCAAAATAGATATGTAATTTATTTAATTACATGGGGATGAACTAATCATCAATCTCCCCCTTTTTGGTAATGACAAAACATAACATAAACACAATGGTTCTGAAATAGGTCTAAGTAAAGAGCTAATGAAATCTGAACAATATATTCAGAATGTGTATTTTTTCCCCCTTTTTGTCATTTAAGAAAACAGAAATATAGATGAGACAAAGAAAGCTAGAGAAAAAATAAATGTGAGGCAAAGATGGTGTTTGTATTACTCTTGAGGGGGTACAGGAATGTAGAAGGCAGGAGACAGAAGAGAGGCATGGTCAGAAATGATTTCCCAAGTCTTAAGTTCCTGCTCTTCAAAGAATTGCCTAAAGACCCCATAAGCTACAGATTAGGAAGACCCCATGACAGAAACCATCCTCTGGAGATGAAGGTCCCGCTGCTCTTCTAAGAAATGAGCATAGTGGTCTCTATCAAAGGAAACTTTGTAATGACTTGTTTTCCCAAAGCTGGCATAGGAGAAGAACTGATCAATGGAGACTGGATAATAAATCTACTTCTGCTTTAGTTATAGTCTCATGGCTACATAAACCTTGTATCTCTCATCCCATGTTGCAAATGGATCTCGAACAAGGTGAATGGAGTTCATGTCCAGAAATTCATCAGCTGAGACAGGAGGCTTATTAATTCTGACCTGAGAGGCGTTAGATCATCAAGCTGTTGAGCAGAAAGAGGGTAGAATCTGGCCCAATCTGCTGGAGATAACCTCTCACATTCTGACAAGAGTGGGGCAAGAACATCTGCATTTATGTGGCCCTGATGGTACTCTCTGAACAAGAATCTATTGAATGCAACCAGATTACCTTTCTGCACATGAATTCTCCCCATGACTCGGGAAAACGCTCAAAGATGATGGAGCCAACATTGGAGTCCATGACCAGATAATGAAGGGGAGGGAGAAAGACTACATCAGGCAACTTTAAGGTGGCATAATCAACCCTGATGGCTTCGGTATGAGCATCATGAGAACCAAGATATGTATAGCTTTCCGGAATTGGCCAAGCTGAAGTTCTGGTAGATTATTGAGATATCGATAATCATTGAACATTTTAAAGTACCTGAGCATCTTGATCTCCTTTTGAACAAATGGAGCCCAGGTGTCCTTGTGAAGAATTTGGAAACATTCTGAGAGTGTCAAGGGGTGATCTCGAGGAGGAAACCTAGTTGACCTGGCATGCAGAAACTTATTATACAAGGTCTTGTGGCCCCGAGCCAATTGCTCTTCTGTTTTGGCTTCAGCCACGAAAAATATTTTGGATTTTTTAGATTTTGATAGAGAAGTGAGAGGGAGAATGATATTTAGGTGGTCTGTTAAGTTGAGATGTGGAAGACCAAAGAGAGTGGCAAAGGTAGTTTTCTGAAGGAATTCTCTATACAGCGGTTTGTTTTTATTATCTACTGTAAGAGAAAACCACAGGGGTCGATAGCAAGATTCAGAAGAAATGGAATAAGTGGAAGTTAGTCTACTTTTCTTAGGGACAGGGCTAGAAGAGCCTGTCCTATGAACATGTACTAACTATTAAAACTGAATGGAGGATAGCTACTTCAAATTCATCTTTGATGTCCCTAAGGAAAGGGGCATTAATTTAAGCACTCTCTGGAATAATAGAGATAAAAGAGGGAGGAGTAGGAGGATGACGGAAGGAATGAGTTGTAGAAGAAGGAACATCAAATGGTCCAAAGGAGGAAGGACCAGAAGAGGAGGCTCCAGCTGATGAGGAGGCTGGAGGAACCTCAAAAGAAGGAGGAGGTGAGGAATGTGAGTGGAGGAGGCAGGAGGTGGAGGAATGTGAGTGGAGGAGGCAGGAGATGAGGAGGACTGAGAAGGAAATGGTGTAGGAGAGGAAATAGTTCTTGGAATGGGTTGTTTGAAAGTGATAGGGGCTGGAGGTGCTGTGGAGGATGATGGTGGAGAAGGAGGGGCTGGAGTTGGAAGAGGAGAAGAGCTGGGGGGCTCAGAGGCTACAGCTTGTTCTTCTGCTCTGACAGGCTCAGCCACTGATTCCACTGGCCCGGGTGGCACAAACATATCTTCTGTTGGCCCTGATGGCCCAGACTTCACAGCTTCAGCTTGCCCTGGAACTGCCTCTTCTTCAACAATGCTTGGCCCTGATGCCCTGAGCTACTGGCAGGTGCTGGAGGAGAAGATTGCACCTTCAAAATATCGGAAATAGCAGCTATAGACTCCTTAATGCTGAGGAGCTCACTTCTTACCCAACGAAAGGCATTTCTAATCATGCCCATTTCCTTAGCTGCAGTGCTCTGGCTTATAAAATTGATGCGATGTCAGATTGCACAGAGCAAAAAAAATTTCCTTGCTCATCTAGTCTTCCAACAATAGGCTTCAGATTGAGCTTCAATTTCTTCTTCCTTAACCTCTGATGTGGCTTCCTGGTGAGTAGAGGGATCTCCGGAGCCACTTCTTTCCTTTTTTCACTTGCCCTACCAACGGGCTCCACATTCTCTATATTTACATTTTCTTTTTCTGATTCAGAAGGGTTTGTTAAAACGCCTTCTCTTAACTGATCTTCAATAGGGGCACTAGTAGTGTGCTCCCCCTGAGGCTGTGCTTCCTTCTCAACAGATTGCTCCCCTTGAATAGGAGCATCTTTCATCTGCACATTCTCACTGTGGCCTGCTGCCACAACCTCAGACACAATTTCTTGCTCCCCCTGAATGGGAGCTTCTTCCATCACAGCATCTTCAATGTGGCCTGGTGCCACAGTCTTAGGACAGACTTCTACAGTCATCTGCTCTTGCTCCCCCTGAGCGCTAGGAATGGAATCCAGCACACTTCTAAGAATTGAGGCTACCAAGGAAATGGGGGTGGCAACCTCTTCAACTTTCCCAACGGGCTCAATATGCTCTAGAGGAATGTCCTCAATCCTACTTTCACTGACTGCAGGAACCTCAACATTAACATCTATTGTTGCTGCTGCTGATTGGACTTCCTGAACCACTGGAATTTCGGCCCTGACCATTTCCTGCTGCTCTTGGACTGCTGGCACTTCTGCCCTATCATCCTCTTGCTAAACTAGAATTGCTTGTTCTGCTTCTGCTACCTCTATCTGAGCTGCCTCTTCTTGGACTTCTAGGGCTTCGCCAATAATGGCCTCACCCTCTGCTGCTGAAGTTTTGGTCCAAACTCCAGCCACAAGAAAAGTCAACTCTTCTTTAGGTTCCTGCTTCGAATAGCTTGACCCATCTTCTCAGAGACTGCTCCAATAAGACTAATCCCATAATGCTGTAAAATCTTTGTTAGTAAATGAGCATATGGAAGGGACACATTCAATTTGCTTTTCTTGTCCCAAATCTGAGCATTTGCGAATTTCATCCTCTCTAAAATGACCTCTGCCATGTTAATACTCTGGTTCTGGATGGTCCAGAACATCATATCGGAGTCTGCCTTAGTGCAGGTGGAGAAGGTGGCACTCCTAGGAACCAAATTTGACACACGATAAAGTGTAGGATTCTGTTGAAAGCATTCAACTGGTAAATGTCGATCTTTCCATCCTTGAGCTTATACTCGAGACCAACTATCCCAAAACCTTAGCCTGAACATCGACGGTGTTTACCCCGCTGTGACCGGAGGTAGACACTCCAAACAAAGACTCTATAGCTCATATGTGATATGAATCTGGGTTCCTTTGACAGTAGAGATCAAGGACCCATCTGCTTCTGACTTCAAGCAAACATAAAAAGCTTTAACTAGGTCCAGATAACTTGCCTCTGATAGAGTTGCCATCTTGGTCCACTTCATTCTCTGTATAGCTGCAACGATGTTGTGCATCCCATTCTTCTCCAGATCATCAATATCAACTGCCTTGTTCCCGCACATCTTCGTTTTCACAGTTGTAAACCTTTCCTATTGCTCTGCAGTGAGGAAGCAGCCCATAGCCCCCGACGGTGCCAAAAACTCCAGAAATGGCCATGGTTTTGAGCAAGAGAGGGTTCTGGGGGGTCGTGAAGAAGATTAGAGCAAAAGCCCTCAGGAAATTTTCCGCGGGAAGGGATGGAAGCTTTGAAATCGCACAGAGTCGATGTCGGAGTCGATAGGGCTTATCGTCTCAGGCAAGTTGAAAGAGATGAGAGCGGGAGGTGAATCGATATGGAACAGATTTCAGGTTTTATCAGATAAAGATAAAGTGACTTTGAGGAGATGACGCCATAAATGCGGAAAACGATAGAAAAGAAACAGGTTCGAGATGAATAAATACTTTTAAATTAACGAACTGTCACAGATATTTATGATGCACGTAATTTTTAAGGATTTTGCTCAAATTCAGGGGAGCGAGTAATTAGTATTTCAGTTATATACAGATAAATCTATCACAAATTACACATGCCTAATTCCCTTTTAAGAGACGTAAATCTCTCTTCAGGTAAGGCCTTTGTGAAGATATCTGCTAACTGATTTTGAGTATCAACAAAGGAAATATCTATATTACCATTGGCTATATGATCAAGAATAAAATGATATCTAACCTCTATATGCTTTGTCCTTGAGTGCTGAACTAGATTCTTGGTGAGATTAATTGCACTGGTGTTGTCGCATGTGGCTTCAACTATTGACAGTGCTACTGAGTTTTGTTTCTTTGAGGACCATGAGATCAGACATCCTATAAGAAATTGACAACATCCACTGGTGCTTTTTCTATCTACCTTGCATCCAGCGTAGTCACCATCAGAGTATCCTACTACAATGATGTCACATGATTTTGGATACCATAATCCTAGATCATGGGTTCTAGCTAAATATCTAAAAATCCGTTTGACGGTAATTAAATGAGACTCTCTAGGGTCTGCTTGATACCTAGCACACATGCATACACTAAACAATATATCAGGTCTAGTTGCTGTCAAATAAAGTAATGAACCTATCATACCTCTGTAGAGCTTTTGGTCTACCTCCTTAGCATCCTTGTCACTATCTAGCCTTGTAGATGTGCTCATTGGTGTTGACAGTGGCTTGGCGTTTTCAAACCCAAATTTCTTCAATAATTCTTTGGTGTACTTTGCTTGACAAATGTGTGTTCCTTCATTTCCTTGCTTGATTTGCAATCCGAGGATGTAGGTTGAGCTCCCCCATCATACTCATTTCGAATTCTCCCTGCATAAGCCTCTCAAAATACTTGCAAAGAGATTCGTCGATAGAACCAAATATTATATCATCTACATAAATTTGTACAAGCAATACATGTTTGATTTTAGACTTAACAAATAAATTACTATCTACTTAACCCCTGATAAAACCATGATTCAATAAAAATGCATTGAGCCTTTCATACCAAGCTCTAGGTGCTTGCTTTAATCCATACAATGCTTTATGCAACTTGAAAACATGATTTGGAAAATCAATATCTTCAAAATTGGGAGGTTGTTTTACATAAACTTACTCCTTTATATAACCATTTAGAAATGCTGATTTAACATCCATTTGAAAAAGTTTTAAACCCAATGCAAGTGCATAAGAAAGTAAAATCCTAATTGCCTCAAGTCTAGCCACTGGTGCATAGGTTTCACCGAAATCTATGCCTTCCTCTTGGGAATAGCCTTGCGCTACTAGTCTGGCCTTGTTTCTTGTGATCACACCAGCTTCATCCAATTTGTTCCTGAACACCCATTTGGTGCCAATCATAGGATGATCTGATGGTCTTGGAACAAGGGACCATACCTAGTTTCTCTTGAACTGATTAAGTTCATCTTGCATGGCTAATATCCAAGATTCATCAAACAGTGCTTCATTGACTGTCTTAGGCTCTATTTAAGATACAAAGGCTAAATAATCACATGGGATTACGTTACCTCTAGTTCGTACCCCAACTGATGGATCTCCAATGATGTTATCTAATGGGTGATCCTCTTGTATCTCCATTCCTTTGGAAGATCATCATGTGATATGTCTTTTTGTTGTAGATCTTCCAAGGGTGGATCTTCTTTGTCCTCAATGGATGAGTTCTTTAATTTCTTAGAAATTCATCTGCATCATCAACATCACTATCTACTTCCTTTCTCAACGAAGGGTTAGTCTCATCAAAGATAACATGTACAGTTTGCTCAATTAATAAACTTTGTTGAATACTCTATATCCTTTGGGTTTAGAAGCATACCTCATAAATATACCTTCATCAGACTTTGAATCCAGCTTACCAATATCTCTTTTTCCATTGTTGTGAATAAAGCATGGACATCCAAAGGTTCTGAAGTGACTGATCTTTGGTTTCTTCTGCTTGTAGAGCTCGTACGTAGTCTTCTTCGGGATTGGCCTAATCATTACTTTGTTAATTATGCAACATGCTGTGTTGATGGCTTCGGCCCAGAAATACCTTGGTAAGTTATACTCTGACAGCATTGTTCTAGCCATATCCAATAAGGTTCTGTTCTTCTCTCAGCTACTCCATTTTGCTGTGGGGTCCTTGGTGCTGAGAAATTGTGCTATATCCCTTGATCATCACAGAACTTAGCGAATCTCTCGTTCTGAAACTCTCCTTCATGATCTGATCGAATGCTGACAATGGTGTACTTCTTTTCTTTCTGAACTTTCTTACTGAAGCTAATGAAGCTGTCAAATGTGTCATCTTTGTGCTGCAAGAAAGATACCCAAGTAATTCTAGAGTAGTCATCCACTATGACGAATCCAAAGTTCTTTTCACCAAGACTTGTGGTCCTCATCGGCCCAAATAGATCCATATGCAGTAGTTCCAAAGGTTTTGAGGTTATTACCACGGTCTTTGACTTAAAGGATGATTAGTGTGCTTTCCTTTTGCATACGGTTTACAGACACCTTCCATTTTCGTGCTTACTTTGGGCAGACCTTCCACTAAGTTTCTCTTGATTAGCTTTCTGATTCCATCCAAGCTACAATGGCCCATTCTTCAGTGCCAAAGTTCAGTTGATTGCTCTTTGTTTGCTGCAAGACATATATCCTGATCCCCTAATTCTTCTAAATGAAGCACATAGAGATTCTTCTCTCTGCAGGCTTCAAACACAGTTTTACCATATTTTAGAATGCTGCATCTTGATTCTTGAAACTTGATTGGATGGCCTTTGTCGCACAGCTGGCAGATGCTGATTAGATTATGCTTGAGTCCTTTCATGCATTGAACATCCTCTATGAGAGTCCTTGACTGCCAACTATTCTGGTACCAATGACTGTTCCTTTCCATTATCTCCATATGTTACTGTGCCTTCTTCAGCTTCGAGATGGGAGAACAACTTTCTGTTCACTATCATATGCCTTGAGCACCCGCTATCCAGGTACCATTTAGATGCTCGAAGGCTTCCCTGCAATGAAAACACTAAACTTTAGGTATTGAAGTTTTTGGGTCCTTGCTGGTTGGTTTCCTCTTTTTTCTTCTCAATTATCCATCTTTTATGTTTTGTTGGACATGTTATTTTAATATGACCTAATTTGTTGCAGTGGCTACAGCAAGATATTTTACTTACTTTTTCAGTTGGTATATATTTAAAGTTTGACTTGTATGCAGTGTCTTGTTCAGCTACAAATTTAGGTGTTGGATATTTTAGGATGTACTATTGTTCTTCATTATCGGGAGGAGTGTATCCTAAGCCATATTTCTTCTTTCCTGACCTTTTAGCTCCTTTTAGTATTAATGTTGTTTTTCCATTTGTAAATTTTTCTAACGCACTAGATATTTTTTCATTTTCTTCTGTTATTGTGTTAATTTCTTGATTTAATTTACTTACTATTTCCTGGTTTTCCAGTCTTGCTATTTGTTCATTTTTATTTTTCAAATCTTCACCCAATAGTTCATTTCTTCTTTTTAGTTCAGTAACTTGCCTTTCCAGTTGCTCATTTTCATATTTTAGATTTGAATTGGTGTTTTCTAAACAAGCATGATTTTTCTTGCTGACTTGTAACAATTTACACACATCTTTGCATTACTATATAGTTCGTTAAAAGCATCTTCTAAACTATCAGATTCAATTCATTTCATGATGAAAAGGATGAGTCAGAGGATACCTTATCATCAATGTTTGCCATGAAGGCCAAGTTAGCCTTTTATTCTTCCTCTTCGCTTGAGCTCGACTCAATGTATGAGTCGCTGCTGTTGTCCCAAGCTGCTGCCTTTGCTTTCTTCTTATATTTTCTGAATTTTCTAGCATTGTCTTTCTTTCTGACTTCAGTCTTCTTTAGCTTTGGACACTTGGCCTTGATATGTCTGGGCTTCTTGCATTCATAACAAATCGGTTCTGTCTTCTTTACATCCTTGACTTCAGGCTTTTTGAAGTCCTTTCCTTTTTAAAGTACCTTCTTCCAGACTGGTATTTCTTTTTTTTGGCTAATATACGTTGTAGTCTCCTGGATAACAACGCTTCTTCATCGTCGCTGCTTCTCATGCTTTCCTGGCTATCTGAATCTTCTTCTGATATACCTTCTTCGGCATTGAGAGCGTTGGTATGTTTCTTTCTACTTGACGACTCTCCCAACCTTTCCATGTTGACCTCATGGGCCATTAGGGACCCAACGAGTTTCTCCAGTGACATTCTCTTTAGGTCATTGGCCTCTTCTATTGCTGTCACTTTTGGAGTCCACGAGGCTAGTAGGGATCTTAAGATCTTTCTCACCATATCTCCCATTTCGTAGTTTTTTCCAAGACCAGCCAACCCGTTTGTGATATCTGTAAATCTGCTGTACATCTGAGTTATTGATTCCCATGACTGCATCTGGAACCTCTCGTACTGTGTCACCAAAATATCTATTCTTGTCTCTTTTACCTTATCCGTGCCTTCATAAGTGATCCTCAACTTCTCCCACATTTCCATTGCGGATTTGCAGGCAGAGATCCTGTTGAACTCCTTCTTACTAAGAGTGCAACACAGTATGCTCTTAGCCTTGCAGTTGAGAGAGATCTTCTTCTTATCATCTTCTATCCATTTGTCTTTCACATTTGTAATCAAAAGATCTCTTTTTCAATAATAGGGCAAATCTGATAATCGAGCCCTTGAAGGAAAAATTCCATTCGTGTTTTCCAGTAGGTATAATCATCACCATCGAACAATGGTGGTCTATTGACGGACTGACCCTCGAAATGCCCTTGAGCTGCCATTGATCTTTTCTCTTCAGATCGTTACATCTTCTTTGTCGAAGAAACTCTCTCTGATACCACTTCTTGCCGAGCTAGCAATCCCAGAGGGGGGTGAATGGGATTCTTAAAATATGATTATCTAAACTTGTCAACAAAAATGTTCAACACAAAACACAACGTTTGACTGTTAGTGTTAGTAGTAAAGAAAACAACAATCACAAACAAGCAACCACACTATACAAGGATTTTATCTTGGTTCGGACCTCCTTTCCACAGGCGTCCTACGTCCAGTCCCTGAGCAACAACTCAGGATTCCACTACCCAAGGGTACAGTCCCCCTCAACGACACTTACACATCCATCCGCAGCTAGCATTCTCTTCTTCACCTGAAGATGAATACAACACCCTGGAACCCAGATCTTCCTTCAACACGAAGGGAATAAAAACACATGTTTCAACAGGTCCTCTCTTCACCTCAGAAGAGGAACTCCACAGGAGTGTGAATAAAGGCAAAATGCCCCTAGACCTAATTTACAACAAGTATCAGATCTGAGGCTGAGACTGAGAGAGAAAGATCTACAAAAGCGAAGTCTCTCAGAACTCAAAAAGGCTCTCTAAAAGATTTTAACAAGAACACAGAGAGCAAGAGCTATGAGCATTGGAATGGACAGAGGCTCTTCTTCTAAGACTATTTGGCTTGAACGCTTCACTATGAAGTTGATCGTTTCAAAAGTTCTTTCTTGAAAAGTTATCTTTGAAGAGTCTTGAATCTTGTATTTATATCCTCTCTTGAGGAAGTAGCCGTTGATATATCTGTTGTCTCTATGCTCTGGTATACGTTAGACTGCATGGTATTGTAGAGCTTCCAATCAACGGTTCTTTACGTTCCACACATGCAAAGAGAAGATCTTTTTCTATCCTTCATCTTCCATTTTGCCCAATGTTTAAACGGTTGTGCTGTCGGAGACCTGCACACAATAAATGCTAAATGATAGACAGCTATGCTATCTCTTGTTGTCAGTCAACGTCAGAATGAATATACATCAAAATAAAAATATCAATTTGTTTTCCAAAAAGATGTTTCTAATATAAGAGTAGGAATAGAAGATGTATGTGCATGCATTGTGCAGTGAAATGTTCAGTCATAATAAATGCATGGATATCGAAAAAAAACGAGGGAAGACTTTTTACTATCAAAATATTTGAAATATGTTTAAATATCAAGCCGTTATAACTCATGAAATCGTTGAGAGTATGACTTATGAAATCATTATGTGAATGAGTCGATGTTTATGTAAATCATTGCACATGTATAAACAAATCGATGTGAACACAAATCGTTATACAATCGTAACCAAATCGTTGTAGAGACAAATCGTTATGAGAGTATAAGCAAGTCGTTATAAGCAAGTCGTTATGAATGAATTGTTATAACCAAATCATTGTTTCACTTATCGAGTCAATGTAGTGATCAAATCATTGTTTTGCTTTATTGAATCGTACAAAACCAACTCGTTGTTGTGACTTATCAAATCGTTACAGCAAGCTAATCGTTGTGTAACTTATCGAGTCGTTATACTGACCAAGTCATTGTTGTAACTTATTGAATCGTTATGAAGACCAAATCTATGTGGAACTTATCGAATCGTTATGAAGGCCAAGTCATTGTGAGACCAAGTCATTGTTCTAAAATCGTTGCAAGAACCAAATAATTGTGAGATCGAAGTCGTTATGCTCACTTAGTGAATCGTTGTGAGAGCAAATCGTTATGCTCACTTAGCGAATCGTAGTGAGATCGAAGTCGTTATGAAGCCAAAATTGGTATGATACTTATTAAATCCTTGTGAAGATAAAATCGATAGAAATGTGGAAATCGTTATGACTCTAATGAAATCGTTATAACACATAGGAAGTCGATGTGTACTTACAAAAATTACATACTCTGTACTTTGAAATGCTAAGAAAATTTTACTTATTTGCTGATTCCTGTCTGATTTGTTTCCTGTGCTTAAGCTTCATAAAAACTTGTTAGATCATACTTTATTGAGTTTTGTTAATCAACAAAATAGATATGTAATTTATTTAATTACATGGGGATGAACTCATCATCAGTATCCCCATCTGTTTAATTAGTACATTTGCGCTAACTTCAAGGATGAAGTTTCTTGAGGGGAAGAGGCTGTAAGGCCCTAGTTTCTGTGCCTTTTATGACTTGTTGTTATGTTTTAAGTGCTGTCCGAATTTCTTTAACATCAACATCCCTTGACTAACAGCTTGTTGACGGCAAGAAATGTGTCGTTTACCATCTGACTTGAGGATCTTGACATCAAAATCGATTGACATCTACTTCATGTCGACGACAACTAATTGGACGTTAACTTCTCCGGCTGCGTTTGGGTTTCTTTATCGTAAAACCATCCTGATTTCTCTAGGAGATAAACATGGAAACCCCTACGTCGACTGGGATTCTCTTTCCTAGGTTACCTATGACCCAAACTCCTATAAAAACTAGGTCATTTCTACAAAGAGAGGACTTTTGCTCAGCTAGGGCTATTGGGTTCGGGGAGAGGAAAAGAGAGAGTTTTGAGGTTGTAGATCTGGCAAACCAGAGGCTACACCGGCATTCTTCTGCACGAGGAAGGTCCTTCTGAACGTAGAGAAAGCTCTCTTATTGTTGGCAGGTCGTTCGCTTGGTCGTGGGAGTCGAATCAAATCTATGAAGACTACCTCTTTGGCGTAGCCGAGGAGGGCTTCATCACCCTAATCTGATCTTCAGGAGTTTTCTAGAGGCAAGTAACTTAGGGGTTTCATCCCTATACCTATCATCTACGGTTTTAAAACTTTTACGGATTTTTGTCTCATGTCCTGGACCCACAAATTATCTATTTTTCTATTTCAGACTGCACTTTCTGCAGACAAAAAGTTGATGGAAACATCCTTACCGTTAAGTTCTTGTGTTGACGGCAATCGATCATTCTGTTAACCTTCCTTGACAGCAAACCATTTGCCGTTAAGTTCTTCATATTTTTCCAGAAAGGTGTTTTAACATATGTGATGTGATCTTTCAAAGATTTTGAATGTATACATAGGTTTGGAAAATTCTATCTTGTTAGGTACATTTAGAAATTTGAGTCACAAAATTCTGATGATTTTCTGATCATATTTGTAAATTATAGAAATTTTGTCATGAGTAAATGAGCATGCCATATTAGACTTAAATTTGGGATAAATATGTATGATGTGTATTATTGTCATACTATTTTCCCATGAACTTAGGGTTACTTTTTGCATGTTTCAGGACAAATAGAGTCGTCAGTTTCATGTTCATCATGTTTTTAATAAATCATCTTGTTAATTGCCTGAAACTTGTATTAAATCTTAAAAATATATATATTGTGGAAAACTTTTTTAAAAATTAGACATCTGATATATTCCATGTATATGATCTATGATTAAAATTTAAGCATTTTATGACATATGTGACTACTGTTTCCAGTAGTGAGTCATTAAGGGTCATATTAAGCATGATTTGTCAAAAGTGATGTTTTTTTATGATTAGTATCACAATTAGGCTCTGTTAAATATGTTTTCATATTTTTAAACATTAATGTCTACTTCTACAATCTGAGATGAGTGTGGTGTCTTAAAGCATGCGATTAGTCTTGTGTATGCATGAGAATTGTGTTAAACATGTGAATAATATGATTAAGTGATTAATGTGCCAAGATTGACACTGCTACCATAGAAAGCTGTGGAGCCGTACTGTAGAAAAGTGCCTATGGGAAGGATCAATGTATATGTGATATCTTGTGGGCATCAGGATGAAATCCTAGAGGTGGACAAGTACTACTGGTTAAGGTGGAGAGTGCTTCTCCCGGTTCTGCACAGTTACCAAGATTCATCACTTTATTGCCTAGGTGACGAGTATGTGATATGTGTGTGATGTGTCCTTCTCTATGGTGGTTCGGACTATGTGTCACGACAAAGAATGTGTAAAGATGTGAATTAAGTGTGAATGTGCAAAGTAAATATGTGAAAGTGATGTGATAATGTGCTGCAATGTGTAAGAATATTTTATGTTAAAACAACAAGTAAAAGGTGAGAATATGTGACATGTGAGCATGTTGAATGTGCTAGATATCATGCTAGTCATAGATATATGTTTAATTTCATGATTTAGATACCTGAAAATGTGCCATGAAATGAGTTGTAAATTGTATCATGAGTCATATGAAGTCCATGTGTAGTTAGCATGCTATAGATTGTTCATTTAATGGCTATTTATTGCTACATGAATCATGTGATAAATTGTTCTATATGTTAAACATGTGTAGAATGAATGTGATAAGTGTTTAGATGTACCAATATGTTGATTGCTGAGTCTTTTGTGAAGACCCATCCTTGCTAAACGTATAGGTGAGGCAGGTATTCCTGAGATCGAGAAGGAGATAGCGAGGAGAAACTCCGAGCGAGAAGAGTAGTTGAGACTTAGAGAGCTATCCACATAGCTTGTACTTTTCTTTTACTTAATACATGAGACGATATTGTGATATGGACTTGTTATTTGTGGACTTTGTATATTTATTTGCTACTATAGACTATGGCATGTGTGTGGTAATAAAGGAATAAGAATTATTCCCATTTCCGTTGTACCTTTCTTTGTATTTGTGTACATCTCTACCTACTGTGTTGTGCTACATACATGTCCCACTGCGACGGCACACTTTATATCAACGTGGATTGGGATAATCATACCAGTATAAAGGGGGTCGTTACATTTCCACTTCTAGGTATGGTGTTTAGTTTTTTTTTTTAAATGTGATGTGTAGAGGAGTATCATGTCCTGACATATAATGCATCTATAAATGTTGTAATGTGAGTGAATAAGAAATCAAGAGTAAATTTTGAACTTTTCGAGCATAAATTACCTCAGGTCTTCACAAAATAAAAAATTAATTAACTGTCATTCTTCAGGTATTACATGATTCACAAATTACAACTGAAAGGCAGACGCCGCAAAGGTTGATCTCTCAGCAGATTAATCCTAATGTCCCACCTTCTAGAGCTTTTGATTACCTAGGAAAAGGTAGGTATGAGCAATCATGCCTAGTAAGATTTATCCTCCAGAATCAAGGAATATAAAAGTTTACATGAGTCAAAGATAATTGTGGTAAAGGAATGTAACAAGTACAAGGTCCAAGTAATGGAGAATGGTACAAATTAGGTCGTAGATGTTGTGAACCATAATTATCAAACAATGACATGATTAAAATAATATGCCAATGAACTGACATATAGTGACCATTAGTGAAATAGCTGAGCATGAGCATATGAGAAATAGTTCAGAAGACATTAGTGAGAATACATGTATAAGATGCCCTATCCACTCCTCAAGCAAGTAATAAATGTTCATGCCTCAACATAAATCATGCAAATGTCGACCAATTTAGAATATAGTGGTGTCATGTCAAACACCCCGTGGATCAATACCGCTCTGCGCAGATTAAATGAATTCGGGTGCTCCTCCCGGTACTACATCTGCCCCATTTGCACAGGCATTAGTCCATGAGAGTCTGAAGACCCAAGAGTATGTCATCCCATTTCCATTTCTGATAAACATACATACATGGTACATGGGCACTCATCAGGAGTAAAACAATATCACAGGAAGCAAAGTTCTATGAGTTAATCTTTAAAGATATCCAGAAGGTATAAGAAACAACCTAATTTAGGATATCCAAAAATAATCGATGGATTTGATTGATGGTTAAATAACTCATCCTAGTGGTATAGTAGTTTAGAATTCAAGAAAATTGGAAAGGCAAGTTGTTTGGAGAGTTTAGGAGTGTATCTGGTGAAGAAATGGGTCTATTTGTCAATAGAGACAGGTGGTTATTGGCAGCCACTGCTTGGTTGTCGACAACACTACTTGGTTGTCAACAACTACTGCTTGGTTGTCGACACACACTGAATGGTTGTCGACAACTAGTCGTTAGTTGTTAACAACACTGAGTTTCTGGGTTCTAGTTAAGGCTACAAATAGGGGATTCAAGCTCCGATTATGGTCTACAAGAGTGATAATCAAGTGGCATTCATGATGAGAGAAAGAAGGAAAGGGTGAGAATCTTACTGTCAGTAAACCAACACCCTTCTCTTTCTACTCGGGTAGTAGAAAAATCTGGTTTATACCAAAATTGGCTTGCTAAGTAGTCAATAAATAGAATAATCAACATGTTTTCAAGGTTCAGATTTAATCCAGCCCTTATACTGTAGATCAAACAATCGTTCTTTGTATAATGATTGACCACATTCAGTGGCACAATTCAAGCTAAGTAGATTTTTCTTGTCATGTAGGAAACAAATCTAGGTTTCTGGTTCCATGATGTAGTCTCTTCTTCAAACTAACATACTAACAAGGGATTGGAATCAGTTTTTTCAGGACAGAACTACATGTTTTGTCGAAAAATGGGATCTATTTGTCGATAGATACTGGGTTCTAGGTTCTATCCTCTTTTCTGGGCAGTCAAAAAGCTAGCTAGAAGGAGTTGGGTGCCTCCAACACTTTCAAAGTTTTACTGCTTCCTATTGAAAAGACCAACCAATAGTTTTAGGTTCTAAACATGTTCCCATACACAAGACTTGATGGTTGAGATGATGAAGAAAGCTTGACCGAACTGCTACGTAGGGTGATCTGAAGAGAACATTGCAAAAAATTGATGGTTCATCTTAGTACGGAAAAGAGATAAGAGGTACATCCCACACTTCAAAAAAAAACTTATTAAACACAAGTCGAATGTATTAACAAAGGTTGAGGCTCAAACTCAAGGACTCTAATTGAAGGAGGGAAAGAGAGAAAAAGAAATCCTTCCTTAAATTCTCTCTGGGAACTGGAGGAACTTTGCAATAGATGATTAAATGGGTAGGCAAAAGTGTAACAGTGATTGTTCTAAATGGAGGTTTGGTTAGCAGTGAAATAACATAAGAAATAGATATGATCGGAGTGAAAAAGAGTGACAAATCATACCTGATGAAAGAGAGTGAATCCTTCTATACTCCAAAGAAGGTTCTCCACAAGAAAGGATAGTAATAGTACTAGTAGCAGCACAAAAGGATAACAACCAAACTCTCTGTAACACCCCGAAAATTTAGTGATTAAAAATTTTAGAAATAAAGGGGAATAAATAAATTCTGCAATTATCGGAATGATAAAACTTACGTACTATATCGTACGAGAGAAAACACATCGGAAAATTCCATAAAAAAAAATTATAAATCAACCCAAATATTGTCCCTAAGTGTTCTACGAAGGATTCGTGCAACGAAAAATCAGATTGGTCGAGTGTACGTCACACGTGACCAAGTTAACCGAATAGGAAACTAAGTCAGAAAAATTGTTAACACGGAAAAATAAACCCAACCATAAATTAAATAAACATATTCGAGAGACTTCAAACACCATGTATTAATGACCCATTAACAAGATTGGGCCAATGAAGCACATTTGGCCCAAGGATAAAAATTTGGACAAGAAAATACCTAGAAATTCATGTATGTAATATGCAGGGATTAGGGAGGGCAAATTAGGGTTAAAAGTAGTGGTAAAGGCCATGCATGGCAACCCAAATCATGGCCAACCCTGTATGACACCTTCCATGGTGTAGCTACGTCCTTTGGGTGATAAAATCCCAGATTTGGAAAGTAGAAAGCAGAATTCGTAGCTCCCTTTCCTAGTCCCATTAGGACATGTAAATACACCCTAAATCTATAAGAACTCATCACTAAACTCTTGGGAAAGGTTTGGCAACGAGTTGGGACATTTGGAGGCGGGCTAGGGTTTCAAAGGAGGAGGAGAAAGGCTGGGAACCGGAGTTCATCCCTCTTCATCCTTGCTGGTCCAGAAACATCGACTTGTCTTAGATCTTCATAAAGGTAGGTGTTCTCGGGCGAAGAGTAAAGGAAAACCACCCATATAGATCTTCGAGTCTAGGTTCATTTGCACTTGATTTGATTAATTTTCATTGAGTATACATTGTGTATTAGTAGTTTTCCCTAAGTCGCACACAGTTAGGGCTTTTTTCTGTTCTTCTTATCATGCACATGATTCAAGACTGATTAGACTAATACCCAACATCGAAGTTCTTCTACTTGTACTCACGATCATCGTTTATGTTGGACGTTTTGTCTAAAAGTCTTTAGTTAGACAGTTATAAGCATGGTAAGAGAGTCACTGCATGATACTGTGATTTCAGGCTGCACTTAGCTTTATGTTCGTCCTATTTTTCATGAGATTCAAGACCGAATTAGGTCAGGTTCCCAACATAAATGTTCTTCACTAGTCATTATGGTCATCCTTTATGTTAATGTTTTGTCTAAATGTCTTTTGTTAGAGATCTATAAGTGTGGTAAGTAAATCGCTGCATGAGATGTGTTATCGGGTTACACATGACTTTTATGTTCTTCATATATTTCTGGAGATTTCTAATTGATCTTTTTGTGGGATACCCTTGGACTAGAAGGATTGGGGAAATGTGTAGCCCAACATGGCCAAAAGTACCCTAGGGGTGCGTGGGCACATGATCCATGGCCGATTTACAAGATCCCTAGAGTGCCACGTGTCCAGATGTGACTAATGGTGGAAACGTTCCCGAAGTGTGTCGACCTGCCCATGGGGTGTGTCGACACACTGTCCCAAACTGGCACAAAAGATTTCTGGGAAGGGTCTCTAGTGTCGACAATACTTAATCCTGTGTCGACACTACTTGACCCTGTGTCGACACTACTTGATCCTGTGTCGACACTACTTGATCCTGTGTCGACACTACTTGATCCTGTGTCGACACTACTTGATCCTGTGTTGACACCCTGTACATACTTGTTGACTGGGTTCTCAGGGAGCTGGGGCTAGTGTCGACACTACTTGACTCTGTGTCGACACCACTTGACCATTTCTCATCATTTTACCTTGTGTTTGAAGCATTGTGTCGACACTACTTGATTCTGTGTCGACACCACTTGACCATTTCTTCATCATTTTACCTGTGTTTGAAGCATTGTGTCGACACTACTTGATTCTGTGTCGACACTACTTGACCATTTTTTCATCAATTGGCCTTGTGTTTGAAGCATTGGGTCGACACCAGTAGGGGGTGTGTCGACACTACTCTTGCAAAAAAAATTGCATGTCTTGGGTCTGATCGTTACATGATGTCTACTAGCATGTGCATGATGTTATATAGTATGCAGGACCTAAAAGAAATCAACCCATTGAAAAATGGTAATGATATGAATATGATCTAATGTGTAATTGTGATTGACCTTATGTTCATTGGATTATCTTGTGATCTTACTTATTGTCAATTGATAATAGGAAATAGAATATGAAGTGGATGAATGTGGGTATGATTGTAGTGGAGTTAATATCATTGCATTGATGAGTTTCAATAGTAGGTTTTCCGATGTTCAATTAATTATTTGTCAATTGCTACATGTTAGGAAAGATTCGTGAACGTCACTTACACCTTTGCACGAATAGGCACCACCCTTCTTGGGGAATTGAGAGCTCTCTACCGGTCATTCCGAATCGGCAAGACTAGCGATCTTTTCCTTAAGACCTCCGTAAGTCTCCGCTCTCTATGGATTCCCACATAGAGGTCAAGCTGGTTGTACCAGAAGTACCCTGGAGGTAGAGCGCACATGTTCTGCATACGATCTGTCATTAGTCATCCTCATGTCAAGACATTAATGAATTATTGAAACATAAGATACGTTGTTATACTGCCCTTTTGTTCTCTTGAGCTTTTGTCATAACTGGACTCTATGAATGATCATGTCTTTCTTACTATGAGCTTGTCATTGAAATTCTGTGGCCATAATATGAATATGTTGTTCGGCACAATATGGGACTTCGGTTCATTTGACTAATGCCTGTGCATAGGGGCCCTGTTGGTCATGGGGAAGAGAGCCCCACGTACTTATTAACCACGGGACGAGTATAGGACTTGTGGTTTGGTGTGGCATGGCACTGATACTATATGCAAGATTTGTTGAATGTGCCTTCGTTTGATATGATATGATCTGATAAGTCTGTCGTGAATACGTGATATCAATGTGAGGCCAATCATGTGATACGATTCTATACTTTTGAAATATTTGTCCATGTTTATGCAACTCGACATTTGATCTGATATGATATCCGTTCTATTCTGCTATTTCAATCTGTTAATATTGCATGCATTGTCATCATACATGTTCATATCTTGCCTATTTAAAATGTTAATCATGTCTACTAGTGCCTGCACAATATTGAGATGTAAATCTATGAGCTAGTTCGCTCACCCCTATATCCTGCCTTATTCAGGTAGTGATGAGGAACCAGAGGAGATTGATGGGTCAGGGCAGAGTGATGGGCAACCGCCCTATGAAGAGGTGACAGTTTAGGAATAGATATTTCAATAGACTATATATTAGAAAAATATTTTCTTTGAATAATGAACCCTTTAGTTGGGTCTTCTTATGTAAGTTGTAACTAGTAAATTGAAAGGAATAAAGAGTACTTTGGATGACAATATATGGTCTCAAATGTGTTGTTATGTTTAATTGTGACTCTAACGCTATTCAATGTGATACGTCTTGTATCGTTCACGTCTCCCGGTATTTATTCTCTACTAAATATTAGGGCGTGACAGTTATTTGTGATGACCTAACCAGCAAACTGTCCAATAACCGTACTGTTGGTAGACTTCCCAGGAAGATCACCCATCCTGGGACTACTCCCAAATGAGCACACTTAACTTCAGAGTCTTTTCCTGCTCGAGCTGGAAAAATGACTAGTCCGATTGTTGCTAGTCTGCTGATTTAGTTCATTTAATATATTCTATATGGGGCGTTACAATCTACCCCTTTATAAGCGAGGTCCTCGTCGCTATTCAAATATAGCACACAATCAAACCCCAGGTGAGCAGGATTCTAGAGGTGGCCCCCATAGGCTCAAGAGGTAGCTCCCACTATGTAGCTCTTTGCGCCATTATGGCCTCAAGAGGTGGCTCCCATAGCGTAGCACTTTGCCCTATGTGGTACTTAGTTCTGCACTTCCGGCTGGGCAAGGCTCTGATACCATTTGTGACGACCTAACCAGCAAACTGTCCCAACAACCGTACTAGTTGGTAGACTTCCAGGAAGGTCACCAATCTGGGACTACTCCAACTGAGCATGCTTAACTTCAGAGTTCTTTCCTGCTCGAGCTCTGAAAATGACTAGTCTGAGTTGTTGGTAGTCTGCTGATTTAGTTCATTTAACATATTCTTATATAGGGCGTTACACTCTCATAGCAAAAACAAGGAAAATATATATAGAATTCTAGGTAAGTGCATGCATAGCACGTAAACAATGTACGTGTCAGTTTTTGCGATATATGTGTCATTGTAAAAACTCATATTCTTACTGCTTAGCACGTTCTATGGTGGTAACTCAGTCTTCACCACGTATTGAGATATGTGTACTCTTTTTACATGAGAGGTAAGTGTCTTACGTAGCTAAGACTACCTAAGAAAATATTCAAAAATTGGTTTCATAATTAGGATTTAATTCATCCAGACTCTTTGGCCCTTTATTTTTGTACCTAAATGATGTCCAATTACGACAAAATTTTAGACATAAACTAATTAAGAGGTGATACAAATTATTATGATTTTATTTTAATTTTTCAAAATAATTTTTTGGTCAAGTTAAAATTGCCCAAAAAAATAGTAGGTCGACTTAATCTCGATATCTGTGCATCAATAATTTATGATATTTATGTATTTAAAATCAGTATATTTTTCTGAGAATTATGATGATGTCGAATTTCATTTTGTTATCGAATTTTAGTGGCGCCCTATCGGAGTGCGTACATCTGAAGACAGTATCTAGGTCACTTTACTAATGTAGAAACATCTCTAAAGTAAAGATAATTATGTTTCTGGTAAGTATTTATATCTTTTATGACAATTAGAATCTTCTCTAATTTTTGATACCATATTATTATTTTGGCATTAAATTTTGGGGTGTTACAATTCCTCTGCCACTAAGAAAAGAGTTTGGTCCTCCAAACTCCATGACTAGTTTGGATGGATCATAAGGATTATGTTCTCAGCCTTTTGAATTTCATTTAGTCCAGATTAGTCTTACTAATCTTGTCATGATTATTATGTCATACGACGTATGCACCCACTATATATCTTGTTGTCATGACATTGTCAGTTGATGGGGATCTAAATATTAGCATTTTTAGATCTTAAGGAGCCATGTTGTGATCATGGCTTCAATTAGATGCAACCTCCACTATGTTCATTATTTTTGGCAGTAGTATATGAAGTATTGAGTAGATCCTTGTTAATAACTTATTATACTTGAGGTCTCCCCCACTAAGGAATAGCCTTAATCTTTATGGAGTTATATGGATATATATTCCTTGGAAATGGTAATAAAGCATGACGAGAATGGTGAATATTGAGAATATGATGATAGACAACAAGGATTATATTTATCACATAAGGTTTCTAGTACAAAACTCTATAATCAGTCTTACAAAATTACGTTGGTTGGCAAGACTTACTAAACTTTGACATAGTATAACAACTAAACTCAAGCATCTCTCACTTTACTCTAGTCTTAGTGACTTATACATAAAAGTTACTTCTAACAGCCTCAGTCAATTCCCCTTGTGGCTTAAAGTCTTCCTAAACTCTTGTCATTATTCTGAGATGGTACGAGACATTTTGAGATCCGATGAATTAGACTTCCACACCTCAAGCATGCTCCTTGTTTCCACCAACAGTTTTCTTTGACATGGTCCGATTTGTGACAGCACGCACAAGCTTCCTTAGGTTGTGTCTTGGCATTTTCTTCCCTATTGGCCTTCCTGAACTTTTTGGTCCTCTTGTTCCTCTTCACCATCTTATTCCCAGTTGTTCCTCTATTACTGGAGGGGATTGTTCTCTTCGTTATAGATACTGTAACACTTTGTTTCTTGGAGGTTTATACTTCTAATATTTCCATGCATTTCCATTTTCCCTTCATTACCGACTGGAACTACTAACTCTAAGGACTGAGCAAGGTTGTTCATTGCATATTGAACCTCTCTCCAATCTGTTTCTTCTCCCATCACGCTGGGCTGAACAAACAAATTTAAGTTTGGTTAATCGGCATGCACTTTAAAAGTCAGCTTTTCTAACTAATGCTATTAGTATAGATGTTACTGTGTGTATCTAGTTACTTGATATAATGGCCTTCATGATTTTTTTCCTCACAAGATTTTGGGATATGATATATGATTTATCTATATCGAACTCTACTTATCTAACTTAACTTTAGGCTTTCTACCCATCTTCACAAGTTACTATAGGATGTTGAAGATCAATAACTCTAAAGTATTTGGATCCTCAACCGATGCTTTCATACCATTCTATCACGTCCCGACATTTAATACATCTATAAATGTCGTAACATGAGTGTATAAGAAATCAAGAGTAAATTTTTAACTTTTCAAGCATAAATTGCCCCTAGTCTTCACTAAATAAAAAATTAATTAACTGCCATTCTCCAGGTATTACATGATTCTCAAATCACAACTCAAAGGCAGACACCGCAAAGGTTGATCTCTCAGCACACAAATCCTAATGTCCCGTCTTCTAGAGCTATAGATTACTTTGGAAAAAGTACGTATGAAAAATCTTGCACAGTAGGTTTTATTCTCTAGAATCAAGGAATCTAAAAGTTTACATGAGTCAAAGATAATTGTGGTACAGGAATGTAACAAGTATAGGGTACAAGTAATGGAGAATGGTACAAATCAAGTCGTAGATGTAGTGAACCATGATTATCAAACAGTGACTTGAATAAAATAATATGCCAATGAACTGACATATAGGGACCATCAGTGAAATAGTTGAGCATGAGCACATGAACAGTAGTGCAGAAGAAATTAGAGAGAATGCATGTATAGAGATACACTATCCACTCCTCAAGCAAGTAATAAATATTCATGTCTCAACAAGAATCATGGAAATGTCAACCAATTTAGAATATAGTGGTGTCATGCCAAACACCCCGTGGATCCATACCGCTCTCCGTAGATTAAACGAATTCGGGTGCTCCTCTTGGGACTAAATCTGCCCGATTTGCACAGGCATTAGTCCATAACAGTCCGAAGACCCAAAAGTACATCATCCCATTTCATTTTCTGATAAACATACATACATGGTACTTGGGCACTCATCATAAGTAAAACAATATCACAGGAAGCAAGGTTCTATGAGTTAATCTTTAAATATATCCAAAGGTATAAGAAACACCTAATTTTGGATGTCGAAGATGAATCCAAGGATTGATTTGGTTGATGGTTAAATAACTCATTCTAGTGGTATAGTAGTTTAGAATTCAAGAAAATAGGAAAGGCAAGTTGTTTGGAGAGTTTAGGAGTGTATCTGGTGAAGAAATGGGTATGTTTGTAAACAGAGACTGATGATTGTCGACAACTACTGCTTGGTTATCGACAGCACTGCTTGGTTGTCAACAGCTACTGATTGGCTATCCACAGGCACTAGCTGGTTGTTGACAGACACTGGCTGGTTGTCGACAACTACTGGTTAGTTATTGACAGCACTGGATTTCTGGGTTCTAGTTAAGGCTTAAACAGAGGATTCTATTGGACTATTTAGTTCATCGACTTCCTTAGTGATTCACTGTTACTCTACACTGGCCCGGGATCGGGTGTGTATAGTGACATCGGGTCTGACAACCCATCCCACCGCAGGGACTAACCGCCCTGTGCGAAGCCCCTCAGGCCGACCACAGCGTTGATGTGGGGTTCTGGGCTACCATAAAGGAAATATGGTCCACCTTCACTATCAGCTCGAGCTTCTGGTGCAATGGTTGGGGCTTGATCCATCAAGTGGTATCAGAGCGAGGTTGCGGGTTCGAATCCCCCGGGTGTCGCTGGGGGGGAGTTTGTTGGGCTATTTAGTCCATCGACTCCCATAGGGATTCGCTGTTACTCAACACTGGCCTGGGATCAGGTGTGTATAGTGACATCGGGTCTGACAACCCATTCCGCTGCAGGGACTAACCGCCCTGTGCGAAGCCCCTCAGGCTGACCACAATGTTGATGTGGGGTTCTGGGCCACCATAAAGGAAATATGGTCCGCCTTCACTATCAGCTCGAGCTTTTGGTGCAACGTTTGGGGCATGATCTAACAGATTCAAGCTCCGATTATACTCTAACATTGGAGACTTGATATTTAGGAAATAAATAGGGTTCTCTATGGTCTACAAGAGTGATAATCAAGTGGCATTCGAGATGAGAGAAAGAAGGAAAACGTGTGAATCTTACTGTCAGTAAACCGACACCCTTCTCTTTCTACTTAGGTAGCAGAAAAATCTGGTTTATACCAAAATTGGCTTGCTAAGTAGTCAGTAAATATAATAATCAACCTGGTTTCAAGATTCAAATTTTATCTAGCCCTTAATCTATAGATCAAAAAATCGTTCTTTGTATAATGATTTACCACATTCAGTGGCACAATTCAAACTAAGTAGATTTCTCTTCTCATGTAGGAAAAAAATCAAGGTTTCTGGTTCCAAGATGTAGTCTTGTGCTCAAATTAACATACTAACAAGGGATTGGAATCCATTTTTTCATGACAGAACTACATGTTCTGTCGATAGATGGGGTATGTCTGTCGACAGATACTAGGTTCTAGGTTCTATCCTCTTTTCTGGGCAATCAAAAAGTTCATTGGAAGGAGTTGGGTGCCGCCAACATTGTCAGAGTTTTATTGCTTTTTATTGAAAAGACCAACCAATGGTTTTGGGTTCTAAACATGTTCCCATACACGACTTGATGGTTGTGATGATGAAGCAAGCTTGACCCAACTACTACATAGGGTGATCTGAAGAGAACATTGCAAAAAATGTATGGTTCATCTTAGTACGGAAGAGAGAGAAGAGGTACATCCCACACTTAAAAAAAACTTATTGAACACAAGTTGAAGGTATTAACAAAGGTTGAGGCTCAAACTCTTGGACTCTAAATGAAGGAGGGAAAGGGAGAAAAGGAAATCATTCCTGTGATTCTCTCTGGGAACTGGAGAAAACTTTGCAATGGATGATCAAACAGGTAGGCAAAAGTGTAACAGTGATTGTTCTAAATGGAGGTCTGGTTAGTTGTGAAATGACCTAAGAAATAGGTATGATCGGAGTAAAAAAGAGAGATAATCCTACTTGATGAAAGAGAGCGATATCCCTTCTATACTTCAAAGAAGTTGCTCCACCAAAAGGATAGTAACAGCAACAGCAGTAGCACAAGAGGAAGAACAACCAAACTCTCGTAGCAAAAACAAGGAATATATATATAAATTCTAGGTTAAGTAAAAACTCATGTTCTTACTACTTGGCATGTTCTATGGTGGTAACTCAGTCTTCAACAGGTATTATGTACATGTACTCTATTTACATGAGAGGTAAGCGTCTTACATAGCTAAGACTACGTAAGAAAATATTCAAAAATTGGTTTCGTAATTAGGATTTAATTTATTTAAACCCTTTGGCACTTTATTTTTGTACCAAAATGATGTCCAATTAGGACAAAATTTTAGACATAAACTAATTAAGAGGTGATACAAATTATGATGATTTTAGTTTAATTTTTCAAATTAATTTTTTTGTCAAGTAAAAATTGCCCCAAAAATTATTAGGTTGACTTAATCTTGATATATGTGCATCAATAATTCATGATATTTATGTCTTTAAATTAGTATATTTTTTGAGAATTATGGTGCTGTCAAATTTCAATTATGTTACCGAATTCTAGTGGCACCCTGTCGGAGTGTGCACATCTGAAGACAGTATCTAGGTCACTTTACAAATGTAGAAACATCTCTTAAGTAAAGGTAATTAGGTTTCTGGTAAGTATTTATGTCTTTTATGAAAATTAGAATCTTCTCTAATTTTTGATACCATATTATTATTTTGGTATTGAATTTTGGGGAGTTACAAGGAGCCCCAACAAAGAAGAGGGGGTGGTTTGCCAGGCTCAGGAACTTAATGCAACTATCATTCGTCGCCTCGAAGCAGATTCTCATACCCATCCAAGACTCCAAGGCGATCACTGAGCCGTAGAGTGGTCCACAAGTAGCTGTAGAAGATAATCCAACATACAAAATAACCAAGGACAGCTTGAGAGATAGACAAACCTTCCCATAAACTGACGATGATGCTAAGGTTAGTTGACGTCAAGAGATGATCTTGTGTGGGGAAGAGGATGATGCCACATATGCATAAGGTGGAGGCTTTGGCGATGGCCAGGTACTTCCCACTCTTATTTTTGCAGTGAGAGATGATCCATTGAGAAAGAGGAATTAAGTGAATTAAGATTGGACTTGTCATACAATCGAGATCTCCTCCATTGCTCGTGATTTCTCGGAGTATATCCCTAGATTCAATTGGATCAACCATATGGCAAATAAGGTGTTCTAATCCTTTTTTTGTTCTTGGGAGGCCAAGCATGATTTCCAACTCTTCTAATAAGATGGTTGCTTCAAACACTGGAAAGAGGAAGTTATGAGTCTAAGGATGCCACAATTCCACTAAAGCAGTTATGCTACCCTAGATATGCATAATTTTTTGGTGGTTTTTGGCTAAAACCAACATTGGTCAAATTCCACTCTCTTAAGACATTGATGGATGCCTGTGGGAGAGCTTTAATCATGGGTTCCAACCACACAATTTTGCAGTAATGGCATGAACCAGGAAGAATCTGAAAAAGAAGGGAGAGAAGAAGAGGAATTGATACATGAAAATATGAAGAAGAAGAACATGACTGAATACATACCTTCCCATCAAGCTTGGTGCTTATGTGATTAGGAATAGAGGTGAGACGCAGCAACTGACTGTAGGCAGTGTTAGCATGCTAGGGACCACTATAGAGGGCATTGCTAGCTTGAGAAGCTTCAAAGGATATCATCATGGCTTAGAGAGAGATAAAATCAAGAGAGCTTGAGGAGAGAGAAGGTGAACTCTAAATTTGCACCCACTACCCCTATTTAAAGAGTTCTAGGGAGGGTTAATCCAAGTCTAGTTCATGTTTATAAATTAGGTTAGGATAATGATAGAGTTTAAAGGGTCTAATAATGATAGGATTAGATCTAGGAATGGTTTTACGGTCAGATTCGGTTGGTGCGCACAGAGCAATGTCAGGACCGCCCGATGCGACACGATAACATAGCACCCGAAACCCTGGTCACGACATCTTTGCATCCTGATCATGTATCATGACCTCATGTATGTTGTGATTTTGTTTGATTATGTGAATCTGTATGTGCTGTGTTTATACTAATGTCTTGTTATTTTCAGTCAATCTTATTTTTTATTTGTCAAAAAAAATCATCAAAAAAATAAAATAAAATAAAAAAAATCTACAAAAAATTGAGGCTTCACTGGTAAGTATCAGATATGATTTCTCTATCCCTATACCTCACATTATTATATGTTAGCCTACGATACTATATCGTTTCAAGGACCAATTGGTTCTCAATGTGTTCCGAGATCTGAGTTCGACTTCAACAAAAACATTGAAGATCTAGGTACCCATTATAAATCATTGGATAGGTCGTTGAGTTGAATAAGCTTGAGGACAATAGATTTTGTCTTGCACAGTAGTTCTAGGAAGATTCTTGACTCATTTGGCTTAACAATATTATCCTTAATTTATTTTCTATTTTCTTCCTTTCTTTGCATTCAATTTTATGATTTCTTTTCTTTTAGTCCAGCATGCATCATGTAGATTTTGAGCTGTCATGACTCATTTCTGGATGATAATGAGTTCTTGCTGAGTGTCCAATTATTCTTTAAATTCAGGACAAAAACATTTCATTCCACTCTAAATCAGAAAGTTTGCCTCCGAACTAGTTATTCTTGTCAGTTTGTCAAGTATTTCCTTGTCTGGATTCTCTATCCAATTTTCATCCAAATTCATGTTGGATCAGTTTTGGTTGTGAACCGCTCCCAAGCCTTGCGTCATCGTGACCCACTTGGCACGCATATGTCCCTCCAAGGTGAAACCTACAGGCTAATCGACTAGGGTACCTCTCAATCGAGAGGTTGATCGTCTCTTTATTTTCTTCCTCTCGACCAGACTTGTGTCTTCCTTGCTTTCTTCTCAAGCAGCTAACTCAGGGCTCTCAAGAAGATTCCTATCGCTTATTGGTCAAAATGAGTTTCTCTTTACCTTGGTTCCATCTTTTTAGTTCACTCTATTTCATCTCCACGTTACTGTCACTTCATGACTTCTTTGCTACACCTCCACTCCTTTTCCCTTGTAAAGTAGGAGCTAAGGAGGGGCAATCTATAGACACCTAATTCTAGCTTGTAAGTCTAGTCATATTTCTTGTTCCTATAATGTGCCCCAAGTTGATCACTCTCTTGAGCCCATTTGTTAGCCTATCTTTAGCCCATTAAGTCCAATTTCCAGTTTATTTCGTCTATTTATCACTTAAGAGTCCTTATTCTCATTGAAAAATAGGGTTTTGGATCCAGAGCTATGTCGCAACTGGTCTCTCGGTTGCCTTCCTCTTGTCGCGAACGATGAGGCTGTCGTGACATCCCATTAATATCACTGTAGTGTCAAGTTCTCAGGTCGCGACAAGCCTTATCCACCCCTACAATGCATCACGACAAGAGTTTGCATAGGAATAGTTATGTAACTCTTTCTCTCTTATCCTATTAAGGCTTATCTCTATTGCAACGGCCTTGGGACGATCCCCAGCCACGGAGATAGGGTTTATCCCTCCCTAGACTCCTCGTAGGACTCTCCCCATATTGATTTACCCGAGTTTATCTCTTTTTTTTGGGTCATTATCCCTTATGGACAAGATTAGCTTCTCCAATTTCTATAAAACCATACCCTCTCCCTCTACCCTATGTAAGACCCCGAATCGACCACGAAGTGCTGTCAAAATCCCTCCAGAACATCCCCTTAGCTAGCAGCCCTCCTTTCACCCTCTCTTTCCTTCATTTCCTCTCACTATAACACCTCCCCTTCTTCTACTTCTAGAGCATGGTGGCTAGGAGGTGGCTTCTTCTATGTCCATATGGCTGCTGCACGACTAAGAGACATCATCCTCAGCTAGGGAGTCGCCCTTTGGGGCTCTTCACTTTCTCTCTTTCTCCTTTTTCTTTACATTCATGTCATTTATTTCTTTTAGATAGTTTCACATCCACACATCCTTATTTCCACAACCCTAGGGGGTTTCCAAACTCCCCCAGGTATGTTCCTCCCATGCTCCATTCTCCTCTCTCATGTCATATAGATATTACACTTGAAATAATCTAATCGAGGCTCTTTTCGTTGTTTCATTATTTAGGTAGGTTCCACAGGAAGAGCATACAAGGAGCTCTCCTCCTCTGGCTAGCCCGAAGAAAGGGAAAGAGGTCCACCCCCAACTCTCATACCCTACTGAGAAGGCGTCAGATCACTAGGTCACGACAGAATGCACAGTCGCAAAAAGCTTCCCATCACACTGGGTCTCCCCGTCGCAATATAGGTAAGTAGCCTTCGCTCTTTCCATTTCCCAGTAAGTTAGCTTTCTATTCTTGTTTATATTTTAGGCAATATACTAGGTGGCGATCGTGTTCATTTCTACGTTATCTATTTAAATATTTATTGTGTTTTTAGGAAGGTCACATTCCTGCAATTACGCTATCTTGGCCACCTCGATGGAACCACCTCCTCCTAAACCCCAACCTCGAAGACTTCCCAGGGGAAGACGACATAAATGAGGTCGAAGCCTTCGGAGGCTACTGAAAAACACTATACTGTGACAAACCAGCTTGAGACTGTATCTACTCCCGGGTCCGCAAGGTGTCTGCCTCCAAAGATAAAATAGTTTCATAGACCACGTCTAGGTCAACAACGTGAGCAACTATTAGGGTCTGCCTAAGCTCTAGCCTCAGTCCTCTAACAATCTATTGAGTCCTCAAGTCCTCATCAGTCATAATATGTGATGCATATCGCCCCAGCTCCACGAATCTGACCCGGTACTATATATGTGACGGCCCTGGATATTTATACCCAATAAGGTTCCATATCCAGATCAGCCTCCCGTGAACGGACCGAAGTCTCACAAGGTATATCTCACATAAGTGTCCAGTAAGAATATAAAAGACAACAACTACAGAATAAGACACAAGAAAGTACATGTGCTCATACCTGTAAACCACATTATACAACTATTCCAATACATTATTACATGTCTAATTAAAAAGTACAACTACCTGGGGCATACCCAGAGGGAGCACAAGCTCATACAACACGACTACAACTTAACTGTTGGCGGTACAAGTCTGTCACAATGTCTCCACAAACCACATAAATGGCAAGCCCTTAAAATAACTGCAAGGGAGTGAGCCTCAACAAACCACAGGCTCAGTACGGGACCACCCAAAACAACACGCAACACTGAAGAACCTCAACCCCAGAGGGTCTCACTGGCAACTCAAAAAGTCAAACCATGGCATGTTCACAACATTTAAATAATAACAGCTTAAATAGTAAATCATAAACAAACACATATCCTCGGAAAGAAAGAGGAACTACAGGACTAGCATAGCACTACTAGTCTGCTCAACAACTAAAACGCCTAGGCCACTGGCCTTACAGGCATACTACCTCAACAACTAGTTGCCTAAGCTACAAGCCACATAGGCAAACCACTGCCTAGGCTACAAGCTTCACAGGGGAACCTCAGACACATGGGTAACAGAACAGCTGACCAAAAGCTGGTCCTTTATACCTCTAAACCACGATATATCGAATATCACACTTAAGTAACAGGACTGGCTACCACGATGCCAATCCATCACACATTGAAACCATAATCGGAAGTTTACCCGAGGAAGGGTAAAACATAACAAGTGGAAGGTCACACTACACGACCTCCACTTCAACACCTGAAAAGACTGGTACACAACGTACCACCACAAAGCACTACCCACACAAGGTATAGTATAGGTACCTACTACCACGAGGTACCACCATGGAAGCCACAACCAAACTACTGCCACCACAAAGCACTCTACCACAAGCAAAACCTTGACTCAACTATGCCAACAACGGAGCACACCACAAGAGTCAAACCACAACCAGTGAGTCTCTACTCGCCAACCACAACTACACATATGCCAACACCAGAGCACACCTCAACGGGTAAAACCACAACCAACGAGTCACACACAAGCCACCATCAGTGGCAAAGCACGAGTCGAAAAGGAATGACGCCACCACAGGGGAACGAATTACTGGTTCATGACACCAATATCCAACCCGGACAACACAACACAAGAACTACCTCTCAGTCTCACAGTCACGGATGAATGGTCCAACTGCCGCTCCACAAGCACAAGCTAAAGAACAGTGGAGACCAACCAGCACCACACTTGTAGGTCACACACCCTGCAGGCCCATGCCTGGCACCTTTAGGGACTCTGTCCTAAGCTCCCTAAATGAGGAACTGGAAAATAGGACTAGCTGGGGACCAGTGTTGACTACTGGTGTCCGTACCTCAAACTACGAGCGCTCTACAAGCGACCGCACACCCACAAACACAAGTCGCTTCCCTCTTTCGTCTTTCCCTCAGCCGGACGTACAACTCAAACACCGGAGTGAGGGTGTCCAGGACAGACGACACAGACTACAACGGTACAACACAAGTACCTGGACAAACCCCGAGCACAACAAACACACGTGCCTAGCTCACATAGAACCTGGGGTACCTGACTGCAGAGGTATTCCGGAACAGGCGCCGGACCACCAAACTCGGCAAGCTCAAACCACGATATTTATATACATACATTTACTCTTTATCACAAACCAGTACACATGTGAAGGGTAGCTTGTCCTGGTCACTCGTGACCCACAAGCTAACCAACACAAATATATCCACGAATCACATTAAACATTAACAACTCGGCATGTCATTGGTCATCTCATGACCTCTGTAGACACATAAACACAATGTATAATAATCATACACTAACCCTCACTTTACTAAAACAACACTAATTAAACCATCTTTATCAGCCTATAAAAGATGTTACATGACTGAGGCTAGGTTCACGTTGGAACCTTACTGCCCAACCATCACAATGTATCATAAAAGTCACACCAAGACAATATGTGTGCCATGCACACACCCAAACCACGTAAACAACACAACACAAGCGATACACTGACCACTTAAAAACATGCTCACCTCGTGAGCAACATGCTCTACGAGTGCTACAAGTGCCAACGCACCACTAGCTGGTGCCATGCACAACACTTGACAAATAATCGGATAATCGTACCTTGAAAACATGCACAAAAAGACCTCATGGCTGAGGTCGCGACATAGGGTGCTATCGTCTTCAGATCGCGACACCCCGATGTGTCGCGTTAGAAAACCTTAACGCGACGGGTCGGCCTATCGCGACCTTGTCGCGATTGGGGGTTCCATCGCTTTCGCAGGTAGGAACCCTAATCCGGATTACCCACTCTGGATTACCACCCCAACCCATACAACCCATGCTTAATTCACATTTTTCATGCTTTAGTGTAAGCCCTAGCATGATATCTATGGTTTAAAAAGCGAAAAACACATCACACACACCGCACACATGATCCATGCATCAAAATGAGGTGGGATCTCCCTACCTTTACGAAGAATGCACACACTGAGCACGGCACGACGTCTCCCCCACTCCACGCAACGTCCTCACGGTGAGAGCACGCCAAAACCCACTCTAAAATGCTGAATCGCCCGAGAGAGCTCCGCAGAAGCTCCTCCTGGCCGAGCAGAGCTTCCCACAGCTCTGTCCAGCTAGAGCTAACATAAAACACCCAGTGGTTAAGAACGTGACGCATCCCTACATCGCGACCTAAATGCGACATAGGAGGCCGTCGCCTTCCCAAGGCCGACGTCAGCTGACTGCCCAGTGCGCGACATGCGGCAGCCATGCAGACGAAGACTGCCAAACAGTGGTAACATGAACGTGACCACTAGGGCCGTCACGTTCAGAACGCAATCCAACCCCTTGTCGCGTTCACAGGCACAAGACCTGTGAATACTTTGGGCCCAACTTCCGGCCTACCAAGCCTCACAACTGCGCGCAAACACCTGAAACATGAACTATGGGCCATACACTGGCCACCAAACCCGCTAAACATGGATCCACAAAGATCCGAAAAACACGTGACGTTACATTATTATCACCTAAAAAGGAATGTCATCCTCGACATTCAAAACAAACCACAATTAACTGAATTATCATCTAATAAGAAATGAAACCATATACAGAACAAGTAGAATACACTTCCTCTGCATCTTTCTTTTAAACCATATGTACTGACTAACCCATTTTTTCCATTTTCACACTCGTTCTACCTTCTATTCTCTTTTCAATTCATTTCATTACTGCTCCATTCCATAGATTCAATCTGACATTCCTTACCCTTTTGACCGTAGGCGATTCTACCTTGCCGGTGGTGCTTTATCTCTTTGGACTCAACCTGCTTCCACATTTTCTAGGCTGTGTTTACAACATTTCTTTCTGGGCCATTTTCCTTGCTCAAAACCTTTCACTTTATTCCACTACCTTTGGATGTTCTATCGTGCTATACCTTGCTTAAATTATCGAATTTCTCGGTGCCATTGGATTATCCACTTGTCACCGTTAGCCATTACTCTGCTTTATCTGCATTCACATATTTAATTATCTAACTTGTGGGTTATGGATCTAACACGCTGCCGCTAGGCCACTCTGATTATATCAAACACTCGGCAAAACCATATCTCTGTCCTCAATTTTACCTTTACTGCTTCCCAGATCATCTTATTATTCACTTACCACTGGAAGAAAACACTAATTTTCCGGTCTGCTTTTCTTATTCTGATCGAACCATCTGCTTAAACTTTAAATTCTAGCATACCACTGTCAACACATCTTACCTTAATCCATATTCCCAGGTTGGCGTTGCATTTTTCTTATCTCATAATTACATTGTTTAACTGACCCTACTCAGATTCTGTTTTTAACTGTTTCTGTGCCACACTAAATTATGAATTTTACCATATCACTACTAACATACTTTACATTTTATATGCTTTCCTCACTTCAGACAATATTTTATGACCAACTCAGCAAACCAAATCCATATCTTTTTACAATTTCCATTCTTACTACTGCCACGCTATTATCAAGACAAAACTTACTCGATGTCATCTTATTCAGAATTCCTTGCTGCTAAACTGATCATGCTTTTCCTTATCCTTTCTGTTTCACTTTGCCACCTTTTAATCTGCTCACTATTCTTCAACTGTTCTACTACAACCTTTACATTAAACTTTGGAGACATTTTTATACGAAATCCATTTGTTCATCTGGATCACCTTGCTGCTTACTATTACACAAATTTTGACTGCACATTCTTTAATCCATCTGACTATCGCTGCTCTATAATCTGTCATATTCTTTATCTATTTAGTAATATTGAACTTTAACTTTACTGCCAACATCATAATTTCATTTCTGCAAAGCATTTCACTAAATTGTTCTACTAACTGCCTAATCTTACTGTACCATTCACACTGCAATCCTTCTTATAAAAATACTGACATAGCCATAAATTGAAACTATATCCTTCAAACACAATATCTGATTCTGCCTGGCTCCTCTATTCAACATTACTGATCTACTACCAAATACAAACAGTTCCACTTTTGCTGCTTACTCACAAATATCCATTCACAATTTACCTTGCCTTGACCTTAATCTGCCTCCGGCACAAACTTTACTTTTCTGTGCCCACAAATTGCACCCAAATGCTGGCATTACTGCTCTTATCTTAACACTGTAATCTTGTGTGAATATTTCTGCAAAATCCTTACCCACTGCCACTTACTAAGTGAACATCTTCCTTACGAAATTCTCAGAAAAATCTGACTACTCATTTCTCTTCCTTTATTCTGTCTTTACCCAGCTGCTCATCTCTGTACATACTTACACAAATCTCGGTATTCAACTTTCCATTACCATTAGTATTCATAACAGCACTATTCTATAACTCTTTACTACACCCTTTTCTAGTCACAAATACACACTTCATCTAACTGCCACACATTACTGTTCCTCTGTTTTCTAATACCACATCTTAAGCTAAATTACCTCACTTAATCATTTGAAACCTGACACATCACTAATCAAACAGCTTCTTAATATCTATCCACATAAATCTCAAATACATTAACTACTTTTACTAAAGTTCTCAGCCGCAATTCATGCATTCGACAACCTTGATTTCACTGCACTATTCCCCATCATAATATTATTTCTTCTGTCATTTCATCACACCATTACTCTATACCTGCCTCTGCTAACTCTGGTCCTCATTAAAACACTTTCACTAGTTTCCATAACTGAATTCACCAATCTCTTTAATTTCTATAACTGAGAACCTTTTAAACAATTATATTTTAATCACAAACTGGCATTCTAATGTGACCACACTCTCTATACCATTAATTGTGCAATTTTTCTGTCATTCTAACAACTGCCAGTTTAACAAACAAAAACACGCAGTTCTCATATCAAAAACTCCCATGAAAATCACACTAAAAACTACACAAAATTGCAGACTTACTACCAGCAGTGAACATTAAACCATGTCTTAGGACATTGTACCCTCAATGTCTTTTCATATTCTAACTGGACCATACTCTGATACCACTGTGACGGCCCTGGATATTTATACCCAATAAGGTTCCATATCTAGATCCGCCTCTCGCGAACGGACCCAAGTCTCGCAATGGATATCTCACACAAGTGTCTAGTAAGAATATAAAAGACAGCAACTACAGTATAAGACACAAGAAAGTACATATGCTCATACCTGTAAACCACATTGTACAACTGTCCCAATACATTATTACATGGCAATTAAAAAGTACAACTACCTGGGGCATACCCCGAGAGAGCACAAGCTCACACAACACGACTACAACTCAACTGCTGGTGGTACAAGTATGTCACAATGTCTCCACAAGCCACATAAACTGAAAGCCCTAAAAAGAATTGTAGGAGAGTGAGCCTCAACAAGTCACAGGCTCAGTAGGGGACCACCCAAAACAACACACAACATTGAAGAACCTCAACCCCAAAGGGTCTCACTGGCAACTCAAAAAGCCAAACCATGCCATGCTCACAACATTTAAATAAATAACAGCTTAAACAGTAAATCATAAACAAATGCATAATCCTCGAAAAGAAAGAGGAATTACAGAACTAGCATAGCACTACTAGTCCGCTCAACAACTGAAACGGCTAGGCCACTGGCCTCACAGGCATACTACCTTAATAACTGGTCGCCTAAGCTACAAGCCACACAGGCAAACCACTTCCTAGGCTACAAGCTTCACAAGCGAACCTCAGACACATGGGTAACTGGACAGCTGACCAAAAGCTGGTCCTTTATACCTCTAAACCACGATATATCGAATATCACACTTAAGTAACAAGACTGGCTACCACGATGCCAATCCATCACACATTGAAACCATAATTGGAAGTTTACCTGAGGAAGGGTAAAACACAACAAGTGCAAGGTCATACCACATGACCTCCACTTCAACACCTGAAAAGACTGGTACACAACGTACCACCACAAAGCACTACCCACACAGGGTATAGTATAGGCACCTACTACCATGAGGTACCACCACGGAAGCCACAACCAAACCAGTGCCACCACAAAGCACTCTACCACAAGCAAAACCTTGACTCAACTGTGCCAACGACGGGGCACACCACAAGAGTCAAACCACAACCAGTGAGTCTCTGCTCACCAACCACAACTACACTCGTGCCAACACCAGGGCACACCTCAACGGGTAAAACCACAACCAACGAGTCACACACAAGCCACCATCAGTGGCAAAGCACGAGTCAGAAAGGAATGATGCCACCACACGGGAATGGACTACTAGTTCATGACGCCAGTATCCAACCCGGACAACACAACACAAGAACTACCTCTCAGTCTCATGGTCACGGATGAAAGGTCCAACTGCCGCTCCACAAGCACAAGCCAAAGAATAGTGGAGACCAACCAACACCACACCTGCATGCCACACACCCTGCAGGCCCATGCCTGGGACCTTTAGGGACTCTGGCCTAAGCTCCCTAAAGTGGCACTGGAAAACAGGATTAGCTGGGGACCAGTGTCGACTACTGGTGTCCGTACCCCCAACTACGAGCGCACTACAAGCGACCGCACACCCACAAACACAAGTCGCTTCCCTCTTTCGTCTTTTCCTCAGCCGGACGTACAACTTAAACACAGGAGAGAGGGTGTCCAGGACAGACGACACAAACCTCAACGGTACAACACAAGTATCAGGACAAACCCCGAGCACAACAAACACACGTGCATGGCTCACATAGAACCGGGGATACCTGACTGCAGAGGTATTCCAGAATAGGCGCCGAACCACCAAACTCGGCAAGCTCAAACCACAATATTTATATACATACATTTACTCTTTATCACAAACCAGTACACATGTGAAGGGTAGCTTGTCCTAGCCACTCGTGACCCACAAGCTAACCTACACAGACATATCCACGAATCGCATTAAACAATAACAACTCGGCCTATCATTGGTCATCTCATGACCTTCGTAGCCACATAAACAAAATGTATAATAATCATACACTAACCCTTAACTTTACTCAAACAACAGTAATTAAACCATCTTTATCAGCCTATAAAAGTCGTTACATGACTGAGGCTAGGTTCACGCTGGAACCTCACTGCCCAACCATCACAATGTATCATAAAAGTTACACCAAGACATGTGTGTGCCATGTACACACCTAAACCACGTAAACACCACAACACAAGCGATACGTGAGCAACATGTTGTACGAGTGCTACAAGTGCCAACGCACCACTAGCCGGTGCCATGCACAACACTTGACAAATAATCGGATAATCATACCTTGAAAACATGCACAAAAAGTCCTCAAGGCTGAGGTCGCGACATAGGGTGTTGTCGCCTTCAGATCGCGACACCCCGATGTGTCGCGTTAGAAAACCCTAATGTGACTGGTCGGCCTGGCGCGACCTTGTCGAGACAGGGGGGTCCGTCGCCTTCGCAGGAATGAACCCTAATCCAGACTGCTCACTCCGGATTACCACCCCAACCCATACAACCATGCTTAATTCACATTTTTCATTCTTTAGTGTAAGCCCTAGCATGATATCTATAGTTTAAAAAGTGAAAAACACATCACACACACCGCACACACGATCCATGCATCAAAACGAGGTGGGATCTCCCTCCCTTCAAGAAGAACGTGCACACTGAGCACGACACGGCATCTCCCCCGCTCCATGTGATGTCCTTAGGGTGAGAGCATGCCAAAACCCGCTCCAAAATGCCGAATCGCCCAAGAGAGCTCCGTAGCAGCTCCTTCTGGCCAAGCAGAGCTTCCCACAGCTCTGTCTAGCCAAAGCTAACTTAAAACCACCTAGCGGTTAAGAACACGATGCATCCCTACGTCTCGACCTGAACGCGACGTAGGAGGCCGTCGCCTTCCCATGGCCGACGTCAGCTGACTGCCCAGCACGCAACACGCTGCAGCCATGTAGACAAAGACCTCCAAATAGTGGTAACATGAACGTGACCACTAGGGCCGTCTTATTCAGAACGCGACGCAACCCGTTGTCACATTCACAGGCACAAGACCTGTGAGCGCTTTGGGCCCAACTGCCAGCCCACCAAGCCTCACAACCGCGCACAAACACCTGAAACACGAACAAATGGGCCATACACTGGCCACCAAACCCGGTAAACAGGGATCCGCGAGGATCCGAAAAATGCGCGACGTTACAATATAACTGTCAACTCGCCCTGCGTCAACTATAGGAACTGGCAAAACCTCTGAGTTCTAACAAAATCTGTTTGGTAATTTCTCTCAAAAGCATCTACAAACTCTTGCCAAGAGATCTACCTAAGTGGGCGAGACTGGAAGGTGATCTCCCACTACGAAGTCCACCATGCCAATGCCTAGCTCTACAATTGGTAACTAGCCAGTAGAACTCTCTCCTCGTCTGCACACTCCATGGAATAAAAAGTTCACTCCATGGAATCCAACCACGACCTTTCCGCATCTGGGTCCAGCTGTCCCTCGAGAACTAGGGAGGCTAAAACTGGAAGAACACCCTAAGTAGTCACGTGTGACCACCCTGAGGATAGAAGTGTCACAAAATTGCGCCATCCCCTCGAGGAAATGCACCCAATCCAGGTCTAGTACTACACAAGAAGGGGGGGGCACAAAACCATTGTGAACATCTCGTGGGCCTAGCTGCATGTGTTGAGGCATCGGTGCACCCTGTGTCTTCTATAGCTGCACTACAGGATCCTCCTATGAATCCTTCCCCGTAACCTCCTCAACACAACGATGCCTAGGTGCCAAAACGGACCTATATAGGACACCAGCACAAGCCAATACACACACTTAGCTCTTGATAAAGCTAGCAGCTACTGTACTCTTAATGCACCGACTTGCACCATTTTCTTATATGCCTCTGTAACCACGGGGATTGTGCGATGCCCAATACACAAACATATGCTGACTATAGGAACATGGAAAGGGATGTGATCGCCACCTAATATAGCTGCCTAATTATAGAATCAAGAGGGCTAACTATACCAGGAAAGAAGGAGAGAGAATGGGACACGAACCTGATGTCGCGACGGGGAACCCCGTCGCGATGGAGCTGATATCGCAATGCCCTGACAAGGCGCGTCTCTGGGTCGCGTCCCCCTCATCCGTTGGGTTCTCTACAGTGCGGGAGAAATGTGGAAGGACCTTCTTCCTGCCCTCCAGCCGGCCAGAGGACAAGAGCTCCTCGTTAGAACTCGCTTGAATGCCTGCCAAAACAATAAAACCACAAAGAAAGAACCCTATTAGAACAAGTTAAGTGTGGTATCTATTCAACAATAAAAGAGAAATAAGGAACATGGTGGGAACGAACCTGGGGGGTGTTTCTTAAACCCCTAGGGTGATGGAAAACGTAGGAAAGGATGGAAATGCAACCTATCTAAAGAAATAATATAAAATGCATGAAAGAGAAAAGGAGGAGGAGAGAGGAAGAAAGAGCCCCAATGGGGGCGACTCCCTGGCGTGTAATGGCATGCTTAGGTGCTTCAAATGCTCCAAGATGAAGTGGGAATCGCCCACCTCACGTTCCACGCTTAGTAGGTGAAGAAATGAACAAGTTTTGAGGTGGAAAATGTGAGGAAAAGAGAGGGAATGGGAGGGCTGCGAGGCTAAGTCCAGAGTACTAAAAATTTCGGCAGCCCTTTGGAGTGAAAATCGGGCTCTCCTTTCTCTGAAAGGGGGGGCCTTGCTTTATAAGAAAAGAGAGAGAAAATGCCATTTTTAGTGATAATCACCCAAAATGAGAAGATATATTTGACTAATTCTGGGTTAGAGAGTCCTAAGGAGGCTCTGAAGGAGACCCTCAGCCCAAACCTCGCCCAAGGGTGTGAGGTTACTTGGAGATAAGGATAAGGCCATAGGAGGATAAATAGGAGGTGGTTGCGGAGGCCTGCTGGCCGCGGCTGCAGTCGCGACGTATCGTAGGGGCGCATCCTTGATAACGCGGCGCTACGATACGTCGCGTCATGGAAAATCAATTTAGGTTTATTAATAGGCCAATAGAATGAAGAATAATGGACACAAGGCTCATGGACTCATTTAAAAAAAAAAGGTAATAGACGGGATTAGATGAAATTAGGCTTCTTAATGGGCTCAAAGCAAGGCTAACAGTGGGCTCAAGGTAAGTGACCAACTTGGGGCTCATTAAGATGACAAGAAATGTGGTTCAACTCATAGGCTAGAATCGGGTGTCTATAGATTGCCCCTCCTTGGCTTCACTTTGCAGGATAGCGTAGCAGAAATGTAGCGAAGATGTCAAGAAGTGATGGCGAAGCGGAGATAATGTAGAGTGGAATGAAAAGTGGGAAGCCAAGGTAAATAGACACCCGACCTAACCAATAAGCAATTGAATCTTCGTGAAAGCCCCGAGTTAGTTACTCGAGTAGAATGCAAAGAAAAGCACGAGTCTGGATGAGAAGGAGGAATGAAAAGGACGATCAACCTTCAATTGAGAGGTACCCTAGCCGATTGGCTGCAGGTTTCATTTTGGAGGGACATGTGCGTGCCATACAGGTAACTCATGACTCTTTCCTGGGAGCGGTTCGCAACCAAAACGGATCAAAGGGACAAACAAAAATTGGATAGAGAATCAAAGGGATCAAAGGGATCAAAGGGATCAAAGGGAATTCTTGACAGGCAAGCAAGAACAACTCACTCGGAGGCAAACCTTCTGATTCAGAGTGGAATGGAATTTCTTGTTTGATCATGAAGGATGGTTGGACACTCAACAAGGGCTCACCATTAGCCAGGGATGAGACGTGAAAACTCAAAGTCCTATATGATGTATGTTGGGCAAAAAGGAAAAGAAATCATAAACAAATGCAAAGAAAAAAAAAAGAAAATATATCAAGGATAATATTGCTAAACCAGGCGAGAATGGGTCAACAGACTATTGCAACCGCAGTGTAGGCCTGAATCCGCCGTTCCTAGACTACCTGACTTAACGACCTATCCAACGATTAACAATGTGCACCTAGATTATCATCATTTTTGGTAAAGGGGAACTTAAATCCTAGAACACATTGAGAACCAGCCGGTCCTTGAAATGATATAATAAGTAGATTATCATATAGTAATGCGAGGGAATAGTGATAGAAATACTTACCTGTGCAGACCATTTTTTTGATTTTTTGGTTTTTTTATTTTTTTTAATTTTGTCATTTGTTTTTTTTTTTAATAAAACAAAGTAACAAGCATAACAATGACACATATACACACATACAATCAAATAAGCAACAAACTATGCACGGACCCCAAAGTAACACACAAGATAAAGAGGCGACGTCCCTGGAAGTCGCGACATAATCGTGACGCCTGCCATGTCGCGACTTGAACGCGGCATATCGCATCGTCATGACACCGACAGAAGTGATAAACACAGAAAATCTGTGCTTATCCCTATCCTAAGACCATCTAGACATACACTAGGACTTCTAAACCCACCCTACTATGACTCTATCTCCTAGGTATGGGATTAGCTTGGATTAGCCCCCTAAAACTCTATAAATAGGGCTGTTTAGGGGAGTTAATCTCGCAGTTCTCTCTCTCTTCCAGATTTCTCTTTGCTTTCTCTCTCTTGCAGCCATGAAGAGGTCTTTTGCTGCTTTCCAGGAGGACATCCCACCCTATGCCAGACCAAGGGCGGCCCAGGGGTCCCACGCTGCACTCCAGTGCCTCTCCTCCGTGCCTGGGCACATATGCACACACCCAAATCTCCAAGTAAACAGCTCACTTTCTCTAGTTCTTCTTTCTCTCTCTTCAATTTATTCTTCTCTCTCTTTTTTCTGCTACTTGTGCCAACTCTCTTCCCCTCTTTTCTGCCGTTCTAGAACCTCCCGGGCCACAAGAGATTCTCCAAAGTGTCGTGGCTAGCCCCCATGATCGACTTGCTTCCTTTGACTGCTACCCGTCAATTGCGGGAGTGGGGACTGTCCAGTGTGCTTGTCCTCGCCAAACAATATCACAAGATTGTGCACGTGTGGGACATCATTATAGCCCTGGTGGAACTGTGGCACCCTCAGACACACACCTTCATATTTCTGAGATTTGAGGTGACTATTTTATTAGAAGAGCTCGAGCTGATGTTGGGTCTCCCGAGGTACCAAAGGGGGGAGGAGCATGCCCTTTCTTACACCGTGGCATCAATCAACGTATGGAGCATACTTGGGTGATTACTACTAGGAAGACCGATCTTCATAGAATGACTGGCGGGAGCATGTATATCTCCTTCCAATCGCCCAGTGGATCATCTCCCAGTGCAAGCGCAAGACTAGGAATCACCTTGCCCTTGCCAAGGCCGCCGCCATCTGCATCTGTGGCGTCATTCGCTTCCCGACAGAAGACGGTGCCATCTCCTTTGCCAACCTGAGCATTATTGACTCCCTCTCGGAAGGTATGAGTATTGGTCAAGCTGTTCTTGGCTATCTATATGTTGGTCTCTCCTCTGCAGCTACTGGAGGTCCCTTCTATGGCTTCGTCATCACCCTCGAGCTCTCATGCACATTCAATTCAGAGCGATGGACACTCTCTCTACCGAGTGCAAGACCATGCTACATCACCGTTTGGATTTTGTGGGTGGACCACTCTACATGACACCACAGGCGTGGTGCAAGACGACACAAATAAAAGGATTGCAAGGCTGGCGTGACTATTTCAAGAACATGACCGTGGCGGAGTTTGAAATGCACCCTCGCTTCCTCTGCAACCGGACGATCCACCTCCCACAGCACCCCGGGCTAGCACTTCGGCTCCTGGGCAACGAAGCATTGGTCCATTACAACCCAGACCGTTGCTACCTTCAGTGCAGGGCAGCACGCACGGTGGTTCCCTTGATCTCACACTACCCGGCCATTCAGATACGGAAGATGGGCGATCATCAGGATGAGCGGGATGTGCGGAGCGCCATCGTCCACTGGGAGGGATGTGCCATGAGTCTTCGACAGGCAGAGGTGGTGGAAGATGAAGATGTGATTCGGGAGTATCTCGAGGCACTGAAAGAGATCCGCCTAGCAGCACCGGTAGCTTGAGAGTGATTAAATTGATGTAGGCATTAATATCAGGTGGTAGTTAGGGCAGAAAAGTGCTTTTGACTTGAATGTAAGAGTGATTAGACAACGAACTGAAGGATTGAATGAATAAAAATCAGATTTTATCCTGTTTACGGAAGGTTCTGTTTATGACGCGACGCGAAGGGAGGTGCCTTATAGTCGCGCCACGGCGGGAGGTCACGACACTATCGCGGCTTATCTGGGCAACGCAACATGAACGCGACGTCCCGCTGCGTCGTGTCTCCAACAAAGGATTCAAAATGAGCAAAGCACTCTTCCCTCTCCTTTGCACGTTCAAATTCTTCAAGCAAACCTGGAGATTTCCTTCCCCGACTCTCTCATCCTCTTGCTTTCCTACTCACTCTCTTTCCTCTCTAAACCCCTAAATCTCCCTCTCACACACTCACCAATGGAAGGAGGAGGTGACAGCGGTACGGGCTCCTCGAGGAGGAAGGAGAAGAGGCAGGTGATGAGGAGGGGCTCACGGCGGCGTGAGGAGGCGCCTCCGGCGGAGGAACACGTGCCGGAGGTTGAGATGGAGGAGGAGGAAGTCCCTACAATCGACCACGAGGTGGCGAGGCATGCTTGGGAGCAAGCGATGAAGACGGTAAGTAATTGAGACCCTAGCCTTGGATTTTGAGCATGTGGATGGATGGGAAAGCCCATAGAGGGCTCTATGTAGGGTGTGATGCCCAAGAAAATGGCCACCGGACAAAGGAATCACCAGCCGGTCTGCGTCTGAGAATGCGACGGGTTAGCCCGTCGTGACACCAGGTGTCGCGACGGGTCAACGGGGCACGACCTTGTTGTGGCGGCCAAAGCCGTCGCGACATGGCCGCGGTCCAGTATCGGGGCGCGACCATGTCGCGACGCATCGAGGCGTCGCAACAGTGTCGCGACCCATTAGGCCAACACGACCTCAGCCGAGAGTCCAAACTGGAGAAAGTTTAAACTGATCTTTGACTAAATTGCTGCTTGCAAGGGGAAATGAGGGCCCTGGTATCTTGGCTGTTAGTGTTGGCCGTCTACCTAGCCTTTCCGGCCTCCAGAAAGAGAGATTGGAGGGGATGGGGTTGTGAGGTGTTCGCATGGATAGGATGAGGGCGGACCCCGCGCTTACTCAGGCCCTGCACAGTAGGTGGGACGTGGAGGCGGCTACCTTCATATCCCATGGGGTCATATGATCCCCAGCCTGGAGGACGTGAGCCGGATCATGGGGTTGAGGGTGTATGGGAAACCTGTGAGCGGGTTCACCTACCCCTGTTACCGAGACCTAGCCCACCGACTCCTAGGATTGACAGTAGAGCAGAGGTCTTCCCTACTTTCCATTGTTGAGTTGCAGGAGAGCCTGGGACTTTATGAGGTGGGGAAGAACGTGGGGGAGACGGTGGATGGGCAGCTGCAGAGGTTGACCCGGGAGAGCCAGGTAGTGTTAGCAGAGGAGCCAGGGGCAGAGGCGGACCTGGATTTGCGTCGTTTTCTCATCCTCTTCTTGGGCAGACTTATGTTTTCTACGAGAGGTGACGCAGTCCATTGCCGGTTTCTACCTCTTCTGGAGGACCTGGACGAGGTAGGTGGCTATGCTTGGGGGGCTGCATTTCTAGCACATCAGTTCGACAGTTTGGGCGCCTCCGAGGGACAAACATCCACGAGCGGCTTCTTCCCTTTTCTCCAGGTACTCTTCTACCCTTTTACTCCTTTACTTACTACATTTGCCATGAACTGAAAATCTAACTGTCTTCACACTTTTGCAGGTTTGGGCCTACCTTCACCTCCCTAGCCTGAGGAGAGGAGTCCTGGCACGACCGGGCCTGGTGCCCATAGCCCGACGCTGGGACTCGCGCCGCGACTCCCATACTCTGGTTGATCAGCTATCATCCATTCAGGATGCCCTGGACACCTACCCTCAGCTGGATGTAAGCAATCTAACCTTTCTTTCTAAGTTCAATGACTTGAATTAACTGCTTAGTAAATAATCAGATGTGTTTTGATGTGTAGGTGGTGTGGCAGCCATATCTGGAGGAAGGAGGTGAGGGATAGCCCTAGTTGGTCTAGAGCCATCCCTACTTTGGTAGGTCGGTGTGGGTACATGCACTCAACCTGGTGCTACCTCTCCACTTGTACCTATCCCAGAGGTCGCTCGGCCTTCGCCAGAGTGCGGTGGAGTTCCCTAGCTGAGACCGGACCCCCAGGCCCAGTCGGAGTTTTCGGGGACTCCATGACACCACCGACTGGCACGTGCGTGCCAAGGAACAGATCGAGAACTGGGAGCATTGAGGAAAGCAGGTCAAGTCCAGCGCCACCACAGACGACGCGTACCTTCAGGCATTTTCCTTGAAGTACAGAGCGCGGGTCTATAAGGGCACTCGACGACAAGTAAGACTTCTAAACCCTGACATTGTGATCTGCTTCTTATGGGATTGAAGTAATGGGTTAGAAAAAACTTCCAGGTGGACGTGGCTGGAGAGATTGCCTCCCTTCAGGCCTTACTGCACTCAGCAGTACAGGACCGCGAGGCAGCCCAGAAGGAGATAGAGGAGCTGGTAAGTACTTACACAAACTTCGGTACTTTAGCTGATTAGACTGGTGTGTTTTGTACATGCAACGGAGGGAGTTGGACCGAGTGAGGAGAGCAGCAGTGGCCGGTGCCTCCTCTTCCAGGACAGCGGAGGGCTCTCAGTCGGATCTGGCTGACCAACTGGCAGCCGCAATTAGGAGAGCTGAGGAGGCACAGGCGGAGTTGGCCGAGCGGGTAAGTAAGATAGTGATTACACATTGAGAAATTATTTATACTTGGCACTAACTTGACTCTTTTTTCTGTAGGAGAGGGAGCTGAGGACCGCCACTGACCGTGTGTCCCAGCTTCAGGGACAGGTCGACGCCACCACAGGCGAGAGGGACTGGCTACGCATCCAGGCGGAGGCAGCAGAGCTACTTGTGGCGGAGAGGACGCGGGAGCTGGCGACACTGCGAGTGCAAGGGTCGTCAGTGGACAAGACGGAGATGGCGAAGCTACATACCGAGGTGACGCCACAGCAGATTAGGATAGACGAGCTCCGAGGTCTAGTGACGACCCTAGGCCAGGTGGCTCAAAGAAGGAGTAGAAGTAGGACAGGTGTGAGCGGGGCGGGTGGTGCCTCCGTCAGACAGTACCTAGCATATTCGTCCAGTCGTAGGAGGAACAAGGAGGAGGAGAGGAGCCATCGAGGCGAGGCAAGGGCCCAGAGCGGTAGGGGTGGTGGAGAGATGCCACCACCTCCAGAGAGGCAGGAGGGATCCAGGGAGAGTGGTGGTGGACAGTGAGGAGCTTGTGAGCCACCTCCCCTTATCATTGTACATATTGTTTATCTCTTAATGGATCTTTTACGTTATGTCAATGTTTACGAAATGAATGAATTTGCAATGACACGAGAGTGTGACGAGATCCGAATATGAGAGAGAGGGAGATCCGAACACAAAGAGGGAGAGAACGAGAGTACCCCGAGTACACAGATGTGCTTGCTCTAAATTTCTCTATCCCTATACACTTCACAAAACAGGTTAGATCTATTCTGTAGCTCAGCCCCTTGCGTTAAGTAAAAATGATTTTAACTTTGTAATTGTCAACGGGTTGAGCTTTATTCAAATAAATGATAAATAAATGAAAATAATGTCTGCATAATGAAAGCGATATGTACACACCATTTTTTGGATTTTTTGTTCTTTCGGGATTTTATAATTTTTTTGGATTTTGGAATTTTTATTTTGGGATTTTCTGTTTTTTTTTTTAGTTTTCTAATTTTTTTGGATTTTTTGGAACTTCTGATTTTTTTTATTTTTGGAATTTTTATTTTGAATTTTTTGAATTTTTTATTTTTATTTTTGGACTTTTCTGATTTTTTTGGATTTTTAGAATTTTCTTATGATTTTTTTTTATTTTAGGACTTTTTGATTTTTTTAAATTTTCAAATAACGACATCTTTTGCTCTTGAGTGATGGGCTATGGATCTTACTCCTCTCTTATGTTTGCAAAACATCCTCTATGTGCAGTGTGCATTGCTTCCCTATGGCTGCTTGCCCCTAGTCATTAGCGTTCGAACATAGACCAGGTATGGGGTTCTTTAGTCATTAGTGGGATAAGAGGACTTAAAGGAGACAAGATATGGACTTGGTGCTTGGGAGACTGACTTGTATGACTCGCAAAGGTGTATCTCATTTGGAATCCACCTATTGTCCAGAGACTTGTGGTCATTATCTTATCCGGGGCATGCATACAACCAGGCTCAAGGGCGTCCTGCGGGCAACTGTATTGCCACTCTTTGCCATGCCCCTAATTTCAAATTTTATGCTTCATATTCTTATCAATTTTCTCTTCTTTTCTTTCTTTCTTTTGAACAAACCGTCTCTCTTTGAGACTTCATACATATGAGCTACACCTTGCCAAGTCCCCAAGTTAGTGTCCTTCTGCCCCTAGACCTTGTCCGAGCAAGAGGAGAATTGACCTTCGCACCCCATACTAGGGCTAGGCAGGAACACTATCAACTAAAGACAAATTAGCCCTGTGTTGCCGTGTGGTGTGCGTGACTGAGCATAAGGGTCGTTTGACAACAAATGAAAGGGAGTAAGACCTATAGCTACTAACATTCTTTTGCAAAATGAGATCGTTATTGAAAACCTTTTATTAAGGGTAGAATCTTTTAAGATACAGCCCATTCCATGGGTGAGAAAGCTTCTCACCATCGGCATTGACTAGCCTGTACGCGTTCCCAGGGTACACTTCCCTAACGACGTACGGCCCTTCCCAGTTTGGTTGCAATTTTGACCTAGGACCTTCAGGTTTTATGAAAATTCGCTTCAAAACCATGTCTCCTTCTTGGAATTTGCGTTCAATCACTTTCTTTTGAAAAGATCTTGAAAGTGTATTTTGATAAGATAGCACATGATCGGCTACAGCCAAATGCCGTTTGTCTAGGAGTTCCAGCTGTGTAAGTAACGCCTCTCGACGTTCATCGGGATTAAGTTCTTTGTCTAGCTGGACTCTTAGCGAAGGAATGAGGATCTCATGTGGACATACCGCCTCCATCCCATAAGTATGTGAGAAGGGAGTTTGCCCAGTGGGCGTGTGGACGGAGGTACGATGGAACGACCCTCCTTATACTGGTACGGATATACCATCCCACATCGATATAGAGAGCATCGCTACAGTGGGACATGTACCCAACACATGTACAATAGACTGAAACGTACACAAATATAACACATAACGGCGAAATAGAAAGAACTGGAAATAAATCTCTTATTCCATCATCCACATTATACACAGTCTATATAGTACAAAAGGAAACTAACTATTTCATAACTGAGAAATTTAACAAATTACATTGTCCACCTCTTGCAAATATAATGAATTACATAACTCAAATGTAATACAAATCTCCCTTCATTACATACTATGAAAGGAAATACAACATCACTAGCTCCACAAGTAATCTCCTACTCTCGCTCCAAGTCACTCCTAATAGTCTCCTCGGAAAAGGTAGAGACACCTGCACCTGTACGCCAAAGCAAGAGTGAGTCCAATGACTCAGCAAGTAAGTTCCATTCACACTAGCATACATACATCACATGGGCTAATTGCATTTTTCATAACACAACTATTACATATAGCATGGATCAGTTAATTAGCTAAAGAAAAACCTAAACATGATAATTCTACATTTACAACACATGATACTTGATTTATATTTTAATTCAAAAAATTTAAATCTATCACATGCTTTCTACGCATTCTTTAACATGGAATCTAATTTCACATTTCATCACATGTATGTTGCAACATAATAGCAATTAAGCATAGAGTTTGCATTATAAGGGAAAGACATTCCTAGCATGACTTCTATGCAAAATTTCATATTCATATCACATTTCTAAACTAAGTCAGCTTGCTGTTTTTCATGGAATTTACACATTCATATCATAAAATACATGCTCTCATATCACATTTACATATCTACATGTTCGGTTACTCATTTACATAATTTCACATTCACTTTTCACATAACCACAAATTCACATTATTAACATTTATATGCCGTGACACATAGTCCAAACCGCCTATAGAAGGACACACACTTATCACATCACACATATATCTATCACCTAGGCATTACAGTGATAAATCCTAGTTAAATGCGCAGAACCGGGAGAAGCCCTCTCCACCCTAACCAGCAGTACTTGTCCGCCTCCAGGATTTTATCCCAATGCCCATGAGATTTCACACACATATGAACCTTCCCGTAGGGACTTTACTACGGTACAGTTCCACAGCCCTCTAAGGTAGTAGTGTCACCCATTGGCACATTTACACATTTTCTCAATTTTTAACACACACTTAATGCACAGCTTAACACATTTGCTTCATGTTCACACATACACACATTGTAGGATCACCTAGCATGTTACTACTATTTTCAGGGTTTAAACAAATACCATTTACAACTAATCCTAATCATGCGGTAATTATTTAATTTATCACAATTTACATTAAGCATGCTTAAACTGGCCATTCTCTCATGAATTAGTGAAATCAGTATCTACCGTTGTCAGATTTACATGAGAATTTAACCACATACCATTTACAGTTAAGCTTCTTGCAAACCAAATTTCACATTTTTTTGAATTACCCATTATTTATGAAAATTAAAATAGTCCCATTACACGATTCGTAAATACTCAATTCTGCATGGTTCTCAGTAGTAAAAATACACTAACCAGTTCATAACATGCATCTTACAGTCAGGATTTCACATATGATTTTTCTGGAATTTCAACTGTATTGTACAATTTACTTGCAAGTTTTAAACAACAATACATGCTCACTATTTTATAGTCCAGAAAATGTAATAATTAACACAGTCATCAGAAATTCACCACATTTTCACAACATGCTCTGATATCCATGTAAATACCACAGGAAATTTCTGACATCATGATTCCTCACAGAACTACATAGCAACAATTAAAACATGCTTGAGACAGGATTTCAAAATTTTAATAATTATCACAATGAACGAAAAATTATCAAAATCACATAGCACTATCCATAAGTATACTTTACAATATATAAATATTTTTACCATATACCCTCATGCGCAAAAAATCCAAAAAAAAAAAAGATCATTATAGACAAACAAACACTCTGTCACTGTCTGAAGAACTTGGCGGAAGGGGGTGGCCGCTTCCCCATGTTAACGACAACATAGGATGACGCCAACTTAGAATATTAACGGCAAGAGATCATGCCGTTAAGTTTCTGTCTGTGCGAAACACAGACTGAACGCAAAAGACTGATCGAAGGGGGGTTCCAGGACTCGAATAAAAATCCGAAAATTATCCTAGGACCTACTAGACATACGTATGGATGATGTGAAGGGTTTACTTGCCTTATAAAAATCTACAACCAAAGATTTGTCTCGAAGAAGCTCTCTTTGGCCAGAGCCAAAGAGCCACCAAAACTCCCTCAATCCGACTTCTGTGTTGATCTTCGAAGCACGCCGGAGTTGGGAAGATGCACCTGACGATCAGTTTTATAGGGTAAAGGGTTGGAGACGCACTTTGGTAGGCTAGGTTACCGTTGGGGGACGGTTTCCTAAACCAAGGGCGACATTTCCGGAGACGTTTCCGGATCTGAAATCGCAACAGATCTGGGAGACTAACGTCAACATCACTGGCCACCAAACTAGGGTTGGTGTCCATCGATGTGGCCGCTGACTCACCATCAACGTCAACTTATGTTGACGCCAATAGGTCATCTGCAGAGAACTTAAAACAGTAGGAAAACATACTTACTCAATACATATACATAACCATACAAAGTATACTTTATAAAATTAGTACTATTTATGCAATGAATATATAATACAAATAATAACTTAACAAATTTAAATCTATTTATAACAATACTCAATTAATATGTATTACATACATATATATATACATAACTACACACAATTAAACATCAATTCTCACACAACCAACACCTAAGCAAGAGAGCAAAATTCTAGGGCCACCCTCTCCCCCTTAAAGAAACTTCGTCCTCGAAGTTAAACTGACACTACTCAAACAACTGAGGATACTTCTTCTTCATTGCATCCTCAAGCTCCCAAGTAGCCTCCTCTCACGAGGAGTTGCGCCATAATACTTTCACCGACGCAATACTCATGTTCCGAAGATGCTGAACCTTCCGGTCAAGAATAGCTACTAGTTGCTCTACATAAGATAAATCTGGCTGAATCTCCACTAGCTCGTGGCTAATAACATGAGATGGATCTCTGACGTACCTCCTGAGCATAGATACGTGGAAAACAGGATGAACACTAGCTAACGGGGGGGTAACGCTAGCTCATATGCCACGTTGCCCAATCGTCTAAGAATCTCATACGGGCCAATGAATCTAGGACTTAACTTACCATACCTGCCAAATCTAACTACACCTCGAGTAGGCAAAATCTTCAAAAAGACATGCTCACCTACCTCAAACTCCAAATCCTTTCTCCTGTTGTCGGCATAACTCTTCTGCCTATCCTGTGCCGCAACAAGCCTCTACCTAATCAGCTGGACCTTATCCGAAGTCTACTGAACTAACTCCGGACCAATCAGTTGTCTATCACCAGTCTCCTCCCAACATAAAGGAGATCTGCAAGGCCTACCATACAACGCCTCAAATGGAGCCATACTAATACTCGCATGGAAACTATTGTTATATGTGAACTCCACAAGAGGTCAATGACCCTCCCAATCATCCTTCCAATCCAAAACACACGCCCTCAACATATCTCGAGCGTTTGGATAGTCTGCTCAGACTGTCCATCTGTCTGGGGATGAAACGCTGAACTGAGCTTCAACTCCGAACTTAACGCATCCTGAAGACCCTTCCACAGCCTCGAACTAAATCTCGGATCCCGATCTGAAATGATCGACTTCGGAAAACCATGCAATCTAATAATGCTACTAATAAACAATCTAGCTAAACTCTTTACTCACTGCTTCTTCTTCATGGCTAAGAAATGTGCAGTCTTCAAGAATCTATTTACCACTACCCAAATGGAGTCATTACCTCATCTAGATCGAGGCAAACCCGTAACAAAATCCATAGTGATAGCTTCCCACTTCCATACTGAAATCTCCATCTTCTGCATAAGCCTAGATGGTCGTTGCCGCTCTGCCTTCACTTGTTGGCACACAAGACATCTAGACACATACTCTGTTGCATCCTTCTCCATGCCAGACCACCAAAAAGATCTCTTCAAATCTTGGTACATCTTAGTGTTACCCAGATGAATAGAGAATCTAGACCTATGAGCCTCTGCTAATACATGCTCACAGACATCCACGATGTCTGGAACACAAACACGATGATGGAATCTAATCACACCATCCTCATCACGAGCAATGTCTGCCTTGCCCACTAACTCTTGGAGTCTAGGGTCGGCTTTTGTTGATCACCTTATCCAACACCGAAGACCTAATGGACAACTGCTACAAATGCCTGACACAATGATGGTTCTAACTCAGTCATCACACATGTCGCATCCTCCAACATCTTCCAATCCTGTTGGAGAGAAGACCTCTTCCTACTAAGGGCATCCGCTAAACATTCGCCATTCCAGGATGATACTGGAGGTCGAAGTCATAGTCTTTCAGGAAATCAATCCTCTTCTCTGCCTCATGTTTAATTCATTTTAGGAGAAAAGATACTTTAGACTCTTGTGGTCAGTGAACACCTCAAATCTGACACCATAATGATAGTGTCTCCAGATCTTTAGTGCATGCACCACTGCCGCAAGCTCCAAATCATGAGTCGGATAGTTTCGTTCATGCTCCTTCAATTGACGAGAATCATATGCTACTACCCTTCCTTGCTGCATCAATACACAGCCAAGGCCAATCCGAGATGCATCCGTGTAGATAGCAAAACCCTCTACACCGCTCGGGAAAACTAACACAGGAGCTGAAGTGAGCTTAGTCTTCAATGATTATAAACTACTCTCACATTCCTTGGACCAGACAAACTTCACTCCCTTTCTGGGTAGTTGAATCAATGGGGCGGCGATGGATGAAAATCCCTCAATAAATCGCCGATAATAACCGCCAAACCAAGAAAACTCTGAATCTCCGAGGGAGTCTTGGGAATCTCCCAATCCATAACAGCTTGGACTTTACTGGATCAATGCTACACCAGCGTTGGAAATAACATGCCCAAGGAAATGAACCTCGTGCAACCAAAAATCACACTTGCTGAACTTTGCATATAGCTTGTGCTCATGGAGAACTTTCAATACTACTCTCAAATGCTGACGGTGTGTAGTCTCATCCGGAGAATAGACCAACACATCATCAATGAAAACTACAACAAAACTATTTAGATAAGGTCTAAACACCCGGTTCATGAGATCCATGAACGCTGCAGGGGCGTTGGTCAGACCAAAAGGAAGGACCAAAAACTCATAATGTCCATAATGTGTTCTAAAAGCCATCATGGACACATCCTCACTCCTAATCCTCAACTGATGATAACCAGACCGCAAATCAATCTTAGAAAAGACTGATGCATTTTGCAGCTGGTCAAACAGATCATCAATCCGAGGTAAGGGATACCTATTCTTCACCGTCACTTGGTTTAGCTTTCTATAATCGATGCATAACCTAAGTGACCCATCCTTCTTCTTCACGAATAAGATAGGTGCGCCCCAAGGAGATACGCTAGGGCGAATAAATCCCTTATCTAACAGATTTTGCAACTGCTTCCTTAGCTCTGCTAACTCCACAGGTGCCATCCGATAAGGGGCCTTCGAGATAGGAGAGGTGCCTGGAAGCAACTCTAGAGTAAACTCTATCTCTCTAGCCAGTGGCAATCTAGATAAATCATCGGGAAAAACATCTGGAAAATCTTACACAACATCTATGTCCTCAAGAGTAGGTGACTCATCAGCCTTGGGTACTAATAGCACGCTGGCAAGAAAAGAGTCACAACCCTTGCTCACCATTCTCATCGCCCTCATGGCAGAGATGACAAACTTCCCCGCTAAGTTCCTCGGAAAAGGATGAGAAAATTCATCCTCACCAGGAATGCGGAAAACAATCTTCTTCCCACGACAATCCACTAGCGCATAGTGCTCCTCTAGCCAATCTAGACCAAGAATTGCATCATAGTCCTTCATCTTAAGCAAGAAGAAACACCCTTCTAATACTCTATCCTCAATGCACACTGGTAAAGACGGAATACACTTCCTAGTCGATACCATACCTGCAGGTGTGTTCACAGACAGAGGGACTTCTAACTCTTCAGACTCTAACCCTGACTCTAAAGCTAACTGCCTAGCAAAACGCTCGGAAATGAACGAGTGGGTAGCACCCGTATCAAACAAAACCCGAGCGTGCACACGCATGAAAAGAACTGTACCTTCGGTGACATGATCCTCCTGCTCGGCGTCCTCTCGAGCTAATGCAAACACTCGAGGGGGCTCGAGGTCTCCCTGGTTGTCCTATCGCTGGCGCTGCTACTGCTGCTGCTGGGGCTGGTGCCACTCCACGCTGTGCTCCCTGCTGAAGCCTGGAACAATCCTTGATCCTATGCTCACTGCTCCCACACTTCAAGCACTTCCCCGCCAACTTCCAACATTCCAAACCACATGTGCCCTCCCGCATGAGGACACTCCTTCTTGCCACGGGGGAAATGTTGAGAAGATACCTGACGACTTCCCAATGCCGCGGGACGCTGCGGTGACTGATGTGCCGCCTTCTTTCTTTCCTGCCTCTGGAACGGAGCTGCAGGCCGCTTCTGAGAAGCCTTCTTTTCCTCAAGATACTGCTCCATCTCTCCTTCCTGCCGACAAGCCGCGCTAAGAGCCTCATCGAGGGTACGATGGTCGAATGCCACCAACCTCGTCCTCAGTGATGGCCTCAGACCCATCACGAACTTCTTCGCCTTCCTGCGCTCATCAGTCACAATATCTCCTGCTCCATCTTGTCCTGGATGTGCTCCGGAACAAACTTGACTCGGAAGAGCCTCACGAACTCGTCCCAAAACACCTCTGCAGCACCGCCCTCGAATCGAGTACAGAGTAACGAGGACCACCATACATCGGCTCGCTCCTGCCAAAACCACCCATAAGGACTAAACCGAATACTCTAAACTCAGGGAAACTAAATGCATAATTATACAACACATACATGTAGCATGTATGTGGCTAAAGTGACCTTGTCATCGTCGACGCACCTAATAGCTCGGAAGATTTTCTCAATCTCCCTCAACCAGCTCTCAGCTAACAATGGATCGCTCTCCCCCTTAAAAGAGGGTGGCGACATCCTCTTGAACCATTCCATGATGGAGGGTCCACCATGGTCCTGAGCTTGGGGAACTGGCACCTGAGCCTGCTACAGCAAACATCATAAGCAACACATATAGCATAGCAACATAATAAACCTATCATTAAGTAAAACAGACTACTCTATCTATCATTCTAACTTGAGCCTGCTGAGCCTCCAGCTGAGCCTGGAGTGCAGCCTGGGTGTCGGCCTACGTCTGCATGGCCTGCACTAGACCCTGCATGAACACTCCATAGTCTACTAGTGGCAGTGGAGGAAGCACAGGACCTTGAGGTGCTGGGGCCTGCTGCTCATCCCTCTCCTCTCTCCTTTGCTCACCCTCACGAGCAGGGACACTACCACGCCTACCTCGCGAAGCCATAGCTGCAAAAGATTCAGTCTTAATTAAGGACTAAGCTATCAAATTTTTCCTAACCATATTCTTAAATATGTAGACAATCTATAAAAACTTAGCATATAATGAAGATGATGGTATATGCATATTTATGTACAATTTCAGCCTGGGGGCTCTGATACCAATCTCTACAACGACCTCCTTATACCGGTACGGATATACCATCCCACATCGATATAGAGAGCATCGCTACAGTGGGACATGTACCCAACACATGTACGATAGACTGAAACGTACACAAATATAACACATAACAGCGGAATAGAAAGAACTGGAAATAAATCTCTTATTCCATCATCCACATTTTACATAGTCTATATAGTACAAAAGGAAACTAACTATTTCATAACTGAGAAATTAAAAATTACATTGTCCACCTCTTGCAAATATAATGAATTACATAACTCAATGTAATACAAATCTCCCTTTATTACATACTATGAAAGGAAATACAACGTCACTAGCTCCACAAGTAATCTCCTACTCCCACTCGAGTCACTCCTAATAGTCTCCTCAGAAGAGGTAGAGACACCTACACCTATACGCCGAAGCAAGAGTGAGTCCAAAGACTCAGCAAGTAAGTTCCATTCACACTAAGCATACATACATCACATGGGCTAATTGCATTTTTCATAACACAACTATTACATATAGCATGGATCAGTTAATTAGCTAAAAGAAAAACCTAAACATGATAATTCTACATTTACAACACATGATACTTGATTTATATTTTAATTCACAAAATTTAAATCTATCATATGCTTTCTACGCATTCTTTAACATGGAATCTAATTTCACATTTCATCACATGTATGTTGCAACATAATAGCAATTAAGCAAGGGAAAGACATTCCTAGCATGACTTCTATGCAAAATTTCATATTCATATCACATTCTAAACATAGTTAGCTTGATGTTTTTCATGGAATTTACACATTCATATCAGAAAATACATGCTCTCATATCACATTTACATATCTACATGTTCGGTTACTCATTTACATAATTTCACTTTCACTTTTCACATAACCACAAATTCACAATATTAACATTATATGTCGTGACACATAGTCCGAACCACATATAGAAGGACACACACTTATCACATCACACATATATCTATCACCTAGGTATTACAGTGTTAAATCATAGTTAACTGTGCAGAACCGGGAGAAGCCCTCTCCACCCTAACCAGTGGTACTTGTCCACCTCCAAGATTTTATACCAATGTCCATGAGATTTCACACACATATGAACCTTCCCGTAGGGACTTTACTACGGTACAGTTCCAGCCCTCTAAGGTAGCAGTGTCACCATTGGCACATTACACATTTTGTAAATTTTTAACACACACTTAATGCACAACTTAACACATTTGCTTCATGTTCACACATACACACATTGTAGGATAACCTAGCATGGTACTACTATTTTCAGGGTAAACAAATACCATTTACAACTAATCCTAATCATGTGGTAATTATTTAATTTATCACAATTTACATTAAGCATGCTTAAATTGGCCATTCTCTCATGAATAGTGAAATCAGTAACTACCGTTGTCAGATTTATATGAGAATTTACCCACATACCATTTACAGGTTAGCATCATGCATACCAATTTCACATTTTTTCTGAATTACCCATTATTTACAAAATTAAAATAGTCCCATTACACGATTCGTAAATACTCAATTCTGCATGGTTCTCAGTAGTAAAAATACACTAACTAATTCATAACATGCATCTTACAATCAGAATTTCACATATGATTTTTCTGGAATTTCAACTGTATTGTACAATTTACTTGCAAGTTTTAAACAACAATACATGCTCATTGTTTTATAGTCCAGAAAATGTAATAATTAACACGGTCATCAGAAATTCACCACATTCTCACAACATGCTCTGACATGCATGTAAATACCACAGGAAAATTCTACAACATGATTCCTCACAGAACTACATAACAGCAATTAAAACATGCTTGAGACAGGATTTCAAAATTTTAATAATTATCACAATGAACGAAAAATTATCAAAATCACATAGCACTCTCCAATAAGCATACTTTACAATATATAATTTTTTTACCATATATCCTCATGCGTAGAAAATCCAAAAAAAATAGATCATTTATAGACAAACAGGCACTCTGTCACTGTCTGAAGAACTTGGCGGCAAGGGGGTGGCCGCTTCCCCATGTTAATGGCAACATAGGATGACACCAACTTAGGATATTAATGGCGAGAGATCATGTCGTTATGTTCCTGTCTGTATGAAACACAGACTGAACGCAAAAGACTGATTGAAGGGGGGTCCAAGACTCGAATAAAAATCCGACAATTATCTTAGGACCTAGACATACGTATGGATGATGTGAAGGGTTTACTTGCCTTAAAAAAATCTACCACCGAAGATTTGTCTTGAAGAAGCTCTCTTCGGCCAGAGCCAAAGAGCCACCAAATCTCCCTCAATCCGACTTCTGTGTTGATCTTCGAAGCAAGCCGGAGTTGAGAAGATGCACCCTGACGATCAGACTCCCTCCCAGTCGATGAAGAACGCCGAAAGAAGCCTCCAATCACTAGATTTTAGGGTTCAATGATCGGGTTTCGCTCAGAGAGAACTAGGGTTTTTGACAAATGCCAAAAGGACCCAACTGCGCCCCAAACTGAGTCTTTTATAGGGTAAAGGGTTGGAGACGCGCTTGGGTAGGCTAGGTTACCGTTGGGGGACGGTTTCCTAAACCAAGGGCGACATTTCCGGAGACGTTTCCGGATCTAAAATCGCAACAGATCTGGGAGACTAACGTCAACATCACTGGCCGCCAAACTGGGGTTGGCGTCTATCATTGTGGCCGCTGACTCACCATCAACGTCAACTTATGTTGACGCCAACAGGTCGTCTGCAGAGAACTTAAAACAACAGGAAAACATACTTACTCAATACATATACATAACCATACAAAGTATACTTTATAAAATTAGTACTATTTATGCAATGAAAATATAATAAATAATAACTTAACAAATATAAATCTATTTATAGCAATACCTAATAGTATGTATATACATACATATATATAATAACTACATACAATTAAACATCAATTCTCACACAACAAAACACCTAAGCAACAGAGCAAAATTCTAGGGCCTTACATACGATAAGCCCATAGAGCCTCAATCAATTCTTAGGCCAATCAGCAACTTATGAGACTTACAAGTTTTCTTTGAATTTCAAAAGTGTTTTATTTGTGGCTTCGGCTTGACCGTTGCCCTGCGGATAATATGGAGACGAATGTGTAGACGCGAGATTTGGCCCACCCCGCGTGGCTCTTTGGCCCAATAAGGCACGTTTGACCTTTTGTTGACATGCCTCGGATGCCATGTAGACGGAAGCATCGATGGCCGCCGACTACATGTTGACGGGCAAGCACCCTGGACGTTAACCCCTATTGGCGTCCACATCTCTGGACGTCTGCAGTGTTGGCGGCAGGATCGGTTGACATCAACCTGGTTTACTTGGTCTGCACAAAACTACCCCGAGAATCTAGCCCACTTGCGCCATTCTCTCACCATGCACCGCATGGGCCGTTCCCAACCAGCATATTGGCCACCATGGCACCCCCTTGACCCAGTAAAAATCCTACTTGGCCTCTCCTTATTGGTTGGAGCCTTTATGCATGGATTTCCAAGTGTTTGAAATGTGTTTTCAAATCAGCATCTAAAGCTCCCAAGCTCCGACCCCAGCCTATTTAACTCCCTCTCTGGCCTTCTAAGAGGGGGAGGAGAGGCTGGACGTCCACATGCTACCCTTTTGAGAGAGGAGAGAGAAAGTTGCACCTACCTTCCATCCTCATCATCTTGCTCCTCTCAACACTTGGGACGTCTAGGAGGGTTCTTTTGGAGCTAGAGGAACCTGCAAGGAGTCTTCAACGCTTGCAAATGAGGATCAACTCCCCTCTTCCACTCTTTCCTTTCTACTTTCTTTAGTATTTGCATGTGTCACATCCCGAGAATTACGCAGCGGAATTATTAATTAATTCTAGTCGATATTTCGAGACGTGGACAGCAGCAAATAAGCCTCTAGCTAGCACGCACTAAATGTGTATCAACACAACATCATAATAGGGCCCAAATGTGAACTAAATTATAAATTGTATTCAAATGTCATTTGTCTCAGATAAACTAATACAGGACTAAGACTCAATAAAAGCAAAAGTACATACTACCTTACTTCCTACTACATTGTTCTAACACTCAAAATAAACTAACTATAGATAGACTCATGTTGGAACGCTCTTCACTCGGACGCATTCCCATCCTCGACTTGCTCTTCCTCTTACACTTCATGGTCACCTAGATTGGGTAAAAGTAGGGAATGAGCAAACTAGCCCGTAGAGTAGGATTATATCTCAATGTGCGGGCAATGATATAAGTGATTAACATTTTAGAACTAGGCAAGTACGATGAATGATATGCAAGTACGAATAAAACTCGTTAAAACATGATAATAAGATAAGCTAGAGAGAGTGATTATGATAGAACGAGATTTGTGAACAAGATGACAAGATAGAACTAGCAATAGATCACTTTGTACAAGCACGCAAGAATTCACTTGATGTCAAGAACGCAAGATATCACTAATTGCATTAAATGCAGGATGGCCATATCACGCAAGCAAGCAAACAAGAATGTACGAGCACGATCAAGTAACACTAATCCGGCACGTAGACATAATATACACTGAGAAAAGATCCATCAAGAAGTACACCAGGACACGTGTATGTGGTTATGTATCTAACATTCAACAAGCAAGAAAGTACTCCCAGCGCAGATGCAACGCCAGTAATCATTATACCCCATGGTTAACAGTATATTTATGACTCTCCGTCATTGGGGCTAGACTGGAGCCCTTGGACACACGTCGTGCCCTGTCAGCCATCTCATGAAAATTTTAAATGTAGATACCCACAGTCATTAATAATGGCCAATGAGAGTTTCAATAAGTAAGCAGGTGTAATGTCATGTCCATGATGATGATGGGAACAAGTAATAGATAATTGAACATGATTTCATGATAACAATGGTCAAGAGATAAATTCGGCAGCATAACGGTACAATTTATACTTTTGTTCAATCTTTACATTAATGGCTTTAGTCTAGTTTGTAAGTCACACTCACGAGATCAAGAAGAGAAAGGAAGTGCACGCTATCTCCAGGGAACTTCAATGGTACAACCAACTCGTCGGCCATGTGGGAATCCATGGTCAGAGGAGATTTTCGGAGGCCTTGGTGAAAAGGTCGCTAGTCTACCGATTCGGAATGACTGGTAGAGAGTTTCCAATTTCCCAAGAAAAGGCTGCCTAATAGTGCTAGTGTGTAGTGCGGTACGCGTGTCTCATTCTCAAACCATCGGTTTCAAACTCGCAGGGAGCACATGACAATATAACATGGAATAAAACTATGCACTTTAACTAATCATGGTTTGCAAGATTTTATGATACTCTTATCATTTAAACATGGTAGAACAGTAGGAAAATTAAATCACAAGAAACATGAATGGATCATAACATTTAAGGAGCACTTAGAATAGCATCCATGTAATTAAAGCTTTTTAAATGGGTTAATCACTTTTAAGCCATTAAACAACAATCATGTAATGATCAGACCCAAAATAGGTAACTTACACAGAAAATATCACATTTATATAGACCTCGGGTATATACGGAAAAAATTGTAAGAAAACACGTGGTTTCCGGTAAAAATCCTGAGATCGCGACATAGCCATATAAGGAAGGCGACAGGGTGTTGTCAGGTCGGGGTCAGATCGCGACAGGCTCATGTAAGGAAGGCGACAGGTCGGGCCCAGAAGGCGACACAGGTGTGTAAGCATCGTGACAGGGAAGTCAGATCAGGCAGGTAGATAGCGACAGAGCGCATGTCGCCTTGAGAAAGCGACAAGGGGTATGTCACAATCAACCCTCTGAAAGCGACATATCGGGCCGTCGTGTTCACAGGGTCCGTGCCTGGCTCGGACAGAGCAAAGACAGTGCCTTGGATTGCGGACCTGTCTTTCCTTCTTTTGACACAGGGCTGTGCTAAAATAGAGAACAAATTGCACGGTGTGTGAAAAATAACAAAAACAGTTTTAAAATAACCTAGACATACTAGGGTACTTCCAGTAAATCGGAATTGAACAATAAAGACGGTTTCGATAGGTTTTGATCAAGGAACACAAGGTCAGACCAAGGGTAACTTGAAGACGTAGTTTTATGCAGCAACCCTATTACCACGCTTATAACTCTCTAACTAATGAGATTTAGACAAAACGTTCAACATGAAACCTGACGAGGACAACAAGTAGAATAACTTTCATGTATAAGTTTTCTTTAATGCGGTCTTGAAACACGTGCAACATATTAAGGACGGGAAAAGCTCTAACAGTGCGCGACTTTGGCAAAACGGTTATAAATCAAGATCTACTAAATGAAAATCGATGAAACCAGTGGGAAATGAAAGTTAACTTGATGCTCTACACATTTCTATAGGATATGTTAAGGTTTGGCCCGAGAAAACCTACCTTATGGTTGAAGAAGTCCCATTATTCCAGAAAACCCGTGTTCAGACCACTTGGAGGAAAATGCTTGCTACTCCGTGTATACTGCATGGAATTTGGGCATTCCACTTGGGTTAGAACATAGACTTGACCCTCTTTCCAGGGGTATATGCCTTGCAAGGTTTGGTTTAGGTTTGACTCACCTTTGGTCGACTTCAAGAGGGTGGTTTGTGCAGGTCACAGCAGAAGAGAAGGGAAGAAGAACGGCTTCGTGTGGTCGTTCCACAGCTCCTCAGCCACCAAGAGCTCCTCCACACGACCTAGCAAGTTCTAAATTCATTCCTAGGGTTTGGGTGAAGAGTATTTAAGTAACAATGGTGTTTAGGAGTCCTATTATAACTAGGAAAAGAGGATTTCGGGATTGGCATGTTGGTTTCCTATTTTTGATGATTTCCTCCTCCCTTTGAGTGTGTCAGGCATTAGGAAACCTCCTCTCATAGTTAGGCACGAATTTGGGTTGCCATGAATGCATGATTGCATCTCAATTCAACTCTAATTGCCTCTTTTTAACTTCAGCTTATTTATGGTTACTAATTTCTATGTATTTTCTAGCTTTATTTGATTTTTGGGCCAAATGTTGCCCATTGGCCCAATTATGATAATGGGTCATCAATATATAATGTTGGAAGTCTCCCCAACACTTTTATTTAATTTTTGATTGCGTCGCATTTCCGTGTTAACGGTTTTCCGACTTGTTCCTATTTAGATAATCGGTCGTAATAACTCTTAAACCTAGCCCAAATGATTTTTATTGAACCCAATTTCTTGATGGGTCATTATAGGATATTATTTGAAGTCCATATATGATTTTTATTTAATTTCTGACTCATTCGAGTACGTGTGATAATGGTTTACGACTTATTATGAATTACGATAATAAGTCGCAAACACTTTAAACTTGGCTAATATGATTTTTCTTGGCACAAATTTCTTTGTGAAACATTAGTAATAATGTTTAGGATTGATTTATAATTTTTACGAAATTTTTCGATGTGTTTTAGCACATACGATAATGGTACGTATGTTTTAAATACTCCGATATTATGGAAAATATTATTTCCATTTATTTGAATTTTATGTAATTAAAATTTCCGGGGTGCTACCCTCCCCACTTAAGAAAATTTGGTCCCAAATTCATAGATCATTAATTGGATCCCGATAATGATGATCCATGAGTTGGTTCCAGATTTAATTCCTCTAACTTGTTTCAATCATCGTGGATGCTAGTCCAACATCTACACCTATGGCCACCAGTACTATTCATTTGGTTCCCCCACTCCTGTCTTCCTTCCACGACTGTCATAACTTCATCTTAATCCATCAGATGAACTACGGTATATTTACTAGATTATCCCTTTCTAATTTCTCCTCAATGATCTCCCCCACTTAGAAATGTACTAATAAGAAAACATCATAAGATCAGTCTAAGGGGTTTAACAATCATACCTCCTTCCGGGAGCTCTGCTTGCGTTATTGCATTCACGCGTCCTGGACGCTTTACCCCTCCTTGTTCCTTCCAGCTTGGTCTTTCAGCATGGGACAGTTCGGTATATGATGTTCATGACTACCATCTCAGTGTAAGTTTGAATGTTGTGTGGTCCGAGCCTTTCAATGAACATGGGCCTGAGCCCATCCATGAAATGGTTAGCCTTCAGCCTTTCAGTTCCCACCAGGTGTGGGGCATACACAGCAAGACGCGCGAACTGAGCCTCATACTCAGCCACAGACATTCCCTTCTGCTTCAGTGCAGCAAATTCTGTCGCTTTCTTCTCCTTCACTCTCTCAGAGAAATATTTTCCCCGGAATATCTCCAGGAATTCAGCCCATTCCAGTTCAGCTATATTAGGCAGGTGGGCCGAGTGAACTTCCACCATGCTCGAGCATCTTTAGTAAATTGGAAAGTGGCCAGTACCACCTTCTCCCTATTAGTGCATTGCATTACTTGGAAGATCCTTTCCATTTCTTCTGCCAGTTTTCTCTGCCTCGTCTGGGTCAGGGGATCCAGAGAAACGAGGAGGTTTAAACTCTTAAAATTCCGGTGCAGATCACCGGCTCCATTCCTTGCAGCTCCAGCTTGATTTCCAGCCTGAACCACATTCTGCAGGGCCTGAGTCAACCCAGCCACGATTTCTTGCATAGCTTGCCATTGTTACGAGTCATTGCAGTTGAGTGAGAGAGTTATGAGGGTTCCTGAGAAAAAGGATGGAAACCAATAATGTCTCTAGATTATTTTAAGAGTCACTGGGTAGGAGTGTTTGATTCCTTCTAACATATTCCCAGTCTCTACCATTCTCACCAGGTACTATAATTAAATTTTCATGACCTAGGTTCCATAGGTATCCCCTATTCCTGAGACATATTCTATTGGTATTCCTAGGCTTTGATACCACTAAACTGTCACGTCCCGAGATTACGCAGCGGATATTATTAATTAATTCGAGTCGATATTTCGAGATGTGGACAGTCGGCAAATAAGTCTCTAGCTAGCACGCACTAAATGTGTATCAACACAACATCATAATAGGGCCCAATGTGAACTCAATTAAAATTGTATTCAAATGTCATATTTGTCTCAGATAAACTAATACAAGACTAAGACTCAATAAAAGCAAAGTACATACTACCTCACTTCCTACTACATTGTTCAAACACTCAAAATAAACTACTATAGATAGACTCATGTTGGAATGCTCTTCACTCGGACGCATTCCCATCCTCGACTTGCTCTTTCCTCTTGCACTTCATGGTCACCTAGATGGGTAAAAGTAGGGAATGAGCAAACTAGCCCAGTAGGATTTATATCTCAATGTGCGGGCAATGATATAAGTGATTAACATTTTAGAACTAGGCAAGTACGATGAATGATATGCAAGTACGAATAAAACTCGTTAAAACATGATATATAAGACAAGCTAGAGAGAGTGATTATGATAGAACGAGATTTGTGAACAAGATGACAAGATATAAGTAGCAATAGATCACTTTGTACAAGCACGCAAGAATTCACTTATGTCAAGAACGCAAGATATCACTATTGCATTAAATGCAGGATGGCCATATCACGCAAGCAAGCAAGCAAGAATGTACGAGCACGATCAAGTAACACTAATCCGGCACGTAGACACTAATGTACACTGAGAAAAGATCCTCAAGAATGTACACTAGGACACGTGTATGTGGTTATGTATCTACATTCAACAGCAAGAAAGTACTCCCAGCGCAGATGCAACGCCATAAATCATTATACCCCATGGTTAACAGTATATTTATGACTCTCCGTCATTGGGGGCTAGACTGGAGCCCTTGGACACACGCCGGCCCTGTCAGCCATCTCATGAAAATTTTAAATGTAGATACCCACAGTCATTAATAATGGCCAATGAGAGTTTCAATAATAAACGGTGTAATGTCATGTCCATGAGGATGATGGTAACAGAAGGTAATTGAACATGATTTCATGATAACATGGTCAAGAGATAAATTCGGCAGCATAACGGAACTATAATAAGGCCCTCCATTTTCCGTCGCATTATTTGTATTTATGTGTGAATATTTGTGCTGTGTATGTATGTACATAATTACGTACGTATTACTTAGTACAATTACGTCTCATGTGTTTATATTAAGTATAATAATGTATATATTGCATGATGATAGTGTGGATATAATACCATATACATATTGCATGTATATATGCTTGATATGCATGGTTTTCTGCATAATTAGGGTTTCTGGCCGAAGGCCACCTTGGCGTCAACCATAGGCCGTTTATCTGGTGTCAGCGTCCAGACCTGGACGCCAACACTAACTCCGGCGTCCAGCGATATGGACGCCAACTCTCTGACCTGCATGCGTTGCAGAGCCAAAAATCCGGGAGCAAGGCATGGCCTCCATTGGGGGATGTCCCCCAACGGCTCTCAGCTGTCAAATCGGTATGGGGAGTGGGTGAGGGGCTCTCATTAGGTCTGAACCCGAATTTGGCCTCTCCCACTTCTCACTTCACCTTGCAAGAGGAGAAATAGAGGAGAGAAAAACCCTAGGTGAGCTGTGAGAAAAACCCTTTTTGAACCCCAAAATCCGACCCTGGACCTTGATCCGACGTCCCCCTACTGCAAGGAGGTACTGGACCAACGAGGAAGGCTCCCCCGACATCCCCTCGGCGTGGAGATCGTCGAGGAGCCCGGAGGAGGATCTTTGAGGCACTTCTGCAACTTCTTGGGACTTGCCCAAGGAGGTCTTCACCAAGCCTTTAAATCCCTTAGAAGAATTCTTGAAAGGCAAGTAACCTATCCTTGATGTCCCCTTATGAGTCTAGGATGGTTTTGTGAATTTTAAGGATTTTTCCTCGAGTCCTAGACCCTCCATTCACCCACGATTCAGAGCTCGGGTCTGTGTTTCTGCACAGACCTGGTTAGACGGCAAGGTCCCTGGACGTCCAGATCATCCTTGGCATCCATCGACCATGCCGCTGACTCTAAGTCAGCGGCCAGAGACCGCCGCCAAGTTCTTCTGAACAGAACAGTGAGCTGTTCTGTCCCTTTTATACATTAATTTCTGTATGTTTTATGTGATGAGGATATATGGTAGACCTTATACTCTATGTATATTGTGTTTTGTGGTGTGTGGATGAATGGTGGTGTGTTGGTGGATGTGGGAAATGGTGTCCTTAAACTTGTGAGCATGAAGTGTTGATTTTACAAATTTAGTTTTCCTGATTAGAATGTGTATGAATGCCATAGTTTTAGCCTAATCATGAAGACCAGTGGGTTAGCATATGTGTTTGCAAATTTTGGTAATTTATCCATGCTTGTGTAATTTGCGAATATATTGGTTCGGTAAAATAAAAGCATGCAAGAATGATTGTAGTATTCAATCCATAGATGTATGAATTAGGGAAATTTTGTGTTCTCAGTTCATGCATATGTGAATGGCTTATGTGTAAACAGCAAGTGGCCATTTGCAAAATGTGTTAGACCATGTTAATTTAAGTTGTTAATAGCATGCTAATTAGGCGTTTTATTTTCTGTAAATCCTATTTAGCTCAGAAAAATCTGAAAATTGAGGGTATCATCTTGAACCCGAAAACAACATGTGGTTAAAATTTCAGGTCTTTTGGATCAGTAAATAAAAGTTATGTGTTTTTCATGTGAAATGTGATAATTCGTGCATATGATCTTAATGTGATTAGATTTTGTTTAAACCCAGCATGATTAGTGTGTTTACTGTGTGTTAAACCTTGAAATTTTGTAGTACCATGTTAGGAAAAACAGAGGTATTCATGTGAGTGTGAGAAAGCGAATGTGATGAAAGTGTAAAGTGTAAAACCATGTATAAACGGTAAATGTGTAAATGTGTAACTGTGCCAATGTGACACTGCTTCCGTAGAGGGCAGTGGAGCTGTATCAGGGAAAGTCCCCCTGAGAAAGTTCATTGTGGTAAGTGACCCTAAGGGCATTAGGGGGAAATTTGGAGGTGGACAAGTACCACTGGTTAGGGTGGAGACTTGTTCTCCGGTCTGCGCAGTCCAAGAGTCGCCATTGGAATGCCTAGATGGCGTCTATGTGTAATGTGATGTGTATATGTCCTTCTTTGGTGGTTTGGACTATGTGTCACGGCACCTAAATGTGTAAAGTGTAATGTGAAATGTGTATGTGACCATGTGTAAATGTGTAAGTGACAATGTGAATGTGTATGTGTAAAGTGTAACCATGTGAAAAGAGGAAACTAGTGTAAAGAAAAATGTGAAATTCTAGATGTGTAAATGTGTTATTGAAACCATGTGAGATTAAATCTGAAACCATGTGAATTCAGAAAATGCATGTTATTATTCTTATGTTTATGTGTGCAAAAATGTTTAGAGTCCATGTTAGGGACAACAATGAATATGTGTGCAAATAGCATGATAGATTGTTCATGATAGTTTTAAGCAACGTTGTAGCCCTCATGTGTAGATTTATAGCCATTGAATCATGTGAAATCAGCAACCTCAAGCATGTAAAAAGGTTCATGTATGTGTTTAAAATGTGTAAATCCATGCTAGTTGCGTTTCCTTTCATGCATGTAAATTGTTCATGTTGATAGCTCTCATGTTTGAACTCTTTAAAGATTAAAGTTCATGAGTAAATTGAATAGAAACCATGTGATAGGTGAAGTTTTTTAGAAAGCTGAAAGCATGAGTTATGTATAAAATTGTAGAATGTTCATGATAGGTTGAAAACTTGAAATGACTAGCATGCTATGTTTGCTAATTGTAATGTGCATGTAGAAACCATTAGGACTTCTAAGTGTACATCATGAGTAGTGTTGCTTGCTGAGTCCTTGGACTCACTCCTTGCTTCGGCGTACAGGTATAGTTGTGGACACGACACCGCTTGAGGAGACGGTGGAGACGGACTCCGAGCGCGGAGACTAGCTAGTTTTGGAGCTTCTTTGTGATTTGTGTACTTCATAGTATGTATTTGGAACATTGTATTAGAATTATCATGAGAAGAATGTTTTATGTGGACATTTTGTAATCCTATTTCAGCAATTTAAATTATGTGAGCTCTTAGTTCCTCATTGTTAATTGTGAACTTTTATGTATGTTTAATGTGGATGATGAATGAATGAAGATAGTTCTCTTTTACTTCCGCTACTCTGTTGTATATTCGCGTGTATCTCAGCTGTATGTATCGTTTGGGTAAATGTCCCACTGTGGCAGCACTTGTTATACCGACGTGGGTTGGTATAACCGTACCGGTATAATGAGGGCCGTCACAGAGATTGGTATCAGAGCGACCGGTTGAGATTGCACATGAATATACCTAAGTCATCATCCCCATTGCATGCTAAGTATGTCCACATGTGTAGAAAACATTAATAGGAAGTGAAAGATAGATAAGAATGGTTAGAAAACTTAGTAACCTAGCTCTAATAGTGGCTGAAATTTTATTACAGCCATGGCTTCCCGTGACGACGTGGAGGTGTGCCAGCTCGCAACGACGAGCAGAGGCGTGAGGAGCGGGCGGAGAAGCAGGCCCCGCCCCACAGGGCCCTGTGCTTCCCCACCACGCCAGTGGACTATGGAGTATTCATGCAAGGTCTGGTGCAAGCCATGCAGACGCAGCCCACACCCAGGCAGCACTCCAGGCCCAGTTGGAGGCCCAGGTAGAATAATAAAACAACCTAGTAGTTTGCTATTTAAATTGCATGATATTGTGTTTACTGTATATTGCTATTGTTTAATGTAGCAGGCTCAGG
>CM024756.1:93155933-93276997 GCA_014218235.1 Colocasia esculenta | reverse complement strand
TTCGCTAAATTTATGGGTGAAGGATCGAGAAATGATGAGGACAAGATCTAGAAGGGGGGGTTGAATAGATCTAGGCCTACTAATGCGGAAGCTTAACCAATTTTTAAAACTCTTGAATCAGAGGCAAATTGAAAAATATATTTCACAGATCTGAAGATAAATTGAGTGAGTTGTGCAAATGGAGTGTGTGAACAATTGATTAGATGAATTCAAACGATCCTATGCATGCATCTAACGAAGATAAATTCAAACCACAATCAGATCAATGCACAGAGATTTTTAGGTGGTTCGGAAATCACACCATGTGATTCCTACATCCACCCCTCACACAGTGAGGATCCACTAATCAACCTGGGTACAACACACCCTGGAGCCTGACCTCCAACCACCTGAGTTTACAACTCACACAAACTCTCTAGTAAGACTACTCTAGAACCCTGAGCAAGACTGCTCAACTACACCTGAGTACGACGACTCAAAACCACTGAGCTCGACGGCTCACAAACACTTGCTAAAAACACAAGACTCAGATCCTCTAGCAACAGATCTAGTCCAACAAGAGTTAATTCATGAGACTCATGCAACAACCCATGCACAATCTCAGAATCACTCAGAAGAGAAAAGGAAAATGAGAATTGTATTGATGAGCTTTTCTCTTCAGATGTACTCCCTTATAGAAGGTTCGAATTGTGAAGAGCTTTTGATCTCTGAAGTTCCTGGGCGATGCTCTGCAATTTGATCTTCAGGATCTTCCTTGAATTCTTCACAGAAGTCGGCTTCTACTTGATCTGCTTCCTTGAGGTGATCCAATGCTTCTTCAACGATCAATTTCCACTTCTCATGCTTGAGCAGATGAGAATTTGGCTTGAGGAAGCACCAGGAAGACAAGAACAGGGAGGAGAAACCTTCTAGCCGCCAACGAGATTTCTGGGAGGCTCTGAAAGGGTTCTTGCATGTTGGATAGCCAATAGAAGGGTATTTATACCCCTAATAGTCCAAATGTACCCTTGGGGTCGTGGGCACACGATCCAAGGCTAATCCACAGTTCCCTAGGGTGCCACGGTCCAGGACAAAATTTAAGTCACAGAGATCCGGAGTGTGTCGACCTGCCCATGAGGTGTGTCGACACACTGTCCCAGACTGGAAAATCAATTCCCTGGGAGAGGTCTCTAGTGTCGCCCTAGATGATCAGTGTCGACACCATGTCCCAGACAGCAAAACAGGCCTCTGGGAGCCATCTAGTGTCGACCTGCCTACATTTGGTGTCGACCTGCTTTAAGGCATCTGAAAAAACAGGCCTTCTGGGAAGCTCTCTAGTGTCGACACTATCTGGTTTAGTGTCGACCTGAGATAGAAGCATGTTAACATATTTCTCTGGATCTGTCTCTAGTGTCGACCTGCCCTGGTCTAGTGTCGACACTAGTTGACCATTTCTTCATATTTTGCCTTAGGGCTTGGAACATTGTGTCGACACCAGTGTGAGGTGTGTCGACACCACCCTTGCAATAAATGTTTGTCCCTGAGAAATAAACACATAAATCATTAGTTAAATATATTATCATGAATATCAATGATAAATGTGCTTGGAAACATGCTTTTTGAATATTGTTATTTCAGGTGTGATGTATTTCACATGTTCCAATTGTTATGCATTAAAATCACAACTTGTCATCATCAAAATGTGAGGAGAAATGTATTATATTCACACTCAACCCAACAATCTCCCCCTTTTTGATGATGGCAACATTAAATTCATATGGAAGTAGAAAGTTTCAATGAAATGTGATTTTAAGCATTTTCATTTCCTTTTATTCATACTTGTCAAAGACCTTTGAACATTTTTTAGTGACATTTGAAAGTTGCACACATGAAAGACACAATGTTACTAGAAATAAGCTATTCTCACACAAAGGTCAAGCAGCTTGACAAGCATTCATCACATTCACATTCATTCAAAGAGTTTTCAATCACATTGAAGACACAAAGGTTTCTATTCATTTCATTCAAAAAATATGAACATTGCAATCTTCAAAAACACATTTAAAAAGCATACACTTCTTGCTATCTTCTCCCCCCTTTGACATCATCAAAGAAATTACATTAATGGGGAGGAGAGGAGGAGGATGGGTATCAAAATGGTCTCAATATCCGTCAGTCTCTTTTCCATAGAAGTCAGACTGAACTTCATTTGAGCTTGGATAGTTGAGAGTCTTGTATGCAAAAGATTTTCCATTCTCTCTGAATTCTCTGACATTGTAGCTTGAAGGGCACTGAACTCAGTTGACATTGGCTGTGAAGATGAAGAAGAACCAGCTGACCAACCATGGTCTATTCAAACTTTGAATTCCTTTTTAGATCAGACATTTCTTCATCAATATGAGCAGATAATTCTTCATGCTCTCCAAGTCATCTACCAAATGTGCAAAAGACAGCCTTGTCTTAGAATCTGAGAGAGTGTTCCTTGGTGTTGAAGATCAGCTTGGAATTTGCCAAAATTCCCTTAAGAACTGTTTCCAACTCCTCTTGATGCTCTTTTAGCTCAACTGAAGCATCTGCCAATGTGCCAATCAGCTGTTAAACCTTTGCGTGCATGGTCAGAAGCTGCTTTTTGTTCAATAAATTTGGCAGACACAGTGTTCTCCAACCTCTGAATCCTCAACTCAAAATTTTCTGACATATCTGAATGGAGGTGTTCAAAGCATCAAATTTGTCATTTAAAAAGGTGTATAACTCTGGTGGAACAGAAGGTCCACCAAAGGATGTGGATGCATGAACTGGAGTTGTGGAGAAAAGATGGAATTTCAGTTTCAGGGTTCAGGGAGGAGGAGGGCTGAAGTTGAGGTGAAAGAGGGGCATTAATGGTACATCAACTTCAACTGCCACATGAGGCTGATCCTCATTCACTGGAGGCTGGTCCTCATGCACTTGAGGCTGATCCTCTTGAGCTGGAGGCTGATCCTCTTGCACTGGAGGCTGATCCTCTTGAACCACAGGGGCCTCTACTGCAGCTGGCCCTCTCCTAACCTGATCACCCACAATCCTAAAGCCCATGAACTTTTGAACATGCTTGAAACAATAAATGTTGGACTTAGGAATTTTCTGAGACTTCTCATTCTCAAGAGACACACCAAAGTGTTTGAAGACTTGAGTCAAATGGGCTGCATAAGGAAGTGATCTATGCAAATCTGCCCTAGTTGTCTCAGAGATGATCTGGTACATGATGACATGGAGTTGATCTTTATGTCCTTGTCATGCAGTATATCACAAATCTTTGAATGTCATGAGTCTATCCCTCCCACCACCTTGGGGTGTTATGATAGTGTGAGAATATGATGGGTAAGCCTCAACACAGGTGGAAAAGTTTTGTGTTGAATTTAGTACATGAGTTTGCTTGGATCAGACTCATCTGCTTGCAATCCAGTCAAGATTGTATAGGCTTCATGAAGGTTGAATTCAAATTATGGTAGTCTGCTCCTTCATCTGGAATTTTGAATATGGTGGCTGCTATGTCTGTAGGCATATCAATCTCAATCCCTTTGACTTTTGACTTGTAGCCCTCATCTGCATTCCAAATGCATGTAGAATTCCTGGACAAGTCTAGGGTATATGATGAAAGTCTCAGAGATGAAAGATGCCAAGACTGAACTTAAAGAAGTTGAGGACTTCAGAAAGGCAGCATTCAATTCACTGTCCTCTAAGTCCACTGCTCTGGGCTTTAGAATGATCTTCCCTTCACGAAGTGGTTTGGAGGAGTTGCCTTAGAGGATGATGAGGATGACTGCTCAGAGACTTCAGGAGAAGATTCCAGAATTTTCCTCCTAGGGTACGCAGACCCTCTACCTCGACCAGAAGAAGTTCTACCTCTCTTAGCAGATGACGGGGAGGCAGAGGAAGGCCCTGGCTGCTCCGCAGGGTCATGGCGCCTCTTGGTTCTCCTTTCAGAGGAGGAGCATCATCCGCCGGAATGGGCCTTGCCGTAGCCTTGACCTTGCTCCACGGCGAGGGGCCTGCTTGTGTGCCATGGAGCAAGATGGAGTGGAATAGGAGAGGATGGAGAGTGAGGAATGAGAGAAGAAGGACAGGGATGGAATGGAGGAGGGAAGAGGTGGAAATGGATTCAAAGCCTGCCGGATTCAGGAAGAAGACGGCCGTCGGGTCGACCTGGAGAAGAAAAGGATTTAGGGTAAGCTACCCCGCAGAACAACCAAATCCTTAACCCGCCCACGGTGTATATGACTCTGGCAGGGGTCAGTGTCGACACTAGAGGAGGTGAGTGTCGACCTGAGCTAAAGTGTGTCGACACTAGATGAAGGTAGTGTCGACCTGGCCTGATGAAAAATTTAGATTTGAGTATGGAAAAATTTGTGACTTTTGGATATCTTTATAATGATAAGCAATGGTGGAATAATCATTTCAAGGATTTTTAAGAGGCTAAAAAATTCATGTGTTAATTTTTGCAAAAAATTCAACACAATTCAAGTTTTACACAATATCCAACAGGATATGAGCATTCAGTGACTTGAGTCATTAAAATGATGATTTGAGGGATATAATACATTTAACAATCAACTACACACTACCATATTCTTCAAGTCCAAAGAAATAAAAAAATCTTTTAGACTGAAATCAAGTGTGTTGAAAGTAACAACTTTTTAAGAACAACTTGATGATGGATAAGAATGATTCTTTTAAAACAATTCTCCAATGATACACATTTTGTTTTTGAAACAAACTATCAAATGAGATACATCTTGTTCACTCAAGAACTAATGCTTTTCACACACTATAGTCCCTGGATACTAAAGATTTATCCATTATCAAGTCTCAAAGGGTAAATGATGACCTTTTGACATGAAAATATACGTTTTTAGACGCCAATATTTCCAGTTACTCAGTCATCATCAAAAAGGAATAGGACATATTTATTTTCTTTTCATTTATTTTTGATTTTGAACCCCTTGAACAGAGATAGCATTAGTGCCTCATGACATACATGGCACTTCATTCATTGTGAAGGTGTGCAGTTTCTCAGCACATGTGCCATTGCTCTGTTGAATTGACAAATTTTGGAGATTTTTGACAAAAAGACATCATCTATATCCAACATCAGTTGCAAACAAAAACATGTTTAGATTCAAGGCACACATTATTCTTCAGTCTTTTGAAGAAATCTGAATTTCTATAGTTTTGAAGAATAGGTGAGAGTTGACAAATGAATATAGTAGATCACTCAAAGGATCATTTTGAGACTCTAGACACCTGAATGAGGACATCATGCAAGGAAATTGATGTAATGCAAGAAAGTTTTGAATTTTTCAAAGACATGACTTGAATTCTCTAGCTCCCCCTGAGATGAGGATTTCAACCACTTTTCATCAGAATAAAGATATGCAAGTTTTGAAATCAGAAATAATTCTCTTTGAACAACAAAAGCTCCCCCTCAACAATTGCATATTCAATTTCTTGGTACTTGGCGGAGACATATACTCTCGCATAGTGAAAGTGTCCAGACAAGCAAAACTTGTCCTTCTTCAAATCACCATTTGATATACAAGAAGTTCAACACAATGTGAGTTGAAGAGTTCATTGTCAAAAAGAATAGAAGTGAAATGGAGAGAGATATGATCAGTGTGAATCAGGAAGCAAATGAATATGATGATGCAAAGAACTCCCCCTCAGAAGATGCCTAACACTCAACCCAATCCCAATGAGAGAGATCAAGAAAATGGACATTTACAAAGACCAAGTTCTCTCCTTAAAGATGAGAATCTACTGTCAGGAAGGGGTTGGTGAAGATGTCAGCAATTTGTTTTTCAGTTTCTATGAAGTGGAGTTCAAAGGATTTCTTTGCTACCTCATCTCTCAAGAAATGATGCCTAATTTCAATATGCTTGGTTCTGGAATGTGAATGGGGTTTTAGACAGATTTATTGCACTTGTGTTATCACATAGAATGGGAACACAACCTAAGTCTTGGTTATAATCAAGAAGTTGATGTTTCACCCAAAGAATTTGAGTTCCACATCTACCTGCTGCAACATACTCAGCCTCTGCAGTTGACAGAGCAACTGAATGTTGCTTTTTAGAAGCCCAAGAAATTAGGCACCCACCTAAGTATAAACACAAGCCACTTGTGCTTTTTCTATCTAATTTACATCCAGCATAGTCAGCATCACAATAGGCAATCAAATCTAACTTGCAATTAGCAGGATACCAAATTCCTAAATCACATGTTCCAACAAGATATTTGAAAATTCTTTTAACAGCTAACATGTGACTTTCTTTAGGATTTGATTGAAATCTAGCACACAAACACACACTAAACTGAATATCAGGTCTAGAAGTTGTAAGATAAAGTAGAGAACCAATCATACCTCTGTAGGTCTTTGGGTCTACTGACTTACCATGAGAGTCTTCTTCTAGCTTAGCATTAATAGCAATTGGTGTGTTTGAATGCTTGAGGTTCTGAAAGTCAAACATTTTCAAAAGTTCCTTGACATACTTGGTTTGACTGATGAAGATTCCCTCATGTGTTTGGTTAACCTGCAATCCCAAAAAACTTTAGATCTCCCATTAAACTCATTTCAAATTCATTTTTCATTTGATTTGAAAATTCATTACACAGGCCTTTATTGGTTGATCCAAATATTATGTCATCAACATAAATTTGGACTGCAATTATTTGATTATTGACTATTTTTGTGAACAAGTTTGATCAACATTTCTTCTAGAATATCCTTTTTCAAGCAAAAAGGAACTCAAACGGTCATACCAAGCTCTTGGAGCTTGTTTAAGACCATAGAGAGCCTTATGAAGCTTGAAAACATGGTTAGGATGTTTTTCATTTTCAAATCCAGGAGGTTGTTCAACAAAAACATTTTCCTTGATATATCCATTTAAATATACTTTTAACATCCATTTGATAAACTTTGAATTTCATGGAGGATGCAAAAGCAAGGAAAATCCTAACTGCTTCTAGTCTAGCTACAGGGGCATATGATTCTTCAAAGTCAATTCCAAACTCTTGATTGTACCCCTTTGCAACTAGCCTAGCTTTATTTCTTATGACTTGACCATTCTCATTCAACTTATTTCTGAAAACCCATCTAGTGCCAATGACTGTTTGGTCACTAGGTCTAGGTACTAATTCCCATACTTGATTTCTTTCAAATTGATGAAGTTCATCATGCATGGCATTAATCCAATCAGAACTTGATAAAGCTTCATCAATTGACTTTGGTTCAATTTGGGAAATTAGAGCTAGTGGGTCTTCTTCAATAGCATGCAGGAATGATGATCTAGTCCTAACTCTATCATGCAAATTGCCAACTACATTATCTAATGGGTGATCTCTCAAAATTCGATGTTCAGAAATTACCTGTTGAGGGGTACTTAAATCTGGAGCAATGTTACCTGATCCACTTGAAGATGGTGAATTGATGTTCAAGTTCTCACCAATGTCTTCAAGCTCCTCAACAGTTGGTGAAGAGTCCACAATGAAATCATCCTCTTCACTGTCTTGTCTTTCCCTGCAAGATTTAGAATTATTAGTTGAAAAGGAATTTCATCAAAGATAATATGTGGAGATTCTTCAACAGTTTGTTTTTTAGAATGTACACTCTGAAAGCTCTTGACACTTCTGAATAGCCAAGGAAGATGGCTTCCTGACTCTTAGCATCAAACTTGTCAAGATTTTCTTTATTATTGTTGTGTACATAACATTTGCACCCAAGATTTTGAAGTAAGAAACAGTTGGCTTTTGTTTTTTCAATAATTCATAGGGGGTTTTTCTGATTTTTGGTCTGATCAAAGCTCTATTCAGAATGTGATTTGCTGTGTTACAGCTTCAGCCCAGAAGGATTTGGGCAAATTGCTTTCTAAGAGCATGGATCTAGCCATTCCACAAGAGTTTATTTTTCTTTCCACAACTCCATTTTGTTCTGGAGTTCTTGGTGAAGAAAACTTGTGGAAATTTGAAGTTCAGCACATAAATCAGAAAAGGATTGGTTTTCAAATTCACCCCCATGATCAGTTAAAATATTTTTGATTTTATATGAAAAGTTTGTTAGGGCAGTGGTACAGAATTTCCTGAACTCAAGGCAAGTATCACTTTTGTGGGACAAGAAGATAACCCAAGTAAATCTGGTAAAATCATCAATGATTACAAACCCATATCTCTTGCCACTTAGACTTAGAACTCTTGTTGGGCCAAAAGGTCCATGTGTAGTTCTAGTGGCCTAGATGTGAGTACCTCATTGAAGGTCTTAAAAGATTTCCTGTTTGTTTTCCTTGGGCACAGATCCCACAAACTTGATTTTCAATGTTAGAAAAAGATTCAGGAAGACCCTTAACCAAGTTCAGCCTTAACAATTTATTCAATGTTCTGAAACTTGCATGGCCAAGTCTCTTGTGCCAAGTCCATGCAATTTCATCTTTATTAGCAACAAAACAAAGATTTTTAGAAAATTTTTATTAAGGTCGATCATGTAAACATTGTTTTTCCTTTTTCCAAAAAAAATTATTTTATCAGTTGATGAATCAATGATCTTACAGAAATTGGATTCAAACACAACTTTGTGACCTTTGTCACATAGTTGGCTAATGCTCAGCAGATTATAATCTAGACCATCAACTAATAAAACATTATCAACAGAGTTTGAGGAAGTTTGACCAACCTTTCCAGATCCAATGATCTTTCCTTTATTTTTACCTCCAAATGTTACTGAACCTCCCTCCTTCTCAATCAGGATTGAAAATTTGGCTCTATCTCCAGTCATGTGTCGTGAACACCCATTGTCAAGGAACCACACATTTGAAATGGGTGCACGACCTTCCTGCAAAATCAATCAATGGAGAGAAGATTTTGGTACCCAAACAGTGTTGGGACCATCAGAATGTTTGGACATTTTTATCAAATTTTTTCTCACCCAAATTTGATTTGTTTTTTATTTTTGTTTTATTACAGTGGTGTTCTCTGTCTTTTTCACTTTCTTCTTTCCTTTAGGAAAGAAAACACCAGTGTTTTTGTTTTGGTAGGAGGGGAAGTTTTCATTTGAACATGAGAGTTTAGATGGGAGGTGGAATCCAAGGATTTTGTTGGTACATCAGAAAATTTGGATAGAAGAATTGGGGATGATACCAACATGGGTTGTAATGCCATTGGTTCCAATCAGCTTGATATCTGTCTTGGAAGTCCAAGGTTTTTCATGAATGACTTCCTTTGACTTTTTCTTATTTTTCAAATTTTTATTTGAATTTTGATTTTGTTGTTTGTCTTTGTTGATGTTGAGCAGGTCGACCTCTCCTTGACTGGTGTCGACACAACAGCCACAGAATCCTTCTTCTTGTGGACTGGTGTCGACCTGTCAGGTGACTGTGTTGACCTGGTTGACTTGCTTTGTTTCTGAGTTTTTGAGATTTTTGGTGTTTTGCTGATGCTTGTTTGATTTATGTGTTCTCAAGACTAGGGCCTTTGACAAATTTAATTAATGGTGCTTTATCCTTCTTCTCACCAGATTTGTCTTTCTTAGGTTTTTGTTTATCAAATCCTAGTCCATGAGAAATTGATTTCATTTTTGCTCCCAGCAAGGCCTCCAGATTATCTTTACCATTTGTGAATGTTTCAATAACTTCATCCTTTTCTTTTAGCTGGTTTTGTAAGGTTTTTATTTCTTCAACCTTTTGTTGTTTATCATGTTTTCCATTTCCAGCTTTCCAGACAATTCTTTGAATTCATGGGTGGCCTTTTGAGAGGCTAGCTTAAGCTCATCAATCAAATTCAGAAGATTTTCTTTTTCTTCATTCAGTTCTGTTACTTCATTTTTCTAGTTCACAAATTCTTTTGTTTGAGGATTGGTTATGGTAAATGCTTTCAATTTTCTTTTTGAGATGTTTATTTTCTTTCCTCATTTAGTGTATTTTTCAACAAGTTCTGCATAAGCATCTTGCCAATCCTCAACTGAATAGTCTTCGAAGGATGTACTTACCTTTCCATCAGAACTATTTGCCTTGAAGCAGATTTCCTCACTATCAGAACTTGAGGATTTTTCTTCTTCTTCCTTTTCACTTGAGTCTTCATCAGACCAAGTGGCTACCATGGCCTTTGGCATCTTGAACTTGTGAAACTTCTTATGCTTCTCCTTCTTGTTTTCAGGACATTCTCCCTTCATATGTCCTGGCTTGTTGACCTGTAACAGATGACAATTTCGTCAGATCTTTTATTCTTGTTAGAATTAGCATTAGAAAAGAAGTGTTTCTTTTACCTGATGAATATTTCTTTTTGCCAGAAAATTTTCCTTTTCTATATTTCAAGAATTTTCTGAATTGCCTGGTCATGAGGGCAATTCATCCTCATTGACTTAGACTCATCAGAACTGGTTTTATCCTGACTCTTGTCTTTGTTACTAGATGAGGCCTTTAGAGCTACTGGCTTGGTTTTGATTATATGTTCTTCATTTCTCTTTAATTGATTTCATATGTCATTAAAGATCCTATCAACTCATCCAAAGAAATTTTGGACAGATCTTTAGAATCTTCAATGACAGTGGCTTTTGTGTGCCAAATTGAAGAGAGAGAACATAGAATTTTTCTTACCAAGTCAGCATCCGTATAGTCCTTACATAAGGCCTTCAGTCCATTGACTATGATCATAAACCTGGGAAACATTTCAGAGATTGTCTCATTAGATTTCATCATAACAATTCATATTCAGAGACAAGTATGTTAGCCTTGGTTTCTTAACCTGAGATGTTCCCTCATAGAGTAACTCAAGTTTATCCCACATCTCTTTGGCAGATTTGCACATTGAGATTCTTGAGTACTCCTTGGGGTGAACAACACATTGAATCATATTCATGGCACTGTAATTCAATGTAGCTCTTCTTATCTGTTCCCTAGTCCAGGTTTCTTCTCTCCCCAGTTCTCATAGGGTCCTACCTCCACTACTTTTCAGATTTCATAATTTTGGGCTCTAAGAAAAACTTGCATTCTATTTTTCCAATAAGAATAGTCTGTTCCATTAAAAAATGGTGGCCTATTAATGGAATGACCCTCAGCTATGAACCCTCTGGAATCTATTGAATTAAAAGATGGTGCAAAGAAGGAAACACTCAGCAAGCAAACAAGCAAGCAAACAAATCACATAGAACACTCAGAAATTACTCAGATCAAATCAGATCAAGTGTAAACCCGCTCTGATACCAATTGAAGGATCGAGAAATGATGAGGACAAGATCTAGAAGGGGGGGTTGAATAGATCTAGGCCTACTAATGCGGAAGCTTAACCAATTTTTAAAAACTCTTGAATCAGAGACAAATTGAAAAACAGATTTCACAGATCTGAAGATAAATTGAGTGAGTTGTGCAAATGGAGTGTGTGAACAAATTGATTAGATGAATTCAAACGATCCTATGCATGCATTTAACGAAGGATAAATTCAAACCACAATCAGATCAATGCACAGAGATTTTTAGGTGGTTCGGAAATCACACCATGTGATTCCTACATCCACCCCTCACACAGTGAGGATCCACTAATCAACCTGGGTACAACACACCCACTGGAGCCTGTCAACTCCAATCACCTGAGTTTACAACTCACACAAACTCTAGAGTAAGACTACACTAGAACCCTGAGCAAGACAGCTAAACAACACCTTGAGTACGACGACTCAAAACCACTGAGCTCGACGGCTCACAACACTTGCTAGAAAAACACAAGACTCAGATCCTCTAGCAACAGATCTAGTCCAACAAGAGTTAATTCATGAGACTCATGCAACAACCCATGCACAATCTCAGAATCACTGAGAAGAGAAAAGGAAAATGAGAATTATTGATGAGCTTTTCTCTTCAGATGTACTCCCTTATAGAAGGTCGAATTGTGAAGAGCTTTGATCTCTGAAGTTCCTGGGCGATGCTCTGCAATTTGATCTTCAGGATCTTCCTTGAATTCTTCACAGAAGTCGGCTTCTACTTGATCTCCTTCCTTGAGGTGATCCAATTGCTTCTTCAATGATCAATTTCCACTTCTCATGCTTGAGCAGATGAGAATTTGGCTTGAGGAAGCACCAGGAAGACAAGAACAGGGAGGAGAAACCTTCTAGCCGCCAACGGGATTTCTGGGAGGCTCTGAAAGGGTTCTTGCATGTTGGATAGCCAATAGAAGGGTATTTATACCCCTAATAGTCCAAATGTACCCTTGGGGGTCGTGGGCACACGATCCAAGGCTAATCTAATAGTTCCCTAGGGTGCCACGTGTCCACGACAAAATTTAAGTCAGAGAGATTCCGGAGTGTGTCGACTTGCCCATGAGGTGTGTCGACACATTGTCCCAGACTGGCAAATCAATTCCTTGGGAGAGGTCTCTAGTGTCGACCTTAGTTGATTTAGTGTCGACACCATGTTATAGACAGTAAAACAGGCCTTTTGGGAGAGCCATCTAGTGTCGACCTACCTGCATTTGGTGTCGACCTGCTTTAGCCATTTGAAAAATAGGCCTTCTGGGAAGGCTCTCTAGTGTCGGCACTATCTGGTTTAGTGTCGACCTGAGATAGAAGCCTGTTAACATATTTCTCTGGGATCTATCTCTAGTGTCGACCTGCCCTGGTCTAGTGTCGACACTAGTTGACCATTTCTTCACCTTTTGCCTTAGAGCTTGAATCATTGTGTCGACACCAGTGTGAGGTGTGTCGACACCACCCTTGCAATAAATGTTTGTCCCTGAGAAATAACACATAAATCATTAGTTAAATATATTATCATGAATATCAATGATAAATGTGCTTGGAAACATGCTTTTTGAATATTGTTATTTCAGGTGTGATGTATTTCACATGTTCCAATTGTTATGCATGAAAATCACAACTTGTCATCATCAAAATGTGAGGAGAAATGTATTATATTCACACTCAACCCAACAATGGGCACGTTATTTTTCCTTGCTAACGGTTTCCCGACTTAGTTCCCTAAATTAGATAATGAGTCACATTGTGACGTATACTTGGCCAATCAGATTTTTCGTTGCTTAAATTTCTTAGTAGAACATTTAGAAATAATGTCTGGGGTTGATTTATCACTTTTACAGATGTTTTATATGTGTTCTTGCACATACGATAATGGTATGTATGTTTTCTATTATTCTGTTTTATAGAAATTTATTATTTTGAATTTTTAAAATACGGAATTTCTTGGTTGCTACATCCTCCCCCACTTAAAAAAGATTTGGTCCCCAAATTCATATGATATGATATGACTACCAATTTATTCTAAGTATTTCAATCCATCATCTCCCCCACTTAGGGCCTTGCTATCGTGAAATAATATGGAATTATACAAAGGGTGTAGTGATAATACCTTGTCCACCTTCATTGGCATGATTCATATCCACAAGGGATTGTAATCATCCTTGGCGTGGAGTTTGGTTCATCTTTGTTGGGCAATCGATGACTCGATGTTGTTGACTTCCACATCGCAAGCATCTGCCCAATTTCTTCCAACAGTTATCAACCTGATGCCCTGGCTTTTCACAAAATTCACAAACTACCTCCCATTTCACCTCACCTTTCATTCTCTTACTATCTACTGTATTTCTTCCTTTATTATCATGGAATGAGTAGCACGTTCCCTTTTCAACACCTTCTTCTTATGGATCTTTTCAAGAAGTTCCATGGTGTCCTCGACTAATTGAGCTCTTAATACCATGTCTGAATATACTACAATGTCTAGTGGAGCCAACTTTTCCCAGAACACAGGTCTCAACCTTCTAAGAATCTCTTTGCCTTCATCTTTTCCGTACTCACCAAATGTGGTGTATACTATGCTAGTCATTCAAATTGCACTTCATATTCTGCTACAGACATCATTCGTTGTTTTAAATTGGCGAATTCATTTGCCTTCTTTTCACGAATCCTCTCGGAAAAGTATTTGGTGTTGAAGAGTTCTAAAATTTCTCCCACTCTATATTGTTGTTGGGTAATTGTCGACTAGTAGCTTCCCACCAAGCTCTAGTATCGCGGTCCAACTGGAAGGTTTCTAGAAGGACTTTCTCCTGCTCTAAACGTTGCATAACTCTAAAGATTCGTTCCATCGCCTTCACCCAATTTTCAGCTTCATTAGGTTCCGGAGTTCCATTAAACCTAGGGGTATTTATTTGTTGAAAGTTCCCATATAAGTCTCCTGCCCCATTTCTTGCTCCTTCTTGGATCACGTTGTTAAGGGCTTGAGTTAACCCCTGTACATTTTGCTGTAATTCGTGCATTTGTGCATGCTCACCAGCCATCTCCTCTAGTTCCTACGAGCAATAATACTTATTAATTTTCTTCTTAAACTTAGGGTGCTTATACATATAGTTAAGCTCCTAGCATAACCCCAAGTTTTACCCGACCTCTCACATAGGTATGGTGGTTGACTTAGACACGTGTCATGGCAGTTCATCCTAGAACACCCTATACCTAAGAGATCCAATGAGGACATCCTAGACCATCTTAAACCTAAGTTATCCAATCAAGACATCCTAGGATCTTATATCAACTGTCATGCCCCTCCAATTTAGCAGCAGAATAAATCAGAGGATATAATGGAGTTTATTCCAATTCTATGTTCTAATTTTAGGAATATATAGTGAAATGAACTAAAGTGTGAATGAATGAATCATGTTACATGTTAGGTGTAAAGAATATGTTCAAATGTATAATATTAGTATCCATGATTTAAAAAAAATGTAATAGAGGAAAGTATGGTTAAGTGATTTAGAAATGTGTTGATAGCTAAAAGTAGTTCCATGCATGTTCTTGTAATTTAAATGCTAGTGTGTATTCCTTAGTGTTTAAAGCTTAATGTGAATGTGATATGTTTATGATTAAGTCATTGTTTTACTTGCTGAGTCTTTGGACTCACCCTTCTTCGGCATACAGGTGAGACAGGTATTACTATTTTGGAAGGAAGGCATAACGAAGGTTGATCTCTTGGAGGAGTAGCTTTTGAGGAGCAAATTTTCAGTTGTACTTTCTTTTCATAGCTTGAATAAAAATTTTGTATGGACAATATTTGGACAATGTAGTTCTTTCCTCATGTAATAATGTGGACATTGTCATTTTATTTTTGCTATATAGACTGTGGAATATGTGATGGTGATGGACTAAAGTTGAATTGTTTATTTTATTCCGCTGAAATAAATTGATATCTATGTACTTTTCAACCTATCGGCTAGTGTTGGGTTTTATCCCACTGTAATGACGATCTTTATACTGATGGGGATTGTTATAATCGTACCGGTATGAGGAGGGTCGTTACAGAACTTAGCTAGGTTTGGGGGTCCAAATTAGAAATACTAATCCGATTGGCCTCCGGTTTGTTCCAACACGGTCCGGCGTTGATTGTGACTTGTGAAAAATGACGGAGTTCAATTCAGACTCCCGGTTTGAGCTCGATGCTCAAATTCACATTAAACAAGTTAGTTTAGTTTATAAATGAAGAACTTAGTTTGAGGGTCCAAAATTAGAAATACAAATCCGATTTGCCACCAGTTTTTTCCAGCACGGCCAAGGCGATGATTGTGACTTGTGGAAACTGACAGAGTTCAATTTGGACTCCTGATTTGAGCTCGACGCTCAAATTCACATTAAGCTACTTAGTTTAGTTTGTTTTGTTTAAAAAGGAAGAACTTAGCTAGGTTTGGGGGACCAAAATTAGAAATACTAATCCGATTGGCCTCCGGTTTGTTCCAACACGGCCAGGGCGATGATTATGACTTGTGAAAACTAACGGAGTTCAATTCTGACTCCAGATTTGAGCTCGATGCTCAAATTCATATTAAGCAAGTAAGTTTAGCTTAAAGAAGAAAAACATAGGTTTTGGGGTCCAAAATTAGAAATACTAATCCGATTGACCACCAATTTTTTTCCGATATGGCTAGGGCGATGATTGTGACTTATGGAAACTGAGGGTTTCAATTTGGACTCCCAGTTTGATGCTCAAATTCATGTTAAACAAGTTAGTTTAGTTTGTTTTGTTTAAAAAGAAAGAACTTAGCTAGGTTTGGGGGTCCACAATTAGAAATACTAATCTGATTGGCCTCCGGTTTGTTCCAGCATGGCCAGGGCGATGATTGTGACTTGTAAAATGGACGGAGTTCAATTCCGACTCGCGATTTGAGCTCGATGCTCAAATTCACATTAAGCAAGTAAGTTTAGCTTAAAAAAGAAAACTTAGGTTTGGGGTCCAAAATTAGAAATACTAATCCGATTGGCCACCAGTTTTTTCCAATATGGCCAGGGCGATGATTGTGACTTATGGAAACTGACGAGGTTCAATTTGGACTCCCAATTTGTGCTCAACGCTCAAATTCACATTAAACAAGTTAGTTTAGTTTGTTTTGTTTAAAAAGAAAGAACTTAGCTAGGTTTGGGGGTCCAAAATTAGAAATACTAATCTGATTGGCCTCCTGTTTATTCTAGCACGGCCAGGGTGATGATTGTGACTTGTGAAAATTGACGGAGTTCAATTCCGACTCCCGGTTTTAGCTCGACGCTCAAATTCACATTAAGCAAGATAGTTTAGTTTAAAATGAAGTACTTAGGTTTAGGGGTCCAAAATTATAAATACTAATCCGATTGGCCTCCGGTTTTGTTCCAGCACAGGCAGGGCGATGATATGACTTGTGAAAACTAATGGAGTTCAATTCCGACTCCCGATTTATGCTCGACTCTCAAACTCACAATAAACAAGTTAGTTTAATATAAAAATGAAGAACTTTTCCAAAATTATAAATACTAATTCAATTGGCTTCTGAATTTTTCCAGCACGACCACGGTGATGATTATGACTTGTGGAAACTGACAGAGTTCAAATTGGACTCCCGATTTGAGCTCGACGCTCAAATTCACATTAAGCAAGTTAGTTTAGTTTGTTTTGTTTAAAACGAAAGAATTTAGCTAGTTTGGGGTCCAAAATTAGAAATACTAATCCGATTGCCAATAGTTTTTCCAGTACGGCCAAGGTGATGATTGTGACTTGTGGAAACTAGCGGAGTTCAATTTGGACTCCCGGTTTGAGCTCGACGCTTAAATTCACATTAAACAAGTTAGTTTAGTTTGTTTTTTTTTTTAAAGAAAGAAATTAGCTAGGTTTGGGAGTCCAAAATTATAAATACTAATCCGATTGGCCACCAGTTTTTTCTACCACGGCCAGGGCGATGATTGTGACTTATGAAAATTGACGGAGTTCAATTCTGACTTCCGATTTGAGCTCGACACTCAAATTCACATTAAGCAAGATAGTTTAGTTTAAAATTAAGTACTCAGGTTTGGGGGTCCAAATTATAAATACTAATCCGATTGGCCTCTGATTTTTTCCATTACGGTCAGGGTGATGATTGTGACTTGTGAAAACTGACGTAGTTCAATTTGGACTCCCGGTTTGAGATCCACACTCAAATTCACATTAAACAAGTTAGTTTAGTTTGTTTTGTTTAAAAAGGAAGAACTTAGCTAGGTTTGGGGGGTCCAAAATTAGAAATACTAATCCGATTGGCCTCTAGTTTGTTCTAGCATGGTCGGAGCGATGATTTTGACTTGTGGAAACCGGCGGAGTTCAATTCGGACTCCCGGTTTGAGCTCGATGCTCAAATTCACATTAAACATGTTAGTTTAGTTTAAAAATGAAGAACTTAGGTTTGAGGATCCAAAATTAGAAATGCTAATCTGATTGGCCTCCGGTTTTTTCCTGCATGGCCAGGGTGATCATTGTGACTTGTTGAAACTGACGGAGTTCAATTTGGACTCCCGGTTTAGCTCACCCTTAAATTCACATTAGGCAAGTTAGTTTAGTTTGTTTTGTTTTAAAAGGAAGAACTTAGCTAGGTTTGGGGTCTAAAATTAGAAATACTAATCCGATGGCCTACGTTTGTTCCAGCAACTTGTGAAAACTAACAGAGTTTAATTTCGACTCCGGGTTTGAGTTCGAAGTTCAAATTCACATTAAGCAAGTTAGTTTCGTTCAAAAATGAAGAACTTAGGTTTGGGTGTCCAAAATTAGAAATACTAATCTGATTGGCCTGTGATTTTTTCCAGTGCGACCAAGGCGATGATTGTGACTTGTGGATACTGACGGAGTTGAATTTGGACTCCATGTTTGAGCTCGTTGCGCAAATTTACATTAAACAAGTTAGTTTAGTTTGTTTTGTTTAAAAACAAAGAACTTTGCTTGGTTTGGGGGTCCAAAATAGAAATACTAATCCGCTTGGCCTCGGGTTTGTTCTAGCACAGTCCGGGCGATGATTGTGACTTGTGAAAAATGACGGAGTTCAATTCGGACTCCCGGTTTGAGCTCGATGCTCAAATTCACATTAAACAAGTTAGTTTAGTTTTAAAATGAAGAACTTAGGTTTGAGTATCCAAAATTAGAAATACTAATCCGATTTGCCTCCAGTTTCTTCCAGCACGGCCAAGGCGATGATTGTGACTTGTGGAAACTATGGAGTTCATTTGGACTCCCGGTTTGAGCTCGACGCTCAAATTCACATTAAGCAACTTAGTTTAGTTTGTTTTGTTTAAAAAGAAGAACTTAGCTAGATTTGGGGGACCAAAATTATAAATACTAATCCGATTGGCCTCTGGTTTGTTCCAGCACAATCCGGGCGATGACTGTGACTTGTGAAAAATGACGGAGTTCAATTCAGACTCCCAGTTTGAGCTTGATGCACAAATTCACATTAAACAAGTTAGTTTAGTATAAAAATGAAGAACTTAGCCTTGAGGGTCCAAAATTAGAAATACTAATCTGATTAGCCTCCAGTTTTTGACAGCACGGCCAAGGCGGGATTGTGACTTGTGGAAACTGACGGAGTTCAATTTGGACTCCCGTTTGAGCTCGACGCTCAAATTCACCTTAAGCAACTTAGTTTAGTTTGTTTTGTTTAAAAAGGAAGAACTTAGCTAGATTTTGGGGACCAAAATTAGAAATACTAATCCGATTGGCCACCGGTTTGTTCCAGCATGGCCAGGGCGATGATTGTAACTTGTAAAATGGACGGAGTTCAATTCCGACTCCCGATTTGAGCTCGATGCTCAAATTCACATTAAGCAAGTAAGTTTAGCTTAAAAAAGAAGAACTTAGGTTTGGGGTCCAAAATTAGAAATACTAATCCGATTCGCCACCAGTTTTTTCCAATATGGCCAGGGCCATGATTGTGACTTATGGAAACTGACGAGGTTACATTTGGACTCCCGTTTGAGCTCAACGCTCAAATTCACATTAAACAAGTTAGTTTAGTTTTTTTTGTTTTAAAAAAAAGAGCTTAGCTAGGTTTGGGGGTCCAAAAATTAGAAATACTAATCTGATTGGCCTCCTGTTTATTCTAGCACGGCCAGGGCGATGATTGTGACTTGTGAAAATTGTCGGAGTTCAATTCCGACTCCCGGTTTTAGCTCGACGCTCAAATTCACATTAAGCAAGATAATTTAGTTTAAAATGAAGTACTAAGGTTTAGGGGTCCAAAATTATAAATACTAATCCGATTGGCCTCCGGTTTGTTCCAGCATAGCCAGGGCGATGATTATGACTTGTGAAAACTAATGGAGTTCAATTCCAACTCCCGATTTATGCTTGACTCTCAAACTCACAATAAACAAGTTAGTTTAATATAACAATGAAGAACTTTGCCAAAATTATAAATACTAATTCAATTGGCCTCCGAATTTTTTCCAGCACGGCCAGGGTGATGATTATGACTTGTGGAAACTGACAGAGTTCAAATTGTACTACCGATTTGAGCTCGACGCTCAAATTCACATTAAGCAAGTTAGTTTAGTTTGTTTTGTTTAAACGAAAGAACTTAGCTAGGTTTGGGGGTCCAAATTAGAAATACTAATCCGATTGGCCACTAGTTTTTTTCCAGTACGGCCAAGGTGATGATTGTGACTTGTGGAAACTAACGGAGTTCAATTTGGACTCCAGTTTGAGCTCGACGCTCAAATTCACATTAAACAAGTTAGTTTAGTTTGTTTTGTTTAAAAAGAAAGAACTTAGCTAGGTTTGGGTGTCCAAAATTACAAATACTAATCCGATTGGCCACCAGTTTTTTCTACTACGGCCAGGGCGATGATTGTGACTTATGAAAATCGACGGAGTTCAATTCTGACTTCCGATTTTAGCTCGACGCTCAAATTCACATTAAGAAAGATAGTTTAGTTTAAAATTTAGTACTCAGGTTTGGGGGTCCTAAATTATAAATACTAATCCGATTGGCCTCTAATTTTTTTCCATTACGGTCAGGGTGATGATTGTGACTTGTGAAAACTGACGGAGTTCAATTTGGACTCCCGTTTGAGATCCAGACTCTAATTCACATTAAACAAGTTAGTTTAGTTGTTTTGTTTAAAAAGGAAGAACTTAGCTAGGTTTGGGGGGTCCAAAATTAGAAATACTAATCTGATTGGCCTCTGGTTTGTTCCAGCATGGTCGGAGCGATGATTTTGACTTGTGGAAACCGACGGAGTTCAATTCGGACTCCCGGTTTGAGCTCGATGCTCAAATTCACATTAAACATGTTAGTCTAGTTTAAAAATGAAGAACTTAGGTTTGAGGATCCAAAATTATAAATGCTAATCTGATTGGCCTTCGGTTTTTTCCAGCATGGCCAGGGTGATCATTGTGACTTGTGGAAACTGACAGAGTTCAATTTGGACTCCCGGTTTTACCTCAACGCTTAAATTCACATTAGGCAAGTTAGTTTAGTTTGTTTTGTTTTAAAAGCAAAAACTTAGCTAGGTTTGGGGGTCCAATATTAGAAATACTGATCCGATTGCCTACGATTTGTTCCAGCAACTTGTGAAAACTAACGGAGTTTAATTTCGACTCCCGGTTAGAGTTCGAAGCTCAAATTCACATTAAGCAAGTTAGTTTAGTTTGAAAATAAAGAACTTAGGTTTGGGGGTTCAAAATTAGAAATACTAATCCAATTGGCCTCCGATTTTTTTCAGTGCGACCAAGGCGATGATTGTGACTTGTGGAAACTGACGGAGTTCAATTTGGACTCCAGGTTTGAGCTCGATGCGCTAATTCACATTAAACAAGTTAGTTTAGTTTGTTTTGTTTAAAAACAAAGAACTTTGCTTGGTTTGGGGGTCCAAAATTAGAAATACTAATCCGCTTGGCCTCGGGTTTGTTCCAGCACAGTCCGGGCGATGATTGTGACTTGTGAAAAATGACGGAGTTCAATTCGGACTCCCGGTTTGAGCTCGATGCTCAAATTCACATTAAACAAGTTAGTTTAGTTTTAAAATGAAGAACTTAGGTTTGAGTGTCCAAAATTAGAAATACTAATCCGATTAGCCTCCAGTTTTTTCTAGCACGGCCAAGGCGATGATTGTGACTTGTGGAAACTGACGGAGTTCAATTTGGACTCCCGGTTTAAGCTCGACGCTCAAATTCACATTAACAAGTTAGTTTAGTTTGTTTTGTTTAAAAGAAAGAACTTAGGTAGGTTTAGGGGTCAATTAGAAATACTAATCCGATTGGCCTCTGGTTTTGTTCCAGCATAATCCGGGCGATGATTGTGAATTGTGAAAAATGACGGAGTTCAATTCGGACTCCCGGTTTGAGCTCGATGCTCAAATTCACATTAAACAAGTTATTTTAGTTTAAAAATGAAGAACTTAGCTTTGAGGTCCATAATTAGAAATACTAATCCGATTAGCCTCAATTTTTTGCCAGCACGGCCAAGGCGATGATTGTGACTTGTGGAAATTGACGGAGTTCAATTTGGACTCCCGTTTGAGCTCGACGCTCAAATTCACATTAAGCAACTTAGTTTAGTTTGTTTTGTTTAAAATGAAGAACTTAGCTAGATTTGGGGCACCAAAATTAGAAATACTAATCTGATTGGCCACCGGTTTGTTCCAGCATGGCCAGGGCGATGATTGTGACTTGTAAAAATGGACGGAGTTCAATTCCGACTCCCGATTTGAGCTCGACGCTCAAATTCACATTAAGCAAGTAAGTTTAGCTTAAAAAAGAAAACTTTGGTTTGGGGTCCAAAATTAGAAATACTAATCCGATTGGCCACCAGTTTTTTCCAATATGGGCCAGGCGATGATTGTGACTTATGGAAACTGACGAGGTTCAATTTGGACTCCCGTTTGAGCTCAACGCTCAAATTCACACTAAACAAGTTAGTTTAGTTTTTTTTGTTAAAAAGAAACAGCTTAGCTAGTTTTGAGGGTCCAAAATTAGAAATACTAATCTGATTGGCCTCCTGTTTATTCTAGCACGGCCAGGGCGATGATTGTGACTTGTGAAAATTGTCGGAGTTCAATTCCGACTCCTGATTTTAACTCGACGCTCAAATCACATTAAGCAAGATAGTTTAGTTAAAATGAAGTACTAAGGTTTAGGGTCCAAAATTATAAATACTAATCCGATTGGCCTCCAGTTTGTTCCAGCATAGCAAAGCGATGATTATGACTTGTGAAAACTAATGGAGTTCAATTCCGACTCCCGATTTATGCTCGACTCCCAAACTCACAATAAAGAAGTTAGTTTAATATAAAAATGAAGAACTTTGCCAAAATTATAAATACTAATTCAATTGGCCTCCGAATTTTTCCAGCACGGCCAGGGTGATGATTATGACTTGTGGAAACTAACAGAGTTCAAATTGGACTACCGATTTGAGCTCGACGCTCAATTCACATCAAGCAAGTTAGTTTAGTTTTGTTTTGTTTAAACGAAAGAACTTAGCTAGGTTTGGGGTCCAAAATTAGAAATACTAATCCGATTGGCCACTAGTTTTTTCCAATACGGCCAAGGTGATGATTGTGACTTGTGGAAACTAACGGAGTTCATTTGGAATCCCGGTTTGAGCTCGACGCTCAAATTCACATTAAACAAGTTAGTTTAGTTTGTTTTGTTTAAAAAGAAAGAACTTAGCTAGGTTTGGGTGTCCAAAATTACAAATACTAATCCGATTGGCCACCAGTTCTTTCTACCACGGCCAGGGCGATGATTGTGACTTATGAAAATTGACGGAGTTCAATTCTAACTTCCGATTTGAGCTCGACGCTCAAATTCACATTAAGCAAGATAGTTTAGTTTAAATTTAGTACTCAGGTTTGGGGGTCCAAAATTATAAATACTAATCCGATTGGCCTCTAATTTTTTCCATTACGGTCAGGGTGATGATTGTGACTTGTGAAAACTGACGGAGTTCAATTTGGACTACCGGTTTGAGATCCAGACTCAAATTCACATTAAACAAGTTAGTTTAGTTTGTTTTGTTTAAAAGGAAGAACTTAGCTAGGTTTGGGGGGTCCAAAATTAGAAATACTAATCCGATTGGCCTCTGGTTTGTTCTAGCATGGTCGGAGGCGATGATTTTGACTTGTGAAACCGACGGAGTTCAATTCGGACTCCCAGTTTGAGCTCGAAGCTCAAATTCACATTAAACATGTTAGTTTAGTTTAAAAATGAAGAACTTAGGTTTGAGGATCCAAAATTATAAATGCTAATCTGATTGGCCTCCGATTTTTTCCAGCATGGCCAGGGTGATCATTGTGACTTGTGAAACTAACAGAGTTCAATTTGGTCTCCCGGTTTTACCTCAACGCTTAAATTCACATTAGGCAAGTTAGTTTAGTTTGTTTTGTTTTAAAAGCAAAAGCTTAGCTAGGTTTCGGGGTCCAAAATAGAAATACTGATCCGATTGGCCTACGATTTGTTCCAGCAACTTGTGAAAACTAACGGAGTTTAATTTCGACTCCCGGTTTGAGTTCGAAGATCAAATTCACATTAAGCAAGTTAGTTTATAGTTTGAAATAAAGAACTTAGGTTTGGGGTTCAAAATTAGAAATACTAATCCGATTGGCCTCCGATTTTTTTCAGTGCGACCAAGGCGATGATTGTGACTTGTGGAACTGACGGAGTTCAATTTGGACTCCAGGTTTGAGCTCGATGCGCAAATTCACATTAAACAAGTTAGTTTAGTTTGTTTTGTTTAAAACAAAGAACTTTGCTTGGTTTGGGGTCCAAAATTAGAAATACTAATCCGCTTGGCCTCGGGTTTGTTCCAGCCAGTCCGGGCGATGATTGTGACTTGTGAAAAATGACGGAGTTCAATTCGGACTCCCGGTTTGAGCTCGATGCTCAAATTCACATTAAACAAGTTAGTTTAGTTTTAAATGAAGAACTTAGGTTTGAGTGTCCAAAATTAGAAATACTAATCCGATTTGCCTCCAGTTTTTTTCCAGCACGGCCAAGGCGATGATTGTGACTTGTGGAAACTGGGGAGTTCAATTTTGACTCCCGGTTTAGCTCGACGCTCAAATTCACATTAAACAAGTTAGTTTAGTTTGTTTTGTTTAAAAAGAAGAACTTAGCTAGGTTTAGGGGTCAATTAGAAATACTAATCCGATTGGCCTCTGGTTTGTTTCCAGCATAATCCGGGCGATGATTGTGACTTGTGAAAAATGACGGAGTTCAATTCGGACTCCCGTTTTGAGCTCGATGCTCAAATTCACATTACACAAGTTAGTTTAGTTTTAAAATGAGAACTTATCTTTGAGGGTCCATAATTAGAAATACTAATCCGATTAGCCTCAAGTTTTTGCCAGCACAGCCAAGGCGATGATTGTGACTTGTGGAAACTGACGGAGTTCAATTTGGACTCCCGGTTTGAGCTCGACGCTCAAATTCACATTAAGCAACTTAGTTTAGTTTGTTTTGTTTAAAAAGGGAACGTAGCTAGATTTGGGGGACCAAAATTAGAAATACTAATCCGATTGGCCACCGGTTTGTTCCAGCATGGCCAGGGCGATGATTGTGACTTGTAAAAATGGACGCAGTTCAATTCTGACTCCCGATTTGAGCTCGACGCTCAAATTCACATTAAGCAAGTAAGTTTAGCTTAAAAAAGAAAAACTTAGGTTTGGGGTCCAAAATTAGAAATACTAATCCGATTGGCCACAAGTTTTTTCCAATATGGCCAGGGCGATGATTGTGACTTATGGAAACTGACGAGGTTCAATTTGGACTCCCGGTTTGAGCTCAACGCTCAAATTCACATTAAACAAGTTAGTTTAGTTTTTTTTTGTGTAAAAAGAAACAACTTAGCTAGTTTTGAGGGTCCAAATTAGAAATACTAATCTGATTGGCCTCCTGTTTATTCTAGCACGGCCAGGGCGATGATTGTGACTTGTGAAAATTGTCGGAGTTCAATTCCAACTCCCAGTTTTAACTCGACGCTCAAATTCACATTAAGCAAGATAGTTTAGTTTAAAATGAAGTACTAAGGTTTAGGGGTCCAAAATTATAAATACTAATCCGATTGGCCTCCGGTTTGTTCCAGTATAGACAGAGCGATGATTATGACCTGTGAAAACTAATGGAGTTCAATTCCGACTCCCGATTTATGCTCCTCAACTCACAATAAACAAGTTAGTTTAATATAAAAATGAAGAACTTTGCCAAAATTATAAATACTAATTCAATTGGCCTCCGAATTTTTCCAGCACGGCCAGGGTGATGATTATGACTTGTGGAAACTGACAGAGTTCAAATTGAACTACCGATTTGAGCTCGACGCTCAAATTCACATTAAGCAAGTTAGTTTAGTTTGTTTTGTTTAAAACGAAAGAACTTAGCTAGGTTTGGGGGTCCAAAATTAGAAATACTAATCCGATTGGCCACTAGTTTTTTCCAGTACGGCCAAGGTGATGATTGTGACTTGTGGAAACTAACGGAGTTCAATTTGGACTCCCGGTTTGAGCTCGACGCTCAAATTCACATTAAACAAGTTAGTTTAGTTTGTTTTGTTTAAAAAGAAAGAACTTAGCTAGGTTTGGGTGTCCAAAATTACAAATACTAATCCGATTGGCCACCAGTTCTTTCTACCACGGCCAGGGCGATGATTGTGACTTATGAAAATTGACGGAGTTCAATTCTAACTTCCGATTTGAGCTCGACGCTCAAATTCACATTAAGCAAGATAGTTTAGTTTAAAATTAAGTACTCAGGTTTAGGGGTCCAAAATTATAATACTAATCCGATTGGCCTCTAATTTTTTCCATTACGGTCAGGGTGATGATTGTGACTGTGAAAACTGACGGAGTTCAATTTGGACTCCCGGTTTGAGATCCAGACTCAAATTCACATTAAACAAGTTAGTTTAGTTTGTTTTGTTTAAAAAGGAAGAACTTAACTAGGTTTGGGGGTCCAAAATTAGAAATACTAATCCGATTGGCCTCTGGTTTGTTCCAGCATGGTCGGAGCGATGATTTTGACTTGTGGAAACCGACGGAGTTCAATTCGGACTCCCGGTTTGAGCTCGATGCTCAAATTCACATTAAACATGCTAGTTCAGTTTAAAAATGAAGAACTTAGGTTTGAGGATCCAAATTATAAATGCTAATCTGATTGGCCTCCGATTTTTTCCAGCATGGCCAGGGTTATCTTTGTGACTTGTGGAAACTGACAGAGTTCAATTTGGACTCCCGGTTTTACCTCAACGCTTAAATTCACATTAGGCAAGTTAGTTTAGTTTGTTTTGTTTTAAAAGCAAAAACTTAGCTAGGTTTGGGGGTCCAAAATTAGAAATACTGATCCGATTGGCCTACGATTTGTTCCAGCAACTTGTGAAAACTAACGGAGTTTAATTTCGACTCCCGGTTTGAGTTCGAAGCTCAAATTCACATTAAGCAAGTTAGTTTAGTTTGAAAATAAAGAACTTAGGTTTGGGGGTTCAAAATTAGAAATACTAATCCGATTGGCCTCCGATTTTTTTCAGTGCGACCAAGGCGATGATTGTGACTTGTGGAAACTGATGGAGTTCAATTTGGACTCCAGGTTTGAGCTCGATGCGCAAATTCACATTAACAAGTTAGTTTAGTTTTTTTGTTTAAAAACAAAGAACTTTGCTTGGTTTGGGGGTCCAAAATTAGGAATACTAATCCGCTTGGCCTCGTGTTTGTTCCAGCACAGTCGGGCGATGATTGTGACTTGTGAAAATGACGGAGTTCAATTCGGACTCCCGGTTTGAGCTCGATGCTCAAATTCACATTAAACAAGTTAGTTTAGTTTTAAAATGAAGAACTTAGGTTTGAGTGTCCAAAATTAGAAATACTAATCTGATTTGCCTCCAGTTTTTTCCAGCACGGCCAAGGCGATGATTGTGACTTGTGGAAACTGAGGGAGTTCAATTTGGACTCCCGGTTTGAGCTCGACGCTCAAATTCACATTAAACAAGTTAGTTTAGTTTGTTTTGTTTAAAAAGAAAGAACTTAGGTAGGTTTATGGGTCAATTAGAAATACTAATCCGATTGGCCTCTGGTTTGTTCCAGCATAATCCGGGCGATGATTGTGACTTGTGAAAAATGACGGAGTTCAATTCGAACTCCCGGTTTGAGCTCGATGCTCAAATTCACATTAAACAAGTTAGTTTAGTTTAAAAATGAAGAACTTAGCTTTGAGGGTCCAAAATTAGAAATACTAATCCGATTAGCCTCAAGTTTTTGCCAGCACGGCCAAGGCGAAGATTGTGACTTGTGGAAACTGACGGAGTTCAATTTGGACTCCCGGTTTGAGCTCGACACTAAAATTCACATTAGGAAACTTAGTTTAGTTTGTTTTGTTTAAAAGGAAGAACTTAGCTAGATTTGGGGGACCAAAATTAGAAATACTAATCCGATTGGCCACCGGTTTGTTCCAGCATGGCCAGGGCGATGATTGTGACTTGTAAAAATGGACGGAGTTCATTCCGACTCCCGATTTAGCACGATGCTCAAATTCACATTAAGCAAGTAAGTTTAGCTTAAAAAAGAAGAACTTAGGTTTGGGGTCCAAAATTAGAAATACTAATCCGATTGGCCACCAGTTTTTTCCAATATGGCCAGGGCGATGATTGTGACTTATGGAAACTGACGAGGTTCAATTTGGACTCCCGGTTTGAGCTCAACGCTCAAATTCACATTAAACAAGTTAGTTTAGTTTTTTTTGTTTAAAAAGATAGAGCTTAGCTAGGTTTGGGGGTCCAAATTTAGAAATACTAATCTGATTGGCCTCCTGTTTATTCTAGCACGCCCAGGGCGATGATTGTGACTTGTGAAAATTGTCGGAGTTCAATTCCGACTCCGGTTTTTAGCTCGACGCTCAAATTCACATTAAGCAAGATAGTTTAGTTTAAAATCAAGTACTAAGGTTTAGCGGTCCAAAATTATAAATACCAATCTGATTGGCCTCCGGTTTGTTCTAGCACAGCCAGGGCGATGATTATGACTTGTGAAAACTAATGGAGTTCAATTCAGTCTCCCGATTTATGCTCGACTCTCAAACTCACAATAAACAAGTTAGATTAATATAAAAATGAAGAACTTTTCCAAAATTATAAATACTAATTCAATTGGCCTCCGAATTTTGCCAGCACGGCCAAGGTGATGATTATGACTTGTGGAAACTGACAGAGTTCGAATTGGACTACGATTTGAGCTCGACGCTCAAATTCACATTAAGCAAGTTAGTTTAGTTTGTTTTGTTTAAAACGAAAGAACTTAGCTAGGTTTGGGGGTCCAAAATTAGAAATACTAATCCGATTGGCCACTAGTTTTTTCCAGTACGGGCAAGGTGATGATTGTGACTTGTGGAAACTAACGGAGTTCAATTTGGACTTCCGGTTTGAGCTCGACGCTGAAATTCACATTAAACAAGTTAGTTTAGTTTGTTTTGTTTAAAAAGAAAGAACTTAGCTAGGTTTGGGTGTCCAAAATTACAAATACTAATCCGATTGGCCACCAGTTTTTTCTACCACGGCCAGGGCGATGATTGTAACTTGTGAAAATTGACGGAGTTCAATTCTAACTTCCGATTTGAGCTCGACGCTCAAATTCACATTAAGCAAGATAGTTTAGTTTAAAATTTAGTACTCAGGTTTGGGGTCCAAAATTATAAATACTAATCCGATTGGCCTCTAATTTTTTCCATTACGGTCAGGGTGATGATTGTGACTTGTGAAAACTGACGGAGTTCAATTTGGACTCCCGGTTTGAGATCCAGACTCAAATTCACATTAAACAAGTTAGTTTAGTTTGTTTTGTTTAAAAAGGAAGAACTTAGCTAGGTTTGGGGGGTCCAAAATTAGAAATACTAATCCGATTGGCCTCTGTTTGTTCCAGCATGGTCGGAGCGATGATTTTGACTTGTGGAAACCAACGGAGTTCAATTCGGACTCCTGGTTTGAGCTCGACGCTCAAATTCACATTAAACATGTTAGTTTTGTTTAAAAATGAAGAAATTAGGTTTGAGGGTCCAAAATTAGAAATGCTAATCTGATTGGCCTCCGGTTTTTTCCAGCATGGCCAGGGTGATCATTGTGACTTGTGGAAACTGACAAAGTTCAATTTGGACTCCCAGTTTTACCTCAACGCTTAAATTCACATTGGCAAGTTAGTTTAGTTTGTTTTGTTTAAAAAGGAAGAACTTAGCTAGGTTTGGGGGTCCAAATTAGAAATACTAATCCGATTGACCTCCGATTTATTCCAGTATAGCCAGGGCAATGATTGTGACTTGTGAAAACTAACAGAGTTCAATTCTGACTCCCAGTTTGAGCTCGACGCTCAAATTCACATTAAACGAGTTAGTTTAGTTTAAAAATGAACAACATAGGTTTGAGGGTCCAAAATTAGAAGTAATAATCCGATTGGCCTCCGATTTTTTCCAGCATAACCAGGGCGATGATTGTGACTTGTGTAAACTGACGGAGTTCAATTTGTACTCTTAGTTTGAGCTCGACGCTCAAATTCACATTAAGTAAGTTAGTTTAGTTTGTTTTGTTTAAAAAGGAAGAACTTAGCTTGGTTTGGGGGTCCAAAATTAGAAATACTAATCCGATTGGCCTCCGGTTTTTTCTAGCATGGCCATGGCGATGATTGTGACTTGTGAAAACTGGCGGAGTTCAATTCCAACTCCTGATTTGACCTCGACGCTCAAATTCACATTAAGCAAGTTAGTTTAGTTTAAAAATGAAGAACTTAGGTTTGATGGTCCAAAATTAGAAAATAATAATCCGATTTGCCTCCGATTTTTTCCAGCACGGCCAGGGCGATGATTGTGACTTGTGGAAATTGATGGAGTTCAATTTGGACTCCCGGTTTGAGCTTGACGCTCAAATTCACATTAAGCAAGTTAGTTTAGTTTGTTTTATTTTAAAAGGATGAATTTAGCTAGGTTTGGGGGTCCAAAATTAGGAATACTAATCCAATGGCCTCCGGTTTGTTCCTGTAAGGCAAGGGCGATGATTGTGACTTGTGAATACTAACGAAGTTAAATTCCAAGTCCCGGTTTGAGGTTGACGCTCAAATTCACATTAAGCAAGATAATTTAGTTTAAAATGAAAAACTTAGGTTTGTTGGTCAAAAATTAGAAACACTAATCCGATTGGCCTCTGTTTTTTTCTAGTATGGCCAGGGCGATGATTGTGACTTGTGCAAACTGACGGAGTTCAATTTGGATTTCCTGTTTGAGCTCGACGCTCAAATTCACATTAACAAAGTTTAGTTTGTTTTGTTTAAAAAGGAAGAAATTAGCTAGGTTTGAGGGTCCAAAATTAGAAATACTATTCCGATTGGCCGTCGGTTTGTTCCAGCATGGCCAGGGTGTTGATTGTGACTTGTAAAAACTGACGGAGTTCAATTCTGACTCCCAGTTTGAGCTCGACACTCAAATTCACATTAAGCAAGTTAGTTTAGTTTAAAAATGAAGAACATTGGTTTGTGGGTCCAAAATTAGAAATACTAATCCGATTGGCCTCTGATGTTTTCCACTACGGCCAGGGTGATGATTGTGACTTGTGGAGACTGACGTACATCAATTTGGACTCCCGGTTTGAGCTCGACGCTCAAATTCAAATTATACAAGTTAGTTTAGTTTTGTTTTGTTTAAAAAGGAAGAACATAGCTAGGTTTAGGGGTCCAAAATTAGAAATACTAATACGATTGGCCTCTTGATTTTTCTAACATAGTCGGGGCGATGATTGTGACTTGTGGACACTGACGGAGTTCAATTCGGACTCCCGGTTTGAGCTCGACGCTCCAACTCACATTAAACAAGTTAGTTTAGTTTAAAAATGAAGAACTTAGGTTTGAGGGTCTAAAATTAAAATACTAATCCGATTGGCCTTCGATTTTTTCCAGCACAGCAAGAGCGATGATTGTGACTTGTGAAAACTGACGGAGTTCATTTTGGACTCTCGGTTTGAGCACGACGCTCAAATTCACATTAAGCAAGTTAGTTTTGATGAACAGTCTATCCCCATGTAATTAAAAGTAATTACATTTCTATTTTGGTGATTAATAAAACCATATTATTGTGATAATTATCAAACCCTCAATTAAAGGTCACTAACCTATTTTCTACAAGTCTTAAGCACAGGAATTAATACCAAAGGAAAATAAGCTAAAACAGGTAAGCATCTCTACATTGTATCTACAACATCATATTTGTCTAAGTACACATCGCTTTCTTTTATAGATCATAACGATTACAGTAGAACTGTAATGATTTCTTCATAACCATTTCATAAGTGCCTTATCGATTTCTTCATAGAATGAAACATCGTTTGAATTCAAAAGAAATCGTTATCGTAACGACTTGCCTTCGTAACGATTCCTTTAGTCATCGTAAGGACTTGCTTTCGTAACGATTCCTTTAGTCATCGTAACGACTTGCTTTCGTAACGATTCCTTTACTCATCGTAATGACTTACCTTCGTAACGATTCCTTTAGTCATCGTAACGACTTGCTTTCGTAACGATTCCTTAGTCATCGTAACGACTTGCTTTCGTAACGATTCCTTTAGTCTTCGTAACGACTTGCTTTCATAATGATTCCTTTAGTCATCGTAACGACTTGCTCTTGTAACGATTCCTTTAGTCATCGTAATGACTTGCTCTCGTAACGATTCCTTTAGTGATCTTAATGATTTGCTATCATAACGATTGCTTTAGTGATCATAACGATTTTCTTATCGCAACGATTGCTTCAGATATTATAACGATTTGCTTTGTGCATCGACTTCTTAAGTAATCACATCGATTTCTTTGGTTCTCATAACGATTTGCTTTGCGCATCGACTTCTTAAGTAATCATCATGATTTCCTTGATGATCACAACAATTCGTTCATATCTCACAATGATTTTCTGTTTGGTTGCATAACGATTTCATAAGTCATAAATGCATCGATTTCATATCAATCAACTTGACATATGACTTATCCTTCAACGGGTTGAATAGTCAAAGTCTTCGCACATATTCTTCTGTCAGCTGTGCATTTAATGAAGACTGAACGTATCTTTGCATGCATGCAGTCGATATCATCTATTATCGTGTCTATTCCGTATACATCTTTTTGAACATCAAAATCACATTACTATTTTGATGAATATTCACACCAACGTTGACCGACAACAAGAGACATCCTAGCTGTCTACTGCCTTAGCATTTAATGTATGCAGGTCTCTGACAACATTCGTCATACAACGTTGGACCTTGTAGAAGCCAAAGGACACTTCAGAAGATCCTATCTCTTTGCATGCACAAATGGATAAAGGACTGTTGATTGGAAGCTTCCAAGTGCCACTCAGTCTAACGTCCACCAAAAGCTAGAGGCAACGGATACTTCAATGTCTATATTTCAAATTAAAGCTATATATTGAAGAAAGGAGCTCCAGAAGAAAAAATATATAGATACACAGAATGATAGTCATAAAAATCACTCTGATCATCAAGTCTTCTGCGAGTTCTTAAGAAAGAGCCAAGCCTCATTCCATTAGATTAGCTTTTGCTCTCCGCATTGTTTGTAGATTTTCAAGAGAGCTTGATTGGTTCTGAGAGTGAGCTTTTGTTTGTAGATCTCATTGCTCTCAGTCCCTTGCTTCAGATCTTGGCTTGTCAAAGCTTGATCTAGGGGCTTAATCTCCTGCTTACTTGTTTCTGTGCTTGTACCCTTCGTGTGTGAAGGAAGACCTAGTGGTATCCAGGGTGTGTGTGGGCCCTTCTAGTGTAAAGGAAGACCTGGTGGGGTATCCAGGGTGTTGTTCCTCTTCAGGCTGACAAGAGACGACCAACTGAGCTGGGTGTTGTAGTGTCCATAGGGGGACTGTACCCTAGTTAGTGAAATCCTGAGTTGTTGCTCAGGGACTGGACGTAGGACTCCTGTGGAGAGGAGGTCCGAACTAGGATACATCTTGTGTTGTGTGATTGTCTTCATGTGTTTGTTGTTTCTCTTTACTAATACTAACAATCTTCAAAGTGTATTTCTTTATGATCGTTTTAGTAAACAGATATTAATTGATAAATTTTAGAGACCCATTCACCCTCCCTCTGGGCTACCTAACTGGGCAACAAGTGGTATCAGAGCGAGTCTCTTCGACAAAGAAGAAGATCCAACGATCTGAAGAGTAAAGATCCATGACAGCCCAAGGTCACAATGAAGGTCAGTCTGTCAACCGACCACCATTGGTCGATGGAGAAGACTATGCTTACTGGAAAACAAGAATGGAGTATTTTCTACAAGGTCATGACTATCAGATATGGTCTATAGTTGAAGAAAGCGATCTCCTAGTCACCAACGAAAAGGCTCAGTGGACAGATGATGACAGGAAGAAGATTTCTTTAAACTGTAAGGCTAAAAGCATTCTATGTTGTGCTCTCAGCAAGAAAGAATTCAATAGAGTATCAGCTTGCAAATCCGCAATGGAGATGTGGGAAAAATTGAGAATCACTTATGATGGCACGGACAAGGTTAAGGAAACCAGAATAGATATTCTGGTAACTCAATATGAGAGGTTCCAGATGCAGCCAGGAGAGTCCATAACTCAAATGTTCAGTAGATTCACAAACATTACGAATGGATTAGCAGGACTTGGGAAGACCTAAGAGATTTGACATATGGTAAGAAAATCCTTAGATCTCTTCCATCTACATGGACTCCCAAGGTAACAACCATTGAGGAAGCTAATGATCTAAAGAGGATGTCTTTGGAAAAGCTCATTGGGTCCCTTATGGCCCACGAGATAAATATGGAGAGACTAGGAGAGTCCTCAAGCAGAAAGAAACATTCAAATGCTCTTAAAGCAGAAGAAGACCGATCAGATGAGTCATCAGCCGAAGATGAAAGCTCAAATGATTGCGAAGATGAAGAAGCCATGCTATTAAGAAGACTGCAGTGCATTCTAGCCAAGAAAAAGAAGTTCCAATCTAGTAGAAGACACTTCAAGAAAAATAAGGAATTCAAGAAACCAGATGGAAAGGATCAGAAAAAGGGCGAGCCCATATGCTACGAGTGCAAAAGGCCAGGACATATCAAAGCAGAATGTCCGAAGCTCAAGAAGCCTGAATTCAGAAAGAGAGAAAGCTCCAAGAAATTTAGGAGGCATAAGAAAAGGCTATGGCAGTAGCATGGAGCAACAGCAGTGACTCAGACAGTGAGTCAAGCTCAAACAGTGAAGAAGAAGAAGCCAACTTGGCTTTTATGGCAACACTGAAGAGAAGGTAACTTCTGATTCATCTTTTGATTCTTACAATGATTCTGATTTTGATAATCTTGAATAAACTTTCAACGAATTATACTGTAAATATAGGGAAGTAACAAAACTGTTAAAAGTTAGTAAGAAAAATACTGCATGTTTAGAAAACACTAATTCAGATCTAAAAACAGAAATGAAGAATTAGAAAAATAAATAATTGAACTTAAAAGAAGAAATGAACTATTATGTGAAGATCTAAAAGATAAAAATAAACAAATAATCAGATTAGAAAAACAGGAGAGTTCAGATGAACTGAGAAAAGAAATTAAAACTTTAAATGAAGAAAATGACAAACTGTCAAGCACATTGGAGAAATTTACAAATGGTAAGAACTCCTTAATATTAAAAGGTGCTAGACGTTCAGGAAAGAAGAAACATGTTTTAGGATATACAACACCAGAAAATGAAGAAACAATAATTCAACCTGAAATATATCCAACACCGAAGTTTACACCCGAACAAAATACATCATACAAAGTCAATTTCAAATATATTGAAAGAGTAACAAAAACGTCCTGCTGTAGCCATTGCAATAAGTTAGGGCATATAAAAATAACATGTCCAACTAGACATAAGAAATGGATAATTAAAAAGGAAACTGTTGACACTAACCAACAAGGACCCAAAAGAACTTGGGTACCTAAAACTTAATGTCACTGTCATGCCACCATATTTAGCAGCGGAATAAATACCGAGAGACGTGAACGATACAAATAGACATATCACAATTGAATAACGCAGAGTCACAATTAAACATAACAACACATTTGAGGTCATAATATTGTCATCCAAAGTACTCTTTATTCCATTCATTCAACTAATTAAAAACCTTACATCAATCGAGCCAATCAAAGGGCCCATTATTCAAATGAAAAATGTTTCACTATTACATCGACTACTTAAATAACTATTCCTAGACTATCAACTCCTCATATGGTGGCTGCTCATCACTCATGCCCTGACCCATCAGTCTCCTCTGGTTCCTCATCACTACCTGAAAAGGGCAGGATGATAGGGGTGAGCGAACTAGCTCAGTAGGATTTACATCTCAATATTGTGTGGGCACTAGTATACATGATTAACATTTTAAATAGGCAAGATATGAACATGTATATGATGATAATGCAAGCAATACTAACAGATTGAATAGCAGAGTAGAACGGATATCATATCAGATCAAATGTCGAGTCGCATATACAATGGACAGATATTTCAAGAGTAGAATCGTATCAAATGAATTGGCCATATTCACAGATATCACGTATTCACGTGATCAGACTTATCATATCAAACTTATCATATCATATCATATCAAATGAAGGCACATTCACACAAATCTTGCATTAAGTATCAGTGCCATGCCACGCACCACAAGTCCATACTCCAGCAGTTAATAAGTACGTTGGGGCGCTCTTCCCCAGGACCAGACAGGGCCCCTATTGCACAGGCATTGGTCAAATGGACCGAAGTCCCATATTGTGTCGAACAAACATATTCATATTATGGCCACGGAGTTTCAATGACAAGCTCATAGTAAGAAAGACATGATTATTCATAGAGTCGATGTATGACAAAAGCTCAAGAGAACAAATGGGCAGTATAACGATGTCTCTTATGTTTCATAATTCATTAATGTCTTGACGTGAGGATGACTAATGACAGATCGTACGCGGAACATGTGCTTTCTATCTCCCGGGTACTTCATGGTACAACCAGCTCGGCCTCTATGTGGAATCCATAGAGAGCGAAGACTTATGGAGGTCTTAAGGAAAAGATCACTAGTCTTGCCGATTCGGAATCACCGGCAGAGAGCTCTCGATTCCCCAAAGGTGTGCCTAATCGTGTAAATGTGTAAGTGACGAGTTAGAATTGATCCTAACATGTATGCAATTGACAAATAATTAATTGAACATCCAAAGCATATAACTATTGAAACTCATATGCAAATCATGATAGAAACTTCACTAACAAGTCCATACTAACATGTATTCATCCCCACATTCATATCATATTCTTGACAATAAGTAAGATCACAAGATAATCCAATGAACTTAAGGTCAATCATAATTACAGATTAGAATCATATTCATATCATTACCGTTTTCCAATGGGTTGTTACTTTTAGGTCCATGCATACTATATAACAACATGCACATGCTAGTAGACATCATGTAACGATCAGACCCAAAACATGCAATTTACACACTAAATATCATGTTAAATAGACCTCGGGTATATACGGTAAGATTTGCATGAAAACACGTGGCTTCATGTAAAAATCCTGAGATCACATCGGTCACTTGTAAAGATCAGAACGCGACAGTGCCTTGTAAGGATCGCGACAGGCTTGTCAGATCAGGCAGGCAGATCGAGATGGGTACATATGGAGAAGGCGACAGGGCTATCAGACCCGGGGACGGGTAACGACAGACCCCAATGAGGGTCGCGACAGGTTGGGAACAGAACGTGACAATGGCATGTGAAGATCGCGACGGAACAATCAGATCAGGCAGCTAGATAGCGACGAGCGATTCGTCATGATCGGAACGCGACGGGTATACTGTCACTATGAGACCTCTGAACGTGGCCTATCGGGCCATCGCGTTCACAGGGTCTGCACCTGAATCTAACATAGAAAGGACAAGTTCTTGGATTGCGGTCCAGAACTGCCTTATATTGACACATAGTGCTTCAAAATAGAGAACAGATTGTACAATGCATGAAAAATAACGAAACTGGTTTTAAACTAATCTAGACATGCAAAGGTGCTTCCATTAAATCGGACTTAGAAAAATAATGAGGGTTTGATAGTCTTTAATCAAGTCAAACTCAAACGTAGAAGACAAGTGAAATCTGCAGACGTAGTTTCATGCAGCAACCCTCTTACCACACTTATAACTCTCTAACTAATGACATTTAGACAAAATGTTCAACACACAACAGGACGAGAACAATTAGTAGAAGAGCTTTATGATGGGGGTTTGATCTAATTCAGTCTCAAATCTCAAGAAATATATGAAGAACATAAAGGTCATGTGTAACCCGAAAACACATCTCATGTAGCAATTTACTTACCACGTTTGTAACTATCTAACTAATGACATTTAGATAAAACGTTAAACATGAAAGATGATTGCGACTATGAGTAGAATAACTTTCATGATGGATGTTTGTCTAATTCAGTAGCAAATCACGTACATAATGAGAAGAACGGGAAAACCCTAACTGTGCACGACTTAGGGAAAACGACTAATACTCCATGTATACACCATAAAAATTGGGCAAATCAAGTGCAAATGAACATAGACTCAAAGCTCTACAAGATGGTATAGGATTTCTTTAATCTTGGCCAGAGAACACCTACTTTTATGAAGATCTAAGACCAGTCGACGTTCTGGACGCAGCAGAGGATGAAGAGGGATGAAACTCCAGTTCACAGCCTTTCTCCTCCTCCTCTGAAGCCCTAGCCCGCCTGCAAATGACCCCAACTCATTTCCAAACCTTCCCTTTAGTGACGAGTTCTTATAGATTTAGGGTGTATTTACATGTCCTAATGGTACTAGGAAAGGGGCTGCGAATTCTGCTTTCTACTTTCCAAAATCTGGGATTTTCTCAACCAGGGAGGTAGCTACACCATAGGAAGGTGTCATACAGGGTTGGCCACGATTTGGGTTGCCATGCATGGCCATTACCACTAATTTTAACCCTAATTTGCCCTCCCTAATCACTACATAATTACATACACAAATTTCTGGGTATTTTCATGTCCAAATTTTTATCCTTGGGCCAAATGTGCTTCATTGGCCCAATCTTGTTAATGGGTCATTAATACATGGTGTTGGAAGTCTCTCCAATATGTTTATTTAATTTATGGTTGGGTTATTTTTCCGTGTTAACAATTTTTTCGACTTAGTTTCCTAATTCGGTTAACTTGGTCACGTGTGACGTACACTCGACCAATCAGATTTTTTCGTTGAATGAATTCCTTCGTGGAACACTTAGGGACAATATTTGTGGTTGATTTATAATTTTTACGGATTTTTTTCGATGTGTTTTCTCTCGTACGATAATAGTACGTAAGTTTAATCATTCCGATAATTGTGGAATTTATTTATTCCCCTTTATTTCTAAAATTTTTAAATCACTAAATTTTCGGGGTGTTACATCCTCCCCCACTTAAGAGATTTGGTCCCCAATTTACACATAATGGTGTAGTTCGTACCTGAGAATAGTTCTGGGTGGTTTTTCTTCATTCTTTCCTCTGTTTCCCAGGTAGCATTAGTAACTCCGTCTCGAATCCATTGGACCTTCACCATAGGTATGGTACGATTCCTGAGTCGTTGAATCTTCCGATCCAACAGTTTGATCGGCTTCTCGTCATAAGTCAGGTCCTCCCGAATCTCCAAGTCCTCATGGTTGATTACATGGTCGGCATTGAATAAGTACTTCCTCAGCATGGATATGTGGAACACATTATGCACGTTCGCCAGCTGTGGAGGTAGTGCAAGTCTATACGCCACCTCACCAATCCTTTCCAGAATTTCAAACGGTCCGATGAATCTGGGACTCAACTTTCCTTTGATCCCAAATCTTTGAATTCCCCTTGAAGGTGAGACCTTCAAGAAAACATGTTCGCCAAGCTGAAATTCTAGTTCTCTCCTTCTCTTGTCTGCATAACTCTTCTGCCTAGATTGTGCTATCTTTAGACGTTCCCTGACAATTTGAACCTTTCTGACAGCCGCCTCAATTAAGTCGGGTCCAACCCATTGGTTCTCCCCAACCTCTTCCCAACAAAGGGGTGGTCTGCAACTCCTGCCATATAAGGCTTCAAACGGTGCCATCTTGATACTTGCCTGATAGCTGTTGTTATATGCAAACTCCATCAGTACAACTGATCATCCCATCGACCTCTAAAATCTAGCACCAGAGCACGAAGCATATCTTCCATAATTTGATTGGTCTTTTTAGTTTGTCCATCAGTCTGAGGATGGAAGGCAGTACTAAAGTTTAGATTAGTACCCATTGCTGCTTGTAAACCCTTCCAGAAGTGTAAAGTAAATCTAGGGTCCCGATCTGATATTATGTTAGATGGAACCCCATGCAATCTAACTACTTCCTTAACATATAGTGCAGCCAATACATCCACTGACCAGGTACTCTTAATCGGCAAGAAGGGAGCTGACTTAGTCAATCGATCAACTATTACCCAAATTGCATCTATACCACCTCTAGTCTTGGGCAATCCCATGACAAAGTCCATACCGATGCTATCCCACTTCCATTCCGGGATTTCTAGTGGTAGCAGTCCACCAGCTGTACGGAAATGCTCGGCCTTGACTTTCATGCATGTTAAACAGTATGACACATGATCGGCCACAACCCTCTTCATGTTTGGCCACCAGTACGACCTTTTTAAGTCTTGGTACATCTTTGTTGATCCAGGATGAATGGTGTACTTGGACTGGTGAGCTTCATTTAATAATCTGTTCTTGAGTTCTCCATGATCAGGGACACATGTTCTACCTCGGAATAGTAATCTTCCCTCAGCTGATAGAGTAAAGCCAAGTCTTTGTTCTAGTTTCTCCTTGATCTCAACTAAGAATGGATCCTCTCTCTGTTTCTCCTTGATTTCGGTCAGTAGATCGGATTGTATCTGGAGGTTGGAAATCATTACTTGTTTTTCCTTCTTTCCCATGTCTATGTTCAAGCTTGCAAATTGCTTCAGTAACTTCCATTCACCCAGCATCATACTAGATAGCATAGCTCCTGGTTGTCTACTTAGAGCGTCTGCCACTACATTGGCTTTCCCAGGGTGATATTGAATGGAAAAGTCAAAGTCCTTAAGGTACTCTAACTACCTTCTTTGTCTCATGTTAAGCTCTTTATGTGAGAATAAGTATTTCAAACTCTTGTGGTCAGAAAAGACTTTAAATTGCTCACCATAGATATAATGCCTCCAAATTTTCAAAGCGAATACTACAACTACTAACTCCAGGTCATGAACCGGGTAGTTCACTTCGTGGATCTTCAACTGTCTTGAGGCATATGCTATTACTTTCCCTTGTTGCATTAAGATGCATCCCAGACCTATTCCAGAAGCATCTGAATAAGTTTCAAATCCTCCCTCTTCAGTGGGTAAGGCGAGGACAGGAGCAGTAGTCAGACACTTCTTCAAGTTGTTAAAGCTTTCTTCACATTCATCGGTCCACACAAACGGATTTTCCTTCCAGGTCAGCTTGGTTAATGGCACTACAATCTTTGAGAAATCCTTTATAAACCTTCGATAATATCCTGCTAATCCAAGAAAGCTCCTGATCTCTATGACGCTTGTTGGTCTTTCCTATTTCAGTACAGCCTCAACCTTTGATGGATCAACAACGATACCATCCTTGGTTACCACATGTCGTAAAAAGGATACCTCCTCAAGCCAGAATTCACATTTACTTAGCTTGGCATACAATTTATTCTCCCTTAAAATCTGTAATGAAATCCTCAATTGCTCCTCATGCTCTTCCTTTGTCTTGGAATAGATCAATATATCATCGATGAATACCACCACAAATTTATCAAGATATGGGCGATAAATGCTATTCATCAACTGCATGAAAACTGTAGGGGCATTTGTTAGTCCGAAAGGCATAACAATAATTCATAATGCCCATACCTGCTTTAGAAGGCTGTCTTGTGAATGTCTTCTCCCTTGATCCTCAATTGGTGATAGCTGGATCTGAGATCTATTTTAGAGAAGTATTTAGCTCCAGATAATTGATCGAACAACTCATCAATTCTTGGCAGAGGATATTTGTTCTTGATGGTTAACTGGTTTAGATGTCTGTAATGTATACACAGCCTCATCGACCCATCTTTCTTCTTGACAAAGAGGATAGGTGCACCCCATGGTGATGTGCTTGGTCGGATGAATCCCTTCTCTAACAGTTCCATCAGTTGCTCTTTTAATTCCTTCAGTTCTGTGGGGGACATTCTATATGGTGCCCTAGATACTGGTGCTGCTCCAGGGACCAACTCGACGGTAAAATCGGCCTCTCGCTCAGGAATAATCCCTGGCAAGTCTTCTGGAAAAATGTCAGCGTACTCACTGACAACATGGATGTCCTCGACTTTGACTTCCTTCTTTGTGATGACAACAGCAGCAAGAAAGGCCATACAACCTTTCCTCAACATCCTCTTGGCTTGTAATGCCGAGATAAGGGACAATCTCCTGCGGTTTCTATCTCCTGTGAACACTAATTTTGGGTAATGGCTAAAGGTTACCCGACTTCTCCTACAATTGATACTAGCTCCATGTTCAGACATCCAGTCTGCTCCCAGTATCACATCATACCCCTCCATGTCCATGCATATTAAATTTGCTGGTAGGTTTTGGGTTTCAATCAACACTTCAATAGATGTCATATGGTTTGTAAGATTGTTGCCAGGACCAATCGGGGTTGACACAACTATTCCGAATTTCATTGGGACGGGTTTCACAGGTAGGGTATCAACAAATGTTTGAGATATAAAGGAATGTGTTGCTCCCGTATCAAATAGAACATATGCGGGTCGGGAAAGAATAGTAAGTGTACCTTCCACGATACCTCCTTCTTTAGCAGCTTCAGGTTCTTGAATAGCTTGCAAGGGGCCTTGTCTCTTCTGTCCATTCGAATGCTTGTCCTGAGAGGCTCGTTCTTTCAACATTGGGCAGTCTGAGATCCTGTGGTCACGACTACCACAGCGCATGCATCTCCCTTGCGTTCTCCAGCATTGTTCAGACCGGTGACTAGCTTTGTCACAGTGTTTGCACCTTTCTCCCATTGTCACCACTATCTGCTTACCTAACTCCTTTGGTTTTTTATCAGCTGGTTCATCTACTCCGCCGCTGGGCCTTTTCTTCCCAATGGTCGGCTGATACCTTCTGTAGAAGACACTTGCTCCCTTTTCACAGATTTTCCCTTAATTCTTTCGGCGGTCTCCGTGGCATCTCCCAGTAACTTAGCCTTCTTTACCATGTCAGGATAGGTTTGAATGTCCATTGGCGCCAGTTGAGTGATGAACTGGGGCCTCAAGCCATTCAGAAAGCGTTTTGCCTTCATCCTTTCTGTCCCAATCAAGTGAACAGCATATCGGGACAGACGAGAGAATTGGGCCTCATACTCGGCCACATTGAGCCCTCTCTGCTTCAAAGCCACAAATTTGGCTGCTTTCCGTTCTTGGACTCTCTCAGAAAAGTACTTGGTGTTGAATTGCTCAATGAACTGAGCCCATGTAGTTGCTGCCATTCAGTGTTGCTTCTACTGACTCCCACCATGCCCTGACATCCTTTTCCAATTGGAAGGTTGCTAGCAATACTTTGTTCTAGTCCGTGCATTGCATGACCCTGAATATCCTTTCCATTTCCTTAACCCAGTGTTCAGAAACATCTGGGTCAGTACTCCCTTCAAACCTAGGTGGATCCATATTCCAAAAATTCCGATGGAGATCACCGGCTCCACGGTTACCACCACCCTGGGTGGCTTGCAGGATAGCCTGAGTCAAGTTCTGTATTGTTTGTTGCATGTTCCTAGCCTGGGCACGTTCAGCGGCCATTGAGGTAATAAGTACCTTCAAGATAATAATATAAGTCAGTCATCTAAATATATCACATGTGACTTCTATTCCAATGGTTCTACCTAAGCTCACATTAAGTATGACAGATTTTGACTCGTGTGATCTAGTTTCATTCTATGTTCTTATTCCCATGGACCCTAAAGATTAAGGCTCTGATACCAACTGTCACGCCCCCATATTTAGCAGCGGAAGAAATACCAGGAGACGTGAACGATACAAATAGACGTATCACAGTTGAATAACGCAGAGTCACAATTAAACATAACAACACATTTGAGGCCATAATATTGTCATCCAAAGTACTCTTTATTCCATTCATTCAACTAATTAAAAACCTTACATCAATCGAGCCAATCAAAGGGCCCATTATTCAAATGAAAAATGTTTCACTATTACATCGACTACTCAAATAACATTCCTAGACTATCAACTCCTCATATAGCGGTTGCTCATCACTCTTGCCCTGACCCATCAGTCTCCTCTGGTTCCTCATCACTACCTAAAAGGACAGGATGATAGGGGTGAGCGAACTAGCTCAGTAGAATTTACATCTCAATATTGTGCGGGCACTAGTATACATGATTAACATTTTAAATAGGCAAGATATGAACATGTATATGATGACAATGCATGCAATACTAACAGATTGAATAGCAGAGTAGAACGGATATCATATCAGATCAAATGTCGAGTTGCATATATAATGGACAGATATTTCAAGAGTAGAATCGTATCAAATGAATTGGCCATATTCACAGATATCACGTATTCACGTGATCAGACTTATCATATCAAACTTATCATATCATATCATATCAAACGAAGGAACATTTACACAAATCTTGCATATAGTATCAGTGCCATGCCATGCACCACAAGTCCATACTCTCGCGGTTAATAAGTATGTTGGGGCGCTCTTCCCCAGGACCAGACAGGGCCCCTATTACACAGGCATTGGTCAAATGGACCGAAGTCCCATATTGTGCCGAACAAACATATTCATATTATGGCCACGAAGTTTCAATGACAAGGTCATAGTAAGAAAGACATGATTATTCATAGAGTCGATGTATGACAAAAGCTCAAGAGAACAAATGGGTAGTATAACGATGTCTCTTATGTTTCATAATTCATTAATGTCTTGACGTGAGGATGACTAATGACAGATCGTATGCGGAACATGTGCTTTCTATCTCCCGGGTACTTCATGGTACAACAAGCTCGGCCTCTATGTGGGAATCCATAGAGAGCGGAGACTTACGAAGGTCTTAAGAAAAAGATCGCTAGTCTTGCCGATTCAGAATGACCGGCAGAGAGCTCTTGATTCCCCAAGAAGGGTGTGCCTAATCGTGCAAATGTGTAAGTGACGAGTCACGAATTGTTCCTAACATGTATGCAATTGACAAATAATTAATTGAACGTCCGAAAGCATATAACTATTGAAACTCATATGCAAATCATGATATAAACTTCACTAACAAGTCCATACTAACATGTATTCATCCCCACATTCATATCATATTCTTGACAATAAGTAAGATCACAAGATAATCTAATGAACATAAGGTCAATCACAATTACACATTAGAATGATATTCATATCATTACCGTTTTTCAATGGGTGATTACTTTTAGGTCCATGCATACTATATAACATCATGCACATGCTAGTAGACATCATGTAACCATCAGACCCAAAACATGGAATTTACACACTAAATATCATGTTAAACAGACCTCGGGTATATACGGTAAGATTTGCAAGAAAACACGTCGTTTCATGTAAAATTCCTGAGATCGCGTCGGTCACTTGTAAAGGCAGGGACGGGGTCAGATCAGAACGTGACAGTGCCTTGTAAGGATCGCGACAGGCTTGTCAGATCAGGCAGGCAGATCACGACGGGTACATATGTAGAAGGCGACAGGGCTATCAGACCCGTGGACAAGTTGCGACAGACCCCAATGAGGGTCGCGACGGGTCGGGAACAGAACGCGACAATGGCATGTGAAGATCACGACAGAACAGTCAGATCAGGCAGCTAGATAGCGACGGGCGATTTGTCGTGATCGGAACGCGACGGGTGTACTGTCGCTACGAGACCTCTGAACGTGGCCTATCGGGCCATCGCGTTCACAAGGTCTGCGCCTGAATCCGACAGAGAAAGGACAAGTTCTTGGATTACGGTCCAGAACTGCCTTATATTGACACATGGTGCTTCAAAATTGAGAACAAATTGTACAGTGCATGAAAAATAACGAAACTAGTTTTAAACTAATCTAGACATGAAAAGGTGCTTCCAGTAAATCGGAATTAGAAAAATAATGAGGGTTTGATAGTCTTTAATCAAGTCAAACTCAAACGTAGAAGACAAGTGAAATCTGCAGATGCAGTTTCATGCTGCAACCCTCTTACCACACTTATAACTCTCTAACTAATGACATTTAGACAAAATGTTCAACACACAACATGACGAGGACAACTAGTAGAAGAGCTTTGATGATGGGGGTTTGATCTAATTCAGTCTTGAATCACGAGAAATATATGAAGAACCTAAAGGTCATGTGTAACACGAAAACACATCTCATGCAGCAATTCACTTACCACGTTTGTAACTCTCTAAATAATGACATTTAGATAAAACTTTAAACATGAAAGATGTTTGGGACTATGAGTAGAATAACTTTCATGAAAGAAGTTTAGTCTAATGCAGTATCAAATCACATGCATAATGAGAAGAACGGGAAAAACCCTAACTATGCACGACTTAGGGAAAACGACTAATACTCCATGTATGCTCCATAAAAATTGGGCAATCAAGTGCAAATGAACATAGACTCAAAGCTCTACAAGATGGTATAGGCTTTCTTTAATCTTGGCCCAATAACACTACTTTTATGAAGATCTAAGACCAGTCGACGTTCTGGACGCAGCAGAGGATGAAGAGGGATGAAACTCCGGTTCCCAGCCTTTCTCCTCCTCCTCTGAAGCCCTAGCCCACCTCCAAACTACCCCAACTCGTTGCCAAACCTTCCCCAAGAGTTTAGTGACGAGTTCTTATAGATTTAGGGTGTATTACATGTCCTAATGGGACTAGGAAAGGGGCTGCGAATTCTGCTTTCTACTTTCCAAAATCTGGGATTTTCTCACCCAAGGGAGGTAGCTACACCATGGAAGGTGTCATACAGAGTTGTCCACGATTTGGGTTTCCATGCATGGCCATTACCACTAATTTTAACCCTAATCTACCCTCCCTAATCACTGCATAATTACATACACAAATTTTTGGGTATTTTCTTGTCCAAATTTTTATCCTTGGGCCAAATGTGCTTCATTGGCCAATCTTATTAATGGTCATTAATACATGATGTTGGAAGTCTCTCATGGTTAGGTTATTTTTCCGTGTTAACAATTTTTCAGACTTTAGTTTCCTAATTCGGTAACTGTTCACGGTGACAGTACACTCGACCAATCAGATTTTTCGTTGCACGAATTCCTTCATGGAACACTTAGGGACATATTTTGGGGTTGAAATTTATAATTTAACGGAATTTTCTGATGTGTTTTTCTCTCGTACGATATAGTACGTATGTTTTATCATTCCAATAATTGCGGAATTTATTTTTCCCCTTTATTCTAAATTTTTTAAATCCCTAAATTTTTGGGGTTTACAGTCTCCTTTTCAGGAAGCCTTCGAGCATCAAAGTGGTACCTAGACAGCGGGTGCTGAAGGCATATGTCAGGGAATAGAAGTTGTTCACTTATCTCCAAGCTGAAGAAGGACAGTCACCTATGAGATAATGGAAAAGGAACAGTGATAGGCAGTGGTTCTGAGCAACAAAGGGAAAACATTTATTGAAGATGTACTGTACGTCAAAGGGCTAAAGTACAACCTCATAAGCATCAGCCAGCTTTGTGACAAGGTCATCAGATCAAGTTCCAAGAGTCCAATGTAGTATCCTGAAGGATGGACAGTAATCATCAAGCTAATAGAGAAAAGAACTTGTATGTGCTCTATCTTGAAGAACTCAAGGATCAAGACGTTTGTTTAGCGCAGCCAGCAAAGAGCAGTCAACTGAGCTGTGGCACATAAGATTGGGCCACTGCACTTTGGATGGCATGATAAGCTCAGAAAGAGAAGTCTTGTGGAAGGTCTGCCAAAGGTCATAATAAATTGGATGGTATCTCAGACCGTGTGCAAAAGGGAAGCACACTAAGAGTTCCTTCAAGTCAAAGACTATGGTAACCATCTCTAAACCCTTAGAACTCCTTCACATGGATTTATTCGAGCCAATGAGGACCACTAGTCTTGGAGGAAAGAATTTTGGATTTGTTATTGTGGATGATTATTCCAGATTCACATGGGTTTCCTTCTTGGAGCATAAAGATGATACCTTTAATAGTTTTGTAAGCTTCAGTAGAAGAGTACAGAAAGACAAGAAGTTTTGCATTGTTGGAATCCGGTTAGATCATGAGGAGACTTTCAAAATGAAAAATTTGCAAAATTCTGTGATGACCAAGGTATTGAGCATAACTTCTTAGCACCAAGGACACCACAGCAAATGGAGTTGCTGAGAGGAAGAATAGAACCTTATTGGATATGGCAAGAACAATGCTGTCAGAATATGATTTACCAAGGTATTTCTGGGCTGAAGCAGTGAACACAACAAGCTATATCATTAATAGAGTAATGATCAGACCCATCTTGAAGAAGACTGCATATGAGTTGTTCAAGGGAAAGAAGCCAAAGATCAGTCACTTCAGAACCTTTGGATGTCCATGCTTCATTCACAACAACGGCAAAAGAGACATTGGTAAGGTGGATGCCAAATCAGATGAAGGCATCTTCATGGGGTATGCTACTAAACCTAAAGGTTCTAGAGTGTTTAATAAATGCACCTTATTGATTGAACAGTCTGTACATATTTTTTGATGAAACTAACCTTCCTTGAGAAAGGAAGCAAGAGCGACATTGATGATGCAGATGACTTGTCTAAGAAATTAAAGAACACATCAATTGAGGACAAGGAAGATCCACCTCTGGAAACTTGTAGAAAACAGACATTGAACATGAAAATCTTCCAAAGGAGTAGAGATACAAGAAAGATCACCCACCTGAAAATATTATTAGTGATTCATCTGTAGGGGTAAGAAGAAGAGGTAATGTAATCCCTTGTGATTACCCAGCATTTGTTTCTCAAATAGAGCCTAGGATAGTCAATGAAGCTCTTACTGATGAGTCTTTGATTCTAGCCATGCAAGATGAACTGAATCAATTCAAGAGAACCATGTATGGTCACTTGTTCCTAGACCATCAGGTCATCGAGTTATTGACACCAAATGGGTGTTCAGAAATAAACTGGATGAAGCTGGTGTGATCTTAAGAAACAAGGCTAAGTTGGTAGCTCAAGGCTATTCCCAAGAGGAAGGCATAGATTTCGATGAAACCTATGCACCTGTAGCTAGACTTGAGGCTATTAGGATTTTACTTGCATATGCATCTGCTCTAGATTTGAAATTATTTCAAATGGATGTCAAATCTGTATTTTTAAATGGTTTCATTAAAGAAGAAGTTTATGTAGAACAACCCCCGGGTTTTGACGATTCAGAATTTCCAAATCATATTTTTAAACTTCATGAGGCATTATATGGTTTAAGCAAGCACCTAGAGCCTGGTATGAAAGGCTTAGTTCTTTTTTATTAGGTCATGGTTTCACTAGAGGACAAATAGATAGCACTTTATTTATAAAGTCAAAGGTCAAGCACATTCTACTTGTACAAATTATGTAGATGACATAATTTTTGATCTACTGATGAATCTCTTTGCAAGTACTTTGAGAAGCTTATGCAGGGAGAATTTGAGAGTAGCATGATGGGGAGGTGAACTACTTCTTTGGATTACAAATCAAGCAAGGAGGAGATGGCACCTACATCTGTCAAGCAAATACACCAAGGAGCTCTTGAAGAAGTTTGGATTCGAAATTCCAAGCCACTGTCAACACGATGAGCACTTCAATAAGAATGGACAGTGACAAAGATGGTAAGAAGTAGATCAGAAGATCTATAAGAGTATGATAGGTTATCTACTTTACTTAACTGCCAGCAGACCTGATATACTTTAGTGTATGCATGTGTGCTAGATATCAAGCAGACCCTAGAGAATCTCATTTAATTAGTGTTAAAAGAATTTTCAGATATTTATCAGAACTCATGATCTAGGTATCTAGTATCCAAAATCATGTGAAGTAATTTAGTAGGGTACTTTGATGCTGACTATGCTGGATGCAAACTAGATAGAAAAAGCACCAGTGGCTGTTGTCAATTTCTTGCAGGATGCTTGATATCCTTGTCCTCCAAGAAGCAGAATTCAGTAGCACTCTCAACAGCTGAAGCTGAGTACGTGGCTGCTAGAAGTTGGTGTACACAACTCCTATGGATAAGCAACAACTTGAGGACTACGAATGCACATCAAGTCAATTCCACTATTATGTGACTACACACAGTGCCATAAACTTAACCAAAATCCAGTGCAGCATTCAAGACCAAACACATTGAGGTTAGATATCATTTTATTCGTGATCATGTAGCTAATGGCAATATTGAAATTTCTTTATTGATACAAATAATTAGTTTAACAGATATCTTCACAAAAGTCTTACCTGAAGAGAGGTTTACTTCTCTCAGAAGGGAATTAGCATGTGTAAATTGAAAGATTTATCTGTTAAACTAAATATTAAATTTCAGAGTGTATTAATTATTCTCCTTGAAGTGAGCAAAATATCTCAATTATTTCACATTTATCCTCATTTTTAAATGCTCTGTCGGTTCGTTTTGTGTAATTCCTTATTTCTTTCAAAACGGAGTTTGTTGTTTCTGCCAATAAAGGCGCACCTCTTCATTTACCTTATTCATAAATCCTAATCTGTGTGGGATCGATTTGTCTCCCTTCTTATCGCTTTCATCCTTTTGTTTGTCTGAGGCGATAACCCTTCGTCCCCGGCATCGACTTCTCTCCGATTTGAAGCATTCAACCTCTCCGCCAGAAATTTCTTGAGGGCTTCTCCCTCAACCACCCTTCCAAACCTCCAGAACCTTTCCTGCTTGATTCCATGGCCTCTTCAACTGTTTTCGGCAGTGTGGGGGTTACGAAGCTGCTTTCCTCACCGCAGAAGAGCAAGCAGGTTCGCTTCAGTCAAGGCAAAGCTTTGCGGGCACAAGGCAGTGGATTTAGCAGACTTGGAGATGAACGGAATGGGCAGTTTGGTTGAAGCTCTACAGAGGCTGAAATGGACGAAGATTGCAACCCTTTCTTATGTAAGTTATCCAGATCTTGTCAAGGCTTTCTATGTCTGTCTGAAGATAGAAGAGGATGGGACCCTGACTTCTATGGTCAAGGGAACCCAAATCACAATCACCAGGGATCTGTTAGCATCTTTGTTTAAAGTCTCTAACTCTGGTCGAAGTGGAGTCCACTCTGTGGACACTAAGGTCAAGGGTTTGGGGATAATAGGTCCAGAGTTCAAGCTGAAGGAGGGGAAGATGGATATTAACCAACTTAGTGCCTTTAACAGATTACTGAATTTATAATTTGTTAGATCATTGTGCCAAGGAGTGCAACTTTCTCCTCATGCACGATGGATGATTCAGACCTGATGTACTGGGCTATCCAGAATCAGGAAATTAATACTGCAGAACTCATTATTAAGAGAATGAATTTGCAAGATCTCAAGTGTGGGATATAAAAAGCAAATTGAACTTCTCACTACCATATGCCCATCTCCTGACCAAAATCTTTCATCATTTCGGCATAAGTGTAGTTGGTGATGTGTCTGAAAAGATGGGCCAAGCTATTAGGTCCAGAAATTTAAGAAAAAGTGGATTTTCTGTAGTGAATGGTGTGTGGTCCAAGACTGGTGCAGTTGAGGTGAAACCATCCTTGGTGAAGCCCAAGATGACCTAGAACCAGAAGCAGTATCTGAGGCAGTATCTGAGGCAGCAGCAGCAGCAGTAGATCTTGAAATTGTTCCAATTATTCCATCGGTTTCAAAAGAAGTGCCAGCAGCAGCAGTGCCAGCAGTAGAAGAAGAAGCAAGCAGCAGAAGAATTGGGACATCCCTCTTGAGCATATTGAGCCCTTTTGGCAATTCTCATAGGTTCCTCTTCCATCTTCCCAAGTAGGCAGTCTACTTAGGGATGCGCTGGACTCCATCTCTCAGAGGAGCCAGTTGCACATGAGCAAGTATAGCAAAATCTATGGCAGAGGTCCACACAGAAGATGTAGTTTTGGAAGAAGCTCCAAGCCAGCAGGAGAAAATCCAAATTCAAGAGGATGTTGTAATGGAAGATGCTCCCATTGAGGGGGAGCAGTCAGTGGCAGAGGAGATCCAGGGAGTCAGTGTTGTGGCATCAGGCCACACTGAAATTCATTCAGAAGTCCTCCCAGTTCAAGAAGAAGAAGCAGCAGCAGCAGCACAAACTGAAGTTCCCATGGAAAGTGTGCATGCTGAAGAAGAAGCTGAAGTTGAGAAGGGCAGTGAGACTCAGGGGGAGGGAAATGAAAATCCCCCAGAGAACCAGTTTAGAGAAGGTGAGACTGCCAATTCCTCAGATTCTGAGGATGACCAAGATCAGCAGCCTCCAATGGACAAGGCCCAGGAGAAAGGGAAAGCAGCAGAAGTTCCAGATGTCCATCTCCTAGCTGACACTCCTTATCAGAGACAGATGAGGCAAAGAGTCATTATCAATTTGAAGCATGTCATAGAAAGACTGGATGCTCAAGGGAGATCCTGTGCTCAGTTTAGTCTGATGTAAACTCTATTTTCATGAGCCAGGCATCCACATCCAAAGAGTTGTCTCAAATAAAGAATGTTGTAAGGTGGTTCAATAAGGAGTTAGGAAGCATGAAGACAATGTTTCTATGATTTTGAAGGTAGTTGGATCCCAAGCTCCTGCTCCTCCTCCACCTCCTACTGCTCAAAGAAGTGAAGAAGATGTTCCAAGGCCATCTGGGCCAGATGAGTAAGTGGCAGGCCCATTAGGGCAGGCAACAGCTAGTTCATAAGCAGAGGTCAATGGTTCAGGGCCATCAGGGCCAGTTGAGCAAGTGCAAGGGCCTTCAGGGCTAGCTGAGAAGGTGTCAGGTCCATCAGGGCCATTGCAGTCAGAATCTGTGCAGCAAGTAGCTGAAGAAGAAGAAGTTGTAGCTCCTAAGCCCCAGCTCCTTCCTCCACTCAGACCCTAGTACCTCCATCACCACCTTCATCATCCATAGCTCCACCTACACCTCAAACCTTCAAGAAACCACAACCCAGAACCATCTCATCACCTACACCTTTTCCTTCACAATCCACTTAATCTCCTGCATCTTCAACACCCATTTCTCCACCTCCACCTGTTTTTGAGGTTCCTCCAGTATCATCATCAGCTGGAGCCTCCTCTTCTTCTGGTACACCATCCTCAAGACCATCAGATATCCACCTACTACCTCACACTCTCTTTTACATCTTCTCCTCCACCCTCTTTCATTACTATAATTCCTGAGGGTACTCAACTTGAATCTCCCTATCTTGGGAAAGTCAAGGATGAGTTTGAAGAAGTCATCCTCCGATCTATACTGAAGGTTGGGGATCATATCCATAGGGCAGAATCTTCTAGTTCTGCTCCTAAGAAGAGGAAATTCTCCTCTCTTTCATCTGAACCTCGCTATCCCCCTCTGTAGTTTTCTCTCAAAGGAGACAACAGAAATAAACCTCTGTACAGAGAATATCTTCATAAGGTTGTTTTTGCTACTCTTATCAACCTTCATTTTCTTAACCTTTCAGACCACTTGAATGTTATTCTACCCTATACCTCTCTAACCAAATCAAAAAAATCCAAAATCTTCTCTATTGCTCATTCCAAGACTGAAGAGCAATGGGCTAGGGGGCACATAGAGCTGTACAACAAATTTCTTCTGGCTAAGTCTGCTAGATTCCCTCCAAGGGACCATTCCCTGACTCTCTCAGAATGGTTCCAAATTCATCACAAGAATTGTTGGGCCCCATTCATTCAGAAGGAGATCAAGATGGCCAGGCATTTCCAACTCTTCAACAACTATAGATATGTCCATCGACTCCCTGAGGTCCAATTCAGCCAATTTAAGCGGGCCATAAATGCACTTGGTTCAGCTGACGCCCACACTGAAGTTGTCCATGTAGACTTTGCCACCCTTCTGGTGCCAGAGGAAATCTTGCTTCCACCTATTCACTCACTGGTCATGGACTCTTCTATTGGGTCTATCATCTTTGAATGTTTTGCCAGAGTAATGGGCAGAATCAAGGTACAGAAGGGATTCCAAGTGGCATTTCATAGATTTCTACTCAGAGAATAGCACCGAGGCCATGTCAGTGCTGAGGTTCTAGCTCCTATTCTGTCAGAATGTGAGAGGTTGACACCCTCAGACTGGGCCAGATTTTACCCCCTCTCTGCTCAGCAGCTGTCAGATTTTAATGAATCCCAGGCCAGGGAAGGTCACTCTCCAGTTTCTGCAGCTACATTTTTAGACATGAACTCTATTCACCTAGTCCAGGATCCCTTCCGGATTTGGGTTGAGAGATATAAAGTCTATGTAGCCCTTTGTCAAGAGCTGAAGGCCAAGCAGAACTTCTATCCCATTTCAGTTGATCAATTTCTTGCTCGATCCAGTTTTGGATTAGTATCCTTCAAAAGAATCTCCATTAGTAAAGAAGCCTATGCCAATCTCCTTGATGAGCAGTTGGCTCTCCATTTGAAGAGAATGGCTCCCTCCATGGGACCCAAGTACACTCTTGCCCCTAGTGTATTTCGTCAAGTTTTTGAAAAGCAGGAAGAACATGCATTGGAAATCATTTCTCATTTTGCCTCCCCCTCTCTCATGCCTTTTATCTCCATGTACCTTCCCAGAATGAATGAATACAAATAGTATTTCATGTCTCATTCAGTTGTTTTCTCTTCTTCTTTGTCTTTTCCTTGCATTTTTTTGCTAATGACAAAAAAGGCGAGAATTATTGCAGCTCTGAAATACATATGGAGATCTATTTATCTGTGTTATTAGCTAAAGTTTGATAATTTGTTAAAGTTTTGTCATCACCAAAAAGGGGGAGATTGATGAACAGGCTATCCCCATGTAATTAAAAGTAATTACATTTCTATTTTGGTGATTAACAAAACCATATAATTGTGATAATTATCAAACCTTCAATTAAAGGTCACTAACCTATTTTCTACAAGTCTTAAGCACAGGAATTGATACCAAAGGAAAATAAGCCAAAACATGTAAGCATCTCTACATTGTATCTACAACATCATATTTGTCTAAGTACACATCAGTTTTCTTTTATAGATCATAACGATTACAGTAAAACTGTAACAATTTCTTCATAACCGTTTCATAAGTGCCTTATCGATTTCTTCATAGAATGAAACATCGTTTGAATTCAAAAGAAATCATTATCGTAACGACTTGCCTTCGTAACGATTCCTTTAGTCATCGTAACGACTTGCTTTCGTAACGATTCCTTTAGTCTTCAGATTTGCCCTTTAGATTTTCTTCAGTCTTTTCCAATTTTTCTTTCAGTTTATCATGCTCACTTGAAGAGTTTCAAAGGAGTTCATTAAATCATCTTTTTTCTTTTGAACCTCTTGGAGTTTATGTTTCAGGCTGTCCATCTCCTCATGGTGAGCTTCCTCATCAATCCTCATCATTTCAATGTCTTTAATTAATGATGCAACTTGTTCATCATTTTGTGTGTTGTTAGTAAGAGAGTTAACTTTCTTTTTGAGTGCGTTGTTTTCAAATTTAAGTTCACAAAATTATTCAAACAAAACAGTATAAGCCTCTTCCCATTCATCAACTGAATAGCTTTCAAGGAAGAGTTTACCTCATTTGAGTCCTCACTTCTCGCCATGAGACAGTGGACTTCATCATCTCCAGACGTAGCATGACTGTTTTCGTCCTCGTCTTCATTGCTCCAAGTGGCCAGCATTGCCTTGGCTTTCTTGAACGTGAACTTGTCCCTTTTCAGCTTCTTCTTGAGCTCGGGGCACTCTCCTCTCATGTGCCCTTGCTTCTTGCACTCGTAACAGACAATCTCAGATTTTTTGTTAGTATCAAATTATTGGAAAATTCTTTCTTTTTGGAAAGGTTTAGAGTTACCTGTACCTTTCCTCTTGTATTTCAGGAATTTTTTGAATTGCCTAGTGGGCAAGGCCATTTCGTCATTTTCACTCTCACTAGACGATTCAAACTCATCACTTTCCTGAATGACCTCCTTTTTGGAAGTTGAGGAATTTTTCCTGGAAGCCTTCAAGGCAAGTGGCTTCCTAGGATTTTCTTCAGTTTCCTTTCTTTTCATGTTGATTTCATAGGTCATCAATGAGCCAATGAGTTCATCCAATTTCATTTTGAAAGGTCCTTGGAATCCTCAATGACAATGGCTTTGGTGTTCCATGAGGATGGAAGAGACCGAAGAATCTTCCTCCCCAAATCACTTTCTGAGTATTCCTTTTTCAGACCTTTCAAGCCATTAATGATCAACATGAATCTCACAAACATGTTAGAGATGGTTTCAGTAGAGTTCATTTTAAACATTTCATATTCGGAAACCAACATGCTTGCTTTAGTTTTCCTTACCTCGGACGTACCTTCATAAATTAGCTCGAGTTTGTCCTACATCTCTTTTGCTGATGGCACGTGGAAACTCTCGAGTATTCGTTGGGATGGACCGCGCACTGCATCATGTTGATGGTGCTCTAGTTGAGTGTCCCCTTCGCGATTTGGTCCTTGGTCCAGGTACTCTCGTCCTCAGGAAGGGAATATTCGCTTTTGTGGACTATTTTCCACAGCTCGTAGTTCTGTGCTCTCAGCAACACCTGCATACAATTTTTACAGTAAGGGTAGTTAGTTCCATCAAAAATGGTGGCCTGGTCACTGAGTGACCCTCGGCCATGAATCCCTTGCTAGATTCCATTAGACCGTGAATCTCCTAATCGTAAGATCAAACAAGTAAGACAGTAAATCGGAGAAACTCGGCTCTGATACCAATTGAAAGGTTTGAGGAATTCAAAATATGGTAATCTAGAAGGGGGGTTGAATAGATTACTACCAATTAAAATTCTTATCACCTTCTTTTCGCAGAGACACAGGTTGTAATGATAAGAGTAGAGTTTAACTATGTGTGGATGTGTGTGACTTGATGACAATTAGATTGACGAACTATCAAGTGTGTGCAAATACAACGTGCCTATCAAGCATCTAACGCAAATTCGTGCAAACCACAAGACACGCAGATTTTATGTGGTTCGGAGTACACAACTTGTGTATCCTACATCCACGGGCCACACACACATGCAAAATCACCTGCTTATGAGCTAATTTGGAAACTACAACTCACACACACGAGTTATCTGATGTGCAACCATGATCAGATCAACTCACACACGTGAATCAAGCACAAGGACTGCTTGAGACACAACAACACACACACGGTTCAGAAGAAACGAGAAACAGAGAGAGTTTAGAATTGTAGAACAAATCCTGAATGAAGAACTCTTCTCGTGAACGTCTGGCTGGACTTCAAGCTTCGTCTTGATGATCACAACTGAGGAAGATGCTTGAATCCATGACGTTCAGACTTCAGTACTGCTGGATCAACAAATCTCTCATTCTCTGAACAGCAGATCGAAGCAGAGCGTAGCAGCACCTCTGGTTCTTGGGATTGCTTTAGGGTTTTTGGTAGTGGTGCTTCTGTTCGAGATCCACTTGACAAAATTTGCTTATATAGTGGTGTTTACATATGGAGAGTCATGGTAGAGAGAAACACCATCTACGACAACTTGGAAACTTTCTGTGTCTGAAGATCTCCTTTGTCTGTCGATAGGTCTGGGTGCATCTGTCGACAGGCAGCTACAGTTTTGCAAATGCCAGAAGTCAGGTTTTGCGGGTAGCAGATTTCTGTACTTACCTATCGACAGTCGACTTGCATCTGTCGACAGGTAGCAACATAATTACACATTCCTGAGCTCTGTCTGTAGGTGGCTGTCGACAGGTACATGGGGTCTATCGACAGGTAGCTGTTTCTTGAGCTTTGTCTTGTCTATCTGTTCACATCTGTCGACAGGATCTGAAGGGCTGTCGACAGGTGACTGTCTTCATGAATGTATCTGATCTTTTTCTCTTGTTTTAGTATATCTTTGTTGCATGCACTCATACCTACATGATCAAACATGTATAGTAAGATATTATGTATACATAGAAGATCAAGTATTCCATCATGGTGCTTGCTTGAAGATGCAATGTATTAAACCTCAATTATGAATGTTCATCATCAAAACATGTTGTCATAAACAATAGAATGAAAGACCCAACATGTGTGAGCCCTTCTGGTGTGAAGGAAGACCTGGTGGGGTATCCACGGTGTTGTTCCTCTTCAGGCTGAGCAGAGAAGACCAGCTGAGCTGGGTGTTGTAGTGTCCATAGGGGGATTGTACCCTAGTTAGTGAAATTCTGAGTTGTTGCTCAGGGACTGGACGTAGGACTCCTGTGGAGAGGAGGTCCGAACCAGGATACATCTTGTGTTGTGTGATTGTCTTCATGTGTTTGTTGTTTCTCTTTACTAATACTAACAATCTTCAAAGTGTATTTCTTTGTGAACGTTTTTAGTAAATAGGTATTAATTGATAAATTTAAAAGACCCATTCACCCCCCTCTCGGCTACCTAACTGGGCAACAAGTTTAGTTTGTTTTGTTTAAAAAGAAAGAACTTAGCTAGGTTTAGGGGTCCAAAATTAGAAATACTAATCCGATTGGCCTCCAGTTTTTTCCAGCATGGCCATGGCGATGATTGTGACTTGTGAAAATTGACGGACTTCAATTCTGACTCCCGATTTGACCTCGACGCTCAAATTCACATTAAGCAAGTTAGTTTAGTTTAAAAATGAAGAACTTAGGTTTGATGGTCCAAAATTAGAAATAATAATCCGATTTGCCTCTGATTTTTTCCAGCACGGCAAGGACGATGATTGTGACTTGTGGAAATTGACAGAGTTCAATTTGGACTCCCGGTTTGAGCTTGACGCTCAAATTCACATTAAGCAAGTTAGTTTAGTTTGTTTTGTTTAAAAGGAAGAATTTAGCTAGGTTTGGGGGTCCAAAATTAGAAATACTAATCTGATTAGTCTCCGATTTATTCCAGCATGGCCAGGGCGATGATTGTGACTTGTGAAAATTAATGGAGTTCAATTCCGACTCTCGATTTATGCTCGACGCTCAAATTCACAATAAACAAGTTAATTTAGTTTTAAAATGAGGAACTTTGCCAAAATTAGAAATACTAATTCGATTGGCCTCCAAATTTTTCCAGCACGGCCAGGGTGATGATTATGACTTGTGAAAACTGACGGAGTTCAATTTGGACTCTCGGTTTGAGCTCAACGCTTAAATTCACATTAAGCAAGTTAGTTTAGTTTGTTTTGTTTAAAAAGAAAGAACTTAGCTATGTTTGGGGGTCCAAAATTAGAAATACTAATCTGATTGGCCTCCGGTTTGTTCCAGCATGGCCAAGGCGATGATTGTGACTTGTGAAACTAACGGCGTTTAATTCCGACTCTCGGTTTGAACTCGACGCTCAAATTCACATTAAGAAAGTTAGTTTAGTTTGAAAATGAAGAACTTGGGTTTGAGATTCCAAATTTATAAATACTAATCCGATTGGTCTCCGATTTTTTCCAGTACGACCATGGCGATGATTGTGACTTGTGGAAACTGACGGAGTTCAATTTGGACTCCCGGTTTGAGCTCGACTCTCAAATTTACATTAAACAAGTTAGTTTAGTTTGTTTTGTTTAAAAAGAAAGAACTAAGCTAGGTTTGGGGGTCCAAAATGACAAATACTAATCCGATTAGCCTCCGGTTTGTTCTAGCACGGTACGAGCGATGATTGTGACTTGAGGAAAATGACAGAGTTCAATTCGGACTCCCTGTTTGAGCTCGATGCTCAAATTCACATTAAACAAGTTAGTTTAGTTTAAAATGAAGAACTTAGGTTTGAGGGTCCAAAATTAGAAATACTAATCCGATTTGCCACCAGTTTTTTCCAGCACGGCCAAGGTGATGATTGTGACTTGTGGAAACTGACGGAGTTCAATTTGGACTCCCGGTTTGAGCTCGACACTCAAATTCAAATTAAGCACTTAGTTTAGTTTGTTTTGTTTTAAAAGGAAGAACTTAGCTAGGTTTGGGGGACCAAAATTAGAAAACTAATCTGATTGGCCTCCGGTTTGTTCCAGTACGGCCATGGTGATGATTGTGACTTGTGAAAGCTGTCGGAGTTCAATTCTGACTCCCGATTTGAGCTCGATGCTCAAATTCACATTAAGCTAGTAAGTTTAGTATAAAAAAGAAGAACTGAGGTTTGGGGGTCCAAAATTAGAAATACTAATCTGATTGGCCACAAGTTTTTTCCAGTACGGCCAGGGAGATGATTGTGACTTATGGAAACATACGGAGTTTAATTCTGACTCCCAGTTTGAGCTCAACACTCAAATTCGCATTAAACAAGTTAGTTTAGTTTAAAAAAGAACAACTTAGGTTTGAGGGTCCAAAATTAGAAGTAATAATCCGATTGGCCTCCGATTTTTCCAGCACAACTAGGGTGATGATTGTGACTTGTGTAAGCTGACGGAGTTCAATTTGCACTCCCAGTTTGAGCTCGACGCTCAAATTCACATTAAGCAAGTTAGTTTAATTTGTTTTGTTTAAAAAGGAAGAACCTAGCTAGGTTTAGCAGTTCAAAATTAGAAATACTAAACAAGTTAGTTTAGTTTGTTTTGTTTTAAAAGAAAGAACTTAGTTAGTTTGGGGGTCCAAAATTAGAAATACTAATCCGATTGGCCTCCAGTTTATTCTAGCATAGCCAGGGCGATGATTGTGACTTGTTAAAATTGACGGAGTTCAATTCCGGCTCTCGGTTTGAGCTCGACGCTCAAATTCACATAAGCAAGATAGTTTAGTTTATAATGAAGTACCTAGGTTTGGGGGTCCAAAATTAGAAATACTAATCCGATTGACCTCTAGTTTTTTACCAGTACGGTCAGGGCGGTGATTGTCACTTCTGGAAACTTACGGAGTTCAATTTGGACTCCCGGTTTGAGATCGACGCTCAAAGTCACATTAAACAAGTTAGTTTAGTTTGTTTTGTTTAAAAAGGAAGAACTTACTAGGTTTGGGGGTCCAAAATTAGAAATACTAATCTGATTGGCCTCTGGTTGTTCCAGCATGGTCGGGGCGAGGATTTTGACTTGCGGAAAGCGACGGAGTTCAGTTCGGACTCCCGGTTTGAGCTCAACGCTCAAATTCACATTAAACATGTTAGTTTAGTTTAAAAATGAAGAGCTTAGGTTAGACGGTCCAAATTAGAAATACTTATCCGATTGGCCTCCGATTTTTTTCAGCATGGCCAGGGTGATGATTGTGACTTGTGAAACTGACATAGTTCAATTTGGACTCCTGGTTTGAGCTCGACACTTAAATTCACATTAAGCAAGTTAGTTTAGTTTGTTTTGTTTAAAAAGGATGAACTGAGCTAGGTTTTTGGGTCCAAAATTGGAAATACTAATCCGATTGGCCTCCGATTTGTTCCAGCACAGCCAGGGCGATGATTGTGACTTGTGAAAACTGACGGAGTTTAATTCTGACTCCCAGTTTGAGCTCAACACTCAAATTCGCATTAAACAAGTTAGTTTAGTTTAAAAAAGAACAACTTAGCTTTGAGGGTCCAAATTAGAAGTAATAATCCGATTGGCCTCCGATTTTTTCCAGCACAACTAGGGTGATGATTGTGACTTGTGTAAACTGACGGAGTTCAATTTGCACTCCCAGTTTGAGCTCGACGCTCAAATTCACATTAAGCAAGTTAGTTTAATTTGTTTTGTTTAAAAAGGAAGAACTTAGCTAGGTTTAGCAGTTCAAAATTAGAAATACTAATCCGATTGGCCTCTAGTTTGTTCCAGCATGGCTATGGTGATGATTGTGACTTGTTAAAACTGACGGAGTTCAATTCCGACTCTCGAATTGACCTCGACGCTCAAATTCACATTAAGCAAGTTATTTAGTTTAAAAATGAAGAACTTAGGTTTGAGAGTCCTCAACTAGAAATACTAATCCGAATGGCCTCTGGTTTTTTGCAGTAAGGCCAGGGCGATGATTGTGGGTTGTGGGAACTGACGGAGTTCAATTTGGACTTCCGGTTCGAGCTCGACGCTCAAATTCACATTAAACAAAGTTTAGTTTGTTTTGTTTAAAAAGGAAGAACTTAGCTAGGTTTGTGGGTTCAAAAATAGAAATACTAATTCGATTGGCCTCCGTTTGCTCTAGCACGGTCGGGGCGATCAATGTGACTTGTGGAAATTGACAGAGTTCAATTTGGACTCCCGATTTTAACTCGACGCTCAAATTCACATTAACCAAGATAGTTTAGTTTGTTTTGTTTAAAAAGGAAGAATTTATCTAGGTTTGAGGGTCAAAAATTAGAAATACTAATTCAATTGGCCTCCGATTTGTTCCAGCACGGCCAGGGCGTTGATTGTGACTTGTAAAAACTGACAGAGTTCAATTCTGACTCCCGGTTTAAGCTCGACGCTCAAATTCACATTAAGCAAGTTAGTTTAGTTTAAAAATGAAGAACTTTGGTTTGGGGGTCCAAAATTAGAAATACTAATCCGATTGGCCTTCGATTTTGCCACTATGGCTAGGGCGATAATTGTGACTTGTAGAGACTGACGGACTTCAATTTGGACTCCCGGTTGAGCTCGACCCTCAAATTCTCATTATACAAGTTAGTTTAGTTTGTTTTGTTTGAAAAGGAAGAACTTAACTAAGTTTTAGGGTCCAAAATTAGAAATACTAATACGATTGGCCTCTTGATTGTTCTAGCACAGTCGGGAGATGATTGTGACTTGTGGACAATGACGGAGTTCAATTCGGACTCCCGGTTTGAGCTCAACGCTCCAATTCACATTAAACAAGTTAGTTTAGTTTAAAAATGAAGAACTTAGGTTTGAGGGTCCAAAATTAGAAATACTAATCCGATTGGACTTCGATTTTTTCCAGCACGGCAAGAGCGATGATTGTGACTTATGAAAACTGACGGAGTTCATTTTGGACTCTCAGTTTGAGCTCGACGCTCAAATTCACATTAAGCAAGTTAGCTTGGTTTTTTTTGTTTAAAAAGGAAGAACATAGTAAGGTTTGAGGGTCCAAAATTAGAAATACTAATCCGATTGGCCTTCGGTTTGTTCCAGCACGTCCAGGGCGTTGATTGTGACTTGTGAAAACTGACGGAGTTCAATTCTGACTCCCGGTTTGAGCTCGACGCTCAAATTCACATTAAGGAAGTTTGTTTAGTTTAAAAATGAAGAACAATGGTTTCGGGGTCCAAAATCAGAAATACTAATCCGATTGGCCTCTGGTTATTTGCAGCACAGCCAAGGTATTGATTGTGACTTGTGGAAACTGACGAAGTTCAATTTGCACTTCCGGTTTAAGTTCGATGCTCAAATTCACATTAAGCAAGTTAGTTTTGTTTGTTTTGTTTAAAAAGGAAGAACTTAGCTAGGTTTGGGGGTCCAAAATTAGAAATACTAATCTGATTGCCCTCCGGTTTGTTCCAGCATTGGCAAGGCGATGATTGTGACTTGTGAAAACTAATGGAGTTCAATTCCGACTCCCGATTTATGCTCGACGCTCAAATTCACAATAAACAGATTAGTTTAGTTTAAAAATGAAGAACTTTGCCAAAATTAGAAATACTAATTCGATTGGCCTCCAAAATTTTCCAGCACGGCCAGGGCGATGATTATGTCTTGTGGAAACTGACAGAGTTCAATTTGGACTCTCGGTTTGAGCTCGACGCTCAAATTCACATTAAGCAAGTTAGTTTAGTTTGTTTTGTTTAAAAAGAAAGAACTTAGCTAGGTTCGGGGGTCCAAAATTATAAATACTAATCCGATTGGCCTCCAGTTTTTTCCAACATGACGAAGGCAATGATTATGACTTGTGAAAACTAACGGAGTTTAATTCCGACTCCCGGTTTGAGCTCGACACTCAAATTCACATTAATCAAGTTAGTTTAGTTTAAAATTAAGAACATAGGTTTGGGAGTATAAAATTAGAAATATTAGTCTAATTGGTCTCTGATTTTTCCAATACGTCCAAGGCGATGATTGTGACTTGTGAAAACTGACGGAGTTCAATTTGGACTCCTAGTTTCAGCTCGACGCTCAAATTCACATTAAACAAGTTAGTTTAGTGTTTTGTTTAAAAAGAAAGAACATAGCTAGGTTTGGGGGTCCAAGATTAGAAGTACTAATCCGATTGGCCTCTGGTTTGTTCCAGCATGCTTCGAGTGATGATTGTGACTTGTGGAAAATGACGGAGTTCAATTCGGACTCCCGGTTTGAGCTCGATGCTCGAATTCACATTAAACAAGTTAGTTTAGTTTAAAAATGAAGAACCTAGGTTTGAGGGTCAAAATTTAGAAATAGTAATCCAATTTGCCTCCAGTTTTTCCAGCACGGCCAGGCGATGATTGTGACTTATGGAAACTGATAGGGTTCAATTTGGACTCCTGGTTTGAGCTCGACGCTCAAATTCACATTAAGTAACTTAGTTTAGTTGATTTTCTTTAAAATGGAAGAACATAGCTAGGTTTGGGGGATCAAAATCAGAAATACTAATCCGATTGGCCTCCGGTTTGTTCCAGCATGGCCAGGGTGATGATTGTGACTTGTGAAAACTGACGGAGTTCAATTCTGACTCCCGATTGAGCACGATGCTCAAATTCACTATCAGTAGGTAAGTTTAGTTTAAAAAGAACAACTGAGGTTTGGGGGTCCAAAATTAGAAATACTAATCCGATTGGCCACCAGTTTTTCTAGTACGGCCGGGGCGATGATTGTGACTTATGAAAACTGTCGGAGCTCAATTTGGACTCCCGGTTTAAGCTCGACGCTCAAATTCACATTAACAAGTTAGTTTAGTTTGTTTTGTTTAAAACGAAAGAACTTAGCTATGTTTGGCGGTCCAAAATTAGAAATACTAATCAGATTGGCCTCCGATTTATTCTAGCATGGCAGGGCGATGATTGTGACTTGTGAAATTGAAAGAGTTCAATTCCGACTCCCGTTTTGAGCTCGACGCTCAAATTCACATTAAGCAAGATAGTTTTGTTTAAAATGATATACTGAGGTTTGGGGGTCCAAAATTAGAAATACTAATCCGATTGGGCTCTGATTTCTTTCAGTATGGTCAGGGCGATGATTGTGACTTGTGGAAACTAACGGAGTACAATTTAGACTCCCGGTTTGAGATCAACGCTCAAATTCACATTAAACAAGTTAGTTTAGTTTGTTTTGTTTAAAAAAGAAGAACTGAGCTAGGTATGGGGGTCCAAAATTAGAAATACTAATCCGATTGGCCTGTGGTTTGCTCCAGCACGGTCGGGGCGATGATTTTGACTTGTGAAAACTGACGGAGTTCAATTCGGACTCCCAGTTTGAGCTCGATGCTCAAATTCACATTAAACATGTTAGTTTAGTTTAAAAATGAAGAGCTTAGGTTTGCGGGTTCAAAATTAGAAATAGTAATCCGATTGGCCTCCGATTTTTTCCAGCAAGGCCAGGGTGATGATTGTGACTTGTAGAAACTGACAGATTTCAATTTGGACTCCCTGTTTGAGCTCGACGCTTAAATTCACATTAAGCAAGTTAGTTTAGTTTGTTTTGTTTAAAAAGGAGAACTTATCTAGGTTTGGGGGTCCAAAATTAGAAATACTAATCCGATTGACCACCGATTTGTTCCAGCACAGCCAGGGCGATGATGTGACTTGTGAAAACTGACGGAGTTCAATTCTGACTCCCAGTTTCAGCTCGACACTCAAATTCGTAGTAAACAAGTTATTTTAGTTAAAAAATGAACAACTTAGGTTTGAGGGTCCCAATTAGAAGTAATAATCCGATTGGCCTCCGATTTTCTCCAGCACAACCAGGGTGATGATTGTGACGTGTAAACTGAGGGAGTTCAATTTGGACTTCCAGTTTGAGCTCGACGCTCAAATTCACATTAAGCAAGTTAGTTTAGTTTGTTTTGTTTAAAAGATAGAAACTTAGCTAGGTTTAGGTGTCCAAATTAGAAATACTAATCCAATTGGCCTCCGGTTTGTTCCAGCATGGGCATGGCGATGATTGTGACTTGTAAAAACTGATGGAGTTCAATTCCGTCTCCCGATTTGACCTCGATGCTCAAATTCACATTAAGCAAGTTAGTTTAGTTTAAAACTGAAGAACTTAGGTTTGGTGGTCCAAAATTATAAATAATAATCTGATTTGCCTCCGATTGTTTCCAGCACGGCCAGTGTGATGATTGTGACTTGTGGAAATTGACGGAGTTTAATTTGGACTCCCGGTTTGAGCATGACCCTCAAATTCACATTAAGCAAGTTAGTTTAGTTTGTTTTGTTTAAAAGAATAATTTAGCTAGGTTTGGGGGTCCAAAATTAGAAATACTAATCCAATTGGCCTCCGGTTTGTTCCTGCATGGCCATGGTGATGATTGTGACTTGTGAAAACTGACGGAGTTCAATTCTGACTCCCGGTTTGAGGTCGACGCTCAAATTCACATTAAGCAAGTTAATTTAGTTTAAATTGAAGAACTTAGGTTTGTGGGTCCAAAATTAGAAATACTAATCCGATTGGCCTCCGATTTTTTCCAGTACGGCCAAGGAAATGATTGTGACTTGTGAAAATTGACCGAGTTCAATTTGGACTTCTAGTTTCAGCTCGACGCTCAAATTCACATTAAACAAAGTTTAATTTGTTTTGTTTAAAAGGAAGAACTTAGCTAGGTTTGGGGGTTCAAAATTAGAAATACTAATTCTATTGGCCTCCGGTTGCTCCAGCACGGTCGGGGCGATGATTATGACTTATGGAAAGTGACAGAGTTCAACTTGGACTCCAGGTTTTAACTCGACGCTCAAATTCACATTAACTAAGTTAGTTTAGTTTATTTTGTTTAAATAGGAAGAACTTATCTTGGTTTGAGGGTCCAAAATTAGAAATATTAATCCGATTGGCCTCCGGTTTGTTCCAGCACGGCCAGGGCATTGATTGTGACTTGTGAAAACTAACGGAATTCAATTCTGATTCCCGGTTTGAGCTCGACGCTCAAATTCACATTAAGCAAATTAGTTTAGTTTAAAAATGAAGAACTTTGGTTTGGGGGTCCAAAATTAGAAATACTAATCCAACTGGCCTCCGATTTTTTCCACTACGGCCAGGGCGATGATTGTGACTTGTGCAGACTGACGGACTTCAATTTGGACTCCAGGTTTGAGCTCAACGCTCAAATTCACATTATACAAGTTAGTTTAGTTTTTTTTGTTTTAAAAGGTATACTTAGCTAGGTTTAGGGGTCGAAAATTAGAAATACTAATACGATTGGCCTCTTGATTGTTCTAGCACAGTCGGGCGATGATTGTGACTTGTGGACACTGACGGAGTTCAATTCGGACTCCGGGTTTGAGCTCGACGCTCCAATTCACATTAAATAAGTTAGTTTAGTTTTAAATTGAAGAAATTAAGTTTGAGGGTCCAAAATTAGAAATACTAATCCGATTGACATTCGAGTTTTTCCAGCGTGGCTAAAGCAATGACTGTGACTTGTGAAAACTGACGGACTTCATTTTGGACTCTCGGTTTGAGCTCGACGCTCAGATTCACATTAAGCAAGTTAGTTTAGTTTGTTTTGTTTAAAAAGGAAGATCTTAGCTAGGTTTGGGGGTCCAAAATTAGAAATACTAATCCGATTAGCCTCCAGTTTGTTCCAGTACAGCCCGGGCAATGATTGTGTCTTGTGAAAACTTTCAGAGTTCAATTTCGACTCCTGATTTGAGCTCGACGCTCAAATTCACATTAAGCAAGTTGGTTTAGTATAAAATGAAGATCTTAGGTTTGGTTGTACAAAATTAGAAATACTAATCCGATTGGCTTCTAGTTTTTTCTAGTACGGCCAGGGCGATGATGTGACTTGTGGAAACTGACGGAGTTGAATTTGGACTCCCGATTTGAGCTCAACACAGGTATTCCCTTGACAACATAAATAGTATTCCGGGCATTCCCAAGGTGATCTATAAGAAGGATATGGAAGTTCTCAAACATAATACCAGATGGTTCATGGCAATGGTAAGTAAATTAGAATCCTCCAAGATTTTTGGATTGGAGACACACCTCTCGGGGATATCATCCAGGTGAACAATATGGCAGTGGAGGCCTACTTGAGCGATGTGGCTTCTGACATCTCTCACCCACTCAGATCAAGTATTCCTCAATATGTAATGGAAGGGTTGGAGCTTTCTATTGAAGTTGACAAATGCATATGGGCGGCCTCTGATAATGGTTCCTTCACAACAAAGTCTGCTTACAATTAGATCAGGCCCAAAGGTGTTTACAGACCTGCTCTTGCCAAACATCGGCATAATTCTTTCTATAGAAGGGCCTCTTTGTTCTCTTGGAAAATTTTGCACCGGGCTATTCCTGTTGATGCCCGCATTTCTGAAATTGGCATACCCTTGGTGTCTTGTTGTTCTTGCTATCAGCTGCCTAACATTGAAGACTTGGACCACCTCTTCATCAACAGCGATCTTGCAGTCTCCCTGTGGCACTAGATATATCCCCTGGTATCTCATAAGGTCACCTTCCACAGCCACATCACTGCTCTCCTTTGGAGCTTCCTGCAGGATTCCAATACCCGCTCCCCCCGATGTTCTAGGAGGTTTGAGTCCACCCACTCTTCTGCTGGGGTCACTATAAACGTCATTAAGTCCACAGTTTCCCATTCCATGTCTAGGCTACAGTTGAAGGTCGATCCGAATCCCAAGGATTTTCAAACTCTTCTGTGGTTCGGTTATGTTCCTCGGTGTTACACCAAATTGCTGAAGCTTGTTAGATGGATCCCCCTATATGTGATTTCAGTCTCAATGTTGATGGAGATTGCAAAGGAAACCCCGGGGAGTGTGGAGGTGGTGGATGTATTCGTGACCCACAAGGTAATGTGCTCATGGCTTTTTCTCATTTCTATGGTGTGGGAAACCATCATGATTGTTGAAGTTCAAGCGCTTGTGATGGGTTGCGGCTGGCTAGATCTTCAGGCTATAGGCTCTCTATTATATATTCTGATTCACAGGTCCTTGTCAACTCCATCTGCGAGGAGAAGATGTTATCTTGGAGGTCTTATAGATGGTGGAAAGAGGTTATTTCTCTCATCAGTCGGGAGCCCATCCTTTTGTCCCATGTCTACAGGGAAACTAATCAATTGGCTGATGCTCTTGCAAACTTCACTGTCAAGGTCAAATGTAATGAGGTGTTTTGGGGGGCGCATAATTTACCTTACCCCTGTAAAGGCCCGATGATCATTGATAAATCTGTCCGCTTGAATGTTAGGATGTTGTATTGGGTTCGCCGCTAAGATGTTTGTATCTTCTATCACCTTATCTAATATCTTTGGTTCAAGTCACCCTCACTAGTGGAGTGAGTACATTCCTCCCCTTTGAGGGAGGGTGCACTCTCCTAGTTTGAGGCCCTGAGGACCTTTTACCAAAAAAAAAACAAAAAAACAAAATGCTCAAATTCACATTAAACAAGTTAGTTTAGTTTGTTTTGTTTTAAAAGGAAGAATTTAGCTAGGTTTAGGGGTCCAAAATTAGAAATACTAATTCGATTGGCCTCTGGTTTGTTCCAGCACGGCCAAGGCGATGATTATGACTTGTGGAAACTGATAGAGTTCAATTTGGCTTCCCAGTTTGAGCTCGACACTCAAATTCATCTTAAGCAAGTTATTTTAGTTTTGTTTTGTTTAAAAAGGAAGAAACTTAGCGAGGTTTGGGGATCCAAATTAGAAATACTAATCCGATCAGCCTCAAGTTTTTTTCAGCATGGTCGGGGCGATGATTATGAATTGTGGAAACTGACAGAGTTCAATTCAGACTCCCAGTTTGAGCTCGACGCTCGAATTCACATTAATCTACTTAGTTTAGTTTAAATAAGATCTAAAATTTTAAATAATTTATTTCTTATAGTAGTAATTAATTTTAACTTATTATTGTTATATATGTATTGTAGGTTCCTTCATCGAGTGGCGTGGGAGGAGGACGAGGACGAGGATTCATGATTTTCATTTCATTGTTATGTATTGTTGTGGACATTTTATGTTTTATTATTGTTGTGGACATTTTATGTTTTATTATTGTTGTGGCCATTTTATAGTTTTTATTTACACAGGTTATTTTGTTAAAATATATATATATATTAAAAATAATAATTTAAAATATAGAGACCGATTAGTGACCGAAATGTGTCGGTCGCTATCAGCGACTGAACACTTCGGTCACTATTTCAGTCACTAAAATAGTTTTCGACTAGTGATAGAATTGCGTCGGTCGCTAACAGCGACCGATAACTTCAGTCACTACGTCAGTCGCTGATATAGTGACCGATTAGCGACCGAATGTCTTTGGTCACGGATAGCGACCGACGTGGTTCGGTCACTATTTTGGTCACTAAAATAGTGACCAACATAGTGACTGAATAAGTTCAGTCACCATTTTAGTGACCGAAATAGTGACCGAGGTGTTCGGTCGTTGATAGCGACCGAAGAAATTCGGTCACTATCAGCGACCGATTAGTGACTGAAAGTTTTCGGTCACAGATTTGTGACCAAAAATTCTTCACCGACAATTTCAGTCCCTATTCAGTCACTGGACCATTTAGTGACCCAATAGAGACCGAAATTGTCGATCTCTAAACCCGTTTTTTCTTGTAGCAGAAGAAGGATAATTGTGCCAATCCTCAAAGGTGCATTCATGATATCCAACATCAGCTTGAGTGGAATAGTAAACAATCCATCTCTAACCATTGATTAGAGAAGAACTTTAGTTGAGCAATGAATTGGAGAAATTACACAATCAGAAAGATCTCTTTTGGAAACAAGGGCCAAGACTCTTTGTATAAACAGAGTGATCGGTGTAAAAATTTTATCACATCAGTGCAACAAATAGGAGGAGATCTAATTTTATTTCTTGGATTCAGATGCCTTATGGGGAGTGGACAGGTAATAGAGATGTTGCCAAGGCTCATTTCATTCACTACTTTTGAAGTTTATTCACATCCTCCAACACTATCCAAATACATTCAGATTTTAGACTCATGAATAAAACTATCACAATGTCTAAAAACGATACTCTTTGTCAAATTTCTTCTTTTAAAGCGATTGTGAATGTTGTGTTTTCCCTTTCTATGCACAAGTTTCCCAGCCCTGATGGACTTACACCCCAATTCCTTTAGTGCCATTGGGACATTCTCAAAGAGGATATAGTGAATCTTGTGACCATATTCTTCCATATTGGTTATCTTCCATTGGGATTAACCATACCTTAATTACTCTTATCCCTAAGAGTCACAATGCATCTAGAGTTTCAAACTTTAGACCAATTAGTCTTAGCAACGTCTATTATAAAATCATTGTCAAAATTCTTGCAAATAGGATAAAGCCGTTGTTAAAGGAGATCATTTCATATAATCAAGGTGCCTTCACCCCTACATTCTAAATCACATATTGCATTGTCACTATTCAAGAAGTAATCCATTCTACGCAAATCAAAGGGGGGGAAATTGGTGTCTCTGGCGTTAAAATTGATCTCTGAAAGGCATATGACAAGTTGGAGTGGTCTTTTATTCAATGTACGTTAGCAAATATGGTTTTTCCTGAAAAACTTAGAGTCAATGTATCACATCGATATCATACTCTATTAATTTTAATGGTGAAGTAATGGGTGCATTAGGCCATCCAAAGGTATCATGCAAGGATGTTCATTGTCCCCATACATTTTTATCCTATTCATGGAAGCTATTTCTTGTCTATTTTCCAACGGTATGGGTGCAGGAGATGATTGTCAGCATCTTCTTGCAGTGAACTCCAACATTAAAATCTTTTATCCCTCTCGTGAGGTTACTATTTCTGCTCACTGTCTGACACAATATGCACTTGCTTTACGTGCCCAACGTCATTGGGATTTCCCTAATATTCCACCATTTGCATTGATGGCCTATGGTCGTCTTTATGTATTTCCTCAAAGTTAGGTGGCGTTTGAAACCGCCGTTGGGAACATGACAATCGACAAAAGCTAATTTCACGAAACGTGCTGCCATGGGCATGCTTTTGGGCCTTGGCGCTCGCGCCTTTCGCGGCTCGAGTGACGACGCCACATCCGCTCGTGAAAGGTGAGTTAAATAATAATAATAAATTTTGCCTTTTCTCGTCGCCGCGCCATCTCGTGAAAGACGAGTTAAATTTAAAAAAAATATTACCATTGCCTCCTCCAAAATCTCCAAAAACAGAGTCCAAGTCACTTTTCAGTGACGAGGAGAGAAGGTAAGATGTCTCTCTATCTCTCTCCTCCCTGCAAAAAGTTAGATTCACGAAAGTTGAAAAAGCCAGTTGCATTTGGAAACTCTTCGATATTGTCAGAAATTTTACTGTCAAAACCTCATCCAAAAACGTTTACAAATGCTGCCTTAGTTATGAATGAATTATCCTTCTTTCACCGTCAGATAAAAAGACATCTATTAATAATAGCAAAGAAAAGTATCCTACATACAAAGTCATAAGATTGCATTAAAGAAAGGGTAACATGATGTTAGTCTTAGGTGGACAACAAGCCAATCTGATATTGTATCATTTTGTTCAATTATTAATAAAATGGTCTTGTTTATTGTTTTACTATGTTGGTATTATAATAAAGTCCATGAACATGTGAAATAGTGAGTAGACTATGATGTGTGATCATGCTAATGAGACTACTCACTCAATAAACACATATTCTAAATGTTCCTATTCGGTGGATACTTGAGAAGTCTGGTTAGAATAGTATTGTTTACTCCCGCTCATATGATGAGAATGACTGATCTCATTGCCATGTGTGTTGAGACACTAAGGAGAAACAATAGGTGCTCTTTAGAGAAAGAGTTCACTGAGCTGATCTAATAGAATCACTTGATGGTATTGTACCTAACTGTTAACTAGAAAGATTCGATTGTCACAGTTTTGTAGATGGTTTTTAGACCTGAGAAACCAAAGACACCTTGTTGGTGGACTTCTATGTTTTGAGCTTGTCCTAAGAATCTCTATCCAAGTGATTCCAAATAGTCAAAGTTCGGACACAGCGGAAGACCTTTGAAGGAGATTGAGTAGTCAATAAGGTATCATTTGCGCTCAGTACACAGAGGGAGAATACTCAAGGGAACGGAGTCCCTGGCCAGGGCAAATATAATATCAAAAAGGGATTTTTTTTTATATTAATATATAGCATCGGATTCAAGTGGGACAACAAGTTAGCATTTGACAGTATACCATATCCTAAGTTGTTTCAAGAGTATTGTGCAAATGAGAGATTATATTTACATGGAAACTGATGATAGAAAGCTTCCTTATGAGGGTTGCAGAATCCTAATACCTTCTGGGTTCACATGGTGTTGCTTGGCACCCAACGTGGTCGGACGCCCAGCTGAGTCGACTAGATAAAGTTGATTCATATTATTAATTATCTAATATGAGATATTAACTAATTAATCAAGTTAGTAAGGGTTACTAGTTTATTTGGCCATTAACTGGATTGGTACTTGGGCCTAGAGGGTCACACGCAATAGGTTTTTAGGTGACGGTCTAAATATATAAAGATCAGAGGTTTTTGTGAAAAACTACCATCTCTATATAATGTTGTGGTGGGACAACCTGGCCAGGCATTAGGGCTCCACCTAGCTGCCACTCTCTCTCTCTCTCTCTCTCTCTCTCTTTCTTGTGCCACATATGTTCTAGAGATCGGCACGGATCTAAGCTCTCTCTTCGAGCGTTGTAGAACTCGAGGGAGCGGGCGTGGATCGTCGCGAGGAAGAGCGTGTGGACATCGCTAGAGGTCAGATGGCTGAATGGCTTGTGGCGTCACCTCCACAGAATCATATGAACGGAGATCAAATTCCGCACAAGGTGATTTCTACTACCCAATAGTCTAGTTTGCGAATCCTAAAACGGATCGAGATCAATTTTAAATCTCTTTTTCCGCTGCGTTTTCTTGATCTCGGGTTGTGGTAGATCCTAACAGTTGTATCAAAGCCAGGTTCCACTGCGATCTACACCTTTTTGGCGGTTTGAAATCAATTTGTTTCAGATTAATTCCATGCAAAAATTGCCTGGCTCCTTCTTGGACTGCTGCTGGATCTGGTTAGACTAAACGCCCATAGCTATGCGCAGAAAACCGCCATTTTATTTCCTTTGTTATGCTCCTATGCTTACTTATTCCTCTCTTAGATTGGATCCGGCGAGCAAGATTATGGGGGTGAGAGCAGAGCACCGTGAAAAGGGGGAGGGGGGTCGCCACCATAGCAAACCCATCCCCGAGCTGCATCTGCGGGGAAGGCAGGCACTGTGTGCACCCCCGTAGCTAAGGTTTCCCTAGCTGTGGGCGGCCGCGACTGGGCCAAACGGCCCCATCGCTGGCCGTGCGCGGGCCAAGCCAACCGTCCCTGGCGGACCGGGTCCGGCCTGAGCCACGTGGGTCAGTGCAGACCGAGGCCTACTGGGTGAGCCAGGCGCTCAGGCGCACCTGACGAGCCAGCAGGGTCACAAATTAAAAAAAAAAAATTTAAAATTTTGGCTGCCCAATCTTCGAAAAGTAATAATTTAATTGTTAAATTATTTATTTCAGAAATTCTTTTGCATGGAAAACCCTTTATTAAATGATTTTAGATTATATGTTCATGCTTTATTGTTATAGTTTTGTAATGGAGATTAAAGCAGTTAAAAGGTTATTTTTCAAAATTATTGAATAATCCAATTTTGATTGGACCTAGATTTGTGAAACAAAAATTATATATTTTCAAGAACCTTTTATTTAGCATGTGATGTGCTCTGCCATGTGTGGAATGAATAAAAGTTTATATGGTCATGGATATATGCTCTATCTTGTCATGGGATGATGTGATTGATTTTAATTTATATGTGAATGTGGGAAATTTGTAAATTAATGGTTAATTTGAGGTATGTGAACCTCCTCTCTCTCATATTCCAATGTATTTCAATCTCCCTCTCATGATGTACTCGCTATAAGGCTTCTCCTTATACAAAATGTACATGCAATTTTTATTTGATGTAATTTTATTCATGATGAACGAAAGATGGTGAGGATGATCCGCTACTGCAACTAAAGATGGCGTTGGAAGAAGTTCATTAATGCTAATGTGTTTGCAGGTTTACCAATATAAGTGTTATATTGGTATTGAAGCGGTAGTTTGACTGCTTTGGCTCCAATCAAGCTTATGCAATTCATGACCACACTAATTTTGTATGGGATGCAAATCTTTTTATGATGTCCTAGAATATGATATTTGTATTATTATGGAATATATATATATATATATATATATATATATATATTACCATCTAGGACGAGATGAAGATAAAATATTTTAAATTCCTCAATCAAAATTCAAAGCCGTAGAGCATATATTTTAGATATAATTGTGTGGTCCTCCATCATTATAGTTTTATGACTTAAATTACATTTGAATGGGTTTGTTGTGCTATCCACAAGGCCCACTTAAATGTGAAATAAGTCTTAAACTATTGCATATGGATGCATGTAAATGAGGTAGAGGCACAGTGTAGTTTTGTTGTGCTATCCACAAGGGCTACATCCTAATCTATCATCATTATGTAATGATGGTAAAGCTTAGACCGCACTTGATGGCTTGTTGTGCTATCCACAAGGCCATTAAGGATGTGGGGACCGAATTATGATCAGATATTGTAAAGGGTTGCAAGTCCCATGAGATGGGTGCTCTCTATTCGTGTCATGGCTTGTTGTGCTATACACAAAGTCATGGTACGAATCATTGAGATTCTGATCCCCACTAAGAGATTGTCGGCATCTCCCATTCTACATATTTGAGGGATGTGTGGTTCATCGAAAAATAGTGAGAGTTTATATTAAAGACCATATCTTGTTTTTAAATAATAATTGAACATTTGCTAATTATATTTCTTTTATCTCTTGTAGGCTAAAATGTCGTCAAGATATCCGTGACGTGGCATATTGGATGCCAATCGTTTGACAAGCCCTAACTATTCTGATTTGCTAAAAAACCTGAAGATTGTCCTCAAGTCTGAGCAAATCGCTTATGTCTTGGATAGTGACGCCCCTGCTGAGCCGGCATCAGATGCCCCTGAAGGAGAGATGATTGAGTATGAGAAGTGGAAGCAGGATTCCACCATGGCGCAATGCTACATGCTTTCCTCAATGAGCATTGAGTTGCGAAGGCAGCATGAAGACATGGATGCCAAAGCCATCTTGCTCCATTTGAAGGAGCTAATTGTTGAGCAATGCAGAACTGAAAGATATGAGATATCTAAAAGTCAGTTCAGAGCAAGAATGGCTGAGGGATCTTCAGTACATACTCATGTATTGAAGATGATAGAGTGGATTAAGAGGTTAGTTGTGCTTGGGGTTGAACTCCTCAAAGAAATGAGCACAAACCTCATCCTGTAATCACTTCTTGACTCATACTCTCAGTTCATTGTAAACTTTAACATGAACAAAGTTTAGGTAAGTTTAGCTGAGTTGCTTAACATGCTCAAGACTGCTGAGGGAATCCTTCAGAAGGAAAAACCTCAAGTCCTTTTAGTTGGTAAGACCAATAGAAAGAGGAAGCCAGCTCAATCCTTTAAAAAAGGAAATCAAAAGAAGCATGTTAAGGCAAAGCCAACTTAGAAGAAGAAGGACACAGGAGATGAAAAGGGCGAGTGCTTCTATTGTCACCAGAAAGGTCACTGGAAGAGGAATTGCAGGCAATACCTCAAGGATAAAGCTCAGGGCACAGTGAACCAAGGTGAAGCTTCAAGTATCTATATGATAGAGTTACACTTGTCAATTAGAGATTCTACATCATGGGTATTAGATATTGGATGTGCTTCTCATATTTGCAATGATGTGCAGGTGCTGACAAGTAGAAGGAAGCTGACTAAGAATGAGGTGGAGTTAAGGCTAGGAAATGGTGCAAAGGTTGCGGCAAGCACTGTGGGGACAGTGAACCTTAAGCTCCCTTTTGGTGATGTTCTATCTTTAGAAACTTGTTATTATGTTCCTATCATAATAAAGAACATCATTTCCGTTTCATGTTTAGACATAGTTGGATATACGTTGACAATTAAGAACAAATGTTGTTCCATTTATCTCAGTAATAATTTGATTGCTACTGTATGTATGGTCAATGGTTTATATCTATTGGATGTTTCTTATCATGATCTCCATCTTGATATGGCTCTTAACAAGAGCAAGAACAGTGTGAATCAATACTACTTGTGGAATTGTAGGCTTGGACATATTTGCGAAGGTAGACTCCAAAAGTTGCATCATAATAGATATTTGAGTCCATTTGATTATGAATCATTTTCAACTTGTGAGTCTTGCCTCATGGGTAAAATGGCCAAATCTCCATTTACTTGACATGGAGAATGTGCCAAGGAGATATTAGAGCTTATACATTCAGATGTATGTGGCCCTATGTCTACCAAAGTGAAGGGTGGCTTCTCATACTTCATTACCTTCATTGATGACTTCTCTAGATTCGGATATGTGCACTTGATGAAGTTCAAATCAGAAGCTTTTCAAAAGTTCAATGAATTTAAAAATGAAGTAGAGAAGCAAACTGGAAAGAGTATTAAGACTCTTCGATCAGATCGTGGAGGAGAATACTTAAGTACAGAATTCACACAGTTCATGAAGGATAATGGTATCCCATCTCAACTTACCCCTCCTTATACACCACAGATAAATGGCGTATCAGAATGGAGAAATCGCACTTTGTTAGACATGGTGCGATCAATGATGAACTTTCAAAATTACAAGTATCTCTCTAGGGATATGCACTTAAGACAGCTGCTTACTTGTTGAACAAGTTGCCTAGTAAGTGTGTGGCCTCTACACCATATGAGATATGGAACGGCAAAAAACCAGATTTTAAGCATGTTAAAGTCTGGGGTTGTCCATCCCATCTAAAGAGGCACGATCTAGACAAACTAGAATCTAGGACATGTAAGTGTAGATTTGTTGGATATTCAAAGGAGACATTTGGATATTACTTTTACTATCCTGAGGAACAAAAAGTTATTGTTGCCAGGAGAGCTATTTTTCTGGACGAGGAATATCTTATTCAAGAAGATAGTGGGAGTAAAGTAGCACTAGAAGAGGTTCCAGTTCCACATGTCAACACTGCCTCTGACAATAAGGTGTTAGTTCGTGATCCTATTGATGTACACACTAATGAACCACGCAAGTTAGGTAGAGTGACGAAGTTACTAGCACGATATGTGGGACATATTGATGGAGGTGACTCAAAAGTACCCCACCTTGAGGATGATGATCCTATAACTTACCTGGAGGCCATTGAAGGCTCAGAAGCTGGGAAATGGCAAGAGGCTATGAACTCTGAGATACAGTCCATGTACACTAACCAAGTTTGGAACTTAGTTGATGTACTTGAGGGTATTTGTACTCATAGGGTGCATGTGGATCTTTAAGAAAAAGATCAATGCTGATGGACAAATTGATACCTACAAGACGAGGCTAGTGGCGAAAGGTTATCGTCAAAGACAAAGAGTTGACTATGACGAAACATTTTCCCCAGTTGAAATGGTAAAATCAATTAGAATTCTTCCTACCATAGCTGCACACTATGATTATGAAATCTAGCAAATGGATGTGAAAACCGCCTTCCTTAATGGGAACCTTGAGGAAGATGTGTATATGATACAACTAGAGGGTTACACATCTAAGGAGTTTCCAGACAAAGTGTGCAAGCTATAGGGATCCATATATGGACTAAAACAAGCCTCCAAGAGCTGGAACATAAGATTTGATGAGGCCGTTAAATCTGATGACTTCATTAAGAATGAGGATGAGCCTTGTGTGTACAAGAAAACAAGTGGGAGTGTTGTCACCTTTCTACTTCTTTACGTAGATGACATTCTACTCATTGGGAATGATGTGGCAATGTTATCCTCTATAAAGATCTGGCTGTCAAAGAACTTCTCCATGAAAGATTTGAGAGAAGCATCCTACGTATTGGGAATATAGAACTATAGGGACATATAAAAAAGAATGGTTGGTTTAACCCAATCTATGCACATATATACCATTGTCAAAAGGTTTGGCATGGAGAATTCCAAATGAGGACTCATACCAGTGAGACATGGAATTCATCTCTCTAAAGAACAGTCTTCTAAGACACTTAAAGAGAGGGTAGTCATGGATAGAGTTCCTTATGCTTCTTTCATAAGATCTATCATGTATGCCATTCTATGTACAAGACATGATCTAGCATATGCTCAAAGTGTTTCAAGCAGATTTCTAGCTAATCTGGGTTAGAAGCACTGGAAGGCTGTGATATGTATCCTAAGATACTTGAGAAGGACTAAGGATACATTCTCGTTTATGAAGGAGGTGAAATGAAACTCTGAGGCTTAACTGACTCGAGTTTTCAGTCAGACCCAGATGATAGCAAGTCTACATCTAGATTTATTTTTACTCTAAATGGAGGTGCAGTTTGTTGGAAGAGTTCCAAGCAAGAAACAACTGCAGATTCGACGACTGAAGCTAAGTATATTACTGCAGCTGAAGCCGCCAAGGAAGCAGTATGGTTGAAGAAATTTGTAAGGCCCTCAAGTTTTGTCCTTTTATTTTGTCGTGTGTGTAGATCCGTGCTTGTGTGCAAATATTATGTATGTATATGTAGATATCTACTTACATATTAGCTAGGTATACTTATGTATGCATGTGTATGATTAGATGTAATTATTGTTTGTTTGCATAGTGTCGTAGTGTGTACACTATACTATATATATTACATGTATATAAATATAGCGTATATATATGGTTTCTTGCATGGTTTAATGCTCTGGCCGAAGAGCAAATTGGCGTCAACATGGATGGACGTCCATGTTGAGTAAACGTCCATGTCGATGGACGCCAGCTATGAGGTAAATGGCCATGGATGTGGACATCTACTTCTCTGATTTTCTGTGCGCAGCAGACCCCGAAATTCTGGGTTCGGCTTGCTCATCGATTGGGGAGATGTCCCCAATGGCTCTCACCTCTCCCACCATGCCCTGCGTGAGATCCCAAGCCCCACCTTATAAAAACATTACCCCTTGCAACCTGAAAGAGCTCTCTTGGCTCTTTGCAAAGAGAGAAAACCCTAGCTGAGAGAACAGAGAAAACCTAAACTTTGAGAGCTCAGATCCGGCGATTTGAGGCTTCTTCCGACGAGCTTGTTCAACTGGGAGGAAGATTGGATGTAGGGGAAGGCTTTCCCAATGCTGGACTGAAGACTACCTCATCCTAGAGCCCGGAGGAAGGCGTTTATGGAGGCTTCTTGGCACTGCCCAAGGAGAGCTTCATCAGCCATTTTGATCCCTTTGGAGGTTTTTCTAAAGGCAACTAACCCATCCCTGTGGTGCATGTACATGTCCAGTAGGTCTTAGGTATTTTCTGGGATTTTATTCATGTCCTGGAACCCCACATTTCCCCCATCTTTGGAGTTTAGTCTGTGTTTCTGCACAGACATGAACTTAACGGCAAGATCCCTTGCCGTTAAGATCTCCAGTTGGGGGCAGACGATGCTGCCGTTAAGCTCTGTGCAGCCTTTGCCGTTTAGTTCTTTAGGACAGAACATGGAACTGTTCTTCCTTATATATGATTATTTTCCAGATTTCTTCGCATGAGGATATATTGTAAATGTTATATGCTATGTAATATAGATAATGGAATGCATTGTGAGATTTTTGTAAATTTCTGTAATTTGTATAAATTGTTAGGTTTATGTGGAATGCATGTTAGATAAAGATCTTGGATAGGATAGCTTGTTGTTCAACTGATTCGTGAAGAATTTGAATGACATAATTTTTCTAGATCATGCGTATCTATGTCAGTCTCTGTCCCGAAAATTTGGGAATTTTCCCATGATCATGTGATTTATTACAATTTCTGTACTGAAAATAGAAACCATGTGTAGGTTCTTGTAAAACTCACAGTAAATTGTATGATGTGAAATAAATTTGGGGAAAACTTCTGTGGTAATATGAATGATAGATGCAGGTTAGTGCACTGTCAAAATAGACCATGATATTATGCTTCCATGATAACGGATTTATGAATGCCATGTGGTTGAATGTTTTATTTTCTGAAAATTTAATATAGTTCAGAAAAATATGAAAATTTGCATGTGTGGTCTGAAACCTGCAAATAGCCTATGGTTAAAATCTCATATGATTTGGGCAATAGAAGAGTACATTGTGGAATTTCCATGTGAAAATGGGCTATTAATGCATGCTTAACATGCTTATGGTTGGATATTGTGTTTTCAGCATGATTAGAATAAGTTGCTAAGTGTTTAAATTTTTCAACAGTAGTATCATGTTAGGAAAAAATTTTAACTATGTGCATGAGTGTGAAAATAGAAATGGTGTGTTAATTGTGTAAAATTGTGCGTGTGTTAAATCGGAAAATGTGTAAATTGTGCCGTGTGTGACACTGCTTCCATAGAGGGCTGTGGAACTGTACCGTGGAAAAGTCCCCACGGGAAGGTTCAATGTGTTAAAATCCTAAGGGTATTAGGATGAAATCCTGGACATGTACCACTAGTTAGGGTGGAGAGTACTTGTTCAATTGTTGACTTGTGTGCACAAATCTTCTAATTCCAAGTAACGTTGTATCTCACAAAAATATCATCAATTGTTACTGAACAATATCAAAAGGACATTGACAAGTATGAACAAAAGAAAAACAAAAACTTAATCAATAAAAATTGCTTAAAAAAAAAAATCACACTTCATCAAAACCACATTCAAATATGGATTTAATGTTGCCATCATCAAAAAGGGGGAGATTGTTGGGTTGAATGTGTAATTCATATCATTTCCCTCATATTTTGATGATGACAAGAAGTGTTCTTAAAGCAATTTAATTGGAACATGTCAAAAGCATCATACCTGAAAGTCATGCTCAAAAAGCATTTTTCAAACCACATTTATCATTTGTGGTAATGATAAATCATTTAACTAATGATATATGTGTTTATTTTTCAGGTACAAACTTTTTATGCAAAAGATGTGTCGACACACCCATCAATGGTGTCGACACATCATCACAGACTCAAAGAGAAATTGTGCAAAAATGTCAAGAGTGTGTCGACACATGCCAAAGAGTGTGTCGACACGAGTGACAGTTTTCCAGAGATCAAGGGTACCCAGGTCGACACACTCCCAGGGCAGGTCGACACTAGACCCAGTTCCCAGAACAGCCAGGTCGAGGAATTGGGACAGCAGGTCGACACACTCCCAGGGCAGGTCGACACTAGACCCAGTTCCCAGAACAGCCAGGTTGAGGAATTGGGACAGCAGGTCGACACACTCCCAGGGCAGGTCGACACTAGACCCAGTTCCCAGAACAGCCAGTTTGAGGAATTGGGACAGCAGGTCGACACACTCAAGAGCAGGTCGACACGGGACCTTTCTCCCAGAATAGATTTTTCTATCTTTGGGACAGTGTGTCGACACAACCACCAGGGCAGGTCGACACACTACGGAAACTTTTCATCCTAAGAGCTGATGGCTGCCACGTGTCCTTCTAGGGCGATCAGAATCTTCCTTGGGAAGCGTGCCCTTGTACCCCAAAAGGGTATCTTTGGAATCCTAAGGGTATAAAAGGCTCCTTTTGGCCTCCCTTCGAAAAAGAGAGACCCAACTAACCTCTTAGAGTCTCCTGAAAAATTCCTGGCGGCCATAAGAGTTCGTGTCTCCCTCCTCTGCCTTCCTGGAGTCTCCTGAACACCTCTTCTCACCAATTCAAGGTGTGAGAATTGTGGTTTGATCTTTAAAGAAGCCTCTGAAGCATCTCAAGGAAGCAGATCAGGTAGAAGCCATCGTTGGAGAAGAATTCAAGGAAGGTCCAACCTCCCAGATTGCAGAGCATCGTCTTGGACTTCATGTTTACAAGCTTCTTCCCAATTCAAGCTTCTACAAGAGAGTACACTTGAAGAACGAAGCCATTCAATACATTTTACTTTACTTCTGTTCTTCTGAGATATCTCTTGAGATTATGCAAGTGCTTCTGCATAATTCTCATTAGTGTTCTCAAACTTCGACTAGATCTGTTGCTAGGAGATCTTGTCTTAAGTTGGTGTCTAGCAAGTCTATGTGTGAGCCTTGTGCTCAGATTGTTGTGAGCCGGTGTGCTCAGTGTTGAGTTGTCAAACTCAAGTGTGTGTTGAGCAGTCTTGCTCAGTTGTTCTAGAGTAGTCTTGCTCTAGAAGTGGTGTGAGTTGTAAGCTCTTCAGTGTTGGAGTTGTCAGGCTCCAGTGGGTGTGTTACCCAGTTGTGTTAGTGAATCCTTACGGGTTGTGAGGGGTGGATGTAGGAATCACATGGGTGATTTCCGAACCACCTAAAAATCCTTGTGCACTTGTGTTCTGTAGTTTGACTGGTTCATCCGCTAGATGCTTGCATAGGACTCGTTTCTAATTCACTTAATCAACTTGATTCTCATCTAAGTTTTTCAACTCACTCCAATCTAATCAGATCAGTAGCTTTTCACTGATATTATTGCCTCTGATTCTAAATAGTTTTAAAATTATTTAAGCTTCCGCAAAAGTGGCTAAGATCTATTCATCCCCCCCCTTCTAGATCTTTTCCACACATTTATTTCGATCCTTCAATTGGTATCAGAGCGGGTTTATATCGATCTGATTTGAACTGAGCAGCTTTTGTTTCTGAGTATTGAGTGTTTGTTTGTCTATCTGTCTGGTTGTTTGTTTGCCTGCTTGCTCAACTACTTCTCCTTGCATTTACTTAAGTGTCATGGACTCAAAGGGTTTTATAGCTGAGGGCCATTCCATAAATAGGCCACCATTCTTTAATGGTTTGGACTATTCTTATTGGAAGAACAGAATGCAAGTACTCTTAAGGGCCCAGAACTATGAGATCTGGAAAGTAGTTGAGGCTGGTCCCTATGAAAACCAGGGTGAGGAAGAAACCTGGACGAGGGAGCAAATTAGGAGAGCTACATTGAATTACAGTGCCATGAACATGATTCAATATGCTGTCCATCCCAAGGAGTATTCGAGAATCTCTATGTGTAAATCTGCCAAAGAGATGTGGGATAAACTCGAACTACTCTATGAGGGAACATCTCAGGTCAAGGAGACCAAGGCAAATATATTAGTTTCAGAATATGAACTTTTCATGATGAAATCTAATGAATCTATTTCTGAAATGTTTGCCAGATTTATGGTGATTGTCAATGGACTCAAGGCTTTGGGTAAGGAGTATACTGATGCAGATTTGGTAAGAAAAATTTTGCGTTCACTTTCTTCAATTTGGCATACCAAGGCCACTGTTATTGAAGATTCAAAAGATTTATCCAAAATGTCTTTGGATGAATTGATTGGATCTTTAATGACGTATGAAATAAACTTAAGAAGAAATGAAGATCTTATCATTAAGACCAAGCCTATGGCACTCAAAGCCTCTTCAAGCAACAAAGATAAAAATCAGGATAAAACAAGTTCTGAAGAGTCTGTGTCAAATGAGGATGAGATTGCCCTCATGACCAGACAATTCAGGAAATTCTTGAAATATAGGAAAGGGAAAATGACTGGGAAAAAGAAATTTCCCCCAGGTAAGAAGAATATTTCCTCTTCCAATTTCAATAAGAATCATAAACCTGATGAGAATATTATCTATTACAGGTGCAACAAGCCAGGACACATGAAGGGAGAGTGTCCTGAGAACAAAAAGGAAAAGCACAAAAGATTTCAGAAATACAAGAAGCCCAAGGCCATGGTAGCCACTTGGTCTGATGAAGACACAAGTGAGGAAGAAGAAGAGAAGAAGTCCTCCAGCTCAGAGAGTGAGGAAGTTTGCTTCATGGCCAACAGCACAGATGGAAAGGTAAATACTTCTTTTGAAGATTATAGTGTTGAAGATTGGCAGGATGTGTATGCTGAATTGGTAGAAAGATACTCTGAAATGAGAAAAGAAAACAAACACATCAAAAAGAAAATTGAAAATCTTTACCATAACCAATCTTCAAACAATAGAACCTGTGAACTGGAATCTGAAGTAACAGAATTGCTTGAAGAAAAAGAAAATTTACTGAACCAAATTGATGAATTAAAGCTTGCTTCTCAGAAGGCCTCCCAAGACTTCAGAAATTTAAATGAAGAGCTGGAAATTGAAAAACAAGAAAAACAACAGAAAATCGAAGAAATTGAAATTCTTAAAAACCAGCTAAAGGAAAAGGAGGAGGTTATCCAAACCTTCACAAAAGGCCAAGATAACCTAGAGGCATTGCTAGGATCCAACAAGACAACCACATCTCATGGATTGGGATTTAACAAAAAGAAATCAACAAAAGATAAATCTAGTGAGAAAAAGGGAAAAGCACCATTAATCAACTTTGTTAAAGGTCCCAATCTGGAAAACACTGAAATCCAACAAACAGCAAACAAAACCCCAAACAAAAACCCAAACAAAACTCAAAACAAATCAAAAATTCAAAAACAAAAGAAGACTGTCAGGTCGACACAGTCCCCTGACAGGTCGACCTGTTCAACACCAAAAACCATAATCAACTCAACTAAAAATTCAAATAAAAATCTGAGAAATAAGAAAAAGGGAAAAGAAATGATCCATGAAAAACCTTGGACCTCCAAGACAGCTCCTCAAGAAAATTGGATTAATCCTTGGAACCAATGGTATGAAAATCCCTGTTGGTATTATCCTCAATACCCTTATCCAAATTTCTGGATGTACCAACACAATCCATGGATTCCACCTCCTTCTATGAACTCAAATTTTCAAATGAAAAACTCCCCTCCTACCAAAAACAAAGATCTTGGTGCTTTCATTCCTAAAAGAAAGAACAAACAGAAAAATGCTGAAAACACCAAAGTAACAAAACAAAAATCTAAAACAAATCAAATTTGGGTGAGAAAGGATTTGCTGTCTATGTTAAATCATTCTGATGGTCCCAACTCTGGTTGGGTACCAAAATCTTCTCTCCACTGATCTTGTTGCAGGGAAGTCGTGCACCCAACACAAATGTATGGTTTCTTGACAGTGGGTGTTCACGACATATGACTGGAGATAGAGCCAAATTCTCATTCCTGCTTGAAAAGGAGGGAGGGTCAGTCACCTTTGGAGGTAAAAATAAAGGAAAGATCATTGGATCTGGAAAGGGAAAAACAAGACAATGAAGAGGATGACCTCATTGTGGATTCTTCACCAACCGTTGAGGAGAGTAATAACATTGAAGAAAACCTGAACAACAACTCACAATCTCCAAATGGTTCAGGTAATACTGATTCAGAAGTGGGTACCTCTCAACAGGTAATTTCTGAACCTCGATTTCTAAGAGATCACCCATTAGACAGTGTAGTTGGCAATCTAAATGATAGAGTTAGGACCAGATCATCCTTTTTGCAAAACATTGAAGAAAACTCACTAGCTCTAATTTCCCAAATTGAACCCAAGTCAATTGATGAAGCCTTATCCAGTTCTGATTGGATTAATGCTATGCATGATGAACTTCATCAATTTGAAAGAAATCAAGTGTGGGAATTAGTGCCTAGACCTAGTGACCAAACAGTGATTGGCACTAGATGGGTTTTCAGAAATAAATTGAATGAAGCTGGTCAAGTAATAAGAAACAAAGCTAGGCTAGTTGCAAAGGGGTATAACCAAGAATTTGGAATTGACTTTGAAGAATCTTATGCCCCTGTAGCTAGACTAGAAGCTGTGAGAATTTTCCTTGCTTTTGCATCCTCCATGAAATTCAAAGTCTTTCAAATGGATGTTAAAAGTGCATTTCTAAATGGATATATAAAGGAAAATGTGTTTGTTGAACAACCTCCTGGATTTGATAATGAAAAATATCCTAACCATGTTTTCAAGCTTAATAAGGCACTCTATGGTCTTAAACAAGCTTCAAGAGCTTGGTATGATCGTTTGAGTTCCTTTTTACTTGAAAAAGGATATTCTAGAGGTAATGTTGATCAAACATTGTTCACTAAAACAGTAAAAAATCAAATAATTGTGGTCCAAATTTATGTTGATGACATAATTTTTGGCTCCACCAATAAAGGCCTTTGCACTAAATTTTCAAATCAAATGCAGAATGAATTTGAAATGAGCTTAATGGGAGACTTAACATTCTTTTTGGGGTTGCAGGTTAACCAAACGAATGAAGGTATCTTCATCAGTCAAACCAAATATGTCAAGGAGCTACTGAAAAGGTTTGACTATTAGAACCTTAAACATTCAAGCACACCCATTGCAATAAATGCTAAGCTAGAAGAAGACCCATCTGGTAAGTCAGTAGATCCAAAGACCTACAGAGGTATGATTGGCTCTCTGCTCTACCTTACTACTTCTAGACCTGACATTCAGTTTTGTGTGTGCTTATGTGCTAGATTCCAATCAAATCCTAAAGAAAGTCATATGCTTGCTGTGAAAAGAATTTTTAAATATCTTGTTGGAACATGTGACTTAGGAATTTGGTATCCTGCTGGTTGCAAGTTAGAATTGTTTGCCTATTGTGATGCTGATTATGCTGGGTGTAAGTTAGATAGAAAAAGCACAAGTGGCTTGTGTGTATTTCTAGGTGGGTGCCTTATTTCTTGGGCTTCTAAGAAGCAACATTCAGTGGCTCTGTCAACAGCAGAAGCTGAATATGTTGCAGCAAGTAGATGTGGAACTCAGATTCTCTGGGTGAAACATCAACTTCTTGATTACAACCAAGATTTAGGGTGTGTACCCATCCTATGTGATAACACAAGTGCAATCAATCTTTCTAAAAACCCCATTCAGCATTCTAGAACAAAACACATTGAAATCAGGCATCATTTCTTGAGAGATGAGGTTGCAAAGAAATCTTTTGAACTCCATTTTATTGAAACTGAAAAACAAATTGCAGACATATTCACAAAACCCCTTCCTGAAAATAGATTCTCATCTTTAAGGAGAGAACTTGGTCTTTGTAAATGTCTCCTTCTGATCTCTCTTAAAGTTTGGGTTGAATGCTATGCTTTGTCTAAGGGGGAGTTCTTTGTATTTCATAACTCCTTGCTTCCTCAAGATACATTGCTCATATCTCTCTCTATTCCAATTCCATTTCCCTTTTTACAATAAATTCTTCACTTCTGATTGTGTTGAAACTTCTTGGTATATCAAATAGTGATTTGGAGAAGGACAGGCTATGCTTGTCTAGACACTTTCACTATGTGTGAGAACATATCTCCGCCAAGTACTAAGAAGTCAATATGCAATAGTTGAGGGGGAGCTTTTATTGTTCAAAGAGAATGTCTTTTCTGATTTCAAAACTTGCACAGTTTTAACCTTCATTTCTTTCTGATAATGAATTCTTCAACTCTTATTGTATTGAAATCTCTTGGTATATCAAATGGTGACTTGGAGAAGGACAGGTTATGCTTGTCTGGACACTTTCACTATGCGAGAGTATATGTCTCCGCCAAGTACCAAGAAATGAATATACAATTGTTGAGAAGAAATATTTGTTATCCAAAAAGAAACATTCTTTCTGATTTCAAAAAAAAAAAAAATGCATATCTTTATTGTGATGAAAAATGATTGAAATCATCATCTCAGGGGGAGCTAGAAAATTCACAAGTCATCTTTTTGCAAATTTTAAAACCCTTCTTGCATTTCATCAATTCCTTGCATGATGTCCTCATTCTAAATTCTAGAGTCTCAAAGTGAACCTTGAGTGATACATTATATTTTTTACTAATCAACTTTCCACTATGTCTCTCAATCCACAGAAACTCAGATTCTTCCTAAACTAAATTACAATTTGTGTCTTGAACTTAAAACATTTCCTTGTTTGCAACTGATGGCTGGATGTATTTGAATTCTATCTTACAAACTCTCCAAAATCTTGTAAAATTCAACAGAGCAATGACATCTGTGCTGAGAAACTGCACACCTTCACAATGAATGAAGTGCTATGCATGTCATGAGGCATTATTGTTAACTCTGTTCAAAGGGGATCCAAATTGAAAATAACCTCAAAATTTAAGCAATTATGTGCTATGCCTTTTGATGATGACTGAGTAACTGGAAATATTGGCGTCTAAAAAACGTATATTTTCATGTCAAAAGGTCATCATTTACCCCTTTGAGACTTGACAATGACTAAATCTTGAGTATCCAGGGACTATGGTGTGTGAAAAGCACTAGTACTTGAGTGAAAGAGATTTACATCATTTGATAGTTTGTTAAAAGACCAAAAATATGAAAATTATTGGAGATTTGTTTAGAAAGAATCATCTTTCTCCTTCATCAAGTTGTTCTTTAAGTTTGTGTTTTACTTTCAACACAACTGTGTTTAGTCTAGATGATATCTTTAATTCTTGAAAACTGAGAAACATGGCAGATTTTGGTTGATTGTAAGATACATTATATCCCTCAATTTATCATTTTGTTGATTCAAGTCTTGGAATGCTAATATCCTGTTGGAAATTGTATGAAATACTTGAACTGTAATGAATTATTTGCAAAATACAGCAAATGAATTTTTAGGCCTCTTAAAAATCCTTCAAATGATAATTCCTCTCATTATTTATCATTATAAAAATGTCCCCAAATTTCTCAAAAATTTCCTCAAAAATTTTCATTTCTCTCAAAGGCTGTGTCGACACAATCCTCTCTCGTGTCGACACATAATTCCAGTCAGGTCGACACACCCTTCCTCATGTGTCGACACTGCCTTCTTGCCAGAACCTTTTCAAATCTTTCGGGTTCACCTTAAACCCTTGTTGTTCCTGCGGGGCAGTGTACCTCTGCATCCCTTTTTGGGCATCAGGTCGACCCGACGGCCAAACTCTCATCATTCCGGCAAGAAATTTTCACCATCTCTCTCTAATCTTCAATCACCTCACCAATCTTCCATCTCCTCTCTGACATTCCACTCCTTCCTTGCACCATGGTCCACAAGTTGGGTCCCCGCCGTGGCGCAAGGTCTCAGGCTTCTTCAAGGCAGGTTCCGGCACAGGTTCCGGTTGAACAGATTGAAAGAAGAACCAAGCGAAGAAATGATCCTGCAGAGCTTCCAGGATCCTCTTCTGCACCTCTCAGAGCTTCAAAGAGAGGTAGGACCTCCAATGCTGGCAGAGGTAGACAAAGTTCAAACCCTAGATCAGATATTTCGGGCGATTCCTCTGAGTCTCAAGAGGATATACCCTCAGAATCTGTCAGTGCTGCTAAACTGATTTTGAAGCCTAGAATTCTTGACCTTTCTGACACCCAATTAGCAGACTCTCTCCCTGAAATTCAAATCTATTTCTCCTTTCAATCTTGGATACCTTTTATTTCTGAATTTCAAGTATGCTATCCAAGGTTAGTTAGAGAGTTCTACAAAAACCTCATCTGCACAGAAGAAGGTTTTAAATCCAAAGTCAAGGGGATAGAGATAGACATGCCAACTGATGTAGCAGCCTCCATTTTCAAAGTGCCAGATGAAGGGGCTGACTACCATGAATTTGAATTTGACTTACATGAAGCCTACTCAATCTTGACAGGCCATCCTGCAGATCCATCAGATGCCAAACAAACCTATGTGACAAGGTTTAATGCCAACTCATTTCCACCTGTGTTAAGGGTAATTCACCACATCTTGACAACCATAGTTACCCCTCAAGGTGGTGGGCGGGATAGACTGACAGATATCCAGAGATTCATACTCTATTGCATGGTCAAAGATATCAACGTCAACCTTCATGTGATTCTTTATCAAATCATTTCTGAAACTACAAGAACAGACTTGAAGAGATCACTTCCTTATGGAGCACATCTGACCTCAGTGTTCAAGCACTTTGGTGTGCCATTGGAATCTGAAAAATCCCAGTCCATTCCCAAGTCAAATATCTATACATTCAAGAATATCCAGAAGTTCATGGGATTTAGATTAGAGGGAAATCAAATTAGAAGAGGACCAGCTGTGGTTGAGGCTCCTCCAGTTCAAGAGGAACAGCCTCAAGACCAAGAGGAACAGCCCCAACCTCAGGAGGACCAGCCTCAGGCTCCAGGGGATCAGCCCCAGTACAGGAGGAACAGCCTCCAGCTGAAGGGGACCAGCCCCTAAGTCAAGAGGATCAGCCTCCTATGCATGAGGATCAAGCTCTTAATGAAAATGTCAGTCCTTTTCATGATCCTCTCTCACCTCAGCTTCCTCATTTTTCTCCACAACCCTCATTCCAACCATCCACATCTTCTGGTGGGCCTCCTGTTCCACCAGAATTGATATCTTTCCTAAATGACAAATTTGAATCCTTCAACTCCTCACTTCAATCCATGTCCTCATCTTTTGAGCTACGGATTCAAAGACTGGAAAACACAGTTTCTGCCAAATTTATTGAGCAGAAGGCAGCTTCTGATTATGCAGCTCAGCGATTTAACAGACTCATAGGAACTCTGGGAGATTCCTATATTGAGCTAAAAGAACATCAGGACAAGTTAGAGAAAGTTCTTCAGGGAATTTTGGCCAATTCCCAAGCAGATGTCTTCAACACCAACCAAACATTGCATGAGATTTCCAGCACCAGACTATCATTTGCTCATTTTGTGGATGACTTGGAAAGTATGAGAAATTTCAATGAGCACATTGACAAGCAGCTCACAGATTTGACCAAGGAGTTCAAAATCATGCAAAGACCTGGTTGGTCAGCTGGGTCATCAAGTTCTCAACATGCTTCAGATGAATTGAAAAGAACTCAGAGCACCTTGATAGAACATTCTGATAGAATGGAGCATTATCTTCACACTCGGCTGACAACTATCCATGAACAGATAAAGTCAAGCATGAAGTCAATGGATAAGAGATTGTCAGATATTGAGATGCTTCTAGCTCCAATTCCTCCTCCTCCTCCATCTTCTACCTAATGTACATTTTTTGATAATGTCAAAGGGGGAGAAGATTGAATGAATTGTAATGATCTTTGATCTTTGAATGAAATGAATGACATGAAATGGTTGAATTGTAATGATCTTTGATCTTTTGAATGAAATGAATGACATGAAATGGTTGTTTGGCTTCAATACAAATCATTGTCTTTGTGTGTGAATACTTGTTCAATTGTTGACTTGTGTGCACAAATCTTCTAATTCCAAGTAACGTTGTATCTCACAAAAATATCATCAATTGTTACTGAACAATATCAAAAGGACATTGACAAGTATGAACAAAAGAAAAACAAAAACTTAATCAATAAAATTGCTTAAAAAAAAAAATCACACTTCATCAAAACCACATTCAAATATGGATTTAATGTTGCCATCATCAAAAAGGGGGAGATTGTTGGGTTGAATGTCTAATTCATATCATTTCCCTCCTATTTTGATGATGACAAGAAGTGTTCTTAAAGCAATTTAATTGGAACATGTCAAAAGCATCATACCTGAAAGTCATGCTCAAAAAGCATTTTTCAAACCACATTTATCATTTGTGGTAATGATAAATCATTTAACTAATGATATATGTGTTTATTTTTCAGGTACAAACTTTTTATGCAAAAGATGTGTCGACACACCCATCAATGGTGTCGACACATCATCACAGACTCAAAGAGAAATTGTGCAAAAATGTCAAGAGTGTGTCGACACATGTCAAGAGTGTGTCGACACGAGTGACAGTTTTCCAGAGATCAAGGGTACCCAGGTCGACACACTCCCAGGGCAGGTCGACACTAGACCCAGTCCCAGAACACCAGTCGAGGAATTGGGACAGCAGGTCGACACACTCCCAGGGCAGGTCGACACTAGACCCAGTTCCCAGAACAGCCAGTTGAGGAATTGGGACAGCAGGTCGACACACTCCCAGGGCAGGTCGACACTAGACCCAGTTCCCAGAACAGCCAGTTTGAGGAATTGGGACAGCAGGTTGACACACTCAAGAGCAGGTCGACACGGGACCTTTCTCCCAGAACAGATTTTTCTATCTTTGGGACAGTGTGTCGACACAACCACCAGGGCAGGTCGACACACTACGGAAACTTTTCATCCTAAGAGCTGATGGCTGCCACGTGTCCTTCTAGGGCGATCAGAATCTTCCTTGGGAAGCGTGCCCTTGTACCCCAAAAGGGTATCTTTGGAATCCTAAGGGTATAAAAGGCTCCTTTTGGCCTCCCTTCGAAAAAGAGAGACCCAACTAACCTCTTAGAGTCTCCTGAAAAATTCCTGGCGGCCATAAGAGTTCGTGTCTCCCTCCTCTGCCTTCCTGGAGTCTCCTGAACACCTCTTCTCACCAATTCAAGGTGTGAGAATTGTGGTTTGATCTTTAAAGAAGCCTCTGAAGCATCTCAAGGAAGCAGATCAGGTAGAAGCCATCGTTGGAGAAGAATTCAAGGAAGGTCCAACCTCCCAGATTGCAGAGCATCGTCTTGGACTTCATGTTTACAAGCTTCTTCCCAATTCAAGCTTCTACAAGGGAGTACACTTGAAGAACGAAGCCATTCAATACATTTTACTTTACTTCTGTTCTTCTGAGATATCTCTTGAGATTATGCAAGTGCTTCTGCATAATTCTCATTAGTGTTCTCAAACTTCGACTAGATCTGTTGCTAGGAGATCTTGTCTTAAGTTGGTGTCTAGCAAGTCTATGTGTGAGCCTTGTGCTCAGATTGTTGTGAGCGGTGTGCTCAGTGTTGAGTTGTCAAACTCAAGTGTGTGTTGAGCAGTCTTGCTCAGTTGTTCTAGAGTAGTCTTGCTCTAGAAGTGGTGTGAGTTGTAAGCTCTTCAGTGTTGGAGTTGTCAGGCTCCAGTGGGTGTGTTACCCAGTTGTGTTAGTGAATCCTCACGGGTTGTGAGGGGTGGATGTAGGAATCACATGGGTGATTTCCGAACCACCTAAAAATCCTTGTGCACTTGTGTTCTGTGGTTTGACTGGTTCATCCGCTAGATGCTTGCATAGGACTCGTTTCTAATTCACTTAATCAACTTGATTCTCATCTAAGTTTTTCAACTCACTCCAATCTAATCAGATCAGTAGCTTTTCACTGATATTATTGCCTCTGATTCTAAATAGTTTTAAAATTATTTAAGCTTCCGCAAAAGTGGCTCAGATCTATTCATCCCCCCCCTTCTAGATCTTTTCCACACATTTATTTCGATCCTTCAGTCGGTATAACAAGTGCTGCCACAGTGGGACATTTACCCAAACGATACATACAGCTGAGATACACGCGAATATACAACAGAGTAGCGGAAGTAAAAGAGAACTATCTCCATTCATTCATCATCCACATTAAACATACATGCAGTTTACAATTTGCAAAAAGGAACCAAAGTTCACATAAATTAAATTACTGAAATGGAAATACATAATGTCCACATAATACATTCTTCTCATGATAATTCTAATACAATGTTCCAAGTACATACTAGGAAGTACACAATCACAAAGAACTCCAAAAACTAGCTAGTCTCCACGCTCGGAGTCCGTCTCTGCTGCCTCCTCCAAGGGTACTGTGTCACCAACTATACCTGTACGCCCGAAGCAAGGAGTGAGTCCAGGGACTCAGCAAGCAACACTATTCATGATATACACGTACAAATCCTAGTGGTTTCTACATGCACATTACAATTAGCGACACATAGCATGCTAGTCAATTCGAGTTTTCAACCTATCATGAAAGTTCTACAATTTTATACATAACTCATGCTTTCAGATTTTTAAAATAAAATCCACCTATCACATGGTCTCTATTCAATTTACTCATGAACTTTAATCTTTTACAAGATCAAACATGAGAGCTATCAATATGGACAATTTACATGCATGAAAAGGGAACACAATTTGCATGGATTCCACATATTCTTAAGTGCATACATAACTTTTTCACATGCTTTAGGTTGCTGATTTCACATGGTTCAATGACTATAAATCTACACATGAGAGCTACAACGTTGCTTAAAACCTCACATATGAACAATCCATCATGCCACTTTGCACACATATTCATTTATTGTCCCTACCATGGATTCTAAACACTTTGTACACATAACATGAGAATAATAACATGCATTTTCTGAATTCACATGGTTTCAGATTTAGTCTCACATGGTTTCAATAACACATTTACACATCGGGAATTTCACATTTTCTTTTACACAAATTTCCTCTTTTCACGTGGTTACACTTTACACATACACATTCACATGTCACTTACACATTTACACATGGTCACATACACATTTCACATTACACTTTACACATTTTTAGGGGCCGTGACACATAGTCCAAACCACCAAAGAAGGACACAAACACATCACATCACATAGACGCCATCTGGGCAATACAATGGCGACTCTAGGACTGCGCAGACCGGGAGAACAAGTCTCCACCCTAACCAGTGGTACTTGTCCACCTCCAGGATTTCCCCTAATGCCCTTAGGGTCACTTAACACAATGAACTTTCTCAGGGGGACTTTTCCCTGATACGGCTCCACTGCCTTCTCGGAAGCAGTATCACATTGGCACAATTTCACTTTTACACATTTACCATTTTACACATGGTTCTTACACTTTACACTTTTCATCACATTCACACTTCTTACTCACATGAACACCTCTGTTTTTCCTAACATGATACTACAGAGTTTTCAAGGTTTAACACACAGTAGACACACTAATCATGCTGGGTTTAAACAAAATCTAATCACATTTCGATGGTATGTACGAATTATTCACATTTCTCATGAAAACACATAACTCTTTATTTACGGGTCCAAATGACCTGAAATTGTTACCACATGCTGTTTTCGGGTTCATAATCATACTCCCAAATTTTCAGATTTTTCTGAGCTACATAGAATTTACAGAAAATAAAACGCCTAATTAGCATGCTATTAACAACTTAAGTTAACATGGGTCTAACACATCTTGTAATTTAGCCACTTGCTGTTTTGTACAGAGACTACTAATACATGTATGATTTTAGAATACCACATCACCCTAATTCATACATCTATCGATCAATTATCACAAACCATTTTCGCATGTTTTCATTTTACCGAACCGAGCTTATTTACAAATTTCACAAGCATGGATAATTTACTAAAACTTGCAAACACATATGCTGACCCACTATTCTTCATGATCAAACCGAAATTAAGGCATTCACACTAATCTAAATCATGAATCATGGATTTTGCAAAATTGCCTACAAGTCATGCTCACAAGTTTACAAGATATCATTATCCCACATTCACCATCACATCCCACATTCATTCACACACCACAACTAACCATATACATAGAGTATAAGCTTTACCATATATCCTTATTGCATAAAACATACCGAAATTACTGCATAAGTGGGACAGAACAACCACTGTTTTGTCCAGAAGAACTAGGCGGCGGTCTCTGGCCGCTGACTCAGGGTCAGCGGCATGGTCGATGGACGCCAGGCATAAACTGGACGTCCAGGGACCTTGCCGTCTAACCAGGTCTGTGCAGAAAACACAGACCCGGGCTCTGAAACTTGGGTGAATTGGAGGGTCTAGGACTCGTGGAAAATTCCATAAAAATAACAAAAACCACCTAGACTCATACGAGGACACCATAGATAGGTCACTTGCCTTTCAAAAATTCTTCTAAGGGATTTAAAGGCTTGGTGAAGACCTCCTTGGGCAGTCCCAAGAAGTTGCAGAACCTCCCTCTAGATCGCCTTCCTCCGGGCTCCTGGGTGATCTCCACGCCGAGGGGATGATGGGGATGCCTTCTCCTTTGCTCCAGCTTCCTCCTTGTCGCAGTAGATCTTCAAACCAAGCTCCAAGGGGTCGGATTTGGGGGTTCTAAAATGGGGTTTTTCTCACAGCTCACCTAGGGTTTTTCTCTCCTCTATTTCTCCTCTTGCAAGGTGAAATGAGAAGTGGGAGAGGCCAAATCCGGGTTCAGACCTAATGAGAGCCCCTCACCCACTCACCATACCGATTAGACAGCCTTAGAGCCGTTGGGGGACATCCCCCCAATGGAGGCCATGCCTTGCTCCCGGATTTTCTGGCTCTGCAACGCATGCAGGTCAGAGAAGTTGGCGTCCAGATCGCTGGACACCGGAGTTAGTATTGGCGTCCAAGTCTGGACGCTGACACCAGATAAACGACCTGGGCTTGACGCCAAGGTGGCCTTCGGCCAGAACCCTAATTATGCAGAAAACCATGCATACCGGACATATATACATGCAATATGTATACGATATTGTATCCATACTATCATCATGCAATATATACATTATTTATGCTTAATATAAACACATGCATACGTACTTATACTAATTAATGCGTACGTAATTATGTACATACATACACAAGCACAAATATTCACACATAGGTACAAATAATACGACGGAAATTAGAGGGCCTTACAGGTTTGGACTATGTGTCACGACATTTAAATCTGAAAATGTGAATGTGTATATGTGCAAATTGTGTAGTATGAACATGTGAATGTGAAATGTGTAAATGTGAACAATGCGAACATGTAAATGTGTAAACATGTGAATCCAATGTGTTAAAAATGCGAACTTGTGATTTATGTTATGAAAATGTTAGATTCATGTCAAAACAGCAACCTTCATGTGTTTATAATGGTGTTTTATATATGCAAAAGTGTGTAGAATCCATGTTAGGGATATTTCCTTCTTATGTGTGAAAATCCCATGCTAAATTTGCTATCATGTTGTAGTTAAATGTAAGTGTAGTTCTCATGTGAATAAATGCGTAGAAAGCATGCGGTAGGTATTTCATTTTGGATTGATATAAACCATGTATCATGCATAGTGAAATTAGTAGAAATATCATGATAGGTAGTTTTCTATTATTGTACAACCATGCTACATGTTTTGATTAATAAAATTGAATGGATGGCCTATTTGTGATGTATGCATGTATGATGTGTATGGAGTTTACTTGCTGAGTCTTTTAGACTCACTCTTGCTTCGGCGTACAGGTTTAGCAGGTGACCCTACTTCCTTGGAGGAGACCGTTGAGAGCGACTCCGAGCGAGGAGAATAGAGTGTTGTGGAGTCACCGTTGTTGTACCTTACTTTCATAGTATGTAATGAGACTTATGAAATTGAAGCTTATGTAAATTTGTGGACGAACAATGTAATTTGAATTTTGTATTTCATTATGTGGACTTAGTTCCTTAAATTGCTATATGGATCATGTATGTTTAATGTGGATGATGAAATGAAAAGACAGTAGTTCTTTTACTTCCGCTACTCTGTATTCATACTTGTGTACATCTCAATCATGTGTGTTAGTGCTTGGGTAAATATCCCACTGTGACGAGACTCACTATACCGATGTGGATTGGTATAATCGTACCGGTATAAGGAGGGTCGTCGCAGAGATTGGTATCAGAGCGACTGGTTGAGATTGTACATAAATATACATAAGTCATCATCTCCATTACATGCTAAGTCCTTATAGAGTTGTCCACATGTGTAGAAATGATTAATAATCAATGAAAGATAGATAAGAAAGTGGTTAGGGACTAAATAACGTAGTTCTAATAGTGATTAAATTAATTGCAGCTTATGGCTTCACGCGGTAGACGTGGTGGTGTACCTACTCGCGATGGCGAGCAGAGGAGAGATGAGCCTAGGCGTGAGGAGCAGACTGAGCAGCAGGCCCCGGCACCTCAGGGTCCTGTACTTCCCCCACCGCCACCAGTGGACTATGGAGCGTTCATGCAGGGTCTAGTGCAGGCCATGTAGACGCAGGCCCACACCCAGGCTGCACTCCAGGCTCAGATGGTGGCTCAGGTTGGAATAATAAAATAAAGAGTATTCTGTTTTATTTACTTGCATGATATTGTGTTAAATATGCATTGCTTGTTGTTTGTTGTAGTAGGCCCAGGTTCTAGTTCCCCAGGCTCAGAACCATGGTAGACCCTCCATCATGGAAAGATTCAAGAGGATGTTGCCACCCTCTTTCAAGGGGGAGAGCGACCCATTACTAGCTGAGAGATGGATGAGGGAGATAGAGAAGATATTCCGGGCTGTTAGGTGTGCGGACAAGCACAAGGTCACTTTAGCCACCTATATGCTACAGGAGAGAGCTGATGTGTGGTGGGCTTCCTTACTGCGTACCCAATTCGAGGACGGTGCTATTGACGTTGCTTGGGACGAGTTCGTGAGGCTCTTTCGGGCCAAGTTCATCCCCGAGCATATCCAGGATAGGATGGAGCAGGAGTTCCTTTCCTTGACTCAGGGCTCCAAGATTGTACTCGAGTACGAGCCATGGTTTGCTGAGTTATCTAAGTATGCACCTCACATAGTAGCTGATGAGTGCAGGAAGGCAAAGAAGTTTGTGATGGGCCTTAAGCCATCACTGAGGACGAGACTAGTGGGTTCGATCATCGTACCTTGGACGAGGCCCTCAGCGCTGCTTGTAGGCAGGAGGGTGAAATGGAGCAGTACCTCGAGGAGAAGAAAGCTTTGTAGAAGAGACCTGCGGCCCCTTTCCAGCAACAGGATAAGAAGAAGGTAGCGTACCATACACCGCAGCGTCCAGTGGTAGCCAGCAGTACTCAGGTACCTTCTCAACATTCCCCTGGTGTGAAGAAGGAGTGTCCCCATTGCGGGAAGGCACACGATGGTACGGAGTGTTGGATGGTAGCGGGAAAATGCTTAAAGTGCAGGTGCAGCGACCACAAGATCAAGGATTGTTCGAGACTTCAGCAGGGAGTCCAGCGCGGAGCGCCAACCCCAGCAGTGGTAGCAGCAGCAGTGCCAGCTACAGGAAGACCAGAAAGGCCTCGGGCCCAAGCTCGAGTGTTTGCCCTAGCACGAGAGGATGACGAGCAGGGGGAGCATGTTACCGAAGGTATGGTTTTACTTCTAGGTGTGCACACTCGGGTTTTGTTCGATACGGGTGCTACTCACTCGTTCATCTTCGAGCATTTCACTAGGCAGTTAGCTCTAGAGTCAGGCGTAGAGTCTGAGGATTTAGAAGTCTCGTTGTCTGTACACACACCTGCGGGTACGGTATCGACTAGGAAGTGTATTCCGTCGTTACCTGTGTGCATTGAGGATAGAGTCCTAGAAGGGTGTTTCTTCTTGCTACAGATGAAGGACATTGATGCTATTCTTGGTCTGGATTGGCTAGAGGAGCACTATGCGTTAGTAGATTTTCGTCGGAAGAGGATTGTTTTTCGCATTCCTGGTGAGGACGAGTTCTCTCATCCCTTGCCAAGAAACTTGGCGGGAAAGTTGGTCATCTCTGCCATGAAGGCGATGCGCATGGTAAACAAGGGTTGTGACGCTTTTCTTGCCAGCCTAGTATTAGTACCCGAGGCTGGTGAGTCACCTACTCTTGTAGAGATCGAGGTAGTGCAGGATTTTCCAGACGTCTTTCCCGACGAATTGTCTGGATTGCCACCGGATAGAGAGATAGAGTTCACTATAGAGTTACTTCTGGGCACCTCTCCTATCTCAAAGGCTCCATATCGGATGGCACCTGTGGAGTTAGCCGAGTTAAGGAGGTAGTTGCAAGAATTTCTAGATAAGGGATTCATTCGCCCTAGTGTTTCCCCTTGGGGCGCACCTGTCTTATTGTAAAGAAGAAGGATGGATCACTTAGGTAATGCATCGATTATAGGAAGCTAAACCAAGTGACAGTGAAGAACAGGTATCCCTTACCTCGTATTGATGATTTGTTTGACCAACTGCAAAATGCATCAGTCTTTTCTAAGATCGATTTGCGATCTGGTTAACATCAGTTGAGGATTAGGAGTGAGGATGTGTCCAAGACAGCGTTTAGAACCCGTTATGGACATTATGAGTTTTTGGTCCTTCCTTTCGGATTGACCAATGCCCCTGTAGCGTTCATGGATCTCATGAACAGGGTATTTAGGCCATACTTAGATAGCTTTGTTGTGGTATTTATCGATGATGTGTTGGTCTACTCTCCGGATGAGGCCACACACCGTCTGCATTTGAGGGTAGTGTTAGAGGTTCTCCGTGAGCACAAGCTGTATGCAAAATTCAGAAAGTGCGATTTTTGGTTGCGCGAGGTTCATTTTCTTGGGCATGTTATCTCGGGAGCTGGTGTAGCAGTTGATCCAGCAAAGGTCCAGGAAGTTATGGATTGGGAGACCCCCATGACCCCTTCGGAGATTCGTAGTTTTCTTGGTTTGGCTAGTTACTATCGGCGATTCATTGAGTGATTTTCATCCATCGCCGCCCCATTGACTCAGCTTACCAGAAAGGGGGTGAAGTTTGTGTGGTCCGAGACATGTGAGTAGCTTTCAATTATTGAAGGCTAAACTTACTTCCGCTCCGGTATTGGTATTACCTAGTGGTGCTGAAAGTTTTGCCATTTATACGGATGCATCTCGGATTGGCTTAGGTTGTGTGCTAATGCAACAAGGAAGGGTAGTGGCGTATGCTTCTCGCCAATTGAAGGAGCATGAGCATAACTATCTGACTCATGATTTGGAGCTTGCGGCAGTGGTTCATGCACTAAAGATCTGGAGGCACTATCTTTATGGTGTCAGATTTGAGGTGTTCACTGACCATAAGAGCTTGAAGTATCTCTTCTCCAGAAGGAACTAAACCTACGGCAGAGGAGATGGATTGAGTTCCTCAAGGACTATAACTTCGACCTTCAATATCATCTAGGGAAGGCGAATATCGTAGCGGATGCTCTTAGCAGGAGGAGGTCTTTACTCCAGCAGGATTGGAAGATGTTGGAGGATGCGGCGTGTTCTATGACTGAGTTAGAGCCCTTATGTTAGGCTTTTGTGGCTCAGTTGTCCCTTAGGTCTTCGGTGTTGGACAAGGTGATGGAGCAACAGAAAGCTGACCCTAAACTCCAAGAGTTAGTGGGCACGGGAGGCATTGCTCGTGATGAGGATGGCGTGATTAGATTCCATCACCGAGTATGTGTTCCTGACATTGCAGATGTCTATGAGCATGTATTAGCAGAAGCTCATAGGTCGAGATTCTCTATTCATCCGGGTAACACCAAAATGTACCAAGATTTGAAGAGGTCTTTTTGGTGGTCTGGCATGAAGAGAGATGTAGCGAATTATGTATGCAGGTGTCTAGTATGCCAGCAAGTGAAAGCCGAGCGGCAGCGACCATCTGGTCTTATGCAGAAGATGGAGATTCCAGTATGGAAGTGAGAAGCTGTCACTATGGATTTTGTTTCGGGTTTGCCTCCATCCAGACGGGGTAATGACTCGATTTGGGTAGTCGTAGATAGATTCTCGAAGACTGCGCATTTCTTTCCTATGAAGAAGAAGCAGTCAGTAGAGAGCTTGGCTATATTGTATGTCAGTAGCATTATTAGATTGCATGGTGTGCCGAAGTCGATCATTTCGGATCGAGATCCGAGATTTACTTTGAGGTTGTGGAAGGGTCTTCAGGATGCTTTAGGTTCGGAGCTGAAGCTCAGTTCGGCATTTCATCCCCAGACAGATGGACAGTCTGAGAGGACTATCCAGACGCTTGAGGATATGTTGAGGGCGTATGTGCTGGATTGAAAGGATGATTGGGACCGCCATTTACCTCTAGTGGAGTTCGCATATAACAACAGCTTTCATGTGAGCATTGGTATGGCTCCATTTGAGGCGTTGTATGGAAGGCCTTGCAGATCTCCTTTATGTTAGGAGGAGACCGGCGATAGGCAATTGATCGGTCCGGAGTTAGTTCAGGAGACTTCGGATAAGATTCAGCTTATCAGAAAGAGGCTTGTTGCGGCACAGGATAGGCAGAAGAGCTACGCCGACAACAGGAGGAAGGATTTGGAGTTCGAGGTGGGTGAGCATGTCTTTTTGAAGATTTCACCTACTCGAGGTGTCGTCAGGTTTGGCAGGCATAGCAAATTAAGTCCCAGATTCATTGGCCCGTATGATATTCTCAGGCGTTTAGGTAGCGTGGCTTACGAGCTAGCTTTGCCTCCAACTTTAGCTAGTGTTCATCCCGTTTTCCACGTATCTATGCTCAGGAAGTATGTTCGAGATCCGTCTCATGTTATTAGTCACGAGCCAGTGGAGATCTAGCCAGATCTGTCGTATGTGGAGCAGCCAGTAGCTATTCCTGACCGGAAGGTCCAGCATCTCCGGAACAAGAGTATTACGTCGGTGAAGGTTCTATGGCAGAACTTCTCGCGGGAGGAGGCTACTTGGGAGCTTGAGGATGCGATGAGGAAGAAGTATCATCATTTGTTCAAGTAGTGTTGTTTAAACTTCGAGGACGATGTTTCCTTAAGGGGGAGAGGGTGTAAGGCCCTCAAGTTTTGTCCTTTTATTTTGTCATGTGTGTAGATTCATGATTGTGTGCAAATATATGTATGTATATGTAGATATCTACGTACATATTAGCTAGGTGTACTTATGTATGCATGTGTATGTTAGATGTAATTATTGTTTGTTTGCATAGTGTAGTAGTGTGTACACTATACTATATATATTGCATGTATATATATAGCGTATATATATGGTTTCCCGCATGGTTTAATGCTCTGGCCGAAGAGCAAATTGGCGTCAACATGGATGGAGGTCCATGTTGAGTAAACGTCCATGTCGATGGACGCCAGCTATGAGGTAAACGGCCATGGATGTGGACGTCTACTTCTCTGATTTTCTGTGCGCAGCAGACCCTGAAATTCCGGGTTGGGCTTGCTCACCGATTGGGGAGATGTCCCCAACGGCTCTCACATCTCCCATCATGCCCTGCGTGAGATCCCAAGCCCCACCTTTTAAAAACATTACCCTTGCAACCTGAAAGAGCTCTCTTGGCTCTTGGCAAAGAGAGAAAACCCTAGCTGAGAGAACAGAGAAAACCTGAACTTTGAGAGCTCAGATCCGGCGATTTGAGGCTTCTTCCGACGAGCTTGTTCAACTGGGAGGAAGATTGGACGTAGGGGAAGGCTTTCCTAATGTTGGACTGAAGACTACCTCATCCTAGAGCCCGGAAGAAGGAATTTGTGGAGGCTTCTTGGCACTGCCCAAGGAGAGCTTCATCAGCCATTTTGATCCCTTTGGAGGTTTTTCTAAAGGCAAGTAACCCATCCCCGTGGTGCATGTACATGTCCAGTAGGTCTTAGGTATTTTATGAGATTTTATTCGTGTTCTGGAACCCCACATTTCCCCCATCTTTGGAGTTCGGTCTATGTTTCTGCACAGATAGGAACTTAATGGTATGATCCCTTGCCGTTAAGATCTCCAGTTGGCGGCAGACGATCCTGCCGTTAACCTCTGTGAATGGCTAGCCTTTGCCGTTTAGTTCTTTAGGACAGAACATGGAACTGTTCTTCCTTATATATGATTATTTTCCAGATTTCTTCGCATGAGGATATATTGTAAATGTTATATGCTATGTAATATAGATAATGGAATGCATTGTGAGATTTTTGTAAATTTCTGTAATTTGTATAAATTGTTAGGTTTATGTGGAATGCATGTTAGATAAAGATCTTGGATAGGATAGCTTGCTATTCACCTGATTCGTGAAGAATTTTAATGCCATAATTTTTCTAGATCATGCATATGTAGGTCAGTCTCTGTTCCAAAAATTTGGGAATTTTCCCATGATCATGTGATTTATTACAATTTTTGTACTGAAAATAGAAACCATGTATAGGTTCTTGTAAAACTCACAGTAAATTGTATGATGTGAAATAAATTCGGGGAAAACTTCTGTGCTAATATGAATGATAGATGCAGGTTAGTGCACTGTCAAAACAGACCATGATATTATGCTTCCATGATAACGGATTTATGAATGCCATGTGGTTGAATGTTTTATTTTCTGAAAATTTAATATAGTTCAAAAAAATATGAAAATTTGCGTGTGTGGTCTGAAACCTGCAAATAGCCTGTGGTTAATATCTCATATGATTTGGGCAACATCAGAGTACATTGTGGAATTTCCATGTGAAAATGAGCTATTAATGCGTGCTTAACATGCTTATGGTTGGATAATGTGTTTTCAGCATGATTAGAATAAGTTGCTGAGTGTTTAAATTTTGTCAACAATAGTATCATGTTAGGAAATTTTTTTAACTATGTGCATGAGTGTGAAAATAGAAATGGTGTGTTAATTGTGTAAATATGTGCGTGTGTTAAATTGGAAAATGTGTAAATTGTGCCGTGTGTGACACTGCTTCCATAGAGGGCTGTGGAACTGTACCGTGAAAATGTCCCCACAGGAAGGTTCAATGTGTTAAAATCCTAAGGGCATTAGGATGAAATCCAAGAGGTGGACAAGTACCACTGGTTAGGGTGGAGAGTACTTCTCCCGGTCTGCGCGGTACCAAGAGTCGTCACTGTGTTGCCTAGGTGGCGTCTATGTGTTATGTGATGTGAATGTGTCCTTCTAGTGGTGGTTTGGACTATGTGTCACGGTATTTAAATGTGAAAATGTGAATGTGTATATGTGCAAATTGTGTAGTGTGAACATGTAAATGTGAAATGTGTAAATGTGAACAATGAGAACGTGTAAATGTGTAAACATGTGAATCCAATGTGTTAAAAATACGAACTTGTGATTTATGCTATGAAAATGTTAGATTCATGTCAAAATAGCAACCTATTCGCTGTGTTCTCTTTATGCTAAGCATAGATATCTTAATCAGAACCATCTTTCGGAAATTGTATCCTCATTCCCTATTGGCGTCTCCAATAAAGTTTTTGTCAGGCTAAAGAGTTGGTTCTCAACATACTTATAAACACTTTTGCACACATAAACATGAGAATAATCCTTTTGAATGGTACAGTCGGTATAGCAATAGTGTTATGTGTTTTTGATTCATTATTGAAAACTCTATATGACCTTGATGTTGAGCACTACCCCTAAGAAAATCTAAAATCTTGAAGATATAGTATATATCATGTTTTTTTTCTATAACAAAATCTTTAAATAGACTATCTACAAAATAAATGTGTATCAAAATATATATACATACAACTGTGTGATAAACTTCATCGCCAAAAAATTTCTAAGTCCACAGACTCTCAGTACATCATACTGTATCCGACTTCAGTCTCCAACTATTGACTCCGACTCCTTAAGAATCGAAGTCAAAACCGTCCTGAAAATTTTCTAAGTCCATACAGCTATACATGATTCGACTGTTCACTTCGACTCATACAGTCGAATGCTTCATAAATCCTAACTACATGATTCGACTAATCACTTCAACTTTACAGTCAAAAGTTTTAGAAATCAATCTCCATAGTATCGACTGCTAAAGTCGAATCATTCTATTTCCACTCCGACTTCTACAGTCGAATTGTAATCTTCTTCTGCAGTCGAATTACTCTGTTTGCAACTTCGACTCCTATAGTCGAATGACTATCTTTATGTAAAGTCGAATCATTCTTCAACTTCTACAGTCGAATTGCATGTTATTATGAATTCAAATTCTCTATCAGTTCTGTGCTTAATACTTTTCTGATCTTTTAAAGCTTAAACACTTAATGTAAGATTATATCCTAATCTTTCATACAACATTTCCAATGAACTTTTAATTTCTTATTAGTTCATCAAAAAATATTATTATTTTATTATTTTCTCTGACAAGACAAGTCATATTATACTCATCTAAATCCTGCGCATGTTATTTGAGTTGTTCAATGTCTTTGCTCTGGATTTTTCTAGATTCAATAGATATAGTGCATTTATGAATTCTCAGGCGCACGACATCTGACAAGACTCACCTACCACCGACAAGACCCATGCTTCACCGTTTTAGCATATCTGCCTGTCTATTCTTTCTATCTGAAAGCTTGTGCATACGAGGTTTCCATACCTTATTTCTGTACCTATCTGACCTACCTACCTCAAAGGTATGGAGTTGCTTTCTCTTTTATCTTGTCTTTTTGCAGTCATTTATTGGAGCATGTTTCTAGCATGTCTCCTTCACTGTCCACTCCTAGAAAGAAAGAGCTAATCTTCTAGCTATGAAGACTGCACCTCTTCTGAAGACCTTAGAAAGAAGCAAAACTGAGAACTCCTGGATAATAAACTCATCAAGATCCTAAGGATCCTAGAGTTTTCTTCAATACGGTCAGATTGCAAACAACCACAAATTCCAACGGCTATCTTCCAAACGGCTATATTTGAAGTGTATAAAAGAAGCTCAAGTTTGAAGAGTAGAACATACATAGATACATAGAGCTTTTAAAAATTCTGTGAGCTACATACTTTGGATTTCCTGCAAGCCAAGTCTGAGAGCTTCCCTCTTCAGAAAACACTCTCTCTGAAGCTCTCCAAGAAGTCTTGTGTAGGGTGGCAATTGTAATTGCTTATTTTCTCTATGTCCACCCTTGTTTTTCAGATAGGATTTTAGTCTCATCTCTGATCAGTTAAATCCTTCTGAAGTCTGTGTTTGTTCTCAGTCCTGAGGCAAACACACAAGTCTTTTTATTCTGTTGTGTATTTTGTGCAGAAGACTGTTTCTGCATTTGCCCTCCGTGAAGGGAAGGCCTTGTGAAGGCAGGTTTGTACGCCTGTTTAGGGAAGGCTTGCTTGGGAGCAAGTGGGTTTGTAATTCCTCTCAAGGGTGAGAGAAGGCCAATTTATTGGCAGTTAGTGGAAATCTCAAGTGGTTGGCTTGAGGACTGGACGTAGGACTTCCTAGTTGGAAGGGCCGAACCAGGATAAATTCTTGTGCATATTTGTGTGATTGTTTCCGCCTAGTTCACACTTGAATCACACACAACACGCTAAGTACTAAAGAATCTATTTAGTGTTGTGCATTTTAGAAGAAATTTTTTTAAAAGCCAAGAAGTCGTATTCACCCCCCTCTAAGACATCTAGTGTGCCATTTCAATCCAACAAATGGTATCAGAGTGAGGTCTTCTCAGAAGAATCCAAAAGATTTGAGAAGAATGGCATCCGAAGCTCACAACTGTTAAGGCCAATCAGTTTCAAGGCCACCATTCTTTGATGGAGAAGATTACCAATACTGGAAGATGCGAATGGAGTGCTTCATTGGAGGTACTGACTTCGACTTATGGCAGGTAATAGAACAAGGTGACTATCAAATCCTTGGTGAAACTACTTCCTTTGGTCTTTCTATTGCAGATAAGAGAAATATGTCGTTAAATTGCAAGGCAAAAAATTATCTCTACTGTGCATTGTCTAAAAGAAATTTAACAGACTTTCAGCCTGTAGAACAACTAAAGAAATGTGGGATAAACTTCTAGTAACCTATGAAGGTACAGATAGGGTTAAAGAAACAAGGATAGATATACTTGTATCCCAATATGAACAGTTTAAAATGCTCCCTAATGAGAACATAACTCAAATGTATAATATTCTCAAATATAATTGTTGGATTAAGTACTTTAGGGAAGGTCCTAACTAATGAAGAAACAGTTAGAAAAATACTGAGATCTCTAACTAATGTCTGGACTCCTAAAGTTACAGCCATAGAGGAAGCCCATGACTTAACACAATTATCTATCGATAAACTAATAGGATCCCTTATGGCTCATGAAATTAATATGGAAAGATTTTCTGAAAATTCTTCAAAAAGAAAATATCAAATGCCTTGAAGATTGCAGATTCTTCTTCATCTGAAGACTCTAAAGAGAAATTAGATGATAGTGATGATGAGGCTATGCTTTCAAGAAAGCTGTAGAGAATTCTCGCAAAGAAGAAGAAGTTTGGCTGAAAAAGGTTCTTCAAGAAAGATAAGAAGAAGGAGCCAACTTGTTATGAGTGCAATCGGCCTGGGCATTACAAATCTGAATGTCCCAAGCTGAGGAAGAAAGATTAAGCAGAAAGATCCGACAGGAAGAATGGCAAGGAAAAGAAGTTCAGAAAGTTCAAGAAAAAGGTTATGGCAGCAACATGGGACAACGAAGAAGCAACTAGTTCAGAATCATCCAGCTCAGAATCTGAAGAAGAAGAGAAGGCAAACGTAGCCCTCATGGCAAGACTAGAACAGGTAAACTCAGAAACTTCTTTTACTTCCTGCTCAGAATCAAATTCTAATAGCCTTGAAGATGCCTTCAATGAACTTTATGAAAAATATAAAATAGTAGTAAAACAAATGAAGATAGTTAAATTAAATCTACTAAACCAAGAAAAGGCTAGCACCTTTCTCAAAAATGAAGTAGAAAGGTTAAACAAAAACATAAATGAAACTAAAAGAGCTAATGAATTACTATGCGAAGACTTAAAAAATAAAAACAGCAAAATTTGGAAATAGAATCATATCTTGAGAAACTTAAAGATGAAGAAAAATTGCAAGAAGAAAATAATTATCTGAAAGCTACTATAGAAAATTTTTCCAATTGTAAAACTTCCTTATTTGTTAATATAAAATGTTCTAGAATAGGAAAGAAGAAGTATGGATTAGGATACACACCCCACTAAATGAAGAAAATGTTATTCATCCTAAAGTGTATCAAACCCCAAAATTTGTAGTTGAAAAAGGAATTAAAAATCCTAAAAAGGTGAATCAGCATGTGTACAGATAAAAACAGAAATTCAACAACATTGCACATGTGAAGAATGCTTTTAATTTATGTTATAGTCATTGTAACCAATTAGGACACAGATAGCACATGCACTACTAGACACTTGAGATGGATTCCTAAAACTAACCATCAAGGACCCACGAAATTTTGGTACCAAAAGTTACAACTTAGCTTTATTTGCAGGGTCGGCTGAGGGCATCCAAATGGTACTTGGATAGTGGATGCTCAAGGCACATGACAGGAGATAGGAAGCTATTAACAACATTTAGAGATGAAATTGGTCAAGTAACTTATGGTGATAATGGGAAAGGAAAAGTGCTAGGATGTGGAACCTTTGGTACTAAGGAAATAAACCTAATTGAAGATGTCATGTATGTAGAAGGTCTGAAGCATAATCTAATCAGCATCAGACAATTATGTGATAAAAGGCATTCAATGAATTTTCAGAATGATAAGTGTGTCATCTAGAAAGATAACAAGATAGTATTTGAAGTTGAAAGAGTGAAGAACCTGTAGACTGTGCAGATAGCAGAATTAAAAGAAGTAAATTGGTGTCTTGCAACCACCAAAAGTGAAGAATCTGAGTTGTGGCATAGAAGACTAAGACATGCAAGCACTTTGTTATCAGAAAGTTGATAAAAGATGATCTGGTTGAAGGTCTTCCTAAGATGAAAGTTAAGAAATCTGGAATTTGTTCAGCTTGTGCAAAAGGAAAACAGACCAAGATTTCATTTCAGTCCTAAAACAATTGTTACAACTTCCAAGCCTTGGAAGTTAATTCACATGGATTTTTTTTACCTATGAGGACAGTCAGTCTTGGAGGAAAATTCTATGGTTATGTGATAGTTGATGACTACTCAAGGTACACTTCGGTGTATTTTCTAGAAGCCAAATTGAAGCCTTCCGAGAATTTCTAAAATTCAGCAAAGTAGTTCAAAAGAATCAGAAATTTCAGATTGTAAGCATCATATCTAATCATGGTGGAGAATTCAGGAATGAAGAATTCATGATGTTCTGTGAAGAAAATTGGATTGAGCATAACTTCTCAGCACCAAGAACACCTCAACAGAATAGAGTAGCAGAAAGAAAGAATAGGACACTGCTGGATATGGCCAGAACTACGCTGAATGAGTATAATTTGCCAAAATATTTCTGGGCAGAGGCAGTCAATACAGCCTGCTACATCATCAACCGGTGCATGATCAGGCCCATTCTAAAGAAGACCCCATATGAACTTTACAAGGAAAAACAGCCCAATATTAGTCATCTTCGACCTTTTGGCTGTAAGTGTTTTATCTTAAATAATGGTAAGGGAAACTTAGAAAAAATAGATGCTAAAAGTGATGAAGGATTTCTGCTAGGATATATCTCAAAACCTAGAGGTTATAAAGTTTTTAATAGAAGAACATTAACTATAGAACAATCTGTGCATATCCTATTTGATGAAAATAACTCTTCTATTAAAAGAATAGGAGAAGAAGAAGAGTGTGTGAAGATTTGTGCAGGGATGCAGAAAGAACATCTCTTGAAGAAGAAGAAAAAGAGGAAGAAAAGGAAGATCCTCAACTAGAAGATCTTCAACAACTAGAGAACCACAAGAAGGACTGCCTAGAGAACTAAGGTATCATCGGGATCATCCAAGAGAAAACATCATAGGCAATCCTCAAGATAGGGTAAGAACAAGAGGTATGCAAATTCCTTGTGATTTTTCTCCTTGGTTTCTCAAATTGAGCCTAAGACAATCAATAATGCACTGAGTGATGAATCTTGGATCCTTGCTATGCAAGAGGAACTTAATCAGTTCTAACGTAGTGAGGTTTGGACCCTTGTAACTAGACCTTCTGATCATCTAGTTATTGGAACCAGATGGGTTTTCAGAAACAAGATGGATGAATCAGTGGTGATCACTAGGAACAAAGCCAGACTTGTAGCTCAAGGATATTCCTAAGAGGAAGGCATAGATTTTGATGAAACCTATGCACCAGTAGATAGATTAGAGGCAATCAGAATTTATTAGCATATGCGTGTTCTCTTAATATAAATTTATTTTAGATGGATGTTAAAAGTGCTTTCTGAATGGTTTTATTATGTGATCAACCACCTGGTTTTGAAGATACTAAATATCCAAATCTTGTTTTCCGTTTAAAGAAAGCACTGTATGGTCTAAAACAAGTTCCAAGAGCTTGGTATGAAAGATTGAGTGCTTATCTTATATCACATGATTTTGTAAGAGGTAAAGTAGATAGCACATTATTTATAAAGAAATTTTCAGATGGAATCTTAATTGTGCAAATCTTTGTTGATGACATTATCTTTGGATCTACTAATGAATCACTATGCAAGTTCTTTGAAAATCTAATGCAAAGTGAATTTGAAATGAGCATGATGGGGGAGCTTAATTATTTTCTTGGGTTGCAAATCAAGCAGAGAAAGGAAGGAACTCACATTTGTCAAACCAAATATATTTCAGATTTACTTTCCAAGTATGGTTTTGACAACTGTAAGCCATTTGGAACACCCATGAGCTCAGGCATTAAGTTAGATAGTGATCCTCTAGATAGTGATCCTCTTAGTAAAAGGTAGATCAAAAGATCTATAGAGGAATGATAGGATCACTGCTCTATCTTACTGCTAGTAGACCAGACATAATGTTTAGTGTTTGCTTATATGCAAGATTCAAGCTGATTCAAAAGAATCTCATGTTCATGCAGTTAAAAGAATCTTTAGATATCTTATAAATACCAGTAAATTAGGATTATGGTATCCCAGATGTTCCGATTTCAAGTTAATTGGATATAGTGATGTTGACTATGCTGGATGCAAAATAGATAGGAAAAGCACTAGTAGTACATGTCAAATTCTTGCAGGGTGCTTGATATCCTGGTCTTCCAGGAAGCAGAACTCAGTGGCTTTATCCACCACAGAAGCTGAATACATTGCAGCTGAAAGTTGATGTACTCAACTATTGTGGATCAAGCAACAATTGGAAGACTATGGTCATCAACTACAAGAGATTCCAATGCTATGTGATAACACAAGCGCAATAAATTTGACCAAGAATCCTATCCAGCACTCAAGAACAAAACACATCAAGGTTAGACATCACTTCATAGGGATCATGTAAGTAATGACAATATTTCACTTGAATTTGTTTCTATAGAAAATCAACTTGCTGACATTTTACTAAACCTCTCCTGAGGATAGATTGACATCTATTATAAGAGAAATAGGTATGTGTAATCCTGACTAAATTGCTAAATTAAAATGATGCTTGAATTGCATGCAAAGAAATTGCTATGAAAAATTTCATTTCTGAATGATCTGTAAAAACTGTCTTGAAAAATTTCTAAGTCCCAGAAATTCGACTTATGAAATATAGGGCTTTCGACTTATGTGTTAATGTTGCATTCGAATGCACAATTTAACTTATTATAAATTTGAAAAGGTGCTTTCAATTTAAATCCTTTTATACTCATTTGACATAACCGTCAAATCAGTCAATCCCGACCGTTCATCCTGAAATCTCAGGCTAGTTACCTTTTCCCTCCTTATATAAGAAAACCCTTTCTTTTAGAAGGCACCATTTCAAATCCATCTTCGACTCCCTTGTCTTCTTCTGCCTCTTCGCGCCCTTACTGTTTTCCGGGGAACCACCAAGAACTCCATCCTCCTTCGAAGAAAGGTAGGTTCTCTAGACTCGCATCCTCTATTCTATCACTCCTTTACTAGTTCCCTAAGTCAAGTCATTTCCTTCTTCTAGATGGCATCATCTAGGGCTCCGAAAACTGCACAAATGACCCTTGATCAACTCCAGAAACTTGCTAAGATTCCCATCTATCCAGGGAAGGTTGTAGATTTCTCCCATCTTAGTGGACACGTCGTGGGTAGAAGAAACCCTAAATGTCATGGGATGGACCAAGTTGTGCCAGATTTCTGATTCCATGGTAGAAAATGTCATTAGAGCTTTCTATGCCTCTCTGGAAGTATCATCTGGAAATATTGTGTTTCGATATGTCAAGGGTACCAAGATTACCATATCTGAAAAGTTATTGGTTGAGATTTTGGATTGTCCAAACTCCGGGCACAAACTTAGTGAAGTCGTGCCTTTGGAAAGGCAAAAAATGGGGATCATTGGCAGATTGGCCACTATTAGTAAAAAGGGACTTTTAATAAATGAACTGACAGCAAAGAAAAGATTGCTTCATTCAGTTATATCAACCATTGTGACTCCTAGAGCAGGTACACATTCTTCTATCACCTCCAGAGATGGAAATTTATTATTTTGGGCTATTCAGAGGCACAAGGTAAATTTGGCTGCAATTATCTTGGAGAGAATAATTGCTTCAAAGACTTTGTAGGAGTCCCTTCCCTATGGACCTCTACTTACATTGATTTTCAAGAGATTCTCAGTAGATCTATCTGGAGATATATCAGTTGGAATCAAAGAAAAAATTGGCATCTCTACCTTGAGAAGAAGTCATTATTCCTTGGTCAACAAAAAGTAAAATTTATGGTTAAAGGATTTTGTGCCAGATTGTGATCATGAGATGTTTTCTGATGACCCTATCATTTCATCATCCTATCAAGCAGTCCAACAAGAAGAAGAGCTAGTAGCAGAAGATAGAATGGAAGAACCAGAAATTCAAGTCAGATCTGAAGTCCCAGTTCATATTCAAGAACACTAAGAACAAGTTGTTGTTTCCTCCTCACTTCCTGAACCGGATGCTCCTGAGGAAACGATAAATGAAGTCTTAAGAGGTATTAGAGGAAAAGGAGTAGCCTCTGATGATATTCCTATGGAAACTAATTTTGAGGAATAAGTTCATCACTTTTCCCTTCTCAGTTTGAGACCCGATCAAGGTCTCAGGGGGAGAGTAGCAACAGCTTCAATTCCATTATGGATTTGTTGAGCAAGCAATAGCAGAATCTCTCTATTCATCAGTTGCAAGTTGAATTCATTGATGCCAATTTCGATGGTTTGACTGATGAAGTCAAACAAATCAAATATTTATTACTTCAATTGGTGTGCCAATAGGGCACTTCTCATTCATCATGGCCTTCTTCCTCTCAGCAGCAAAAAGAACAAGTTCATGTTCAAGAGATGCAAGTACCAGAACAGGAAGAGCTAGTACTTGAACAACAATTAGTGGATGAAAAAGAGCCTAAGTCACAGGCAGAGCAGCAGCAGTCAGCAAAAGATCAATCTCAGCGGGTTGAGCAGCAACCTGAACAGAAGCAGGACCAGGAGCCAGAATCTCAAGTACTAGGGCATGATGAGCCAGTACTTGATCAGCACAAGGAACCTGAGCCACAATTAGAAATGGTGGTGTTTCAACCACAAGTTGAGCAGCAGCAAGAGCCAGTGTTGGAAGAGCACCCAGCAGGAGTAGCAGCAGCAGTAGAGGAATCCCAGCAAGTGCAGGAATCCCAGATGGAGTCCAAGGCCAAGAGACCTCTAGAGTCCTCTCATAAACTTCAAACCTTCAAGAGGAAAGTGAAGTGTAGACTGGTCAAAAATGGTGACCCTGTCTTCCCTCCTCCTCCTTCTAGGCCAACTCCTTCTACTCCAGCTCCATCTGTTAAGCCTCCTCCAGAGCCTAAAAAGCCAACTCCAGCTGAGCCTCAACCCACAGCACCCTCTGCACCTACTCCTTTCACCACTGAAATTCCCTCACAATCCACTTTTTCTGATCCTCCTCCCCTTGCATCCATTCTAGGGGATCCATTCCACCAGGACATCAAGTCAAAATCCACCCAATGAAATACCGGTTCAAACCTCCAAACCTCTCACTCTCACTCTTTCCACTCAACCTCCTCTGTAACGACCCTCCTCATACCGGTACGATTATACCAATCCCCGTCGGTATAAAGAGCGTCATTATAGTGGGATAAAACCCAACACTAGCCGATAGGTTGAAAAGTATGTAGATAGCAATTGATTTCAGTGGAATAAATACAACAATTTAACTTAGTTCATCACCATCCATATTCCACAATCTATATAGTGCAAAAAGTAGAACGACAATGTCCACATTATTACATGATGAAAGAGCTACATTGTCCAAATAACATTTTTATTCAACTATGAAAGGAAATACAACTACTACTTGCTCCTCAATAGCCTCTCCTCCAAGATAGCGTCTCTCCCTCTAGCACGGGATACCTGTCAACCTGTACGCCGAAGCAAGGGTGAGTCCAAAGACTCATCAAGTAAAACAAAGACATAATCTTAAACATATCACATTCACATTAAGCTATTAAACACTCATGAATACATACTACTATTTAAACTCCCAAACACATAGAACATACTCTTAGCTATCAACACATTTTTAATCACCTAGACATGCTTCATTCTCTCATATGTTTATTCTAAATCATGGATACTATTATTATACACTTGTACATATTTTCTACACTTAACACATAACATGATCCCTTCATTTCCACATTAATTCATTTCATGACATGTTTCTACAACTAGAACATAGAATTAGACATAAAGGAAAGAACAAACTATATGATGACTATTCACTTTTCACATGCACTTTTCATATTTAATTTCACATTTTGCTTTCTGTTTTCAATGTACATACATCACATACACATGGTTCATATTTTATAACATAAATGAGAAGTTAGAACATGGTCAAATTGGTTGGCAACAATAAGCACTAAAGCATGAAACTTTGTACTAAGCAAACATCACATCTAGCAGGAATCTAATTAATATTACATACAATTATCACCTTCATAACTACACTTTACTTGCTGTTTTGACATGAATTACATTCAATTACATGGATTTACATTTGTTCATGGTTATCTTATTCAATTCACAATTCTACATGTTTATCTTTCATGCTGCATAATTGACGTGGTTACTCATGTTTATTCACATACACTATACATGAAGAACAATAAGCTACATGACATAATGAAGCATGATATTGCAAATGAGGTAATTAATGCATGGAAACATGAACATTATGCATTACTACATTGGTTTTCACATGCAAGTACACTCTCAATAACATTAACTGTCTCTTACATATCTTTTCACATATTCTTCACATCATTTATTCTTAGGTTTTCATTATCACATGTCATATCATTTGCACTCATCATGTGCCACATTCGCATATAATCTTACACTTTTACATATTCCAATTACTTAAAATGCCATGACACATAGTCCTAACTACCTTTTAGAGGACACAAACAAATATCTCTTACTCATAACTCATCACATCTCATAACACATAACTCATAACACACCTCATATCACATAACTCATATCACATACCCACCACCTAGGTAATGAAGTGGTGAATCTTGGTAACTGCGCAGACCAAGAGAAGCTCTCTCCACCCTATCCAGTGGTACTTGTCCACCTCCGGGTTTTTTCCAATGCCTTTAAGACAAACTTTTATAATGTAGAGCCTTCCATAGGGACTTTTCTATGTAGAGCTCTCGAAGCCTCTAGGGTAGCAGTGTCATTCTTTGGCCCAATTATTACACATTCACTTTATCACATTCTTACAATTTATTTACATTGTTCACATATATTAATTGATCACTTTAAGTATTTTATTTGTCATTGCACATGTCTGATTAGCCTAATCATGAAACTACTATTTTCAGAAATAGAACATCTTACAATACAGTCCTAACATGCTGTATATTTGCAGGATTATACCAGATCAAATTCAACACATCTAATATATGAAATTTCAACGGTTTAACAGAAATATAATTACTGTCATCAATTGAGGTCGAACTTTATCACAGGTTATCATCAATAAGTATGTCACATATGAAATTTCTGGATTTTTCGGATAGTAAACATAATTTCTACAATTAAATCTAGAATTCAGACATATTTATAGAAATATCATTAAGCATGAGACATATCAATATGTTTAGGCATTAACAGAACAGAAACTTAATACCAACATTAATCTGTCATGGATAATTTATGAAAACTAATTCATCACAAAATCCATTTATACTAGATTTAAACATGTTCATATCATGCTCATTACTCAGTCACTGAATTTTAATAATTAACATGGTTCATAGAAAATTTAGGCAACCTCATGATATGACTTACTGACAGTATACAATTACCCATAAAATTTTCAGAGTATACCCATGTCCATAAATTATTAAACAGCAAAAGAAGATCAAAAAGTAACACTTTCAGGTCCTGAAGAAGTAGACGTCAAGGGATGTTGCCGTCAACTTCTTCTGAAGAACTTGACTGCAACCTATGTTGCCTTCTACTTGCTCCCAGCAGCACATACATACGAATTTTCATACAACGGTGAATTCGGGGTTCCAGGATGCGAGGAAAAATCCGTAAAAATACCTAGGACTTAGGGGACATGTATAGGATCAAGATCTAGGTTTACTTGCCTCTTAAAAAAATCTACAAAGATCATAATCGTCGGTGAAGCCCTTTCGGCCCTGTCAAAAAGGTGCTCGGAACGCCTTAGATCTTCTTCTCCTGTCGATGTAGATGGCTCCCGGAGTTGGGATCTCTTCCTCTATGTATAGACTACCCTCCAGATGTAGTAGCTCTTCGGGGAACACCTCCAGTTGATGGATCCGGCCTCCTAAAGATCAGCTTTTCACCATCTCGGAGCTAGGGTTTTCACCAAATGTTGAAAGCCTTTTCCTCATCCAAGAGTGGGTATTTTATAGGTTCAAGGGTTGGGGTACGCATTAGGGTTGTTACCAAAGGTTTAGGAAGGGTTTCCTAATCTGAAACTAGCCAAAACACGGACATTAACAATTCTGGAACCGTTACGCAGCAGGATATTAACGTCAACATCGGTTGTAGTCAACCTGGCAGTTGACGTCAAGCTCTGGCCGCCCACTGGGGGTTGGCATCCAGGTCTGGCCACCCACTGTGGGTTGGCGTCCAGGTCAGGCCGCCCACTGTGTCTTGGCGTCCAGGTCTGGCCGCCAGCAGTGTCTTGGCAGCCGAAACACCGATAAACCTCGAATTTAATGCATAAATGCACTAAAATAATTTAGTATATGCAAAAATAATTTCATATATCATTACCACATAAAATACTTGCATTATGTAATATTTAATTAATTACAACTTACACTAATTATAATTAAGAACAATATGCATCAATACATACATATATGCACACATACGTACACATTGCATAATTACATACATTACGCATGAACTTATGATTAAAATGTGTCCATTATTAGTTAAATATTGTATGCATATTATCATCCAAGTACTTCACATACCCTAATTAATTTAACACGCTTAAAGTAGATAAATATTATTTAAACAAGGATAACACATGTATGTATACATACGCACATCCATAACACTAACTATGTGCATTAAAATAATTAAATACAATGGGCACCTCAATAATTAAATAATTCACACACTTTTAAATATATTTTGCATGCTCAGAAATAAACTCATGATTATTCACAAGTGTATGATAATAATTTCTTACTATGTGTACAACACGCACCATACGTATGAGATTTACATACATTGATAACTAGATAATGCATGCACAATTATGTATGTTTTATACTTGTATGAAAATAGCATACATATACTTACATGGTCCATAGCAATTATCTTTACATGGACAATATTATCTATGTATTATTCACATACTATAGATGAATTGATGTACATAGGATTAAATAGATAGATATCATATGTATAAGGTAACATACATATATGTATATTTTACACACAACCTCCATGGAATAGGTAGGATAGTATGCACTTCAAGATTCAGATAATGCATACATAATATATTAAGATACAGTTTGGAATAAGTTATCTATGAATAATTTATACAACAAAAGAAATCCTTGCATGCACATACTGAATTATCATATGCATAAATATATAGGCATTAAACTAATTATATACATTATGCATGAAATAGATAAAACATACATGCACATCGGTAATTAGATTAACATGCATAGTATTACTTAAGTATTACAAGCCTAGTATTTTAGTATACACAATACACATCAATTTAGCTAATTGCCTATTCTCACGAAATATATCATATATATACATGCATGAGTTCATAAGGAATATAGAAATTATAATACGCACAATTGAATACACACACTATACACACAACAAATAATTATACATGCACAATATAAAATGAATAAAATTTGGGGTATCACACTCTCCCCCTCTTGAAAAAGATCTTCGTCCTCGAAGATCGAATCAAGTACCTGTAATGATGTCACCGAGATCTTTCCGACTAATCCTTGCTCCTTTATGATTACTGATGAAGCATCTCTTGAGACGAACTTCATTTCAGGTTCGGACATTCCTTAAGCCGATGATCTATGCTGCCACATCTAAGACACCTTCCTTCCATTTGCCAACATGCAATCCGCCATGACGCTTCCCACAATGAATGCATTCGGGCTTCTCGCTGCCTGATGCCACAGTTGATTGTTGACCTTCCATGAGTTTCTTCATCTTCTATCTTGTCTTTGGAATGGTTTTGGTGCTTCCTCCTTTGACTTCATTTTCTCCTTGATATGATTCCACTTTATTCTCTTGCTTGGTCGCCACGCCTAGGACTTCTCCAAACTACGCGAGTCAAGCTCTAAAAGCCTAGTCCTCACTAATGGTTTGAGTCCCTTCACGAAATTCTTTAACTTGCGTTTCTGTTCATACTTTCTAGACTGGCATTGTCTACCACGTCCAGCCATAATATGCAAAAATGTTAATAGTTAGAATCTAGGTTACTAATCTAACTATCTTCCTTCAACTATCTTCCATTCGTTATTAGTAATTCTATATTTATGGACAATTCCTATAAAGACTTTGCAATATGGTGGTGATGATGGTCTATCCATGTACAGTTTCAACTTGGGCTCTGATACCAATCTCTGTAACGATCCTCCTCATACCGGTACGATTATACCAATCCCCGACGGTATAAAGAGCGTCATTACAGTGGGATAAAACCAACACTAGCCGATAGGTTGAAAAGTACGTAGATAGCAATTGATTTCAGCGGAATAAATACAACAATTTAACTAAGTTCATCACCATCCCATATTCCACAATCTATATAGTGCAAAAAATAGAACGACAATGTCCACATTATTACATGATGAAAGAGCTACATTGTCCAAATAACATTTTTATTCAACTATGAAAGGAAAATACAACTACTACTTGCTCCTCAATAGCCTCTCCTCCAAGATAGCGTCTCTCCCTCTAGCACGGGATACCTGTCAACCTGTACGTCGAAGCAAGGGTGAGTCCAAAGACTCAGCAAGTAAAACAAGACTTAATCTTAAACATATCACATTCACATTAAGCTATTAAACACTCATGAATACATACTACTATTTAAACTCCCAACACATAGAACATACTCTTAGCTATCAACACATTTTTAATCACCTAGACATGCTTCATTCTCACATGTTTATTCTAAATCATGGATACTATTATTATACACTTGTACAGTTTCTATACTTAACACATAACATGATCCCTTCATTTCCACATTAATTCATTTCATGACATGTTTCTACAACTAGAACATAGAATTAGACATAAAGGAAGAAACAAACTAATATGATGACTATTCATTTCACATGCACTTTCATATTTAATTTCACATTTTGCTTGCTGTTTTCAATGTACATACATCTCATACACATGGTTTCATATTTTATAACATAAATGAGAAGTTAGAACATGGTCAAATGGTTGGCAACAATAAGCACTAAAGCATGAAACTTTGTACTAAGCAAACATCACATCTAGCATGGAATCTAATTATATTACATACATTTATCACCTTCATAACTACACTTTACTTGTTGTTTTGACATGAATTACATTCAATTACATGGATTTACATTTGTTCATATGTTATCTTATTCAATTCACAATTCTACATGTTTATCTTTCATGTTGCATAATTGACGTGGTTACTCATGTTTATTAACATACACTATTACATGAAGACCAATAAACTACATGACATAATGATAAGCATATATTGCAAATGAGGTAATTAATGCATGGAAACATGAACATTATGCATTACTACATGGTTTTCACATGCAAGCACACTCTCAATAACATTAACTGTCTCTTACATATCTTTTCACATATTTTTCACATCATTTACTCTTAGGTTTTCATTTATGACATGT
>CM024756.1:93057655-93155833 GCA_014218235.1 Colocasia esculenta | reverse complement strand
CATATCATTGCACTCATCATGTGCCGCATTCGCATATAATCTTACACTTTATACATATTCCAATTACTTAAAATACCATGACACATAGTCCTAACTACCTTTTAGAGGACACAAACAAATATCTCTTACTCATAACTCATCACATCTCATAACACATAACTCATAACACAACTCATATCACATAACTCATATCACATACCCACCACCTAGGCAATGAAGTGGTGAATCTTGGTAACTGCGCAGACCGGGAGAAGCTCTCTCCACCCTATCCAGTGGTACTTGTCCACCTCCGGGTTTTCCCAATGCCTTTAGGACAAACTTTTACAATGTAGAGCCTTCCAAAGGGACTTTTCTATGTAGAGCTCTCGAAACCTCTAGGGTACAGTGTCATTCTTTGGCCCAATTATTACACATTCACTTTATCACATTCTTACAACATTATTTACATTGTTCACATATATTAATTGATCACTTTAAGTATCTTATTTGTCAATGCACATGTCTGATTAGCCTAATCAGAAACTACTATTTTCAGAATAGAACATCTACAATACAGTCCTAACATGTTGTATATTTGCAGGATTATACCAGATCAAATTCAACACATCTAATATATGAAATTTCAACGGTTTAACTAGAAATTATAATTACTGTCATCAATTGAGTCTAAACTTTTATCACAGGTTATCATCAATAAGTATGTCACATATTAAAATTTTTGGATTTTTCGGACAGTAAACATAATTTCTACAATTAAATCTAGAATTCAGACATATTTATCGAAATATCATTAAGCATGAGACATATCAATATGTTTAGGCATTAACAGAACAGAAACTAATACCAACATTCAATCTGTCATGGAAAATTTATGAAAACTAATTCATCACAAAATCCATTTATACTAGATTTAAACATGTTCATATCATGCTCATTACTCAGTCACTGAATTTTAATAATTAACATGGTTCATAGAAAATTTAGGCAACCTCATGATATGACTACTGATAGTATACAATTACCCATAAAATTTCAGAGTATACCCATGTCCATAAATTATTTAAACCGCAAAAGAAGATCAAAAAGTAACACTTTCAGGTCCTGAAGAAGTAGACGTCAAGGGATGTTGCCGTCAACTTCTTCTGAAGAACTTGACTGCAACCTATGTTGCCTTCTACTTGCTCCCAGCAGCACATACATACGAATTTTCATACAACGGTGAATTCGGGGTTCCAGGACGCGATGAAAAATCCTAAAAATACTAGGACTTAGTGGACATGTATAGGATCAAGATCTAGGTTTACATGCCTCCTAAAAAAATCTACAAAGATCAGAATCGTCGGTGAAGCCCTTTTCGGCCCTGTAAAAAAGGTGCTCGGAAACGCCTTAGATCTCTTCTCCTGTCGATGTAGATGGCTCCTCGGAGTTGGGATCTCTTCCTCTATGTATAGACTACCTCCAGATGTAGTAGCTCTTCGGGGAACACCTCCAGTTGATGGATCCGGCCTCCTAAAGATCAGCTTTTCACCATCTCAGAGCTAGGGTTTTCACCAAATGTTGAAAGCCTTTCCTCATCCAAGAGTGGGTATTTTATAGGTTCAAGGGTTGGGGTACGCATTAGGGTAGGTTACCAAAGGTTTAGGAAGGGTTTCCTAATCTGAAACTAGCCAAAACACGACATTAACAATTCTGGAACCGTTACGCAGGGATATTAACGTCAACATCGGTTGTAGTCAACTTGGCAGTTGACGTCAAGCTCTGGCCGCCCACTGGGGGTTGGCGTCCAGGTCTGGCCGCCACTGTGGGTTGGCGTCCAGGTCTGGCCGCCAGCAGTGTCTGGCAGCCGAAACACGATAAACCTTGAATTTAATGCATAAATGCACTAAAATAATTTAGTATATGCAAAATAATTTCATATATCATTACCACATAAAATACTTGCATATGTAATATTTAATTAATTACAACTTACACTAATTATAATAAGAACAATATGCATCAATACATACATATATGCACACACGTACACATTGCATAATTACATACACTACGCATGAACTTATGATTAAAATGTGTCCATTATTAGTTAAATATTGTTGCATATTATCATCCAAGTACTTTACATACCCTAATTAATTTAACACGCTTAAAGTAGATAAATATTATTTAAACAAGATAACACATGTATGTAACATACGCACATCCATAACACTAACTACGTGCATTAAAATAATTAAATACAATGGGCACCTCAATAATTAAATAATTCACACACGTTTAATATATATTTTGCATGCTCAGAATAAAACTCATGATATTTACAAAGTGTATGTATGATAATAATTTCTTATATGTGTACACCACACCATACGCATGAGATTTATACATGATAACTAGATAATGCATGCACAGTTATGTATGTTTTTATACTTGTATGAAAATAGCATACATATACTTACATGGTCCATAGCAAATTATCTATTACATGGACAATATTATCTATGTATTATTCACATACTATAGATGAATTGATGTACATAGGATTAAATAGATAGATATCATATGTATAAGGTAACATACATATATGTATATTTTTACACACAACCTCCATGGAATAGGCAGGATAGTATGCACTTCAAGATTTAGATAATGCATGCATGATATATTAAGATATAGTTTGGAATAAGTTATCTATGAATAATTTATACAACAAAAGAAATCCTTGCATGCACATACTTGAATTATCATATGCATAAATATATAGGCATTTACAACATAATTATATACATTATGCATGAAATAGATAAACATAACATGCACATCGGTAATTAGATTAACATGCATAGTATTACTTAAGTATTACAAGCCTAGTATTTTAGTATACACAATACACATCAATTTAGCTAATTGCCTGTTCTCACGAAATATATCATATATATACATGCATGAGTTCATAAGGAATATAGAAATATAATATGCACAATTGTATACACACACTATACACACAACAAATAATTATACATGCACAATATAAAATGAATAAAATTTTGGGGTATCACACTCTCCCCCTCTTGAAAAAGATCTTCGTCCTCGAAGTTCGAATCAAGTACCTGTAATGACGTCGCCGGGATCTTTTCCGACTAATCCTTACTCCTTTATGATTACTGATGAAGCATCTCTTGAGACGAACTTCGTTTTCAGGTTCGGACATTCCTTAAGCCGATGATCTTTGCTGCCACATCTAAGACACCTTCCTTCCATTTGCCAACATGCATTCACGCCATGACGCTTCCCACAATGAATGCATTCAGGCTTCTCGCTGCCTGATGCCACAGTTGATTGTTGACCTTCCATGAGTTTCTTCATCTTCCTATCTTGTCTTTGGAATGGTTTTGGTGCTTCCTCCTTTTGATCTTCATTTTCTCCTTGATATGATTCCACTTTATTCTCTTGCTTGGTCGCCACGCCTAGGACTTCTTCCAAACTACGCGAGTCAAGCTCTAAAAGCCTAGTCCTCACTGATGGTTTGAGTCCTTTCACGAAATTCTTTAACTTGCGGTTCTGTTCATACTTCTAGACTGAGCATTACGTCTACCACGTCCAGCCACAATCTGCAAAATAGTTAATTAGTTAGAATCTAGGTTACTAATTATAACTATCTTCCTTAACTATCTTCCATTCGTTATAGTAATTTCTATATTTATGGACAATTCCCTATAAAGACTTTGCAATATGGTGGTGATGATGGTCTATCCATGTACAGTTTCAACCTTGAGCTCTGATACCAATCTCTGTAACGACCCTCCTCATACCGGTACCATTATACCAATCCCCGTCGGTATAAAGAGCGTCATTACAGTGGGATAAAACCCAACACTAGCCGATAGGTTGAAAAGTACGTAGATAGCAATTGATTTCAGCGGAATAAATACAACAATTTAACTTAGTTCATCACCATCCCATATTCCACAATCTATATAGTGCAAAAATAGAACGACAATGTCCACATTATTACATGATGAAAGAGCTACATTGTCCAAATAACATTTTTATTCAACTATGAAAGGAAAATACAACTACTACTTGCTCCTCAATAGCCTCTCCTCCAAGATAGCGTCTCTCCCTCTAGCACGGGATACCTGTCAACCTGTACGCCGAAGCAAGGGTGAGTCCAAAGACTCAGCAAGTAAAACAAAGACTTAATCTTAAACATATCACATTCACATTAAGCTATTAAACACTCATGAATACATACTACTATTTAAACTCCCAAACACATAGAACATACTCTTAGCTATCAACACATTTTAATCACCTAGACATGCTTCATTCTCATATGTTTATTCTAAATCATGGATACTATTATTATACACTTGTACATATTTCTACACTTAACACATAACATGATCCCTTCATTTCCACATTAATTCATTTCATGACATATTTCTACAACTAGAACATAGAATTAGACATAAAGGAATGAACAAACTAATATGATGACTATTCACTTTACACATGCACTTTTCATATTTAATTTCACATTTTGCTTGCTGTTTTCAATGTACATACATCTCATACACATGGTTTCATATTTTATAACATAAATTGAGAAGTTAGAACATGGTCAAATGGTTGGCAACAATAAGCACTAAAGCATGAAACTTTGTACTAAGCAAACATCACATCTAGCATGGAATCTAATTAATATTACATACATTTATCACCTTCATAACTACACTTTACTTGCTGTTTTGACATGAATTACATTCAATTACATGGATTTACATTTGTTCATATGTTATCTTATTCAATTCACAATTCTACATGTTTATCTTTCATGTTGCATAATTGACGTGGTTACTCATGTTTATTCACATACACTATTACATGAAGAACAATAAGCTACATGACATAATGATAAGCATGATATTGCAAATGAGGTAATTAATGCATGAAAACATGAACATTATGCATTACTACATGGTTTCACATGCAAGCACACTCTCAATAACATTAACTGTCTCTTACATATCTTTTCACATATTCTTCACATCATTTATCTTAGGTTTTCATTTATCACATGTCATATCATTTGCACTCATCATGTGCCACATTCGCATATAATCTTACACTTTATACATATTCCAATTACTTAAAATGCCATGACACATAGTCCTAACTACCTTTTAGAGGACACAAACAAATATCTCATACTCATAACTCATCACATCTCATAACACATAACTCATAACACAACTCATATCACATAACTCATATCACATACCCACACCTAGGCAATGAAGTGGTGAATCTTGGTAACTGCGCAGACCGGGAGAAGCTCTCTCCACCCTATCCAGTGGTACTTGTCCACCTCGGGTTTTCCCAATGCCTTTAGGACAAACTTTTACAATGTAGAGCCTTCCATAGGGACTTTTCTATGTACAGCTCTCGAAGCCTCTAGGGTAGCAGTGTCATTCTTGGCCCAATTATTACACATTCACTTTATCACATTCTTACACTTTATTTACATTGTTCACATATATAATTGATCACTTAGTATCTTATTTGTCAATTGCACATGTCTTGATTAGCCTAATCATGAAACTACTATTTTCAGAAATAAAACATCTTACAATACAGTCCTAACATGCTGTATATTGCAGGATTATACCAGATCAAATTCCACATCTATATATGAAATTCAATGGTTTTAACTAGAAATTATAATTACTGTCATCAATTGAGGTCTAAATTTTATCACAGGTTATCATCAATAAGTATGTCACATATGAAATTTTTTGGATTTTTCGGACAGTAAACATAATTTCTACAATTAAATCTAGAATTCAGACATATTTATCGAAATATCATTAAGCATGAGACATATCAATATGTTTAGGCATTAACAGAACAGAAACCTAATACCAACATTCAATCTGTCATGGAAATTTATGAAAACTAATTCATCACAAAATCCATTTATACTAGATTTAAACATGTTCATATCATGCTCATTACTCAGTCACTGAATTTTAATAATTAACATGGTTCATAGAAAATTTAGGCAACCTCATGATATGACTTACTGACAGTATACAATTACCCATAAAATTTTCAGAGTATACCCATGTCCATAAATTATTTAAACCGCTAAAGAAGATCAAAAAGTAACACTTTCAGGTCCTGAAGAAGTAGACGTCAAGGGATGTTGCCGTCAACTTCTTCTGAAGAACTTGACTGCAACCTATGTTGCCTTCTACTTGCTCCCAGCAGCACATACATACGAATTTTCATACAACGGTGAATTCGGGGTTCCAGGACGCGAGGAAAAATCCGTAAAAATACCTAGGACTTAGGGGACATGTATAGGATCAAGATCTAGGTTTACTTGCCTCAAAAAAATCTACAAAGATCAGAATCGTCGGTGAAGCCCTTTTCGGCCCTGTCAAAAAGGTGCTCGGAAACGCCTTAGATCTTCTTCTCCTGTCGATGTAGATGGCTCCTCGGAGTTGGGATCTCTTCCTCTATGTATAGACTACCCTCAGATGTAGTAGCTCTTCGGGGAACACCTCCAGTTGATGGATCCGGCCTCCTAAAGATCAGCTTTTCACCATCTCGGAGCTAGGGTTTTCACCAAATGTTGAAAGCCTTTTCCTCATCCAAGAGTGGGTATTTTATAGGTTCAAGGGTTGGGGTACGCATTAGGGTAGGTTACCAAGGTTTAGGAAGGGTTTCCTAATCTGAAACTAGCCAAAACACGGACATTAACAATTCTGGAACCGTTACGCAGTAGGATATTAACGTCAACATCGGTTGTAGTCAACTGGCAGTTGACGTCAAGCTCTGGCCGCCCACTGGGGGTTGGCGTCAAGGTCTGGCCGCCCACTGTGGGTTGGCGTCCAGGTCTGGCGGCCAGCAGTGTCTTGGCAGCCGAAACACCGATAAACCTTGAATTTAATGCATAAATGCACTAAAATAATTTAGTATATGCAAAAATAATTCATATATCATTACCACATAAAATACTTGCATTATGTAATATTTAATTAATTACAACTTACACTAATTATAATTAAGAACAATATGCATCAATACATACATATATGCACACATACGTACACATTGCATAATTACATACATTACGCATGAACTTATGATTAAAATGTGTCCATTATTAGTTAAATATTGTATGCATATTATCATCCAAGTACTTTACATACCCTAATTAATTTAACACGCTTAAAGTAGATAAATATTATTTAAACAAGGATAACACATGTATGTATACATACGCACATCCATAACACTAACTACGTGCATTAAAATAATTAAATACAATGGGCACCTCAATAATTAAATAATTCACACACGTTTAAATATATATTTGCATGCTCAGAAATAAACTCATGATTATTTACAAAGTGTATGATAATAATTTCTTACTATGTGTACAACACACACCATACGCATGAGATTTACATACATTGATAACTAGATAATGCATGCACAGTTATGTATGTTTTATACTTGTATGAAAATAGCATACATATACTTACATGGTCCATAGCAAATTATCTATTACATGGACAATATTATCTATGTATTATTCACATACTATAGATGAATTGATGTACATAGGATTAAATAGATAGATATCATATGTATAAGGTAACATACATATATGTATATTTTTACACACAACCTCCATGGAATAGGCAGGATAGTATGCACTTCAAGATTTAGATAATGCATGCATAATATTATTAAGATACAGTTTGGAATAAGTTATCTATGAATAATTTATACAACAAAAGAAATCCTTGCATGCACATACTTGAATTATCATATGCATAAATATATAGGCATTTACAACATAATTATATACATTATGCATGAAATAGATAAACATAATGCACATCGGTAATTAGATTAACATGCATAGTATTACTTAAGTATTACAAGCCTAGTATTTTAGTATACACAATACACATCAATTTAGCTAATTGCCTATTCTCACGAAATATATCATATATATACATGCATGAGTTCATAAGGAATATAGAAATTATAATATGCACAATTGAATACACACACTATACACACAACAAATAATTATACATGCACAATATAAAATGAATAAAATTTTGGGGTATCACACTCCCCCTCTTGAAAAAGATCTTCTTCCTCGAAGATCGAATCAAGTACCTGTAATGACGTCGCCGAGATCTTTTCTGACTAATCCTTGCTCCTTTATGATTACTGATGAAGCATCTCTTGAGACGAAGTTCGTTTCAGGTTCAGACATTCCTTAAGCCGATGATCTTTGCTGCCACATCTAAGACACCTTCCTTCCATTTGCCAACATGCATTCTCGCCATGACGCTTCCCACAATGAATGCATTCGGGCTTCTCGCTGCCTGATGCCACAGTTGATTGTTGACCTTCCATGAGTTTCTTCATCTTCCTATCTTGTCTTTGGAATGGTTTTGGTGCTTCCTCCTTTTGATCTTCATTTTCTCCTTGATATGATTCCACTTTATTCTCTTGCTTGGTCGCCACGCCTAGGACTTCTTCCAAACTACGCGAGTCAAGCTCTAAAAGCCTAGTCCTCACTGATGGTTTGAGTCCTTTCACGAATTTCTTTAACTTGCGGTTCTGTTCATACTTTCTAGACTGAGCATTACGTCTACCACGTCCAGCCATAATCTGCAAAATAGTTAATTAGTTAGAATCTAGGTTACTAATTCTAACTATCTTCCTTAACTATCTTCTATTCGTTATTAGTAATTCTATATTTATGGACAATTCCCTATAAAGACTTTGCAATATGGTGGTGATGATGGTCTATCCATGTACAGTTTCAACCTTGAGCTCTGATACCAATCTCTGTAACGACCCTCCTCATACCGGTACGATTATACCAATCCCCGTCGGTATAAAGAGCGTCATTACAGTGGGATAAAACCCAACACTAGCCGATAGGTTGAAAAGTACGTAGATAGCAATTGATTTCAGCGGAATAAATACAACAATTTAACTTAGTTCATCACCATCCCATATTCCACAATCTATATAGTGCAAAAATAGAACGACAATGTCCACATTATTACATGATGAAAGAGCTACATTGTCCAAATAACATTTTTATTCAACTATGAAAGGAAAATACAACTACTACTTGCTCCTCAATAGCCTCTCCTCCAAGATAGCGTCTCTCCCTCTAGCACGGGATACCTGTCAACCTGTACGCCGAAGCAAGGGTGAGTCCAAAGACTCAGCAAGTAAAACAAAGACTTAATCTTAAACATATCACATTCACATTAAGCTATTAAACACTCATGAATACATACTACTATTTAAACTCCCAAACACATAGAACATACTCTTAGCTATCAACACATTTTTAATCACCTAGACATGCTTCATTCTCATATGTTTATTCTAAATCATGGATACTATTATATACACTTGTACATATTTTCTACACTTAACACATAACATGATCCTTCATTTCCACATTAATTCATTTCATGACATATTTCTACAACTAGAACATAGAATTAGACATAAAGGAATGAACAAACTAATATGATGACTATTCACTTTTCACATGCACTTTTCATATTTAATTTCACATTTTGCTTGCTGTTTTCAATGTACATACATCTCATACACATGGTTTCATATTTTATAACATAAATTGAGAAGTTAGAACATGGTCAAATTGGTTGGCAACAATAAGCACTAAAGCATGAAACTTTGTACTAAGCAAACATCACATCTAGCATGGAATCTAATTAATATTACATACATTTATCACCTTCATAACTACACTTTACTTGCTGTTTTGACATGAATTACATTCAATTACATGGATTTACATTTGTTCATATGTTATCTTATTCAATTCACAATTCTACATGTTTATCTTTCATGTTGCATAATGACGTGGTTACTCATGTTTATTCACATACACTATTACATGAAGAACAATAAGCTACATGACATAATGATAAGCATGATATTGCAAATGAGGTAATTAATGCATGAAACATGAACATTATGCATTACTACATCGGTTTTCACATGCAAGCACACTCTCAATAACATTAACTGTCTCTTACATATCTTTTCACATATTCTTCACATCATTTACTCTTAGGTTTTCATTTATCACATGTCATATCATTTGCACTCATCATGTGCCACATTCGCATATAATCTTACACTTTATACATATTCCAATTACTTAAAATGCCATGACACATAGTCCTAACTACCTTTTAGAGGACACAAACAAATATCTCTTACTCATAACTCATCACATCTCATAACACATAACTCATAACACAACTCATATCACATAACTCATATCACATACCCACCACCTAGGCAATGAAGTGGTGAATCTTGGTAACTGCGCAGACCGGGAGAAGCTCTCTCCACCCTATCCAGTGGTACTTGTCCACCTCCGGGTTTTCCCAATGCCTTTAGGACAAACTTTTACAATGTAGAGCCTTCCATAGGGACTTTTCTATGTAGAGCTCTCGAAGCCTCTAGGGTAGCAGTGTCATTCTTTGGCCCAATTATTACACATTCACTTTATCACATTCTTACACTTTATTTACATTGTTCACATATATTAATTGATCACTTTAAGCATCTTATTTGTCAATTGCACATGTCTTGATTAGCCTAATCATGAAACTACTATTTTCAGAAATAAACATCTTACAATACAGTCCTAACATGCTGTATATTTCAGGATTATACCAGATCAAATTCAACACATCTAATATATGAAATTTCAACGGTTTAACTAGAAATTATAATTACTGTCATCAATTGAGGTCTAAATTTTTATCACAGGTTATCATCAATAAGTATGTCACATATGAAATTTTTTGGATTTTTCGGACAGTAAACATAATTTCTACAATTAAATCTAGAATTCAGACATATTTATCGAAATATCATTAAGCATGAGACATATCAATATGTTTAGGCATTAACAGAACAGAAACCTAATACCAACATTCAATCTGTCATGGAAAATTTATGAAAACTAATTCATCACAAAATCCATTTATACTAGATTTAAACATGTTCATATCATGCTCATTACTCAGTCACTGAATTTTAATAATTAACATGGTTCATAGAAAATTTAGGCAACCTCATGATATGACTTACTGACAGTATACAATACCCATAAAATTTTCAGAGTATACCCATGTCCAGAAATATTTAAACAGCAAAAGAAGATCAAAAAGTAACACTTTCAGGTCCTGAAGAAGTAGACGTCAAGGGATGTTGCCGTCAACTTGACTGCAACCTATGTTGCCTTCTACTTGCTCCCAGCAGCACATACATACGAATTTTCATACAACGGTGAATTCGGGGTTCCAGGACGCGAGGAAAAATCCGTAAAAATACCTAGGACTTAGGGGACATGTATAGGATCAAGATCTAGGTTTACTTGCCTCTTAAAAAATCTACAAAGATCAGAATCGTCGGTGAAGCCCTTTTCGGCCCTGTCAAAAAGGTGCTCGGAAACGCCTTAGATCTTCTTCTCCTGTCGATGTAGATGGCTCCTCGGAGTTGGGATCTCTTCCTCTATGTATAGACTACCCTCCAGATGTAGTAGCTCTTCGGGGAACACCTCCAGTGATGGATCCGGCCTCCTAAAGATCAGCTTTTCACCATCTCGGAGCTAGGGTTTTCACCAAATGTTGAAAGCCTTTTCCTCATCCAAGAGTGGGTATTTTATAGGTTCAAGGGTTGGGTACGCATTAGGGTAGGTTACCAAAGGTTTAGGAAGGGTTTCCTAATCTGAAACTAGCCAAAACACGGACATTAACAATTCTGGAACCGTTACGCAGCAGGATATTAACGTCAACATCGGTTGTAGTCAACCTGGCAGTTGACGTCAAGCTCTGGCCGCCCACTGGGGTTGGCGTCCAGTCTGGCCGCCCACTGTGGGTTGGCGTCCAGGTCTGGCCGCCCACTGTGTCTTGGCGTCCAGGTCTGGCCGCCAGCAGTGTCTTGGCAGCCGAAACACCGATAAACCTGAATTTAATGCATAAATGCACTAAAATAATTTAGTATATGCAAAAATAATTTCATATATCATTACCACATAAAATACTTGCATTATGTAATATTTAATTAATTACAACTTACACTAAATAATTAAGAACAATATGCATCAATACATACATATATGCACACATACGTACACATTGCATAATTACATACATTACGCATGAACTTATGATTAAAATGTGTCCATTATTAGTTAAATATTGTATGCATATTATCATCCAAGTACTTTACATACCCTAATTAATTTAACACGCTTAAAGTAGATAAATATTATTTAAACAAGGATAACACATGTATGTATACATACGCACATCCATAACACTAACTACGTGCATTAAAATAATTAAATACAATGGGCACCTCAATAATTAATAATTCACACACGTTTAATATATATTTTGCATGCTCAGAAATAAACTCATGATTATTTACAAAGTGTATGATAATAATTTCTTACTATGTGTACAACACGCACCATACGCATGAGATTTACATACATTGATAACTAGATAATGCATGCACAATTATGTATGTTTTATACTTGTATGAAAATAGCATACATATACTTACATGGTCCATAGCAAATTATCTATTACATGGACAATATTATCTATGTATTATTCACATACTATAGATGAATTGATGTACATAGGATTAAATAGATAGATATCATATGTATAAGGTAACATACATATATGTATATTTTTACACACAACCTCCATGGAATAGGCAGGATAGTATGCACTTCAAGATTTAGATAATGCATGCATAATATTATTAAGATACAGTTTGGAATAAGTTATCTATGAATAATTTATACAACAAAAGAAATCCTTGCATGCACATACTTGAATTATCATATGCATAAATATATAGGCATTTACAACATAATTATATACATTATGCATGAAATAGATAAACATAACATGCACATCGGTAATTAGATTAACATGCATAGTATTACTTAAGTATTACAAGCCTAGTATTTTAGTATACACAATACACATCAATTTAGCTAATTGCCTATTCTCAAGAAATATCATATATATACATGCATGAGTTCATAAGGAATATAGAAATTATAATACGCACAATTGAATACACACACTATACACACAACAAATAATTATACATGCACAATATAAAATGAATAAAATTTTGGGGTATCACATCCTCAGTATTTTCTTGTCTTCCCACTGCCTCAAGAACAGACTCCAAGAAAACACTTCTCCATCTAGCAGAAATCTTCTTAGTATTTAGCTTTCCTCATCTAGTGGACCCAAACTTGGAGACAATCCTTCTAAACTCCTTCTACCCTTTTGGTATGCCTTCATCTACCACTCTGAACATCACATGAATCTGTTCAGAGAATATCTATCTATTCATGCTTTCCTTGAAGTTCATGAGATGCCAGGGTTCACCTTTGAACATTGGCTTCCTATTCTTCTTTCAGTTGAGGAACTTCAATTCATCTCTCAGAAAAGTCATAGCTTGACTCCTAAGGAGTTCCTTGATCTCTATCTAGGAGAAGCAGCCAAATATCAGCAAACCCAATCTAGAAACCAATTTTAAGTGTCCAACATCACTTATCCTTAAGGTTTCATGATATGTTTGGACATTTATCCAGGACTCTCAGGCCAAGCACACCAGAATGAAGACATTCAATTTTGACAGATTCAAATTGGGATTGCCTAATGTTTCTAAAGGCCAATGGGACAACCTGCTAAGAGGCCAAAGAGAAATCATTCCCTACATGACTGTGGCCTTACCCTCTAGACTGCATCCATCCTTTATAGGAGCAATTTCTTCAGAAGGGATTTTTCTGAAGTAGTATTCAACAGATTCATCCGCATTGCCACTAGGTTCAAAATTAAATACAAGCTCAAATTGTCCTTCCAAAGATTTGTGTTCCTCCCATCTCCAAGAACCCCCATCATCTGTTGGATTTCCAGTTATGTTTTGCTGAATCTGATAGACTCAATGAAGATCAGTGGGTAGCTGCCTATCCCTTTACCACTCTAACTGTGAAAAGATGAAGCTCTCTCTTTATGAATTCCAGTCCAAGAGTCTTAAGGATCTTAGGAAAAACATTGGTCATAAATGGGCTCAAAGGTACTTAGTGTATTATCAAGCCAAAGACGCAGCTGTGGACCGAGGCCTGCACTGGAACATCACTGTCCATGAGTTTTTTCTTCTTGCAGCCTCTAAGAAGATTGTTTCCCTTCAGTATCGTCTGAGCAGGGACAAATTCCACTCCAAGATAGGCTGGTTCCATAGGCACCACATCAAATCTCATAGGAACTGCCTACTACTAATCCCTCCTACAACATTGACCTTCCTAGTTTGAAAATTTCTTTTGTGAAAACGAGACAAAGCTTGGAACCTTCTCAAACCATATTTTGCTCAAATTTCGAGATCTTTGTACTTGCCTAGCTCCTTATCTAGGTCTTAAACACTATGCTCTGTATTTATTTTTTTAGTATCTGAATGCAGCTATGATCTTTCTTCCCTGCTTATTTCATGTTTTCCTTGTGGTTTGTTACCCTTTCTGTTAATGCCACAAAGGGGGAGAAAGCAGAAATCTTAAATTTTTTCATTGCTCTTTACTGTCTATTTTAAAGTTTTTGTCATTAACAAAAAGGGGGAGAATTGTTGAACAACTACCCCTAAGAAAATCTAAAATCTTGAAGATATAGTATATATCATGTTTTTGCTATAACAAAATCTTTAAATAGACTATCTACAAAATAAATGTATATCAAAATATATATGCATACAACTGTGTGATAAACATCATCGCCAAAAATTTTCTAAGTCCATAGACTCTCAGTACATCATACTGTATCTGACTTTCATCTCCAATTGTTGACTCCGACTCCTTAAGAATCAAAGTCAAAACCATCCTGAAATTTTTCTAAGTGCATACAGCTATACATGATTCGACTGTTCACGTTGACTCATACATTCGAATGCTTCATAAATCCTAACTACATGATTTGACTATTCACTTCGACTTTTACAGTCGAATGTTTTAGAAATCAATCTCCATAGTATCCGACTGCTAAAGTCGAATCATTCTATTTCCACTCCGACTTCTACAGTCGAATTGTAATCTTCTTCTGCAGTCCAATTACTCTGTTTACAACTTCGACTCCTACAGTCGAATGACAATCTTTCTATAAAGTCGAATCATTCTTCAACTTCTACAGACGAATTACATGTTATTATTAATTCAACTTCTCTGTCATTTCTGTGCTTAATACTTTTTTGATCTTTTAAAGCTTAAACACTTAATGTAAGATTATCTCCTAATCTTTCTTACAACATTTCCAATGAACTTTTAATTTCTTATTAGTTCATCAAAAATATTATTATTTTATTATTTTCTCTGACAAGACAAGTCATATTATATTCATCTAAATCCTGTGCATGTTATTTGAGTTGTTCAATGTCTTTGCTCTGAATTTTTCTGGATTCAATAGATACAATGCATTTATAAATTCTCAGGCGCACGGCATCTGACAAGACTCACCTACCAATGACAAGACTCATGCTTTACCTTTTTAGCATATCTGCCTGTCTATTCTTTCTATCTGAAAGCTTGTGCATACGAGATTTCCATACCTTCTTTCTGTACCTATCTGACCTACCTACCTCAAAGGTATGGAGTTGCTTCTCTCTTTTATCTTGTCTTTGTTGCAGTCATTTATTGGAGCACGTTTCTAGCATGTCTCCTTCATAGTCCACTCCTAGAAAGAAAGAGCTAATCTTCTAGCTGTGAAGACTGCACCTCTTCTGAAGACCTTGGAAAGAAGCAAAACTAAGGAGCTCCTGTATAATAAACTCATCAAGTTACAAAGGATCCTAGAGTTCTCTTCAATACTGTCCGATTGCAAACAGACACAAATTCCAATGGCTATCTTCCAAACGGCTATATTCTGACGTGTATAAAAGAAGCTCAAGTTTGAAGAGAAGAACATACAGAGATACATAGAGCTTTTGAGAATTCTGTAAGCTACATACTTCGGATTTCCTGCAAGCTAAGTCTGAGAGCTTCCCTCTTCAGAAAACACTCTCTCTGAAGCTCTCCAAGAAGTCTTATGTAGGGTTAGGGTTACAATTGTAATTGATTATTTTCTTTAAGTCCCCCTTGTTTTTCAGATAGGATTTCAGTCTCATCTCTGATTAGTTAAATCCTTCTGAAGTCTGTGTTTGTTCTCAGTCCTGAGGCAAACACACAAGTCTTTTTATTCTCTTGTGTATTCTGTGCAGAAGACTATTTCTGTATTTTCCCCTCTGTGAAGGAAGGCCTTGTGAAGGCAGGTTTGTACCCCTGTTCAAAGAAGGTTTGCTTGGGAGCAAGTGGGTTTGTAATTCCTCTCAAGGGTGAGAGAAGGCCAATTCATTGGCAGTTAGTGGAAATCTCAAGTGGTTGGCTTGAGGACTGGACGTAGGACTTCCTAGTTAGAAGGGCCGAACCAGGATAAATTTTTGTGCATATTTGTGTGATTGTTTCCGCCTAGTTCACACTTGAATCAAACACACACACTAAGTACTAACGAATCTATTTAGTGTTGTCCATTTCAGAAGAAATTTTTTAAAAGCCAAGAAGTCTTATTCACCCCCCTCTAGGATATCTAGTGTGCCATTTCGATCCAATACTTGAATTCTCAGAATATCCCAGAAAGATGCCTATATCACTTTCTTTTCAAATTTATCTAGATCATGCTTATCATTGTTGTGGATGAAGACTTTACTTCCAAAAACTCTAAAATAAGCAATGTGAGGCTTCTTACCTTTCAAGAGTTCGTAGGAAGTTTTCTTGAGGACAGGTCTTACCATTACCTTGTTGAGAATATAACATGAAGTATTGACTACTTCTGCCCAAATTTTTCTTGGAAGATTGCTTTCAATCAGCAAGGTTCTAGCCATCTCCACCAATGTTCTATTCTTCCTTTCACAATTCCATTTTGTTCAGGGGTTCTTGGAGAAGCAAATTTATGATCAATTCTTTTATTCATGCTAAAATAAAAAAATAAGTTATTGTCAAATTCTCCTCCATGATCAGTAAGAATAGAATGAATTTTATTGATTTTTGCATTTTCAATTTTATCACAAATTCTTTGAAGTTTTGTAAAGTGTCACTCTTGTGAGACAGAAAATACACCCACATAAATCCAGAGAAATCATCTACTATTACAAACCCAAATTTATGTCCACTAAACTGAGTGTCCTAGTAGGACCAAATAAGTCAATGTGCAATAATTCAAAGGGTTTCGAAGTGATCAAGGGTGAAGCAGATTTGAATGACTTCCTAGTTTGTTTACATTGGCACAAGCAGCACATACAATTGCATTTTTCTTTTTCTTCATTTTTGGCAAGACATTCACAAGAGCATATCTTAACAATTTATTCAGAACATTTTCACTTGCTGACCTAACCTTCGATGCCACAATTGAAATAGATCATGCTGGTTGGCAACAAGACAAAGATTTTCATGATGATGATCATTCAAATCAACCAAGTAAACATTATTAATTCTTTGACCAAGAAATTTTATTTTACCATAATCTTTTTCAACAATTTCACAAAATTCAGAATTAAAAATTACCTCAAGGCCTTTGTCACACAGTTCACTGATGCTCAAAAGATTATCATCAAGGCCTTCAACAAGCAAGACATTCTCAATGGAGCTTGAAGGATTCTTACCAATTTTCTTATTCCAATGATTTGTCCTTTGTTCTTACCTCCAAAAATCACTTGTCCACCATCTTCTTCAATCAATGTGGAAAATTTTTCTCTATCTCCAGTCATATGTCTTGAACAGCCCTATCAAGGTACCACTTATCTTTCTCTTGGGCTATAAGACATTTCCGCAAAAAGATTTAGAAAGAGAATTTTGGTACCCAAATTGCTTTGGGTCCCATCAGTTGTTTCAACTCAGCAACAAGATGTTTTGGAATCAAGATTTGCTTTATCTTCTTAGGTTTTGATCTGCATTTATCATCAGTGTGACCAGATTTTTTACAGTTTGTGCACATCATGATCCTTTGTGGTGTGAAACCTTTATTCTTTTTGATGTAGGTTTTGAACCAACTGAAAGGTTTTCATTGTTCTTTGGATTTAATGTTGGTCTAACACTGGATTTTAAATCTTGTTGATTTTTGGCTTGAATTCTTTCATGTTTGAATGTGTTCTAGAGTTTTTTGACCTGACTTTGAATTTTTGTTTTTGAGTTTGCTTGTGATTTTTCTTTGATGTTCTTTTCAGAATTGCCATAGGAAGTGCTTCCTTGAACAAATGAGGTTATCAAGGTTTGTCCAAATTTCTTATTATTTTTAGACTGATAACCTAGGCCATGCTTGGTACGGTTTATCCGAACACCTAAAATAGCATCTAGGTTTTGTTTACCTTTGACAAATTTTGACAAGGTTTCCTTTTTCTCATTCAGTTCTTTCTGGACATCTTTCAGTTCCTCTTGAATTACTTCCTCTTTCTTTTTGAGTTTTTCATTTTCATCTAACAAGATTTTTTTTTCTTTTTCAGTGGACTGACATCTTTCTTTGATGACATCAATTGTTCATTCAAACACTCTTGTTCCTTTTTCATGTTCACAATTTCATCATTCAAAATATTTATTTGTTCAGACTCTTGAGGATTATGCAATATGTTATTTATCTTCTTTTTCAGAGTTTTATTTTCAGATTTCAGTTCACATAACTTTTCAAACAAAACAACATATGCTTTTACCCATTCATCAATTGTAAAGACTTCAAAAGAAGAACTTACCTCAGTGTTTTCTTCATGTCTAGCCATGAGACATGTCACTTCATCCTCATCAGATTCATCTTCTTCCTATTCTTCCTCATCTTCATCAGACCATGTGGCCAGCATTGCCCTTGTCTTCTTGAACATTTGGTTCTTCAATTTCTTCTTCAAATCAGGACACTCCCCTCTCATGTGTCCTGGTTTCCTGCACTCATAACAAATAATATCAGTCTTTTTGTTGGTTTCCATCTTTTTGTTGAAATCATTTTTCTTTAAGACATCATTTTTAAAGAAGGGTTTGAGCTTACCTTTCCCTTTCTTTCTCAGAAATCTTTTGAATTTGCTTGTCAGTAAGGCCAATTCCTCATCATTCTCCTCATCAAAAGACTCATCATTTTCATCAGATTGATTAGAAACAATTTTTGAACTAGATGAAGCTTTTAAAGCAATAGGTTTCTTAGATGTAGTCATATAAGCATTTCTTTTCAAATTTATCTCATATGTCATGACTATTAGCTCATCTAGTTGCATGGTTGACAAATTTTTTGAATCCTCAATTACTGTGGCCTTTGTGTGCCTGGTTGATGGAAGTGATCTAAGAATTTTTCTAAGAAGATCAATATTAGAATAGTCTTTTCCTAGACCTCTAAGACCATTCACCAACAACATGAATCTAGCAAACATCTTAGAGATAGTCTCATCATTCTTCATCCTAAACATTTCATATTCTATGACTAATATACTTGCCTTGGTTTCTCTTACCTCAGAAGTTCCCTCATAGATGAGCTGTAGCTTATCCCACATCTCCTTAGCAGATTTGCATGAAGACACTCTGGAGTACTCCTTTGGATGTATGGCACACTGCATCATGTTCATGGCACTCCAGCTTAGTGTTGATTTCTTGATCTGATCTTTGGTTCATAGGCTTTCATCTTCAGGAAGTTCATCTGGTCCCTTGTCGACAATCTTCCAGAGCTTATAGTCCTGAGCTCTAAAAACACTTGCATCTTATTTTTTCGAATAAGCATAATCAGATCCATCGAAGAAAGGAGGCTAGTAATAGAATGACCCTCATAAACCCCTTGGTGTTTTCCATAGCAATAGACTCTAGATCGTTAGATCAAACACTTAAGTGTAATGAGAACTTGCTCTGATACCAAATGAATTGTTGCGGAAAAACTGCAATGGAGAAATCTAGAAGGGGGGGGGGGGGTGTTATAGATTTCACTATATTTTAAAAACACTTGATCAAGATCATAGATAGATTGGATTGAGAGTGAAATCTAAATATTAATGACAATTCTGAGCGAATTAGACAAGTTGGATGATGAAATTCTAGCGAGCCTATCAGCATCTAACGCAAGAGACAAGCAAACCACAATGACAAGAGATATAGGGTGTTCGGATTACACAATAGTGTATCCTACATCGACCATCCACACACACACACAATTGTGGCTTATCTTGCTAGTTCAGAAAAGTACCACACGCACTATGAGAATTAGAAATCTCAGATTCACCACACACACGAATTAGGCACAAGGACTGTACCATTTTCACAAAGCACACACTCTAGAATGGATTCGAGATGAGGAACCAGACAGAATAGTTGAAAACCAAAGTTCGAAGTATCTAGTTCGAAGGTCCCTGTTTCTGCTTCAATGAAGGGGACCACTCTTCTGCTCTATCTTCGGGAAGAAGAATCTGAAGACATGAATCCTTTCTGTAGATGGATCATCCAAGGTGCACGATGCTTCAATTCCTTCAGATCTGGAAGCACATCGCCAGGTTAAAGTATTCATCTGGAATCGGCTAGAGAACTCTGGATGCTTAGAGAGCAAATGAATGCTTCGATGTTATATCTCTTAAAGCCAAGTGGATAAGGGGCTTTCATAGTCCCAAGGGTCCACAAAATATGTTGGGATCTGGGGGCACGGAAATTCCGCTCAAAAAGGCCCTAGCAAAAACATCCACGTGTCTCAGCAATTTGGATTCTGTAAAAAATTCGAACTGTGTCGATACTACACACAGATGTGTCAACACACCAAGCATCAGCCTCAAACTGATCTTCCTAGGACAGTATACAAGTGTCGACACACAGTTGGACTATGTCGACACCACTGGGCACTTGCTGAAATCATGGTTCTGGGACAGTGAACTAGTGTCGACACACAGCTGGACTGTGTCGACACCACTGGACATGTCTTCTCTCTTTTGCTTGAGCTACACATGGAAAAACAATGTGAGGTTTAAATAAAATAAGATCAACATAATTTCCACATATTTATGAATCATATTTATGCTTCATCAAAAAAAGAGATCTAATATAGAGAGTCATGTAAAGTCGGAGAAGTAATAGCACAAGTAACGTGGTTCAAATAGCAGATGAATCAAGTATAGCACGATGGATATGGTTATAGTCACGACACGAGAGAAAATGATAACAACACAATAACGAGTTAACAACATTGTCAGTAATAGCAAGCAAATGTATAGTAAGGAGAGTATAGTCATGGCCATGTATAGAGTAAATTGCACTTTGATTAATTTTCATCAATCGAAATAGTATAACACTTTTGATTAACTTTCGTCAATCGAGATAGTAATGACACTTTGGTTATCCATAGATAGCTGAGAGAAATATAGCACTTTTATTGTCAATAGACAACGAGAGAGTATAGAACTTTGAATGCAATTAAGTCACGAAAGAACGCAATAACTCAAGATAGCAATTATCAAGTAGAGCAAGGAGAGAGTACGACAGTAGTCGCTCAATAACAGGACAGTAGCAGTTCAGTAACAGTCAGTGGTAGTATATTAACAGTGCAGTACGTCTGAACTAACAGACTAACAGTAACATTATAACAGTCATATGTCTAGCTAATTAAGAATAGTCAGTCAGAACTAGTGCAAATGCAGACACCGTCAATAGCCCCTGCAGGTATTTTCGGGTGGCTCTCCACCCCTAGGACTAGATTGGAGCCCCTCAGACACTCTCCGTGCCCTCAACAATATGCATTCAAGTCAGTAGAGTCACAAGACCCATTTTAGCGCTAGACAGTCATGAACAGTTTAAAACAGTAGGAGCCACACAGCTCAAAGGGTACGTAGAGAGTACTAGATGAATAGACGAGATAGACGAGATAGTAGAGTGATCATGAATAGATGAGAGTAGAGTATAGATGAGAGCTAGTGGACATTGCACATGAAACGTCGAGTAACGAGCGATAGTAACAGTTGCACAACACGCGCGCTTGGTGTTGGCAGTCAGGTGGAATTACTACCTTCCATTGGCCATGTTCGTACAGGTCCAGAGGTCCGGCGTGATGAAGATAAGAGCGAACTTCTAATAGCCATTTGGATCATGTTGATCCTAAAGGGTATCATAGGTGTTAGGGTACAACCAGCTCTCGACCATGTGGGAACCATGGACAGAGGAGACTTACAGAGGCCTTGAATAAGGATTCATTAGTCGGCATAAGAAGTATACGACGGAGAGTTTGTCCAAGTCAAGAGAAAATGTATATATAAAACAAGTGCTCGACATTCTAGAGGAATTGTAGAACAGTGGAGCGTCGGTAACGGTGTTCCAAATCATCGCGAGAAAATGTAGACAAGTATATTTAAAATAGGACAATTTAAATATATAATTACCAAATTTTGAAGAGATATTTTCATGCCAAGTTCAGCCATACTTGGATGGTTCAAAGTGTGTGTATATATAAGAGCAATTGTAGATAGAAAGTGGTCATGTGTATGTATTTTAAACACACATAAATGTTCAATTTATGACAAGTATATTTACTGCATGTAAGACTGTTAATAGAGGGTACAAGCACTGTAGAGGGTCAAAGCATCATAAATTATGGGTTTTCAAGCAAAAGTCCCATATCGCGATGTACCCTAGTAAGGGTCGCGACGGGGTGCGAACAGATCACGATAGGGGGTGACACAGGAAGCGACAATCGTTCAGGACAGGTTCAGAGATCACGACGGTAGAGCCTGTCGCGTTCAGAATGCGACGGATATTATTGTCGCGACAAGACCTCAGAACGCGGCCTATTGGCCGTCGTGTTCACAGGATCTGCACCTGAGTACGATAGGGAAAGGCAGGGCATTGGATTGCTGGCTAGATTGCCTTGTTTTGACACCGGGTGCTTCAAAAATTCCTAATTAATTGCCCAAGCAATGAAAATCACGAAACTAGTTCCAAACGAATCTAGACATGTATAGTATTCTTAGTAATTAGGAATTGAATAGTAGACATGGTCTCGACATGAATCAAAAGGTTTATTTACAAGGTGCATGGTATAGTACGTATTGGAGATCCATGAATTAATTCGCAAGGTAGGATGGATGAAAATTAGGGCTTTCAAGGGCAAAAGATTCCTAATAATTAAAGTATCTTCAATAAAAATTCGAGGCATGAATAGAGTATCCAAGGAGATTGAATTAAACATGAAGGTTCGGGGTCAAGAGGTTTGCAGACTTCAAAATTCAATAGAAAAGATTGAGTCCACGAAAAATTATGAAACGAAAGGGGTTTTGTTCCTGATGCATGGAACAATCTACAGACGATTTAATTTGATTTTGCTCTTGAGAATGCCTACCTTGACTCGATTTCCTATCTAGGGCTAGAGCATGAAGAACTTGGGTAGAAGCTTTGAGAGATCCTCTCCCCACGAATTCTCCTCCTCCTTGACCTCACCTCTTGGTCCAGCACCCTTGGCAATGAGATAGGCCGACCATGGGGTTTAGGAGAGTATTTATGCTTCCTATGTTTCTATTTCCCATTAGGACCTTAACTCCTTAAATTTTGGGATTTCCTATTTCTTTCACACCTTTCCATGCTTCCAATTTGGGTTAGGTTGGATCTAAATTCATGGCCAAGCAATTAGGGTAGGTTTAGAGTATTTCTTTTTACTTATTTTTAATACTTTAATACTCCTTTTCTATTTAGGTAATATTTAAGTTACGAATTTAGGGTATTTCCTATTATTCCTCTTTTAAAATCCTTATTTTGGCCTAATAAATTCTAGAGGTCCATTTAACAAGCCCATTCTTATGGAATTTAACTTAGGAGAATTCTCCATTTTAAAATACGAAAAAAATAGAATTTCAGAATTTATTATATTTTTCTTACTTCTATTTATTCATGGGCATGAGAAGTCGATTGGTCTATTCTGATAATGGGTAAACATTTCATAATGTTGGAAGTCCCTCATTTGTCGTTAAATTTATGGGCGGTTATTTTTCCGTGTTAACGGTTTTCCGACTTAGTTTCCTAATTTGGATAATTAGTCACATTGTGACACATACACTTGGCCAATCAGATTTTTCGTTGTTTGAATTTCTTAGTAGAACACTTAGGAATAATGTCTGGGGTTGATTTATAATTTTTAAGGAACGTTTCCATTGTATTCTTGCACATACGACAGTGGTACGTATGTTCTATTATTTCGATTTAAAGAAATTATTATTTTGAATTTTCTAAATATTAAAATTTCCGGGTTGCTACATCCTCCCCCACTTAAAAAGAATTTGGTCCCCAAATTCAAGGATATGATACGACTACCAATTATTATGGATATTTCATTCCATCACCTCCCCACTTAGGGCTTTGCTATCGCGAAAATAATATGAACTTAACTAAGGTTTAGTGATGATACCTTGTCCACCTTCATTGACATGATTTATATCCACAAGGGCTTGTAATCGTCCTTGGCATGGAGTTTTGGTTCTTCTTTGTTGGACAATCGATGACTTGATGTTGTTGATTTTCACAACACAAGCATCTGCCCAATCTCTTCCGACAGTTATCAACCTGATACTCTGGATTTTCACAAAATTTGCAGACTTCCTTCCGCTTCAACTTCCCCTTTCATTCTCGTGCTATCTACTATATTCTTCCTTTATTATCATTGGAATGAGTAGCACATTCCCTTTTTAACACCTTCTTCTTATATATATTTTTCAGAAGTTCGATGGTGTCCTATACTAATTGAGCTCTCATACCATGACTGAATATACTTCAATGTCTAGTGGAGCTCACATTTCCCAGTACACAGGTCTCAACCCTTCTAAGAATCTCTTTGCCTTCATCTTTTCCGTACTCCCAATGTTGTGCATACTGTGCTAGTCTTTCAAATTGTGTTTCATATTCTTCTACAGACTCATTCGTTGTTTTAAATTGGCGAATTCATTTGCCTTCTTCTCACGAATCATTTGGAAAAATATTTGGTGTAGAAGAGTTCTAAAATTTCATCCCACTCTATGTTGATGTTGAGTAATTGTCGACTGGTAGCTTCCCACCAGGCCTCTAGCATCGCGGTCCAACTGGAAGGTTGCCAGAAGGACTTTCTCCTGCTCTGAACATTGCATAACTCTAAAGATTCATTCCATCGCCTTCACCCAATTTTCAACTTCGTCGGGATCCGGAGTTCCGTAAACCTAGGGGGATTTATTCGTTGAAAGTTCCCATAAAGTCTCCTGCCCCATTTCTTTGCTCCTGCTTGAATCATGTTGTTAAGGGCTTGAGTTAACCCTTGTACAGTCTGTTGTAATTCGTGCATTTGTGCATGCTCGCCAGCCATCTCCTCTAGTTCTTATAAACAATAATACTTATTATTTCTTTGTAAACTTAGGGTGCTTATACATATAGTTAAGCTCTTAGCATAACCCCAGGCTTTACCCAATCTTTGACGTAGGTATGGTGATTGACTTAGGCACGATCATGACAGGTCACCTAGAACATCCCTAGACTTCAAATATTCTAATAAGGACATTCTAGGCTCTGATACCAACTGTCACCCCCTCAAATGCAGCGGAATAAATCGGAGGAAACGTGAGCAATGAGTATGGTAACGTAAATTGCGCATACAGACGCAAACATCAGAGCATCTAATGATATATTGGAATAACTCTTGATTTCATTATAAATCACTAAGATTATTACAACCACTAATTTGGAGCCATGCACAAGGCTCATTGACATCACTACATTGAAAAGAATCTAAAGCACTAACTACTAACTCCATTGTGCTAGGGTGACTTCATCAATTGACTCCAGGTTGGTCATCACTCTGGTTCTGTCCCATTGATGTGTGTAACGTCATTGTCTAACTTACCTGAGACACAAAAATAATACGAAGGGTGAGCGATAACGCCCAATAGCACTTAATCTCAATAGTCAAGCAGCTTTAAATGATTAATGCTTTAAATGGTAGAGTATCTAATGATAGAGGGAGTCATGTAAAGTCGAGAAAGTAATAGCACAAGTACATGGTTCAAATAGCAGATGAATCAGTATAGCACGACGGATATGGTTAAAGTCACAAACGAGAGCAAACGATAACAACACATAACTAGTAATGACATTGTCAAGTAATAGCAAGCTCATGTATAGTAGGAGAGATATAGTATTGGCCATGTAGAGAGTAATTGCATTTGATTGATTTTCATCAATCAAAATAGTATAGCACTTTTGATTAACTATTGTCAATCGAGATAGTATGGCTTTGGTTATCCGTAGATAGCCGAGAGAAATATAGCACTTTTATTGTCAATAGACAACGAGAGAGTATAGCACTTTGAATGCGATTAAGTCCGAAGAACACAATAACTTAAGATAGCAAGTATCATGTAGAGCAAGGAGAGAGTACGACAGTAGTCGCTCAATAACAGGACAGTAGGTGTTCAGTAATAGTCAGTGGTAGTACAGTAATAGTGCAGTACGTCTGAACTAACAGACTAACAGTAACAGTATAACAGTCAATGTCTAGCTAATTCAGAACAGTCATAAGAACCAGTGCAAATGCAGACACCATCTGTGATACCCGAATTTTATTTAATTTTATATTGTGCATGTGTATTACTTGTTGTGTATATACCATGTGTATTCAATTTTGCATATTACAATTTCTATACTTCTCATGAGCATATGCATGTATATATTAAATTTTATGTGAGAATACACAATTAGTTAATTTGTGCATATTATGTTTAATAAAATCCTAGGCATATTATACTTAAGTATATTGTGCATGTTTAATCTAATTATTGATATGCATGTTGTATTTATCTATTTCATGCATAATGTACATACTATGTTGTATACGTGTGTAATATATTTATACGATTATGTAACTATTGTTAACTACCTGTAAGTACTGTGAGTTATTTCGTACACTTGTATATATAATTATATATACATATATAATGTACAAGCATTATCTAGCTATCAATGTATGTAATATATTATAAATCCCATGCATATTGTATGTGTTGTGCATATAGTAAGAAGTTTATTATAATACATCTGTAAGCAATTGTGAGTTATTTTCGTGCATGCATATATTTAAATGGCATGTATTATTTAATTATTGATATGCCTATTATATTAATCATTCCCATGCATGTTGTAGGTAACCATGATGTGTATATGTATACATACATATGCTAATCTTGTTCAAATGATATCTATCTAATTTTAAGCATGTTAATTGTTTATGATGTGTAGGGTACTTGAATAATAATGTGCATGTAGTATGTAACTAATGATGAGCACATTGCATTTAGATGTTCATGCATGATGCATGTAATTATGTAGTGTATATGCATATATGTATATATGTATGTTATTTGTGCATATTATCTTTAATTAAGATTAGTGCATGTTATATTTAAATAAATAACATCTAATGCATGTAATTTATATGATGAATGCATATATATTTATTTACACACATACTACATTGTTGGAGCATGAATGTATGTTTAATTGGATGCAAGTTTGTGTTCGGGCTGTATGCACAGTTGGCAGCCACCACTGTGTCGCTGACTTCTGGCTTGAGTTGACTACAACCGATGTGGAAGTCACTACAAGTTGACTACAACCGATGTGGACGTCAACTTCAAGTTGACTACAACCGATGTGGACGTCATATCCCTCCTGCATAACGGTTTCAGATTTGTTAACGTCCGCGTTTTGGCCAAGTTCAGTTTAGGAAACCCATCTAAAGTCATGGGAAACCTACCCTATTGCGTACCCCAAACCCAAGTCTATAAAACACTCACCTTAGGGCGAGGGGAAGTCTTTTTAGCATTGGTGAAACCCTAGCACCGTAGTGGAGAAGAGTTGATCTTTGGAGGGCCGGATTTGGTGACTGGAAGGTTTTCTCTCGGATCTACAACAACTGGGAGACAACCTACAATATAAGAAGCACTCCCAACTCCGAGGAACATCTACATCAACAGAAGAACCAGATCTAAGGGAGTTTCGAGCACCCTCTTACTCTGGCCGAGGAGGGCTTCACCAACAAATATTGATCTTCTAAGATTTTATTGAAAGCAAGTAAATATAGATATCAATCTTACACATGTCTCTAGGTCCAAGAATTTTTACGGATTTTTCCTCGAGTCCTGGAACCCCAAATTCCCCTTGTATGTGTGTGTTGTCTATGTAGTTGTTTGCAAGATGTTGGCGGCAACATCTGCGGCAGTCAAGTTCCTGGGTTGGCAGCTAGGGATGGTGCAGTTGAAAGTAGACGGCCACATCCCTTGTAGTCAAGTTCTTCAGTGTCCTGAAATTGCACTGTTTGATCTTCTTAAGCTGTTTATTTGATTTCCGGGTACGTACATGCTGCAAATTTTATGTGTGGTCAATAACAGTCAATAGGTGGTATCATGAGGGCAAAATGAATTTCTGTAATTATTCCTATTTATTAAATTCCTATAACTAGATAGTGAGTATGAAATGACCATGATAATTACTGATTAATTAGATCCAGTGCATGTTTGGGTTTTATAATTTTTTCATGTTAGTATGATGACTTTTCTCATGTTTTGAAATTGTTAGATAATTTGTTTTTACTGTGAAGTCTAATTAGTGATTTCTTGAGTAATATGACAAAATTTTGATTTTATTGTTCGAAAATCTAGAAAATTGTATATGTGATATTTTTACTGTTAATCCTTGAGATAAAAATTTAGAACTAATTTGATGACAGAAAGTGTAATTATTAGTTAAACCATGGGAATTATTCATATTTCATATGTTAAATCTAATCTTGTGTAATTCAGTATTTATAGAACGTCTAGGACTGAATTATGAGTTATTTTATCACTGCAAATATTGGTATCATGTTAGACTAATTAAGCATGTGCAATTGTTAAATAATGCATGTAAAGTGATAAATAGTATAAGTGAATATGTGAATAAGGTGAGAAATGTGATAAAGTGAATGTGTAATAATTGGGCCGAGATTGACACTGCTACCCTAGAGTTCGAGAGCTGTACTATAGAAAAGTCCCTATGGAAGGCTCAACGTTGTGAAAAGTATATCCTAAGGGCATTAGGATGAAAACCTGGAGGTGGACAAGTACCACTGGATAGGGTGGAGAGGGTTCTCCTAGTCTGCGCAGTTACCAAGATTCGCCACTACATTGCCTAGGTGGTGTATGTGATTATGAGATGCGATGTGATTTTCTATGAGATGAGCTATGTGCTATTTGATATGGGTGCGTGCATCCTCTAGTAACTGGTTAGGACTATGTGTCAAGGCAATTTAGCAATATAATATGAATGAAGAGTAAGATAATACGTGAATGTGGCATGTGATGAGTGCAAATGATATATATGTAATAAATGAAAGTGTAAGAATAAACAATGCGAAGAATGTGTGAAAAGATATGTAAGGGAGAGTGAATATGAATGAGAGTGTGATTTCATGTGAACCAATATAATTGTGCAAATGTTTATATTTCATGTATTAATACTTCAAATGCAATACCATGTTTACTATCATGTCATGTCTTTTATTAATCTTCATATAATAAAGTATGTGATTATGCAACGTAAAGATGAACATGTAGAATTGCTAAATGAATAATATTATGTATGAATAAATCTAATTCCATGTAATTGAGTTTAATTCATGTCAAACAGCAAGTAAAGTGTGTGTATGAATGTGATAATAGATGTAATAATGTTTAGGTTCCATACTAGATGTAATGTTCAATTATTATAAAGTTCCATGCTATAAGTGCTTATTGATGACAAACACTTGACTATGTTTTAATTCTTCAAATCATGTTATAAAATGTGAAACCATGTGTAATGAGAGTTATTTATGTGCACTTAAATAAAATGTGCAATTAATATGAAAAGTGCATGTGAAAGGTGAATAGTTATCATGCTTGGTGTTTATTACTTTGTGTTTAATCTATGCTCTAGTTTGTAGAAATGTATCATGAATGGATAATGTTTGGATGTATAAATTATGCTACATGTTAGGTGTGGAAGACATGTATATGTGTATGTTAGTATCCATGATCTAGAGTGAGTACATGTTAATCTAAAGCATATTTAAGTGTTCTAGAATTGTTGATGATTGTTTAAAGCAGTGTCATGTAATGCCTTTATTGTGAAAAGATAGTATGTGTTTTCTCCATTATGTAATAGTTAACATGTGTGTGATATGTAAAGTTTAGTCTTTTGTTTGCTTGCTGAGTCTTTAGACTCACTCTTGCTTCGGTGTACAGGTGAGACATGTGTTCTCATTTTGGAGGAAGGCATAGCGAAGGACGATATCTTGGAGGAGTAGCTTTTGGGGAGTGCTTAGTAGTTGTACTTTTCCCTTTCATAGCATAAAAAGATGTTAATTGCATGGACAATATTTGGACAATGTAGCTCTTTTATATTTGTATTAATGTGAACATTGTCTTTACTTTTCTTACTATAGACGATGGAATGTTGATGGGTGATGGAATAAAGTTAGTTTATTTTTTTTTATTTCCTTCTGTAATCATATGTATTCATGTACATATTAACCTATCGGCTAGTGTTGGGTCATTATCCCACCTGTAATGACCCTCTTTGTACTCATAGGGATTGGTATAATCGTACCGGTATGAGGAGGTCGTTACACCGTCAATAGACCCTGCAGGTATTTTCGGGTGGCTCTCCGCCCCCAGGACTAGATTGGAGCCCCTCGACACTCTCCGTGCCCTCAACATATGCATTCAAGTCATAGAGTGACAAGACCCATTTAGCGCTAGATAGTCATGAACAGTTCAAAACAGTAGGAGCCACACAGCTCAAAGGTTACCAAGAGAGTACTAGATTAATAGACGAGATAGACGAGAGAGTAGAGTGATCATGAATAGATGATAGTAGAGTATATATGAGAGCTAGTGGAAATTGCACATGAAACGTCGAGTAACGAGCAATAGTACAGTTGCACAACATGCGCACTTGGTGTGGCAGTCAGGTGGAATTCACTACTCTTCCACTGGCCATGTTGCGCACAGGTCCAGAGGTCCGGCGTGATTCAAGATAAGAGCGAACTTCTAATAGCCATTTGGATCATGTTGATCCCTAAAGGTATCATAGGTGTTAGGGTACAACCAGCTCCTCGACCATGAGGGAACCCATGGACAGAGGAGACTTACGGAGGCCTTAAATAAGGATTCACTAGTCCGGCAGAAGGTGTATCCGATGGAGAGTTCATCCAAGTCAAGAGAAAGTGTATATATAAAAACAAGTGCTCGACGTTCTAGAGGAATTATAGAACAGTGGAGTCAGAACGGTGTTCCAAATCATCGCGAGAAAATGTAGATAGTATATTAAAATAGGATAATTTAAATATATAATTACCAAATGTTTAAGAGATATTTTCATGCCAAGTTCAGTCATATTTGGATGGTTCAAAGTGTGTGTATGTAAGAGAAATTGTAGATAGAAAGTGGTCATGTGTATGTATTTTAAACACACATAAATCTTCATTTTATGACAAGTATATTTACTGTGTGTAGATTGTTAATAGAGGGTACAAGCACTGTAGAGGCATCACAAATTATGTGTTTTCAAGCAAAAATCCTAGATCGCGACATACGCTAGGTCGCGACGGGGTCCGAACAGATCGCGATAGGGGGTTACACAAAAAGCAACAGGTCTTTCAGGACAGGTTCACAAATCGCGACGGCAGAGCCTGTCGCGTTTAGAACACGACGGATACTGTTGTCGTGACAAGACCTCAGAACGTGGCCTATCGGGCCGTCCCGTTCACAGGGTTTGCGCTTGCATACGACAGGGAAAAGGGCAGAGCATTGGATTACGGACCAGATTGCCTTGTTTTGACACAGGGTGCTTCAAAAATTCCTAACTAATTGCACAAGCGATGAAAAATCACGAAACTAGTTCCAAACGAATGTAGACATGCAGTAGTATTCTCAGTAATTATGAATTGACTAGTAGACATGGTCTCGACATGAATCAAATAGGTTTATTTACAATGTGCATGGTACAATACACAGTGGAGATCCATGAATTAATTTGCAAGGTAGGATGGATGAAAATAACGGCTTTTAGGGGTGAAAGATTCCTAACAATCATCATTATCTTCAATAAAATTTTGAGGCATGAGATAGAGTATCCAAGGAGATATGAATTAAACATGAAGGTTTGGGGTCAAGATGTAACAACCCTCCTTATATCGATACGGATATACCATCCCATATCGATATAGAGGGCATCGCTACAGTGGGACATTTACCCAACACATATTCAATAGGCTGAGATGTACACAAATATAAACAATTGACAGCGAAATAGAAAGAACTGGAAATAAATCTCTTATTCCATCATCCACATTTATACATAGTCTATATAGTACAAAAGAACTAAAGTTCTCATAACTAAAATTTAAATCAAATACATTGTCCACAACTTGCAGCTAAATAATTACATGAATTCAATGTAGTACAAGTCCTCCTTTATTACATACTATGAAAAGGAAATACAACAAAGTAAATCTCCGCAAGCAATCTCCTACTCTCGCTCCGAGTCACTCCGAACTAACTCCTTAGATGAAGTAGAGACACCTGCACCTATACGCCGAAGCAAGAATGAGTCCAAAGACTCGGCAAGTAACTTCCCATACATAAGCATACATAGATCACATGTCATTTTACTCTTTAACAATTTCACAGGTACATGAACATGGATTTAAACAATCTAAAAAAAAACTAACATGATACTTCTATCAATTTTCATGACATATAGTACAAGGTTTATGTTCATATCACAGTAATAAACCTATCACATGCTTTCTACACAATTTTTGACATGCTATCTAAATTCACATTCATGTTGTATCATAATGGCAATTAAACATGGAGTTTTACACATAAAGGAAGAATGTTCCTAACATGGATTCTATGTACTTTTCCACATGCATATCACTTTTATAAACACATTAAGCTTGCTGTTTTGACAAAATTTTAGCACATTTATAAACAAATTTACAGTTTCACATGTCAACACATTAATTCCATATCCATATGCTTACTTACTCATTTACACAATTTATACATTCACTTATCACATAAACACAATTTCGCATTGTTATCATTATATGCCGTGACACATAGTCCGAACCACCTCTAGAAGGACACACACTTATCACATCACACACATATCTATCACCTAGGCATTACAGTGATAAATCTTAGTTACTGCGTAGAATCGGGAGAAGCACTCTCCACCCTAACCAGCGGTACTTGTCCGCCTCCAGGATTTTATCCCAATGCCCATGGGATTTCACTTACTCATATGAACGTTCCTGTAGGGACTTTACTATAGTACAGCTCCTTAGCCCTCTAAGGTAGCAGTGTCACCTATGGCACATTTACATATTTTCCATTCTTAAACACACATTATTTGCATACCATTTAACACATTAATTCTATATTCACCTATTTGCACATGATTCAGGTTACCTAACATGGTACTACTGTTTACAGAGTTAAATAGTTACAACATAATCCAATTCATGCTGAAATCATCTAATAGTTTCTAATTACTGTAAGCATGCTTTAACTAGTCATTTTATCATGAAATACTGAATTCAGTACCTAATGTTATCCAATTTACATGAAATTTTAACCACAGATCGTTTACAGATAAAACATCATCCATACAAATTTTCATATTTTTTGGAGTCATATAGAATTTATGATAAATAAAATATGCATTCTATCTAATTTATGAAGTCATCAATTAAGCATGGTACACAATGCCAAATACATATTCCTCTATTCTAAAACTTGTATACAACAGTCATGATACTACATACAATTCTTGAGAATTAATTTGGCATCATACAATTTATTGGAGATTTAAAACTAATCGTGCATACTTATTTTACAGTTCAGAAATTATAATTATTTACATGGACATCAGAAAATTTCCTAACTCTCATGGTATAAACTGACATCTATACACATCATACAGAAATTCTATGACACTCAATTTCCACATGAATCACATAAACATAAATTTACAATATTAAAACCCTATCTGACAGTTAATTCAGAGAATTTAATAAATAAACAATCAACGAAATTTCACAGAAATTTTACAACATGATTCACTAGATGTATTACGCAACATATAAAATTTACAGTATATCCTCATGCGCAAAAATCCAGAAAATAATTTATAAAGGGCAGACAGACATACTGTCCCTGCCTGAAGAACTCAACGGCACACAGGTGGCCGCCTACCAGTTAACGACAACAAAGGCCGCTGCCAACTTTAGATATTAATGGCATCAAAGCCTGCCGTTAAGTTCTTGTCTGCAGAAAAACAGATAGAACTCACAAAAATCGAAGAGAAAGGGGGTTCCAGGACACGAATAAAATCCGTAAAATTTCCTAGGACCTACTAGATGTATGTTTGGGTAATGTAGAGGGTTTGCTTGCCTTTAGAAAAATCCACAAACGACAAATCAAGCGGGTGAAGCCCTCCTCGGCCTGAGCCAAAGAGTCTTCAAATCTCCTCTAATCCGAGTTCTGTGTTGATGCAGACAGCCACCCAATGTCGAAGAAGCCTTCCCTTATGCTTAGACTCCCCTCCAGTCATAGAAGATCGCCGGAAGGAGTCACCAATCGCCAGATCTCAGAGCTCAAAGATCGGGTTTCGCACAGAAGGATACTAGGGTTTTGACAGAAGCCAAAAGGGTCGATCCGACCGCAAAAGGGTGGTTTTTATAGAACCTCGGGGTCTTGGGTATGCGTAGGCAGAGAGGGATGACCGTTGGCGACGATTTCCAAAAAAGGGCCGATAAAATCGCAAGCATTTCAGGATCTGAAGTGCAACCAGATCTGGGTTTTATACGTCAACATCAATGGCCACCTATATGAGGTTGTCATCCATTGATATGGCCACTGACCTCAACTCAACGTCAACTCATGTTGACGCCAAATGACATTTCGGCCAGAACTTAAAAATGCATAAAACCATATATTTACACAATGCAAATTCATGTAATATGCAATATACACATTAGAAAATGAATACCATTCATACAATGTAAATGAATATATATACAATAGATATACATATTTATATATTTACAACAATACATCAAATAGTTTATTTATATACACATGCATATGCCTACACATACAACATCCATTTCTCACACAATCAAACTCTTATATAAGAGAGAGTAAAATTCTAGGGCCTTACACAAGAGGTTTGCAGGACATCAAATTCAATAAGAAAGATTGAGCACACGAAAAATTATGAAACAAAAGGGGTTTATTCCTGATGCATGGAACAATCTACAGACGGATTTAATTTGATTTTTCTTGTGAGAATGCCTACCTTGACTCGATTTCCTCTTCTAGGTCTAGAACATGAAGACTAAGTAGAAGCTTTGAGAGATCCTCTCCCCTCGAATTCACCTCCTCCTTGGCCTCTCCTCCTGGTCTAGCAACCCTTAGTAAAGAGCTAGGGCCGGCCATGGGGATTTAGGAGAGTATTTATGCTTCCTATGTTTCTATTCCCATTAGGACTCTAACTCCTATTAAATTTCGGGATTTCCTATTTCTTTCACACATTCCATGCTTGCCAACTCCAATTTGGGTTAGGTTGGGTTCTAAATTCGTGGCCAAGAATTAGGGTAGGTTTAGGAATCCAATTCCAACACAAACTACTTATTTTAATACTTTGATACCCCTTTTCTATTTAGGTAATATTTAAGTTACAAATTTAGGGTATTTTCCTATTATTCCTCTTTTAAAAATCCTTATTTTGGCCCAATAAATTGTAGAGGGTCCATTTAACAAAGCCCATTCTTAATGGAATTTAACTTAGGAGAATTCTCCATTTTAAATAGGGAAATAATAGAATTTCAGAATTTATTCTATTTTTCTTACTTCAATTTATTCATGGGCCATGAGAGGTCCATTGGTCCAATTCCGATAATGGGTAATCATTTCATGATGTTGGAAGTCTCTCCGACATGTTTGTTTAATTGATGGGCGCATTATTTTTCCATGTTAACAGTTTTCCGACATAGTTTCCTAATTTGGATAATTAGTTACATTGTGACATACACTTGGCCAATCGAATTTTTTGTTACTTGAATTTCTTAGTAGAACACTTAGGAATAATTTCTGGGGTTGATTTATAAATTTTAAGGAGATTTTCCTATGTGCTCTTGCATATACGATAGTGGTACATATGTTTCTATTATTTCGATTTAAATAAATTATTATTTTGAATTCTTTTAAATATTAAATTTTCTGGGTTGCTACATCCTCCCCCACTTAAAAAGAATTTGGTCTCCAAATTCATAGGATATGATATGACTACTAATTTATTATGGATATTTCATTCCATCACCTCCCTTACTTAAGACTTTGCTATCGCGAAAATAATATGAACTTAACTGAGGGTTTAGTGATGATATCTTGTCCACCTTCATTAGCATGATCTAAATCCACAAGGGCTTGTAATCGCCCTTGGCATGGAGTTTGGTTCTTCTTTGTTGGACAATCGATGACTCGATGTTGTTGATTTTCATAATGCACTCATCTGGCCCAATCTTTTCCAACAATTATCAACCTGATGCCCTGGCTTTTCACAAAATTCGTAGACTTCCTTCCGCTTCACTTCCCCTTTCATTATCTTGATATCTACCATATTTCTTCCTTTATTATCATTGGAATGAGTAGCACATTCCCTTTTCAACACCTTCTTCTTGTAGATCTTTTCTAGAACTTCCATGGTGTCCTCTACTAATTGAGCTCTCAATACCATGACTGAATATACTTTAATGACTAGTGGAGCAAACTTTTCCCAGTACACAAGTCTCAACCCTTCTAAGAATCTCTTTGCCTTCATCTTTTCCGTACTCACCAAATGTGGTGCATACTGTGCTAGTCTTTCAAATTGCGCTTCATATTCTGCTACAGACATCATTCATTGTTTTAAATTGGCGAATTCATTTGCCTTCTTCTCACGAATCCACTCTAAAGAATATTTGGTGCTGAAGAGTTCTAAAAATTCATCCCACTCTATGTTGATGTTGAGTAATTGTCGACTGGCTCCTTCCCACCAGGCTCTAGCATCGCGGTCCAACTGGAAGGTTGCCAGAAGGACTTTCTCCTACTCTGAACATTGCATAACTCTAAATATTCGATCCATCGCCTTCACCCAATTTTCAGCTTCGTCGGGATCCGAAGTTCCATTAAACCTAAGGGGATTTATTCGTTGAAAGTTCCCATATAAGTCTTCTGCCCCATTTCTTGCTCCTGCTTGAATCACGTTGTTAAGGGCTTGAGTTAACCCTTGTACAGTCTGTTGTAATTCGTGCATTTATGCATGCTCGCCAGCTATCTCCTCTAGTTCCTGTGAGCAATAATACTTATTAATTTCTTCTTAAACTTAGGGTGCTTATACATATAGTTAAGCTCCCAACATAACCCCAAGCTTTACCCAATCTCTCACATAGGTATGGTGGTTGACTTAGGCACGGTCATGGCAGTTCACCTAGAACATCCCTGGACTTAAATATCCTAATAAGGACATCCTAGGCTCTGATACCAACTGTCACGCCCCTCCAATTTAGCAATGGAATAAATCAGAGGGAAACGTGAGCAACGAGTATGGTGACGTCAGAGCATCTAATGAAATAATTAGAATAACTCTTGATTTCATTATAAAATCACTAAGACTATTACAACCACTAATTTGGAGCAATGCACAAGACTCATTGACATGACTACATTGAAAAGAAATCTAAAGCAATAACTACTAGATTCCATTGTGCTAGGGTGACTTCATCACTGACTCCAGGTTGCTCATCACTCTGGTCTTGTCCCATTGATGTGTGTAACGTCATTGTACGACTTACGTGAGACATAATAACAATAACGAAGGGTGAGCGATAACGCTCAGTAAGACTTAAATCTCAATAGCCAAGCAGGCTTTAAATGATTAATATTTTAAATGGCATAGTAACTAATGATAGAGAGAGTCATGTAAAGTCGAGAAAGTAATAGCACAAGTAACATGGTTCAAATAGCAGATAAATCAAGTATAGCACGATGGATATGGTTAAAGTCACGACACGAGAGCAAACGATAAGAACACAATAACGAGTAACGACATTGTCAAGTAATAGCAAGCAACATCTATAGTAAGGAGAGATATAGTAACTGGCCATTTAGAAAGTAAATTGCACTTTGATTGATTTTCATCATCGGAATAGTATAGCACTTTTGATTAACTTTCGTCAATCGAGATAGTAATGGCACTTTGGTTATCGGTAGATAGTCGAGAGAAATATAGCACTTTTATTGTCAATAGACAACGAGAGAGTATAGCACTTTTATTGTCAATAAACAACGAGAGAGTATAGCACTTTTATTGTGAATAGACAACGAGAGAGTATAGCACTTTGAATGTGATTAAGTCACGAATGAACACAATAACTCAAGATAGCAAGTATCAAGTAGAGCAAGGAGAGAGTATGATAGTAGTCGCTCAATAACAAGATAGTAGCAGTTCAGTAACAGTTAGTGGTAGTACAGTAATAGTGCAGTACGTCTGAACTAACAGACTAATAGTAACAGTATAACAGTCAGATGTCTAGCTAATTCAGAACAGTCAGTCAGAACCGGTGCAAATGCAGACAACGTCAATAGCCCCTATAGGTTTTTTCGGGTGGCTCTCCACCCCCAGGACTAGATTGGAGCCCCTCGGACACTCTCTGTGCCCTCAACAGTATGCATTCAAGTCAGTAGAGTCACAACACCCATTTTAGCACTAGACAGTCATTAACAGTTCAAAACAGTAGGAGCCACACAGCTGAAAGGGTACCAAGAGAGTACTAGATGAATAGACAAGATAGACAAGATAGTAGAGTGATCATGAATAGATGAGAGTAGAGTATAGATGAGAGCTAATGGACAATGCACATGAAACGTCGATTAACGAGCGATAGTAACAACTGCACAACATGCGCACTTGGTGTTGGCAGTCAGATGGAATTCACTACCCTTCCACTGGCTCTGTTACGCACAGGTCCAGAGGTCCGACATGATTCAAGATAAGAGCGAACTTCTAATAGCCGTTTGGATCATGTTGATCCCTAATGGGTACCATATGTGTTAGGGTACAACTAGCTCCTCGACCATGTGGGAACCCATGGACAGAGGAGACTTACGGAGGCCTTGAATAAGGATTCACTAGTCCGGTAGAAGGAGTATTCGATGAAGAGTTCGTCCAAGTCAAGAGAATGTGTATATATAAAAACAAATGCTCAACGTTCTAGAGAAATTCTAGAATAGTGGAGCGTCGGTAACGGTGTTCCAAATCATCGTGAAAAAATGTAGACAAGTATATTTAAAATAGGGCAATTTAAATATATAATTACCAAATGTTTGAAGAGATATTTTCATGCCAAGTTCAGCCATATTTGGATGGTTCAAAGTGTGTGTATGTATAAGAGAAATTGTAGATAGAAAGTGGTCATGTGTATGTATTTTAAACACACATAAATACTCAATTTATGACAAGTATATTTACTACTTGTATGACTGTTAATAGAGGGCACAAGCACTGTAGAGGATCAAAGCATCACAAATTATGGGTTTTCAAGCAAAAGTCCCAGATCGTGATGTACCCTAGTAAGTGTCGCGACGGGGTCCGAATATATTGAGACAGGGGGTTACACAGAATGCGACAGGTTGTTCAGGATAGGTTCACAGATCGAGACGGCAGAGCCTGTCACGTTCAGAACGTGACAGATATTGTTGTCGCAACAAGACCTCAAAACGCGGCCTATCGGGCCATCGCATTCACAGGGTCGGCGCATGAGTACGACAGGGAAAAGGGTAGAGCATTGGATTGCGGGCCAGATTGCCTTATTTTGACACAAGGTGATTCAAAATTCCTAACTAATTGCACAAGAGATGAAAAATCAAGAAACCAATTCCAAACGAATCTAGACATGCAGTAGTATTCTCAGTAATTATGAATTGAATACTAGACATGGTCTTGACATGAATCAAACAGGTTATTTACAAGGTGCATGGTACAATACACAGTGGAGATCCATGAATTAATTCGCAAGTAGGATGGATGAAATTTAGGGCTTTTAGGGGCGAAAGATTCCTAACAATCATCAGTATCTTCACTAAAAATTTCGAGGCATCACATAGAGTATCCAAGGAGATATGAATTAAACATGAAGGTTCGGGCCAAGAGATTTGCATGACTTCAAAATTCAATATAAAGATTGAGTGCACGAAAATATTGAAACGAAAGTGGTTTTGTTTCGGATGCATGGAACAATCTACAGACGAATTTAATTTGATTTTGCTGATGAGAATGCCTACCTTGACTCGATTTCCTCTTCCAGGGCTAGAACATATAGAACTCAGGTAGAAGCTTTGAGAGATCCTCTCACCACGAATTCTCCTCCTCCTTGGCCTCTCCTTTGGTCCAGCAACCCTTGGCAACAAGCTAGGGCTGGCCATGGGGGATTTAGGAGACTATTTATGCTTCCTATGTTTCTATTTCCCATTAGGACTCTAACTCCTATTACATTTCGGGATTTCCTATTTTTTTCACCCTTTCCATGCTTTCCAACTCCAATTTGGGTTAGGTTGGAATCTAAATTCGTGGCCAAGCAATTAGGGTAGGTATAGGAAAATACTCCAATTCCAACACAAACTACTTATTTTAATACTTTAATACGCCTTTCTATTTAGGTAATATTGAAGTTACGAATTTAGAGTATTTTCCTATTATTCCTCTTTTAAAAATCCTTATTTTGCCCCAATAAATCTTAGAGGGTCCATTTAACAAAGCCCATTCTTAATGGAATTTAACTTAGGAGAATTCTCCATTTTAAATAGGGAAATAATATAAATTCAAATTTATTATATTTTTCTTACTTCAATTTATTCATGGGAAATCATTCATGATGTTGGAAGTCTCTCCGACATGTTCGTTTAATGAGCGTATTATTTTTCCGTCTTAACGGTTTTCAGACTTAGTTTCCAAATTTGGATAATTAGTCACATTGTGACGTACACTTGGCCAATCAGATTTTTCGTTGCTTGAATTTCTTAGTAGAACACTTAGGAATAATGTCTAGGGTTGATTTATAATTTTTAAGGAATTTTTCTGATGTATTCTTGCACATACGATAGTGGTACGTATGTTTCTATTATTTTGATTTAAAGAAATTATTATTTCGAATTTTTTTAAATATTAAAATTTTCGGGTTGCTACATCCTCCACCACCTAAAAAGAATTTGATCCCCAAATCATAGGATATGATACGACTATCAATTTATTATGGATATTTCATTCCATCACCTCCCCCACTTAGGGCTTTTCTATCGCGAAAATAATATGAACTTAACTACGGGTTTAGTGATGATACTTTGTCCACCTTCATTGGCACGATTTATATCCACAAGGGCTTGTAATCGTCTTTGGCGTGGAGTTTGGTTCTTCTTTGTTGGACAATCGATGACTCGATATTGTTGATTTTCACAATGCAAGCATCTGCCTAATCTCTTCCAACAGTTATCAACCTGATGCCCTGGCTTCTCACAAAATTCGCAAACTTCCTTCCCCATTCATTCTCTTGTTATCTACTATATTTCTTCCTTTATTATCATTGGAATGAGTAGCACATTCCCTTTTCAACACCTTCTTCTTATGGATCTTTTCAAGAACTTCCATGGTGTCCTCTACTAATTGAGCTCTCAATACCATGACTGAATATACTTCAATGTCTAGTGGAGCCAACTTTTCTCAGTACACAAGTCTCAACCCTTCTAAGAATCTCTTTGCCTTCATCTTTTTCGTACTCACCAAATGTGGTGCATACTGTGCTAGTCTTTCAAATTGCGCTTCATATTCTGCTACAGACATCATTCGTTGTTTTAAATTGGCGAATTCATTTTCCTTCTTCTTACGAATCCTCTCGGAAAATATTTGGTGTTGAAGAGTTCTAAAAATTCATCCCACTCTATATTGATGTTGGGTAATTGTCGGCTGGCAGCTTCCCACTAGGCTCTAGCATCGCGGTCCAACTGGAAGGTTGCGAGAAGGACTTTCTCCTGCTCTGAACATTGCATAACTCTAAAGATTCGTTCCATCGCCTTCACCCAATTTTCAGCTTCGTTGGGATCCGGAGTTCCATTAAACCTAGGGGGATTTATTCATTAAAAGTTCCCATATAAGTCTCTTGCTCCTGCTTGAATCACGTTGTTAAGGGCTTGAGTTAACCCCTGTACAGTCTGTTGTAATTCGTGCATTTGTGCATGCTCGTCTGCCATCACCTCTAGTTCCTGTGAGCAATAATACATATTTTTTTCATAAACATAGGGTGCTTATACATATAGTTGAGCTCCTAGCATAACCCCAAGCTTTACCCAATCTCCGACATAGGTATGGTGGTTGACTTAGGCACGATCATGGCAGTTCACCTAGAACATCCCTAGACTTAAAATATCCTAATAAGAACATCCTAGGCTCTGATACCAACTATCACGCCCCTCCAATTTAGTAGCGGAATAAATCGGAGGGAAACGTGAGCAACGAGTATGGTAATGTAAATTGTGCATACAGACGCAAACATCAGAGAATCTAATGAAATAATTAGAATAACTCTTGATTTCATTATAAAATCACTAAGACTATTACAACCACTAATTTGGAGCAATGCACAAGACTCATTGACATGACTACATTGAAAAGAAATCTAAAGCAATAACTACTAGATTCCATTGTGCTAGGGTGACTTCATCAACTGACTCCAGGTTGCTCATCACTCTGGTCTTGTCCCATTGATGTGTGTAACGTCATTGTACGACTTACGTGAGACATAATAACAAATAACGAAGGGTGAGCGATAACGCTCAGTAAGACTTAAATCTCAATAGCCAAGCAGGCTTTAAATGATTAATATTTTAAATGGCATAGTAACTAATGATAGAGAGAGTCATGTAAAGTCGAGAAAGTAATAGCACAAGTAACATGGTTCAAATAGCAGATAAATCAAGTATAGCACGATGGATATGGTTAAAGTCACGACACGAGAGCAAACGATAACAACACAATAACGAGTAACGACATTGTCAAGTAATAGGAAGCAACATGTATAGTAAGGAGAGATAAAGTAATTGGCCATGTAGAGAGTAAATTGCACTTTGATTAATTTTCATCAATCGAAATAGTATAGCACTTTTGATTAACTTTCGTCAATCGACATAGTAATAGCACTTTGGTTATCCATAAATAGCCGAGAGAAAACATAGCACTTTTTATTGTCAATAGACAAGGAGAGAGTATAGCACTTTGAATGCGATGCGATTAAGTCACGGAAGAATGCAATAACTCAAAATAGCAAGTATCAAGTAGAGCAAGGAGAAAGTACGACAGTAGTCGCTCAGTAATAAGACAGTAGCAATTCAGTAACAGTCAGTGGTAGTATAGTAACAGTGCAGTACGTCTGAACTAACAGACTAACAGTAACAATATAACAGTCAGATGTCTAGCTAATTCAGAACAGTCAGTCAGAACCGATGCAAATGCAGACACCGTCAATAGCCCCTGCATGAATTTTCGTGTGGCTCTCCGCCCCCAGGACTAGATTGGAGCCCCTCGGACACTCTCCGTGTCCTCAGCAGTATGCATTCAAGTCAGTAGAGTCACAAGACCCATTTTAGCGCTAGACAGTCATGAACAGTTCAAACAGTAGGAGCCACACAGCTCAAAGGGTACTAAGGAGTACTAGATGAATAGACGAGATAGTAGAGTAATCATGAATACATAAGAGCTAGTGGACATTACATATGAAACGTCGAGTAACGAACGATAGTAATAGTTGCACAACACGCACACTTGGTGTTGGCAGTCAGGTGGAATTCACTACCCTTCCACTGACCATGTTACGCACAGGTCTAGAGGTCCGGCGTGATTCAAGATAAGAGCGAACTTCTAATGGCCGTTTGGATCATGTTGATCCCTAAAGGGTATCATAGGTGTTAGGGTACAACCAGCTCCTCGACCATGTAGGAACCCATGGATAGAGGAGACTTACGGAGGCCTTGAATAAGGATTCGCTAGTCCGGCAGAAGGAGTATTCGATGGAGAGTTCATCCAAGTCAAGTGAAAGTGTATATATAAAAATAAGTGCTCGACGTTCTAGAGGAATTCTAGAACAGTGGAGCATTGGTAACGGTCTTCCTAATCATCGCAAGAAAACGTAGACAAGTATTGAAAATAGGGCAATTTAAATATATAATTACCAAATGTTTGAAGAGATATTTTCATGCCAAGTTCAGCCATATTTGGATGGTTCAAAGTGTGTGTATGTATAAGGGAAATTGTAGATAGAAAGTGGTCATGTGTATGTATTTTAAACACACATAAATGTTCAATTTATGACAAGTATATTTACTACGTGTATGACGGTTACTAGAGGGTACAAGCACTGTAGAGGGTCAAAGCATCACAGGTATGGGTTTTGAAGCAAAAGTCCCAGATCGCGACGTACCCTAGTAAGGGTCGCGATGGGGTCCGAACAGATCTCTATAGGGTTACACATAAAGCGACCGGTCATTCAGGATAGGTTAACAGATCGCGACGGCAGAGCCTGTTGCGTTTAGAACATGACGGATATTGTTGTCGCGACAAGACCTCAGAATGCGGCCTATCGGGCCATCGCGTTCACAGGGGTTGCGCCTGAGTACGACATAGAAAAGGGTAGAGCATTGGATTGCAGGCCAGATTGCCTTGTTTTGACACAGTGTGCTTAAAAAATTCCTAAGTAATTGCACAAGTGATGAGAAATCACGAAACTAGTTCTAAACTAATCTAGACATGCAGTAGTATTCTCAGTTTGAATAGTAGACATGGTCTCGACATGAATCAAACAGGTTTATTTAGAAGGTGCATGGTACAGTACACAATGGAGATCCATGAATTAATTCGCAAGGTAGGATGGATGAAAATTAGGGCTTTCAGGGGTGAAAGATTCCTAACAATTATCAGTATCTTCAATAAAAATTTTGAGGCATGAGATAGAGTATCCAAGGAGATATGAATTAAACATGAAGGTTCGGGGTCAAGAGGTTTGCAGGACTTCAAAATTCAATAAGAAAGATTGAGTATACAAAAAATTATGAAATGAAAGGGGTTTGTTCCTGATGCATGGAACAATCTACAGATGAATTTAATTTGATTTTGATCGTCAGAATGCCTACCTTGACTCGATTTCCTCTCTAGGGCTAGAACATGAAGAACTCAGGTAGAAGCTTTGAGAGATCCTCTCCCCACGAATTCTCCTCCTCCTTGACCTCTCCTCCTGGTCCAGCAACCCTTAGAAACGAGCTAGGGTCGGCCATGGGGGATTTAGGGGAGTATTTATGCTTCCTATGTTTATATTTCCCATTAGGACTCTAACTCCTATTAAATTTCAGGATTTCCTATTTCTTTCACCCTTTCCATGCTTGCCAACTCAAATTTGGGTTAGGTTGGGATCTGAATTCGTGGCCAAGCAATTACGGTAGATTTAGGAATCCAATTCCAACACAAACTACTTATTTTAATACTTTAATACCCCTTTTCTATTTAGGTAATATTTAAGTTACGAATTTAGAGTATTTTCCTATTATTCCTCTTTTAAAAATCTTTATTTTAGCCTAATAATTCTAGAGGGTCCATTTAACAAAGCCCATTCTTAATGGAATTTAACTTAGGAGAATTCTCCATTTTAAATAGAGAAATAATATAATTTCAGAATTTATTATATTTTTCTTACTTCAATTTATTCATGGGCCATGAGAGGTCCATTGGTCCAATTTTGATAATGGGTAAACATTTCATGATGTTGGAAGTCTCTCCGACATGTTCGTTTAATTTATGGGCGCGTTATTTTTCCGTGTTAACGATTTTCTGAATTAGTTTCCTAATTTAGATAATTAGTCACATTGTGACATACACTTGGCCATTCAGATTTTTCGTTGCTTGAATTTCTTAGTAACACTTAGAAATAATACCTAGGGTTGATTTATAATTTTTAAGGAATTTTTTTGATGTATTCTTGCATATACGATAGTGGTACGTATGTTTCTATTATTTCAATTTAAAGAAATTATTATTTTGAATTTTTTTAAATATTAAATTTTTTGAGTTGCTACATGGTCGCTAACCCTTTGGATGTTTGATTAAAAAAAAAAAGGCTACTAGTTTATTTGGCCATTAATTGGATTGGTACTTGGGTGTAGAGGGTCACACGCAATAGGTTTTCAGGCGACGGTGAATATATATAAGGATTAGGGTTTTTTTTGAAAACTACCATCTCTATATAATGATGTGGTGGGACAACCTTGGCCAAGCATCAGGGCTTCACCTAGTCGTCTCTCTCTCTCTCTCTCTCTCTCTCTCTCTCTCTCTCTCGCGCGCGCGCGCGCGCGCACGCGCGCGCACGCCATGTATGTCACGAAGATCGGCACGGATCCAATCTCTCTCTTCAAGCGTTGCGGAACCTGAGGGAGTGGGCGTGGATCGTCGCGAGGAAGACCGCGTGGGCACTGCTAGAGGTTGGATGGCTAAACAACTTGTGACATCACCTCCATGGAATTGTACGAATGCGGATCCGATTCTACGCAAGGTGATTTCGACTACCCGATAGTCTAGTTTGCAAATCCCAAAATGGATCGAGATCAATTTTAGATCTCTTTTTCTGCTGCATTTTCTTGATCTCGGGTCGCGGTAGATCCTAACACACGACACATCTTAGGATAGGCTGACCCTTAGCACTCGGTAACTTAACGTAGAAATGGTGCATGGAAAGTGTTGCAATCAAAACTTCATTAAAATATCGACTTACTTATACCTGATTTTGTTGAAACCACTCTCGAATCTCAAGTGAAAAGAAATGCCAATTGTTCAGTGACTGGCATATTCTTTGTTTCTTATGGGACACTTTTTTCATTAACTTATACCATAGGTGAAGAACAACCGGTGGTGCATTAAGAAAATTGAATATGACCCACTTACATGACTCCCATTAACTCATTGAGAAATGCATATAATAACAAAGATTGATTGATAATTCTGTAGCACCCTGAAAAATTCAGTAATTAAAAATTAGAAATAAATGGGAATTTGTAATTTCTACATTATCGAAATAATGAAAACATACGTACTATTATCACATGTGCAAGAACACATGAAATTTCACAAAAGTCATAGTTCAACTCCAAATAATATACCCAAATGATCCACGAAGAAATTCGTGTAACGAAAAAATTCGAATGGCCAAGTAAAAGTCGTGTCGTGACTTATTATCAGAATTAGGAAATAAAGTCGGAAATCCATTATCATGGGAATACAATGTGATCATAAATTAAATAAAAATGATGGGGAGATTTCTAACAATATGTATTGATAACCCATTATGAAATTTGGGCCAATGGACAACTTCTGGCCCAAGAATCAAAACCTAGCAAGAAAATACACTAGAAATTCATAATCCTAATGGAGCAGAAAATAGGATGAGGCAATTAGGGCATATTCCAAGGCAATTAGCCTTGCATAGTAACCCAATTTTGTACCTAACCATATTGGGACATTCCCTAAAGCCACACACCCACTACAAGGGAGGAGAATCATCAAAATATGGAAGAGTTAACCCAAAACCGCAACCCAACTTTCCTCGTTGAATTAGGACCCCTAAAACAACCCTAGAAGCTTAAATACTCATCAAGAGACCCTTGGGGATGAGTTACATGCTTGTTGGGGTCGTGGGGAGCAACTCATGAGCACCAGAGGAGGAGGAAAACACGCCCAACCGGAGCTCTTCTTCCCCACCTGCGTTCTGCATCGATCTACAGAAGCGTCTTCTTAGACACAACCAAAGGTAGGTTATCTCGAGCCAAACGTGCATGAAACCTATACCATGTTAAACATCATCGAGTCTACTTTTATGTACACATGTTTTCCTGAATTTTTATCGTGTGCATGGTGTATTAAGTGTTTTCCCGAAGTCGTGCATCTTCAGGGTGTTTTATGTTCATGACGTTTCTTCTGCATCTCGAGGTCAAATCATGTGAAACCAAAGCCATGGTTCTCTTCTTCTCCTCGTACTCAACAAGTTTCATGTTCAGCATTTTGTCCGAAGAGTCCTAGAGAATGAGTTATAAGTGTTGCATGCATGGTTACACCAACTTCATCGTTTTCAGGCAAGAACAAGAAACGCGACGACACCAGATGTTGCATTCTTCTTCGCATGAACGTGACGTACCAGGCTGTCACATTCAACTGAAACACGATAGAACACTACATCGTGATTTTTTCATTGACGACCATTCTGACACGTGAAATTGTGCACCGCACGGGTTTCAGGGCCAATCATGAATGTGACGGGATATGCCGTCGCGATTAAGACCGATTTCCCGCTCATGATTTTCACTCTGTTTTTATATTATTAATTTGAAAACATCTCTTGAACGTGACGTGTCGAACCGTCACAATTCAAGGATGAAGGCGACGTACTGTTCCGTCACGATTTGAGTTTTCACAGGTGCACTTGTTGCAGATCCGTGTATGGCCTTCTTAAGTGCGACGACTGAACCCATCATGATTAGAGGCCAACTCGAGACCTGTTTTTACAGTATAAAGTGTAGTCTTACATGTTATGGTCTTAATATACATTGTGCAATCTTGTTAGTAGCCTAAAACCTGTTAACCCATGAAAAAGCCAGGACAACATGAAGGTTATTCTATTAACTCTTAAATGACATGATCTATTCTTGCAATGATTGCTTGATCATCTTGTTGTCTAGCTTACTAAAGTGAATGAATGATAGCTTAAAATACTGCAATCATGTTGAGTTAAGTGCATGTTTTAATATCAAGTCATCATATTACTTGCTTTCCACATGTTTAAACCGATGGATTGTGGATTGAGACACGCCTACACTATACTCTTGCACTTACAGGTAGCCCTTTCTTAGGGGATTGGAAACTCGTGGCTGATCATTCCGTATCGGCAGTCTAGTGACTTTTCTCTTAAGACCTCCGTAAATCTCCGTACTTTGTAGATTCCCTCACGGACACCGAGTTGGTTGTACCATTGAAGTTCCTTGGAGGGAGAGTGTACTTCCTTTCTTATTTGGTTCTCATGAATGTGGATTCATAATCTTGACTTAAGATGTTAATGTAGAAAGTTAACTAAAGTGTAAATCACATTGTCATGCTGCCGAAATTATCTCTCGACTACGATTATCATGAAATCATGTTCACATGACTTGCTATTTCTTGACATCATCATCATGAACGTGATACTACAATTGCTTACATCTTGAAACTCTTATTATTAGCCATTAATAACTGTGGGTATCTACATTTGAAATTATGTAAGATGCTAATCGGGCACAGCGAGTGTCCAAGGGCTCCAGTCTAGCCCCAATGATAGAGAGTCATAAATATACTGTTAACCATGGGGTATAATGATTATTGGCATTGCATCTTTGCTGGGAAATAGTGTCGTGTTGAATGCTAGATACAATAACCACATACACATGTCCTAGTGTGCATTCCAAGGTGGATCTTTCCTTGATGCATATTAGTGTCTTCGTGCCTGATTAAGTGAATCGTGTTAAAAGTTCGTGCTCATGCATGCTTGCTTGCTTGCGTGATATGGCCATCCTGCATTTATTACAATTAGTGATATCTTGCATTCTTGAAAACTATTGCCATCAAGTGATATCTTACATGCTTGTGCAACATGATCATTTGCTAGTGCCATCTTATTACCTTATTCTAGATCTTGCTCTATAATTATCATTCCATCTATCATGTTCCCCAATTTTCATTATGAGTGCATCTGATCTAACAGTTGTAAATCTAGCAGTCTGCTCTTGTCTGTCAATATTCTCACTGAACTTTCTCTTAATTTCTTCCAAACTGCTCTCAAATTGCAAGGACTGTTGATCAATCTTGGTATTTAGTAGGCTGATAGAGTCATTTACAATAGTGAATTGATCTTGTAGAAATTGTAGAAGCTGTGGTGGAATGGGAGTTTCAGCAGAAGAGGTGGAAGGATTGACCTGCTCAGTAACAAAGGGCTCATGAGAAGTTGGATGAGCAGGTGAGAAATGTTGTGTCCCTGGTTTTGATGTTGTCATAAATTGAGTAAATAGTTTTGATGATGTCTTAAATGTCTAACACAAGTATTTGTATCACAGGAACATTTATAAAGATCAAGTCAACTTAGTTGAATCAATGAAAGTCATATTTAAGTTCAGTGTAGTTCATAAGGTCGATGCTATACAGAGGATAGGTCGACACTCAATGAGGTTCCAGTGGCGCTGATAGTTAAAAGTATCAGAATAGGTCGACACTACTCAAAGATCAAGTCGACTCTAGACGTGTTTCTGACTAGCACTGAAGGGGTGAAAGTAGATATAGGTCGACACCAAATGTGAATCAGGTCGACACCAATCAAGTTCCCAGACAGTCTTGTGAAGAGAAGTGCCCAATGAGGTTGACTCTATATATGGATGAGGTCGACTCTACCAGTTTATCAGGTCGACTCTAAAGGATGATCAAGTCGACTCCATCAACAGATAAAGTCGACACTATGATACTGTAAGGTCAACTCTACACCAATTCATTCATTCAGAATCAATGTTATTTGGATATGCATCGACTCTAGAGGACATAGAGTCGACTCTACTGAAGATTTTACACTAATCATGTTAAGTCACATGAATGTGCATTGACTCTATAACTGGATGCGTCGACACTACAACACTTAGGATCATTTAACAAAGAATCTGCCAGTGCATAAGTGATGGGCACGTGACCCAAGGTCAAATGTTTGAGCTTCAGGTACACGTCACATGGTTCTGGAAGATACCATCTTTTGGGCAGCAAAAGGTTCTCCCAAGTTTTTGGGATTCTGTCGAGGGGCCCACTAAAAAGATTATGTGGAACAATTAAAAAGTGGTAGACATCCCCTACAGTTGCGAATTGCGCACAGAAGAAAAAGAGAAGAGATCTGAGAGCGCAAAGAGTAGTGAGCAAAGAGTTTGAGTTCAGAAAAGTGCAGGCGACTTCAAATCAAGGATTTGATCAAGGTGAGAAGTTATTGGATCGTATCTTCTGTAAATATGAAGACCTGTTGCTGAGCATTCGGAGCAGAGGATCGGAATTCCTCTTCAATTTAGAGGCAAATTAATCCATGTGCTGCAACCAGAAGAAGAATTCGATGAACTCAACATTAGAGAAGTTTCAATTAGAGCTCGAGGAGTTTTCCAACCAGATCTAACTCTCGTTTGATGTTTTCTGAACTTCTTCAAATTTTTGTTTACTTTGTTTTTCTCAATTTCTTCAAAACATTACTCTGATTGGTTGTCTACTTTGTTTGGAGTAGACATAGTTGATCCTACACTTGCTGTGTTTGGATCTTGAGATTTGGGTCAAGTCTTGAAGCTGTGAATCAGCGGAGTGTTCAAGCTGTGTATCAACAGTTGTGAAGAAGCTATGAATCAGCGGTTGTGTGAGAGTCTTACACATTTGTTCTCTTAGTGAAGCCTCACTGGTTTGGTGAGGGATGGACATACGTCTCCACACTAGAGCCGAACCGCCTTAAAAATACTGCTGGCACTTGTGTGGTTTGTTGATTTCTGTGTTGATCATTTTTCATCTGATCAGATCTTAACATCGTAGTTTTTGATTGAAAATTAACCTTAAAATTGGTGGATATCTATTCACCCCCCCCCTCTACATAATCCTTCTACACTCTACACGTTGTATCAAAGCTAGGCTCTCCAATTCAGTTGGTTTTACAACTAGGAGAGATCTGTGTAATATGGAGTCTAGAGGTTATATAGCTGAAGGTCATTTTGTGAATAGACCTCCTTACTTTGATGGTACTAACTATGCATACTGGAAAACTCGTATGCAAGTATTTTGTGAGCACAAAACCATCAAATATGGAGGGTGGTAAGCAATGGACCGTATGAGTTGTCTAAGGATGAAGAGAAGTGGACTCAAGAGGAGATCAAGAAATAAACTGCTAATTGGAGTGCGATGAACATCATGCAGTGTTCACTCCATCCAACCGAGTTCTCAAGAGTATCATCATGCTGAAGTCCTAAAGAGAACTAGAATCACCTCATGGTGATCTATGAAGGTACATCAGACGTAAAGGAAACAAAAGCAAACATGCTAGTTTCAGAATATGAAACTTTTAAAATGAAGCATGATAAAACAATTTCTGAAATGTATGGAAGGCTAACCTTGTTAAAAAATGGCTTAAATAACCTAGGGAAAATCTATACAGAAAAGGAACTTGTTAGGAAAATTCTTAGATCCCTAACTCCTATTTGGCACACCAGAGCTACTGTAATTGAAGAATCTAGGAATTTGTCCACAACTACTGTAGATGAATTAATCAGTTCTTAATGACCTATGAGTTGGGATTGAAAGAAGTGAAGAAGATGTCAAGAAGAAGAAGCCACTTGCCCTCAAGGCAAGTCCCAGCACCAAAGAGGTTACTGAAGAAAGCGAGTCATCTACCTCTGAAGATGAATCAGGTGAGTTTGCATTAATAACAAGAAAATTCGGAAAATTCCTGAGGAAAGAAGTTAAGGGTTTTTTGAAAAAGAAATCTCAGTCAAACAAATTTTCAAAGCCAAAATAGAATCTCAATAAAAAATCTGACAGAATAGTTGCTATAATTGCAAGAAACCAGAACATGTGAAATCTGAATGTCCTGAATCTCTGAAGAAAGCTCAACCCAAATGGTTGAAGAACAAACAAAAAGCTATGATTGGGACATGGATCGAAGAAGAAGATGATGAAGATGAAGAAAGCTCTGAAGTAGAGGAAACACATTCAAAAATATGTCTGATGGTCAGAGGAGAAGAAGAAGATGAAGAAGAGGTAAATTCTCATTCAAAGATTTTTCTTTAAATGATTGGGAGCATGTGTACTTTGAATTGTTAGATCAATATGATGAACTTAAAAAAGAAAAGAAAATGCTTAAAAGAAAGATAAATCATTTTGTTCATGACACTTTAGTGAAAGAAAAAGAAGAAGAACTAATTAAAGAAATCAATGTTCTAAAAGAGACTGTTAATGAATTGAAAATTCAAAATACTGAAAGTGTCAATGAAATAGCACTTGCTGCTGAAAAGAATGTTGCTCGAAATAGTGTGAACACTAAAATGAGAAAAGAACTTGAAATCATGCAAAAAGAGGTGACTAAAAGACAGGAAGCATTGGAGATGTTTATGAGTGTTAAGAACAATCTTGAAGCTTTGCTTGGAACCAAAGTTAATTTCAACAAAGAGGGTTAGGATTTATCCTTCAAATAAGAAAGAAGTAGGGTTGAAACCATTACATTTACTCTTTAACAAATTCAGAAGCTTCCACTTCAACAAAATAAGTAAATGGAAAGAATAATAAAAAATTAAGAAAAGAGAAATAGCAAAAAATTCTTGCAGTGGAAAGTTGAACAAAAAGAATAAAACAAGTGCTGAAAGTAAACCGATGCCATAGAGGAACAAAAATTTGACATCATCTGACTGGACAGGTCGACACTATGCTTATGATAGGTCAACACACTCATACACAAGACCACAGAATATGAGCAGATGGACTCATGATAGGCCAACACCTTCACATGTTTGGTCTCACAATAGATGGACACATTGTAGGTCAACACCTACTTACATAAAATCTCAAAACATGTCAAGTTGGAATTATGCAGGTCGACACTATCCCAATAGAGTGTCGACACATCTTTATGGTTTTGCTAAATCTAATTAATTTGGATATTCTAAAAGATTTGGCAGTCAAAATACTTTTGGTCTCATCCAAGAAACACTGGTGGGAGGCATGAAAGACAATTCATGAAAATGAAGAAAAACAATGTTTCAAAATTTCCTGAAAACAGTAGAAAAATTAAAAATCAACATGAAAACAGAAACATAATCAAACCCACAGTGAATAAGCAAGTATGGATTCTGAAAAATATGTTGTCTTATGTACTTGATCTGGGTGATATGAAGGGACCCAAATGTACTTGGGTTCCAAAGAATTTTCTTTGATTATGTTTGCAGGTATATCTTGTAGCCAAGAACAACAAGTGGTATCTTGATAGTGGCTATTCAAGACATATGACTAGAGACAAAGACAAATTTTGTCTTCTGTCTGAAAAGGAAGGTGGTCATGTTACTTTTGGTGGAAGCAACAAAGGTAAGATTGTCAGTTCAGGTAAAGTTGGTAGAAATCCTTCTAATTCGATTGATGATGTAGTTTTGGTGGAAGAATTAGAGTACAACCTTTTGAGCATAAGCCAACTGTGTGACAAGGGACACAAGGTAATCTTTGACTCTCTTGGTTGCACAATTTTGAACAAAATTCAAATTATGTGAAGTATTTTGGAAAGAGAATAAATAATGTTTACATGATTGACCTGGATGAACCTGAAAATACCAATTTATGTTCAACTGCCAATAAAATGATCTTGCATGTTTATGGCATCGTAGACTAGGTCATGTTAGCTACAACATGTTACATAAATTGGTTAAATTCAACATGGTGAAAGGTTTACCTGAAATTTCTTTTAAACAAAACTTGAAAATCTGTGAAGCATACACACAGGGCAAGCAAACTAGAAAATCTTTTAAAAGTAGATCTGAAAGTCAATCCTTCAAACCTTTTGAGCTTATTTATATGGATCTATTTGGACCCACAAGAACAAACAGTCTAAATGGAAAAAGGTTTGGGTATGTTCTTGTTGATGACGTCTCTAGATTTACTTGGGTTTTCTTCCTTGCTCACAAGAGTGATGCCTTTATGGAATTTCATGATTTGTACAAGAAAACTGTTTAGGAAGGAAAGTTTAAAGTAATTTCTATGATGTCTGATCATGGTGGTGAGTTTGAAAATACTAATTTTGAAAAATTTTGCAGGGAAGAAGGAATTTCTCATAGATTTTCATCACCAAGGACACCTGAACAGAATGGTGTTATAGAGAGGAGGAACCGAACTCTAGTGGAAATGGCAAGGACCATGTTGATAGAGAGTGATCTGCCAAGAAAATTCTGGGCAGAGGTAGTAACACTTCATGTTACATTATAATCGTGCAATGGTAAGGCCTCTTAGCAAAAAGACTCCTTATGAATTGTTGAAAGGTAATAAACCTTCCATTGCTTATTTAAAGAATTTGGTGCAAAGTGTTTTATTTGAATAACAATAAAAATGACCTGGACAAATTTGAGCCTAAAAGTGAAATGGGGATCTTTCTTGGCTATTCTGATCATTCAAGAGCATATAGAGTGTTTAATGTAAAAGATCAAACTGTTGAAGAATCCCCTCACATCACATTTGATGAATTTGATGCTGATTTGTGCAGGGAAAAAGAGGATGGAGAATTTTTGGAAGAAGAGGAAGGAAAAGACAAAGATGGGAAGGAATCAGCAGCAAAGAGAATTTTAGATGATTCCAATGGACAAGAGTTAGTAAATGCAAATGAAGAAAGAGATTAGCTGAACATAAGGATGCTAAGGGATCATCCTCAAAAAAGTATAATTGGTAATTTACTTGATCCTCCTAGGATTAGATATCATTTTAAGATCATTTCTGAACTTGATCAAATGACTCTTCTCTCTCAAATTGAACCTAAGAACATTGAGGATGCCTTAAAAGATGTTTTCTAGATTAATTCCATGCAAGAAGAACTGAACTAATTTGAAAGGAATAATGTTTGGCATTTGGTTCCAAGACCTTCCTCTCAAAGTGTCATTAAAACTAAATGGGTATTTAGAAATAAAACAAGTGAAGAAGGCAAAATAATTCGAAATAAGGCTAGGCTTGTTGGAAAAGGCTATAATCAAGAATTTGGAATCAATTTTGAAGAGTCTTTTGCTCAGGTAGCTAGACTTGAAGCAATTCGGACTTTGCTTTCTTATGCATGTGCTCATGACATTAAATTCCAGCAAATGGATGTAAAAAGTGCATTTTTGAATGGGTTGATAAAGGAGGAGGTCTATGTTGTGTTGCCCAGCTAGCAAGCCCATAGGGGGGGTGAATGGGATATTAAAATTTTGATCACTTTAAAACCTATCCACAAAAATGTTTACACAAAACACACTTCGATGACTGTTAGTGTTAGTAAAATTAGGATAGCAAACACATGGCAATCAAACACATGACACAAGAAATTATCCTGGTTCAGATCTCCTCTCCACAGGAGTCCTACGTCCAGTCCTTGAGTAATACCTCAGGATTTCACTACCTAAGGGTACAGTCCCCTTAAGGACACTTACACACGCAGCCGCAGCTGGTCTTCTCTTCACAACCTGAAGAGGAATTACAACACCTTGGATCCCACCAGGTCTTCCTTCTACACGAAGGGAAACAAACACCCTGGAACCCACCAGGTCTTCCTTCAACACGAAGGGAAAAATACACAAGAATGTGTTCAGGAAGACAAGCCCTAGATCAAGCTAAAGACCAATACTCGATCTGAAGCAACGACTGAGAGGTAAAGTTCTACGATGAGGAGCACTCTCAGTACACAAAAAGCTCTCAAGGCTAACACAATGAATGTAGAGAGCTAAGAGATAGACAAGCAAAGGAGTGAAGCTTCACACTTTCAGATGCTCGCAGCAAGCTTGTAAAAGATTGTCGTAAGTGTTCTATGTGTTTATTCTGGAGCTTCAGTCTTCCATTTATGTCTTTCATTTGAAAATTGAACGTTGAAGTGTCCGTTATCTCTAAGCTCTTGCTTACGTTAGACTGCATGGCACTGTAGAGCTTTCAGTCAACTGTCGTTAGCTTTCCATGCACGCAAAGAGAGAGAATCCTCTTTGATATCCTTCGGCTTCTATTGTGTCCAACGTTGTATCGAGATGTACTGTCAGCAACCTGCACGCATTAAATGCTAAAACAATAGACAGCTAGGCTGTCTCTTATTGTCAGTCAACGCTAGAATGATTTTGTATCAAAATAGAACTTCCATTATGTTCTTTTATAATGATGTTTAGAGTATAAGTATGGAAATAGAAGATATTGTTTGCATGCAGTGCAGTGATATGTTCAGTCATAATAAATGCATGGATGTGAGAGAAAGCGAGGGAAGACTTTGACTTTTCAAACTATCTGAGAATAGGTTTGAATATCAAGTCGTTATAGACCATGAATCAATATGAGCATAACTTATGAAACCGATGTGTGGATGAGTCGTTGTTCATGTGAATCCTTACACATTCATACACACAAATCGTTATGCATTAATAATCAAATCGTTGTAGAGAGAAATCATTATGACATTGTCAGCAAGTCGTTTTGAACAAATCGTTATAGCCAAATCGTTGTTTAATGTATCAAATCGTTACGGCGACCAAGTCATTATGTAACTTAGTGAATCATTATGGACCAAATCGTTGTGAATGGCAAATCGTTATGAGTATAAGCAAATCGATGTAAGAGAATCCTTGTTCTCACTTATCGAATCATTATGGAACTTAACGAGTCGTTGTGAAACCGAAATTGTTGTGAGAGCAAATCGTTGTTCTCACTTAAGAAATCATTGTGAGAACAAATCGTTGTTCTCACTTAAGAAATCGATGCGATAACTAAATCGTTATGAGCTCGGAATCGATGTGCACACTTATCGAATCGTTCTGAGAGCAAATCGTTGTGATCTCTAAACGAATCGTTATGAGAGGCAAATCGTTGCGATCTCTTAGCAAATCGTTCTGAGATCGAAATCTATGCGATCACTTAGCGAATCGTTCTGAGATCGAAATCGATGAGATCATCAAATCGTTATAAAATAGACTTCAATAGAATAGCAATGACTTATGAAATCGTTATAGAGATAAAAACCAATATAAATTGCAATGACTTATGAATCATTATGAAATCACAAAATCGTTACATCATATAGAAAATCGATGTGTACTTAGATGAATTTTGTGCTTTGAACTTAAAAGCTACAGGATGATAAAAAAACTTACTGATTTTAATTGTACTTCCTTGATTTATTTCCTGTACTCAAATCTCATAAAGATTATGTTAGAGTAAACTTTATCATAGTTTTGTTAATCACCAAAATATATATGTAATTAATTTAAATTACATTGGGGATACTCTGATCATCAATCTCCCCCTTTTTGGTGATGACAAAACATATCATTAACTAAAGATGTTCTGAAATAAATCTAAATAAATTGGGGAATAAAATATCAATGAGAGATGTATTTCAGAAGACTATATTTCTCCCCCTTTTTGTCATTAAGCAAAAAAAAAAGTATCATTCGGAGACAAAGAAGAAGATAAAAGAGAGATAAGAGCAAAGAACTTTTCTATTTATCTTGAGGGGTTACATGAAGGTAGAAAGCAGGAGATAGAAGGGAGGCATGCCGCTGAATAATGCGCAAAGCCTTGCATTCCTGCTCCTCAAAATAGGTCTGAATAACCCCAAAAGCAATAGAATAAGAGGACCCCATGTCAGGAAGCATTCTCTTGATGTGAAGTTGGCGCTGATCTTCTAGAAAATTAGCATATTCATCTTTGCCAAGAGATTCTTTAAAGGAAATAAAAGATTCAAAGTTGGCAAACTGAAGAAATTGGTTGATCTTGATAGGGTAGTGGATCTAATTCTGCAAAAGATCTTTCTTCAAATCCATAAAAAGCTTGTACCGCGCGACCCATTGATCATAGGGTTCTTGAACTAGATGGATGGAATTTAAATCCAAAAAGGCTTCAGCTGTGAGAATAGGCTTGCCTGCATTAATCAAGGAGCTGTTTAAGGCTTCCAACTGAAGGGCTGACTGGTTATAATGATTTTCCCAGTCAGTAGGAGAAAGCCTTTCACGTTCAGATAGCAAAGGAGCAAGAACTTTAGAGGAGATATGGCCTAGAAGAAATTCTCTAAAGATGAATCATTGGAAGGAGGGGAGACGACCCTGTTGAGCAGAGATCCTACCCATGACACGAGCAAATCTCTCAAAAATTATAGCACCAACTGAGGAGTGCAGCTTAGGGAGAAATACAGTGTCTGGAATTTGCAAGGTAGCGAAATCCACTTTGAAGGAGTAATGACTGGATTTTCAACTTTCAACAAAGCAATGGCTCCCTAGAATTGACCCAACTGCACTTCAGGTAGCTTGTGAGATACCGATAGTCATTGAAGATCTAGAAGTACCTGATGAGTTTAACTTCCTTTTGAATAAAAGGCGCCTAGATAGACTGATGATGGATGACAAACCACTCAGAGAGAGTGAGTGGGTGATCCCGGGGTGGAAACCGTTCGGACTTCAAAAGAAGAAACTTCCTGTAAGAGCCTTATGCCCTTTAGCCCACTGATCTTCAGACTTGCATTCAGCCATTTGGAAGATTTTGGCTTGATCGGCTTTTGAGAAGTGATTATAGGGAAGGACAACATTGAGGTGATCGGTGAGTTGTGAAAAAGAACACCAAAAATGGTGGCAAAGATACATTTTTGGAGATATTCACAGTAGATTGGTTTTTTCCGATTCTCAACAGTGAGGGAAAATCAAAGAGGAGGAAGTTTAGGTTCGGTGGGAAGAGCAAGAGTGTTGGAGAGTTTCCTCTTTTTAGAGACAAGACTAGAAAAGTCAGTCTTATGGACATGAGAGGAAACTGCCAGAACTGAACGGATGGTGGTAATTTCCAACTCATCCTCAAATTTATTGAGAAAGGGACCTTCTAGTTGTTCACCTTCAGGTATAAAGGTGACAAAGGAAGGAAGAGTAGGAGGATGGAGAAATGATTGTTGGGTAGAAGGAGGTATGATGGATGGTCTATCTGAAGAAGGACCAGAGGAAGATGAGGCTCCAACTGATGATGAGGCTGGAGGGTCTTCAAGAATAGGAGGAGGTGGTGTGGAGGAATATGGTGATGAAGGAGGGGCTGGAGTTGCAAGAGATGAAGAATCAGGGGCTTCTGGAGCCACATCTGGCTCTTCTACTCTTGGAGGCACACCCTCGGAAACCACTGACCCGGTTGACCCAACACATCCTCTGATGGCCCTGGTGGCCCCGCCTTCACAACTTCAACATTAACTTCAATTTCAGTGGCTACCTCTTCATCAATCTATCGCCCTGATGGCCCTACTGGCTCTTCTGAAACTGGCCCTGATGGCCCAGCTGGCTCTTCAGAAATTGGATCTGCAGGAGAAGGAGCAGGAGTGGCATTTGAGGACTGCGCCCTGACCAAATATCCAAGTGTGGCTATAGATTCCTTGATGCTTATGAGCTCACTTCGCACCCATCTCACTACATTTCTTACAATTCCCATTTCCTTAGCTAAAGTTGTAAGGCCCTCGAATTTTGTTGTGTTATTTTTCGTGTAAATAATTCATACTTATGTATGCATAGATGTACATATCTATGTGTGTATTAACTAGTTATACTTAGTGTGCATGTGTGTAATAGTTGTAAATAGCGTATGAATTGCATGGTGGTAGTGTGTACATGATAGTATATGTATGGCATGTATATATGTATAAGTTAAGCATGGTTTCTGCATGTTTTAAGTTCTGGCCGAAGGGCCAAATTTGCGTCAACATGGATGTACGTCCATGCTGAGTCAGCATCCACCTCGATGGACGCCAATACTGAAGTCAACGGCCATGGATGTGGACGTTAAGATCTCTGACCTGCATGCGTTGCAGACCCCGAAACTCCGGGGGCAAGCAAGCCCAGCCATTGGGGAGATGTCCCCAATGGCTAGCAGGCCTTCACATCACCTCTCCGGGGTTCCCCAAACCCCTCTCCTTTAAACCAAACTCCTTCTGCACCAGAAAGAGTTCTCTTTGGCTCTTTGCAAGGAGAAGAGAGAAAACCCAAGCTTCTGTGAGAAAACCAGACTTTGTATGCTCTGATCCGACAGCTTGGAGCTTCATCCAGCGATCCCTTGCAACTGGAGGCCAGAGTGGACCAAGGAGAAGGCTTCCCCGCCCCAGCTTGCTGTGGAGGTCGACCAAGAACCCGAAGGAGAGCTCTTTTGGAGGCTTCTTGGGACTGCCCAAGGAGAGCTTCAGCGACACCTTTGATCCCTTTGAAGATTTAATTAGAGGCAAGTAACCCATTCACTTCGTTCATGTAGGTGTCCAGTAGGGTTTTTACCATTTTTTACAGATTTTCCTCGTGTCCTGGATCCTCACATTCCTCTGTTTTTGCAGCTTGGTCTATGTTCTTGCACAGACAGGAACTTGGCATCAAGTCCTCATGCCGCCAAGATCTCCAGTCAGCGGCCAGCGATCTTACCGTCTATCTCCTTGAATGGCAGACACTACCGTCAAGTTCTTCAGGGCAGAACAGTGAGCTGTTATCCCTTCTAATGATAATTTCCGAAGTGTTCTCGCATGAGGATATAATGTAATTGTATATGTTATGTAAAATAGACAATGTGAGGTGTGTGGAATATTCTGTGCTTTTGATGAATGGCATGAAATTGTTAGATTTATCGAAATACATGTTTGGAAATGGATTATGCATGATTACCTACTGTCTACATGATTCCTGAGAAATTAAATGCCCCAAATTTTTCTATACCATGTATATGTGTGCCAGTCCATACCCTGCAAATTTGAGAATTTGTTCATGTTCATATGATTTACTGTAATTTCTGCAATGGAAATAGAAAGCATGAGTAGGTTATTCAAATTTATAGTAAATTATATGTTGTGCAATAATTAAGAGAAAATTCATGTAATGATTGTATGTTAGTTTCAGGCTGTGAACTGTCAAACTGGATATTCATGTTATGTTCCATGATAAATTGAATTATGATGGCATGCAATTGAATATTTTAATTTCTGTAAATGTAATATGACTCAGAAAAATCTGGAAATTTGCATGTGTGGTAATAAACCCGCAACCAGTGTGTGCTTAAATTTTCATGTGATTTGGATAACAGAAAATGGTATTATGAGAATTCCATGTGAAAACGAATGATTAATGCATGTTATCATGAATGTGGTTTGATTAGGCATTTTCAGCCTGATTAGTATAAGTATTGAATGTTTAAAGTCTGTCAACAGTAGTATCATGATTAGGAAAACAGAGCCATGTGTGTAAGTGAGAGAATGTAAAGACGTGTGTAATATGTGTGTTAAAAATCGAAATGTTGTTGTGTAAAAGTGTGTGCCATGTGTCACACTGCTTCCATAGAGGGCTGTGGAACCGTACCATGGAAAAGTCCCCATGGGAAGGTTCAATGTGTTAAGATCCTAAGGGCATTAGGATGAAATCCTAGAGGTGACAAGTACCACTGGTTAGGGTGGAGACTTGTTCTCCCGATCTGCGCAGTCCAAGAGTCGTCACTATATTGCCTAGGTGACATCTATGTGTATGTGATGTGTCCTTCTAATGGTGGTTTGGACTATGTGTCACGACACTAAAATGTGAAATGTGAATGTGACTATGTGTAAATTGTGTAGTGTGAACATGTGTAATGTGAAATGTGTAAAAAGAGAACTATGTGAATGAGTAATTGTGTAAACATGTGAAACCATTTTGTTAAATTGTGAAATTGTGGCCCATGATATGTTAATGTGGAATTATGTTATAACAGCAACCTAAAGGTGTTTATAAGAATGTTTTATATGTGTAAAATGCGTAGAATCCATGCTAGGAACAATTCTTGCTTATGTGTAAACGTTTCCATGTTTAAGTGCTATCATGTTGTAGATTAATCAGAATGTAGCTCTCATGTGATAGAATGTGAATTGCTAATCTATGTCAAAACAGAAACCTTAAAGTGTATAAAATGATAATGTGCATGTGTAATAATGTGTAGAAACCATGATAGGAATGCTTCCTTTTATGTAGGCAAGAACCCCATGTTTGGTTGTTTCCATGTTATAGCCTTATCTAAAGATAGCTTTCATGTGATTACATGAGTAGAAGGCATGTGATAGGATGTTTATTTTGGAATGTCTTAAACTATGTACGATGTGTTACAATTTTGTAGAATTGTCATGATAGGCTGTCTCTTATAAACGTTCAGCATGTTATATGTTTTACTTTGTAAATTGGAATGAAAAACCTACTGTGATATATGCATATATGAGGGTGTGGTGTTATTGCTAAGTCTTTTAGACTCACTCCTTGCTTCGGCGTACAAGTTTAGTTGGTAACCCGACACCTTTGGAGGAGACAGTGGAGAGTGACTCCGAGCGTGGCGAATAGCCTGGTGGAGTCGACGTTGTGACTTTTGCTTTCATAGTATGTAACAAGGCATTGTAATAGAACTATCAAGGATTTGTGGAAAACTATGTATTTGAGTTTAGTATTTCATTATGTGGACTTTAATTCTCTTAAATTTGTCATTTGATTGTGTATGTTAAATGTGGATGGTGAAATGAAGACAAGTAGTTTCTTTTGCTTCCGCTACTCTGTATTCATATTTATGAGCATCTCAATCGTATGTTATTGTTTGGGTAAATGCCCCACTGTGATAACGTTCACTATACCGACGTGGGTTGGTATAACCGTACCGGTATAATAAGGTCGTCACAAAAGTACTCTGGCTTATGAAAATTAACTGAATATATGATTGCACAGAGCACATAGTCTTTCCTTGCTCATCCAGTCTTTTGATAATAGGCTTCATATTTATCTTCAGCTTCTTCTTCTTCTGATGTGGCCGCCAGGTAAGGAGAGGAGTTTCCTGAGCCACTTCTTTTCCCTTGACTTCTCTTGCCCTTGCAAAGGGCTCCACGGAGTCATCACTGTCATTTGAGGCACTTTCCACAATGCCTTCTCTGAACTAATGAACATTGGGGGCATTAGTAGTGTGCTCCCCCTGAGATGCTGCTTCCTTTCAGAAGATTGCTCCCCCTGACTAGGAGCATCTACTATTTGCACACATTCGGATACAATTTCTGGCTCCCCATGAATGGGAGCATCTTCTACTTGCACATATATTGCTCCTCCTGAATGGAAGCCTCTTCCAAAACAGTATGTGCATCACTTGTAGCTTGAACATCCCTGACCACTGGCTCCCCCTGAGAGGTAGAAGGGAGTCCAGTACATCCCTAAGAATGGAAGCAATACGAGATGAAGGAGGCATATCCTCTGCAATTTTCCCATCGGGCTCAAGCTGCTCACTAGGAATGTCCTCAATCTGACGGCTGCTAAGCACTGAGTCTTCAACTCTGATTCTACTGTTTCTTCTTGGATATCTGCTGCTGCTGCTGCTACTGTTTCTGCTGCTGCTGGTGCTTCTGCCCTGGTATCCACTTGCTCAATTACCTCTTCCTGAACTATTGTTGCTGCTACTACAGTGAGAAACTCAGCTCCGTAGCCCCCGACGCTGCCGGAAACACCAGAAGATGCCATGGAATTGAATGGGAAAGTTTCTGGATGATTTGTTGGAGAGGTGAAGCAGAAACCCTCAAGAAATTTCTCGCGGGAAGGAGTGAAAGCTTTGAAATTGCACGAGGTGGATGCCGGAGTCGTTAGGGTATCGTCTCAGGCATGTCGAAAGAGATTAAGGCCGGAGGTGAATCGTTCCAACACAGATTTTGGGATATATAGAATAAAAAAAAAGGTGACTTTTAAGGTGCTGACGCCATAAGGGCAGAAAACGACAAACTAGCATGATTTGAGACGAAAGAAAGATTTAAAATAACAAACCGTCTCTAAAAAAAATGCAACATCCAATATTGACGAAATTTTGCTTAGCTACAAGGAGAGAATATTTAAGATTCTAAGTAATTATATTTTAGTTATTTGCAGGTAAATCTCTCCCAATTTACACATGCCTAATTCCCTTCTAAGAGATGTAAATCTCTCTTCAGGTAAGGCTTTTGTGAAGATATCTGCTAACTGATTCTGTGTATCAATAAAATAAATTTCTATATTACAATTTGCTACATGATTACGAATGAAATGATATCTAACCTCTATGTGTTTTTTTCCTTGAGTGCTGCACTGGATTCTTGGTTAGATTTATTGCACTCGTATTATCGCACAATGATGGAATTGTCTTGATCTTGAGTCCGTAATCCTCAAGTTGGCTTAATCCACAGGAGTTGTGTACAACAACTTCTAGCAGCCACGTACTCAGCTTCAGCTGTAGACAGTGCCACTGAATTTTGTTTCATTGAGGACCACGAGATCAGACATCCTACAAGAAATTGACAACATCCACTGGTGCTCTTTCTATCTACCTTGCATCCAGCGTAATCAGCATCAGAATAACCTACTAAGATGATTTCACATGACTTTGGATACCACAAACCTAAATCATGGGTTTTAGCTAAATATCTAAAAATTATTTTGACACTAACTAAATGAGATTCTTTAGGGTCTGCCTGATACCTAGCACATATGTATACACTAAATAATATATCAGGTCTACTTGCTATTAAATAAAGCAAAGAGCCTATCATACCTCTATAAATCTTCTGATCAACTTTCTTACCATCTTTATCACTGTCTAATCTTCTTGATGTACTCATTGGTGTTGACAGTGGCTTGGCATTTTCAAAACCAAATTTCTTTAGAAGCTATTTTGTGTATTTGGCTTGACAAATATGTAAGCCATCATTTCCTTGTTTGATTTGCAATCCGAGGAAGTAGTTAAGCTCCCCCATCATGCTCATTTCGAATTCTCCCTGCATTAGCTTCTCAAAATACTTGCAAAGAGATTCATCAGTAGATCCAAATATTATATCATCAACATATATTTGAACAAGTAACACATTTTTGAGTTTAGACTTAATGAATAGTGTGCTATCTACTTTCCTCTAATAAAACCATGATCTAATAGAAATGCACTTAAACGTTCATACCATGCTCTAGGTGCTTGTTTTAAACCATATAAAGATTTATGTAATTTAAATACATGATCCGGAAAATTCATGTCATCAAACCAGGCGGTTGTTCCACATAAACTTCTTCTTTTATAAAACCATTTAAAAATGCTAATTTCACATCCATTTGAAAGAGTTTTAAATTTAATGCAGATGCATAAGCAAGTAAAATTCTAATAGCCTCAAGTCTACCTACTGTTGCATAGTTTTCATCGAAATCTATGCCTTCCTCTTAGGAATAGCCCTGAGCTACCAGTCTGGCCTTGTTTCTTATGATCACACCAGCTTCATCCAATTTGTTTATGAACACCCATTTGGAGCCAATCACTGGATGATCTGATGGTCTAGGAACAGTGACCATATATGGTTTTCTCTTGAACTGATTCAATTCATCTTGCATGGCTAAAACCAAGATTCATCAGTGAGAACTTCGTTGACTGTCCTATGCTCTATTTGCAAAACAAAAGCTAAATGATCACATGGAATTACATTGCCTCTTGTTCTTACCCCCAACAGATGGATCACCAATGATGTTTTGTAAAGGATGATCTTTCTTATATCTCCATTCCTTTGGAAGATTTTCATGTGAAATGTCCTTTTGTTGCAGATCTTCCAGAGGTGGATCTTCCTTGTCCTCAATTGATGTGTTCTTTAGCGTCTTGGACAAATTATCTATAACGACCCTCCTCATACCGGTACGATTATACCAACCCCCATCAGTATAAAGAGCGTCATTACAGTGGGATAAAACCCAACACTAGCCGATAGGTTGAAAAATACGTCAATAGCAATTTACTACAGCGGAGTTTAAAGTAAACAATTCAACTTAGTCCATCACCATCACATATTCCACAGTCTATATAGCAAAATAAATTGACAACATCCACATTTGTTACATGATAACGGAAGTACATTGTCCAAAATAATTGTCCATACAACATATTGTTCAAGCTGAGGAAAGTACAACTAAATCTACTCCTCGCGAGCTACTCCTTCAATAGATCGACCTTCGCTATGCCATCCTCCAAAGTAGTAACACCTGTCTCACCTGTACGCCGAAGCAAGGGTGAGTCCACAGACTCAGCAAGTAAAACAAAGACTTAATCTCAAACATGCCACATTCACATTTGGCTATTAAACACAAGGAAATACACACTATCTTTCAAATTACAAGAAAAGACATGGATCATACTTTTAGCTATCAACACATTTCCAAGTTATTTAACCATGCTTTGTTCTATCACATATTCATTCTAAATCATGAATGCTAATGTTATACACTTATGCATACTCTCCACACCTAACATGTAACATGAAACATTCATCCACACATCAATCCGTTTCATGGTGAAATTTTACAACTAGAACATGGAAGTTGACATATGGAAATGAACAACTTAACATGATGGCTATTGACCCTTCACATCTAGTTTTCATATTTAATCTCACATTTTGCTTGTGTTTTATCGTCATTACATTTCATACACATGATTTCTTATTGTATAGCATGAATTAAAAGGGTCTAATACACATTCAATCCATTATTCACGTATGAGGTTTTCAAACATGGATTTATGCATTAGGTGGACATCGTATCTAACATGGAACCTAACGATTTTCTCTTATGTTTTTCACATTCCTAACCAAACTTTACTTGCTGTTTTAACATGAATTAAATGTAGTTGCATGGAGTTAGATTTATTCGCACACAATCTTATTCATTAGGTTTTCTCATACTTATTGTTCGTAGTACACGAATAACATGGGCAAATATGATAATTTACATGCACTATCACATGAATGGAATAATTTACATGACATGATGCTAAACATAACATTGAAATGAAGGTAACCAATACATGAAACTTCATGAACATATCGCATTAACATATTTTTTTTCCACATGCAAGCACATTCTTATTAACACTAACATTTCCCTTTACTTAAATTTTCACATAATCCTCACATTACTTACTCTTTCATTTCCATATATCACATGTTCTGTCATTTGTACTCATCACATGTCACCTTTGCATATCATTATGCACTTACTTATATTCCAATAATTTAAGGATGCCATGACACATAGTCATAACTACCTATTAGAGGACACAAACAAATGTCATACTCATAGCACTCATAATGTAGCCCGAAAATTTTAATTACATAAAAATTCAAATAAATGGAAATAAATAATTTCCATAATATCGGAGTATTTAAACATACGTACCATTATCGTATGTGCTAAAACACATCGGAAAATTTCATAAAAATTATAAATCAACCCTAAATATTATTACTAAATGTTTCACAAAGAAATTTGTACCAAGAAAAATCAGATCATCCAAGTTTAAAGTGTTTCGCGACTTATTATCGTAATTCATGAATAAGTCGTAACATCATTATCACACGTACGTGGATGAGTCAGAAAATTAAATAAAAATCATATATGGACTTCAAATAATATCCTCTAATGACCCATCAAGAAATTTGGTTCAATAAAAATCATTTGGGCTAGGTTTAAGAGTTATTGCGACTGATTATCTAAATAAGGAAACAAGTCGGAAAACCGTTAACACGGAAATACGACGCAATCAAAAATTAAATAAAAGTGTTGGGGAGACTTCCAACATTATATATTGATGACCCATTATCATAATTGGGCCAATGGGCAACATTTAGCCCAAAAATCAAATAAGCTAGAAAATATATAGAAATTCGAAACCATAAATAAGCTGAAATTAAAAAGAGGCAATTAGAGTTGAATTGGGATGCAATCATGCATTCATGGCAACCCAAATTCGTGCCTAACTATGAGGGGAGGTTTCCTAATGCCTCACACACTCAAAGGGAGGAGGAAATCATCAAAAATAAAAAACCAAACAGGCCAATCCCGAAATCCTCTTTTCCTAGTTATAATAGGACTCCTAAACACCATGGTTACTTAAATACTCTTCACCCAAACCCTAGGAACGAATTTAGAACTTACTAGGGTCGTGTGGAGGAGCTCTTGGTGGCTGAGGAGCTGTGGAACGACCACAAGAAGCTGTTCTTCTTCCCCTTCTCATCTGCTGCGACCTGCACAAACCACTCTCTTGAAGTCGACCAAAGGTAGGTTTTCTCGGGACAAATCTTAACATATCCTATACCAATGTGTAGAGCATCAAGTTAACTTTCATTTCCCACTGGTTTCATCGAATTTCATTCAGTAGATTTTGAATTATAAGCGTTTTACCAAAGTCGCGCACTGTTAGAGATTTTCCCGTTCTTCTTATTATTCACACGATTTGAGACCGAATTAGACTGAATCATCAACATCAAAGTTCTTCTACTTGTAGTCAAGATCATCTTTCATGTTCAACGTTTTGTCTAAAACTCTTTAGTTAGAGAGTTATGAACCCCGTAATAGAGTCATGCATAATACTGTGTTTTCGGGTTTGCAGTTAGCCTTAGGTTCTTCCTATTTTTCTCGAGATTTAAGACTGAAGTAGGTGAAGCCTCCAACATGAAAGTTCTTGTATTAGTCGATATGGTCATCTTTCATGTTAAAGGTTTTGCTTAAATATCATTATTTAGAGAGTTATAAACTTCGTAATAGATCCGTGCATGATACTGCGTTTTCTGGTTGCATTTAACTTTCACTTATTCATGTTTTTCACAAGGTTCAAGACCGAATTAAGTTAAAACCCCAACAACAAAGTTCTTATAAACTTGTCCTTGTCATCTTTTATGTTAGACGTTTTATCCAAATGTCAGTAGATCTCATGTTACAAGTCTAACATGTAAGTCGCCATGAAGTCATGCATGTTTAGGGCTTTCCCACATTCTTCCTATCTTTTATGCAATTAGAGACCGATTCAGACCCAGCCCACAACACAAAAGTTCTTCCAATAAATGTCCTCGATATTTTCTTTGTTGTGAGTTTTGTCTAAAGGTCAGCATATAGAGAGATATAGGCGTTTCATGAATATCACCCTGTGTCAAATCATGGTAGTCTGAACCAAGAGAATGTCAGATCCCTGTCGGACTCAGGCGCAGACCCTGTGAACGCGACGGCCCGATATGTCGCATTCTGAGGTCGGGTCGCGACAGTACCTCTGTCACGTTCTGGTTGCGACAGTACCCATATCGCCTTCTGCCTGCCTGATCTGACGACCCCATCGCCTTCCTTATAGGGATATGTCGCGATCTCAGAACTTTACCTGAAACCATGTGTTTTCATGCATAGTTTTCCGCATATACCCAAGATCTGTTTAAATATGATATTTACTGTGTAGGTTGCATGTCTTAGGTCTAAGCATTACATGATTGTTATTTAATGGCTTAAAAATTGATTAACCCATTTAAAAGCTTTAATTACATGAATGCTATTCTAAGTGCTCCTTAAATATTATGATCCATTCATGTTTCTTGTGATTTAATCTTCCTACTGTTCTTCCACGTTTAAATGATAATGGTTATCATAAAATCTTGCAATTCATGATTAGTTAAAGTGCATAGTTTTATTCCATGTTATATTGTCTTGTGTTTCCTGCGAGTTTGAGACCGATGGTTCGTGAATTGAGACATGCGTACTGCACTACACACTAGCACTATTAGGCAGCCTTTTCTTGGGAAATTGGAAACTCTCTACCGGTCATTCCGAATCGGTAGACTAGCGACCTTTTCACCAAGGCCTCCGTAAAACTCCTCTGACCATGGATTCCCACATGGCCGACGAGTTGGTTGTACCATTGAAGTTCCCTGGAGATAGCGTGCACTTCATTTCTCTTCTTGATCTCATGAGTGTGACTTACAAACTAGACTAAAGCCATTAATGTAAAGATTGAACGAAAGTATAAATTGTACCGTTATGCTGCCGAATTTATCTCTTGACCATTGTTCTCATGAAATCATGTTCAATTTGATTATTACTTTTCCTTATCATCATCATGAACATGACATTACACATGCTACGTTTTGAAACTCTCATTGGCCATTATTAATGACTGTGGGTATCTACATTTAAAAATTTACATGAGATGCTGACAGGGCACGGCGTGTGTCCAAGGGCTCCAATCTAGCCCCAATGACGGCGAGTCATAGATATACTGTTAACCATGGGTATAATGATTACTGGCGTTGCATCTGCGCTGGGAGTACTTTCTTGTTTGTTGAATGATAGATACATAACCACATACACGTGTCCTGGTGTACATTCTTGATGGATCTTTTCTTGGTGTACATTGGTGTCTACGTGCCTGATTAGTGTTACTTGATCGTGCTTGTGAAATCTTGCTTGCTTGCTTGCTTGATATGGCCATTCTGCATTTATTGCAATTAGTGATATCTTGCGTTCTTGACATCAAGTGAATTCTTGCGTGCTTGTACAAAGTGATCTATTGCTAGTTCGATCTTCTCATCTTGTTCACAAATCTCGTTCTATCATAATCACTCTTTCTAGCTTGTTTTATATATCATGTTTTAACGAGTTTTATTCGTACTTGCATATCATTCATCGTACTTGCCTAGTTCTAAAATGTTAATCACTTATATCATTGCCCGTACATTGAGATATAAATCCTACTGGGCTAGTTTGCTCATTCCCTACTTTTACCAATCTAGGTGACTATGAAGTTCAAGAGAAAGAGCAAGTCGAGGATGGGAATGCGTCCGAGTGATGAGCGTTCCAACTATGAGTCTAGTTATAGTAATTTGATTTGAGAGTAGAACATGTAGTAGGAAGTGAGAAGTATTATGTACTTTCCTTTCATTGAGTCTTAGTCCTGTAATAGTTTCTGTATGAAATACAATGAGTTGAGATTTGAATACAATTTATATTGAGTTCAACATATGGGCCCTATTATGATGTTGTGTTGATACACATTTAGTGCGTGCTAGCTAGAGGCTTATTTGCCGACTGTCCACGTCTCGAAATATCGACTCGAATTAATTATATTATCCGCTGCGTAATTCTCGGGACGTGACACATAACTCATCGCATCTTATAACACACAACTCATAACACATAACTCATATCACATACTCACCACCTAGGCAATGTAGTGGTGAATCTTGGTAGTTGTGCAGACTGGGAGAAGCACTCTCCACCCTGTCTAGTGGTACTTGCCCACCTCCAGGTTTTTCCCCAATGCCCTTGGGACAAACTTTTCACACATAGAGCTTTCGACAGGGACTTTTCTATGTACAACTCTCGAGGCCTCTAGGGTAGCAGTGTCATTCTTGGCCTAATTATTACACATTTACTTATTCACATTTTTCTCTCATTATCCACACACTTTTCATAAGTCACTTAATCACTTTGCATGCAATATTGATTATACATAAACTTCAGTAAACCTAATCATGATACTACCATTAACAGAGTTTAAACACTCAGTAAATTTACGCTAATCAGGTTGGAAAACACATTATTAATCAACCTCATAATAGCATGCTTTAAGGACTCATTTTCGCATGGAAACTTCACAACATACACTACTATTATCTAAATCATGCGAAAATTTATCCACACACTGCTTGCAGGGTTCAGATTACTCATGCAAATCTTCATATTTTTTCTGAACTACATAGAATTTACAGAAAATGAAATACTCATTCACATGTCGTTAATAACTCAATTATCATGAAGGAACAACATAAATGTTGGATTTGACAATTGACAGACCTATACCTAACATGCATATTATCACCTGAATTTTCCCCAGCTTTACGGCACATCATATGATTTACGGTGATCTTTACAAACCTATGCATGCTTTCTATTTTCAAGACAGAAATTTGCAATAAATCTCATGAGCATGGGAAAATTCCCAAAATTCCAGAACATAGACTGACATACCTACACCTGTCTAGCTAAATTTTGGATTCAATTACTCATGAATTATGCAAACAGTAAACTATCATGGCCAATGTCTTATCTAACATGCATTTTCCATGAATGAAACCATTCACACTATTTACAGAAATTCATCCTATTTCCACAACACATTCTATTATCTATATTATATAACACATAACATTTACATTATATCCTCATGCGTCAAATTCCAGAAATAATCATATAGGGCAGAACAGTTCTCTGTTCTATCTAGATGAACTAGACGACAAGGTCTGGCCGTTCACATGAGTTAACGGAAACATCGTCTGCCGCCGGATGGAGATCATAACGGCAAGGGATCTTGCCGTTAAGTTCCTGTCTGTGCAGAAACACAGACCGAGCTCCAAAGATGGGTGAATGTGGGGTTCCAGGACTCGAGGAAAAATCCAAAAAATACTAAAACTCAATGGGACATGTGGGGGATTAGGGTCTAGGTTTACTTGCTTCTCTAAAAACCTCCAAGGGGATCAAAATAGGCGGTGAAGCTCTCTTTGGCCAGTCCTAAGAAGCCTTCAAAACACCTTCACTCCATCTTCTGTGGTGTTGTAGCTTCCAGTCCGAGGTCGGGAAGCCTTCTCCTATGTCCAAGCTAGCTTCTAGTTGCTGTAGATCACCGGATGAAGCTCCAATCTGCCGGATCTGAGCTCTCAAAGATCAGGTTTTCTCATAGGGCTTAGGGTTTCTCTCCTTCTCCTTGCAAAGAGCCTAGAGAGGGTCTTGTGGTTGCAAAAGGGGTTTGTTTATAGGAGAGAGACTTCTTGTCTCACACAGAAGGTGATGTGAAGGGCTCAGAGCCGTTGGGGACATCTCCCCAATGGCTGAGCTTGCTTCTTTCGAAATTTCGGGGTCTGCAGCGCACTGAGATTCAGTGATATTAACGTCCACATACATGGCCGTTTATTTAAGTATTAACGTCCAACGGTGTTGACGTTGACTATCACGAACGTCCACCATGTTGACGCCAACTGCTCTTCGGCCAGAGCTCAAAACATGCAGAAAATCCATGCGTACGATGTATGTATATACATGCAATATGTATATGATATGATGTACACACTACCAAACATGCAAACATACAATATTTATAATCTAATTAACACATGCGCACATAAGTATAACTAGCTAATACGTACGTAGATATTTACATACATGCATTCACAGGCATGAATTCACACAACATAATTAAAGCAACAAAATTCGAGGGCCTTACAAAATTAGATAGGCAAATATCGCATGCGTAAGATAACGTACATATATATGCATACATGTATATACATATGTACTACTATATTCACACACAATATCCATGAAATAGGTGGTATAGGATATTCTTCAATACTTAGATAGTACATGCATAACTTGCATAGTATTATTCAAGTATTCTAAGTTTTAAGATTCTTAGTATTCATAATACACCTCAATTTAGCTAATTGCTCAATTCCACATGAATTATCATATATATATATATATATATATATATATATATATATATATATATATATATATATATATATATATATGTATATATATATACATGCATATGCTCAAGAGAAGTATAAAACTTATAGTAGACACAAGGAACTACATATGCTATGCACACAACAAGTGAATACCCAACACACCATATAAAAGAATAAAAATTTGCGGTCTAACACTCTCCCCCTCTTGAAAAAGATCTTCATCCTCGAAGATCGAATCGAGTACCCGTAATGACGTCGCCGAGGTCATCTCCAGCTATTCCTTGCTCCTTTATGGTTACTGATGAAGCATCCCTTGGAATGAACTTCGTCTTTAGGTTCGGACACTCCTTAAGCCTATGATCCTTGCTGCCACATCTAAGACACCTCCGTTCCTTTCTCCAACATGCATTTCCACCATGACGCTTCCCGCAATGGATACACTCTGGCTTCCCGCTGCCTGCTGCTACAGTTGATTTCTGACCATCCATTAGTTCCTTCATCTTCCTATCTTGCCTTTGGAATGGCTTTGGCGGTCCCTCCTTCTTTCCCCGATATGCTTCGACCTTAATATCTCGCTCAGTCGCCACGCCAAGAGTTTCCTCCAAGGTACGGGAGTCAAGCTCCAGAAGCCTAGCCTTCACCGATGGTTTGAGCCCTCTTACGAACTTCTTTATTTTGCGGTTCTGCTCATACCTCCTAGACTGAGCACTACACCTACCACGCCCCGCCATATCCTGCAAAATAATTAATATAGTTAGAATCTAGATTACTAAATCCTGACTACTTCCTTAACTATTTCTCCTTTGTAATTAATAAATTCCTACATATATGGACAATTTCCTATAAAGACTTTGCAATAGGTGGTGATGATGGTCTATCATTGTACAATTTCAACCTCGGGCTCTGATACCAATCTCTGTAATGACCCTCATACCGGTACGATTATACCAACCCCCATCAGTATAAAGTGCGTCATTACAGTGAGATAAAACCCAACACTAGCCGATAGGTTAAAAAGTACGTGAATAGCAATTTACTATAGCAGAGTTTAAAGTAAACAATTCAACTTAGTCCATCACCATCACATATTTCACAGTCTATATAGCAAAATAAATTGACAACATCCACATTGTTACATGATAACGGAACTACATTGTCCAAAATAATTGTCCATACGACATATTGTTCAAGCTGAGGAAAGTACAACTAAAATCTACTCCTCGCGAGCTACTCCTTCAATAGATCGACCTTCGCTATGCCTTCCTCCAAAGTAGTAACACCTGTCTCACCTGTACGCCAAAGCAAGGGGAGTCCACAGACTCAGCAAGTAAAACAAAGACTTAATCTCAAACATGCCACATTCACATTTAGCTATTAAACACTAGGAAATACACACTATCTTTCAAATTACAAGAAAAGACATGGATCATACTTTTAGCTATCAACACATTTCCAAGTCATTTAACCATGCTTTGTTCTATCACATATTCATTCTAAATCATGGATGCTAATGTTATACACATGCATACTCTCCACACCTAACATGTAACATGAAACATTCATCCACACATCAATCCGTTTCATGGTGAAATTTTACAACTAGAACATGGAAGTTGACATAAGGAAATGAACAACTTAACATGATGACTATTGACTCTTCACATCTACTTTTCATATTTAATCTCACATTTTGTTTGCTGTTTTATCGTCATTACATTTCATACACATGATTTCTTATTGTATAGCATGAAATAAAAGGGTCTAATACACATTCAATCCATTATTCACGTATGAGGTTTTCAAACATGGATTTATACATTAGGTGGACATCGTATCTAACATGGAACCTTACGATTTTCTCTTATGTTTTTCACATTCCTAACCATACTTTACTTGTTGTTTTAACATGAATTAAATGTAGTTGCATGGAGTTAGATTTATTCGCACACAATCTCATTCATTAGGTAGTTTCTCATACTTATTGTTCGTAGTACATGAATAACATGGTCAAATATGTTTATTTACATGCACTATCACATGAATGGAATAATTTACATGACATGATGCTAAACATATATTGAAATGAAGGTAACCAATACATGAAACTTCATGAACATATGGCATTAACATATTAGTTTTTCCACATGCAAGCACATTCTTATTAACACTAACATTTCCCTTTACTTAACTTTTCACATAATCCTCACATTACTTACTCTTTCATTTCCATATATCACATGTTCTGTCATTTGTACTCATCACATGTCACTTTTGCATATCATTATGCACTTACTTATATTCCAATAATTTAAGGATGCCATGACACATAGTCCTAACTACCTATTAGAGAACACAAACAAATGTCTCATACTCATAACTCATCGCATCTCATAACACACAACTCATAACACATAACTCATATCACATAACTCATATCACATACTCACCACCTAGGCAATGTAGTGGTGAATCTTGGTAGCTGCGCAGACCAGGAGAAGCACTCTCCACCCTATCTAGTGGTACTTGTCCACCTCCTGGTTTTTCCCCAATGCCCTTATGACAAACTTTTCACACATAGAGCCTTCCATAGGGACTTTTCTTTTTACAACTCTCGAGGCTTCTAGGGTAGCAGTGTCATTCTTGGCCGAATTATTACACATTTACTTATTCACATTTTTTCTCTCATTATCCACACACTTTTCATAAGTCACTTAATCACTTTGCATGCACTGTTGATTATACATAAACTTCAGAAAACCTAATCATGATACTACCATTAACAGAGTTTAAACACTCAGTAAATTTACGCTAATCAGGTTGGAAAACACATTATTAATCAACCTCATAATAGCATGCTTTAAGGACTCATTTTCGCATGGAAACTTCACAACATACACTACTATTATCTAAATCATGCGAAAATTTGTCCACACACTGCTTGCAGGGTTCAGATTACTCATGCAAATCTTCATATTTTTCTGAACTACATAGAATTTACAGAAAATGAAATACTCATTCACATGTCGTTAATAACTCAATTATCATGAAGGAACAACATAAATGTTGGATTTGACAATTTACAGACCTATACCTAACATGCATATTATCACATGAATTTTCCCCAGATTTACGGCACATCATATGATTTACGGTGATCTTTACAAACCTATGCATGCTTTCTATTTTCAAGACAGAAATTGGCAATAAATCTCATGAGCATGGGAAAATTCCCAAAATTCCAGAACATAGACTGACATACCTACACCTGGTCTACCTTGTTGCCCAGCTAGCTAGCCCAGAGGGGGGGGTGAATGGGTTATTAAAGAAACTGATCTTTGATACCTGTTTACTAAAAAAATTACACAACAACTTAAATGAAGGTTAGAGTTAGAAGAGATGAGATAGCAATCACACAAAATACAACCACAAGACAGTAGGATTTTTATCTTGGTTCGGAACTCCTTTCCACAGGAGACCTACGTCCAGTCCCTGAGCAATACCTCAGAATTTCACTAATCAAGGGTACAGTCCCCCTTAAGGACACAACAACACCCAGCTCAGCTGGTCTTCCTTCACACTCGAAGGGAACAACACCTTGGATACCACCAGGTCTTCCTTCACACAGAAGGGAACAACACCCTGGATACCACCAGGTCTTCCTTCACACCATAAGGGAACAACACCCTGGATACCACCAGGTCTTCCTTCACACCCGAAGGGAACACCACAAAGAGAGGTTTGAAAGACAAGCCCTAGATCAAACTGCAACAAGCAATGATCTGAAGGACCTAGCACTGAGAGCAAAGAATCTAAATCTAGGCTCACTCTCAGAACTACACAAGCTCTCTTCAAATGTTCTTTCACTAGCTAGTAGAGAGCAAAAGAGCAAAAGCTAAGAGGAATGAAGTTTTCTACTCTAAACTTTCTTCAGAAGAATTTGAATGTTTTTCTTGAACGTTGTTCCTTCTTCTGTTCTTCTGACTTGTATATATATATCTTCAATTTGAAATTTAGACGATAAAGAGTCTGTTATCTCTCTTTTGAGTAGTCGTTAGACTGAATGGCATCTGGAGTCTTGGAAGCTTATTGTCAACAGTCTTTTGATTACTTGAGCACGCAAAGAGATGAGATCTTCAAAGATATCTGATGGCTTCTACTTGTTTAACGTTGTACCATGAAGCTAGTTCAGAGGTCTGCACAGATGTCAATCTTAAATAGCAGACAGATAAGCTGTCTCTGATGTCAGTCAACGTCAGTAGCAATAGTCATGAAAATAGTAATGCTAAAAGACTTAAGTCTAAAAGACGTTATCAGAGTAGGCATGATACAGGATGATATGGTCTGCATGCATGCAGAGATATGTTTAGATCTCATAAATGCAAAAGCGTCAGAGAGATGTCTATGTGGACTTTGACTGGTCAATGCTTTATGATGAATAAGATATCAATATATGAAACGGTGACTGTATGATTTATGAAATAGTTATGAGTCATGGAAAATCGTTATGAGCGCAACAAGTCGTTATAGAGAGTAAATCGTTACAACAAGCAAGTTGTTGCGAGTTCTAATGAAATTGTTCTGATAACATATGATGTCGTTACGAGAACTAAAGAAATCGTTACGGCTACCAAGTCGTTACGAGTTTTAAAGAAATCGTTACGAGAACTAAAGAAATCGTTACGGCTACCAAGTCGTTACGAGTTTCATAGAAATCGTTACGAGAACTAAAGAAATCGTTACGGCTAGCAAGTCGTTATGAGTTCTAAAGAAATCGTTACGAGAACTAAAGAAATCGTTACGGCTAGTAAGTCATTACGAGTTTCAAAGAAATCGTTACGGCTAGCAAGTCGTTATGAGTTCTAAAGAAATTGTTACGAGAACTTACGAAATCGTTACGGCTAGAAAGTCGTTGTGAGTTCTAAAGAAATCGTTACGAGAACTTACAAAATCGTTACGGCTAGCAAGTCGTTATGAGTTCTAAAGAAATCGTTACGAGAACTTACGAAATCGTTACGGCTAGCAAGTCGTTGTGAGTTTCAAAGAAATCGTTACGAGTACTGAAGAAATCGTTATGACAGACAAGTCGTTGCGCTTTCTAAAGAAATCGTTGCGATGTCTTATAGAATCGTTATGAGATCTTTAAGAAATTGTTACGGTATCGATTTGTTTGAAACATCACGGTTTGTCGGTCAGAAAGGAAATTGATCATAATTCATTAGTAATGTTTTGTTAATCATCAAAATTAATATATAAATAAATGAATTATTTTATATGGGACAGTTTGGTCTTCAAAAATCTGTTGGAAAACTCCATAAGCAACTGAGAAATTAGGACCCATGGATGGAATGGCCCTTTGAATGTAAAATTGCCGTTGCTTTTCCAGGAATTCTTCATACTGATCTGGGTCCAAGATGAATCTGAAGTAGGTGATCTTTCCAAAGTTGGCACAATGGAGAAATCTATCCAGAGAGATTGGATAGAAAATCTTCTGATCAAGCAGATCCTGCTTCAGAGCATAGAAGGCAGTATATCTGGCTGCCCACTGAACATAGATCTCTTGAATTGGATTTATGGAGTTGAGATCCATGAAGGCTTCGGCTGAGAGAGTGGGCTTATCTTGACGAACCAAGGAACTGTTGATGGCCTATAACTGAAGATGGGGTTCCTTGTTCCTTGTAGAGTGTTTCCTATATGGTGGGAGTAAGCCTTTCACATTCAGAAATGAGTGGAGCCAAAACTTGAGAGGAAATGCGGCCAGAGTGGTATTCTCTGAAGATAAACCGCAAAAAGGTGGGCATTCTATTCTGCTTAGCTGACATTCTGCCCATCTGCTTAGCAAACATGTCAAAGGCATGGGAGCCTGCATCTGAGTCAAACACTAGGGAGTGTAGCTTTGGCAGAAGGACTGGAGAGTCAACTTTGAGATCGCAAAGTCCACTGTGAGGGGAAGATTTACTGGACGTTCTGATCTCAGCATCACTAAGGCTGAATGAAATTGGTAGAACTGTACTTCAGGCAGCTTGTTCAAATAGCAAAAATCACTGTACAGCTGAAAATTCTTGGCAATACGAATCTCTTTCAAAATAAAGGGTCCCCAAGAGTTCTTATGCTGAATAATGAACCACTCAGAAAGAGTGAGTGGGTGAGCTCGATGGGTAAGAGATTCTGCCCTGGCAGTCAAATATTTGTTGTATTGAGCTTTGTTGCCCTTGACATTGGCCCACTGATCTTCAGTCTTGAACTCAGTGCCCTCAAAGATTTTGGATTTTTGAGGGTGGGACAGCTGGGTAAGAGGAAGAACAATGTTTAGATGCTCAGAGAGGTTGAGGAAAGGAATACCATAGATGGTGGAGAGGATGCACTTTTGAACATATTCCTTATAGAGGGATCTTCTCTGAGGTTCGAGGGTAAGAGAGTACCAAAGAGGAGGAAATAATGGTGAGGAGGGGATGCTGACAGAGGATGATTGTTTCCTCTTTTTCTTGGCAGGACTGGGAGGATCAGTCCTGTGGATATGGGTGGCAGTGGAGAGAATGGTGATAAGGATATTTCTCTCAAAATCATCCGGCAGATTTGTGTCAAAGACACCAAGTAGTGAAGGTTTTTCAGGAATGATAGTGACAGAGGAAGGAGGAGTAGGAGGATAGAAGAGGTGTTTGGGATTGAAGGATGTAGACGGGTGAACTGGAGTGGTTTGAGTGAGAGGTGAAGAAGGTGAGAATGATGATGGAGCTGAGGTGTGAGAAGGAGTGGGAGAGAAAGAAGGTTGAGATGAAATGAGAGAGGAAGAAGGTTAGGTGCGAGACAGAGGATGTTTGAGAGTTGGTGGTGCTGGAGGGGCTGTAGAAGGAGATGAAGGTGAAGAGAGGGTTGGAGTTGCAAGAGTAGAAGTGTCAGGGGCCTTGGTAGCTTCAATGGGCTCTTTCCCTTTTGCATGACTTTCTTTGACAACTGAAGAGGGTCCTGATGACCCTGAAGCTTGCACAGATGGCCCTGGTGGCCCTGATGCTTGAGCTGATGGCCCTGCTGGCCGAGACTCTTGAGCTGGAGGCCCTGGTGGCCGGGGAACAGCAGCTGGTCTGCTCTGAGTAGCTGCAGGAGAAACTCCACTTGACCTTGAAAGAACTGCTAGCATCGACTTCATCTCAGACATTTCTTTATTAAACCACTTCATTGCATTTCTGACTGAAGAGAGCTCAGAGGTGGTCGAAGCTTGACTAGCAAGTATCCCTTGCACACTGGACTGCACTGCTGACAGAATCTCTCCCTGAGCCTTCAACAATTCCAAAACGGTTTCAGATTGACTTTCCTGTGGCTCTTTCTGAGTTTTCTGTGAACTATCCTCTTGCCTTTCCTCTGAGGTGCTGGTTCTTCAATAGACTGCTCCCCCTGAGCAGGAGCTTCCTCTTCAACTTCCATTTGCTCCCCTGAGCAGGAGCTTCCTCTTCAACTGGATCTACTGGAGCACTGGACTGCTCCACAGGAATTGATTCTTCAATATGGCCTTCTGCCACAGCTTCTTCCATTTCAATTTCACCAGACTGTGAGTCGATTCGTGTGGTGAGAGCTGATTCAACTAAATTCCTAAGAATTGAGCCAATTATTGAGGTAGGCGTATCACTGGCTTTATCTGCCACTTCCTCCTCAACTACAGAAGCTGTAAGAGATTCTGGCTGAAATGCTGGTGCTACTGCTTGTTGCTCTGCTACTGACTGAGCTGCTTGCTGCTCTGCTACTGACTCTTCTGCTTGCTGCTGCTCTGCTGGTGCTACTGATTGCTGATCTGCTGATGGTGTTACTACTGCCATTTCCTGAACATTAGGAATTTCTACATCACCAATTATGGCCTCTCCCTCGGCCACAGTGGTCTTAGACCATACACCTTCAATTACAGAGAAACCACTTTTCTTGAGATTTCTGGACCTTATACACTAGCCCATCTTCTCCACAACTGCCCCAGATAAATCTATTCCAAAGTGTTTGAAAATCTTTGTAAGTAGATGAGCATAGGGCAATGAGACATTTAACTTACTTTTTGTATCCCATATTTGATCTCTGGCAAATTTCATCCTTTCCAACATGACTTGCGCCATATTAATCTCCTTTTGTTGAATCGCCCAAAACATCATATCAGAATCTGCCCTAGTGCACGTTGAGAAGGTGGCACTGCGAGGAACCAAAATTTGACAGATAATGAAATGAAGAAGACGGTTGTATGCATTCATCTGATTAATATCCAATTTTCCGTCTCTTAGCCTAAACCCTGGACCTATAATGCCAAGGCCTTTTGCTTCATCGTTCACTGCGTGAACCCCACTGAATCCAGACGTCTTCACTCCAAACAACATGTGCAACAACTCATGATCGACTTTAATTTGGATTCCCTTTACCGATGATACAAGGGACCCATCTGCCTCTGACCTTAAGCACACATAAAATGCTTTCACCAGGTCGGGATAGCTTACCTCGGTGAAAGTGGCAATTTCCATCCACTGCATCCTTCTCAGAGTTTCTGCTATACTTCCCATGCCATTCTTCTCGAGATTTGGAACATCCACTGCCTTGTTTCCGCATACCTTTGTCTTCACGAAGGTGAACCTTTCCTGCTGTTCTGCGGACAGGTACTCAGCACTGTAGCCCCCTACACTTCCGGAGATCATCGGAGCGGCCATGGGTAGAGAGAGAAGAACTGTTCTGGAGAAGGGAGATGATGGAAGAGATGGAAGCCCTCGAGGGATTCTTCGCGGGAAGAGGGGAAAGCTTCAAATCTTGCAGAGAGTCGATGCCGGAATCGTTAGGGCATCGGCTTTGGGTGAATAGATAAAGGAGAAAGGGTAAAGGTAGAAGATGAGTCGTTCCCAGAACGATTTGACTAATTAGAATTATTTTATCGAAAACAGGAAGCGCCAAAAGGCGGTAACGGCACAAGGCGACAAAAGGGTTTGACGAGTCAAACTGCTTTTAACACAATAGCGGTCAAGGAAGAGTAAATAAACTGAGTTTTGCTTAAAGTGAGAGAGAGAGAGAAAATTTTCATTTATTCTGAAAAATTTATATGCCATTTTAAATACAGGAATCTTTTCACAAATTGCACATCCCTAATTCCCTTCTAAGAGATGTAAATCTCTCTTCAGGTAGGGCTTTTGTGAAGATATCTGCTAGTTGGCTATTTGTATCAATAAAGGATATTTCTATATTTCCATTTGCAACATGATCACGAATAAAATGATATCTAACCTCAATATGTTTTGTCCTTGAGTGCTGAACTGGATTCTTGGTCAGATTAATGGCACTGGTGTTGTCACACAGCAATGGAATTGATTTGATATTTAATCCAAAGTCTTCAAGTTGTTGCTTTATCCAAAGGAGTTGTGTACAGCAACTTCCAGCAGCTACATATTCAGCTTCAGCTGTTGATAGTGCCACTGAGTTTTGTTTCTTTGAAGACCATGATATCAAACATCCTGCAAGAAATTGACAACAACCACTGGTGCTCTTTCTATCTATCTTGCATCCAGCATAGTCAGCATCAGAATATCCTACTAAATCTATTTCACATGATTTTGGATACCAAAGACCTAAATCATGAGTTCTAGCTAAATATCTAAATATTCTTTTTACAGAAATTAGGTGTGATTCTCTAGGGTCTGCTTGATACCTAGCACACATGCATACACTAAACAAGATGTCTGGTCTACTTGCTGTTAAATAAAGTAAAGACCCTATCATACCTCTATAGTTCTTTTGATCTACCTTTTTACCATTTTGATCACTGTCCATTCTGGTTGATGTGCTCATTGGAGTTGACAGTGGTTTGGCATTATCGAATCCAAACTTCTTCAGGAGTTCCTTGGTGTATTTGGCTTGACAGATGTGGGTGCCTTCCTTCCCTTGCTTGACTTGCAATCCAAGGAAGTAGTTTAGCTCCCCCATCATACTCATTTCAAATTCTCCCTGCATAAGCTTCTCAAAATACTTGCAAAGAGATTTGTCAGTAGAACCAAAAATGATATCATCTACATAGATTTGAACTAATAGTATGTGATTGACCTTTGACTTTATGAATAATGTGCTATCTACTTTGCCTCTATTGAAACCATGATTTAACAGAAAAGAGCTAAGCCTTTCATACCAGGCTCTAGGTGCTTGTTTTAAACCGTATAATGCCTTATGGAGTTTGAAAACATGATTAGGAAATTCGGTGTCATCAAAACCTGGAGGTTGTTCAACATACACTTCCTCTTTTATAAAACCATTTAAGAATGCTGATTTAACATCCATTTGAAATAGTGTCAAGTTTAGAGCTGATGCATATGCAAGTAAGATTCTAATAGCCTCAAGTCTAGCTACAGGTGCATAGGTTTCATCGAAATCTATGCCTTCCTCTTGAGAATAGCCCTGAGCTACCAATCTGGCCTTGTTTCTTAGGATTACACCAGTTTCATCCAATTTGTTTCTGAACACCCATTTGGTGCCAATAACTGGATGATCTGATGGTCTAGGAACAAGTGACCATACTTGGTTTCTCTTGAATTGATTTAATTCATCTTGCATGGCTATTATCCAAGATTCATCAGTTAAAGCTTCATTGACTGTCTTAGGCTCTATCTGAGAAACAAAGGCTAAATAATCACAAGGGATTACATTACCTCTTGTTCTTACCCCTATGGATGGATCACCAATGATATTCTCAAGTGGGTGATCTTTCTTGTATCTCCATTCCTTTGGAAGATTTTCATGAGTAATTTCTTCTTGTTGTAATTCTTCCAGAGGTGGATCATCCTTGTCCTCAATTGATGTATCTTTAAGCTTTTTGGACAGTTCATCTGCATCATCATTATCACTATCTACTTCCTTTCTCAAGGAAGGGTTAGTTTCATCAAAAATAACATGCACAGTTTGTTCAATTAATAGTGAGCGTTTATTGAAAACTCTATAGCCTCTGGGTTTAGAAGTATACCCCATAAAGATGCCTTCATCTGACTTGGCATCCAACTTACCAATGTCCCTTTTTCCGTTGTTGTGAATAAAGCAAGGACATCCAAAGATTCTGAAATGACTTATCTTTGGCTTCTTTCCTTTGAACAACTCATATGCAGTCTTCTTCAGTATTGGCCTGATCATTACTCGGTTGACAATGTAACTGGCTGTGTTGACTGCTTCAGCCCAAAAATATCTTGGTAGCTCATATTCAGAGAGCATGGTTCTTGCCATATCCAAGAGAGTTCTGTTCTTCCTCTCAGCTATACCATTTTGCTGTGGTGTCCTTGGTGCTGAGAAATTGTGCTGAATTCCTTGATCATCACAGAATCTAGCAAACTTTTCATTTTGGAACTCACCACCATGGTCTGATCGAATGGACACAATACTGAACTTCTGATCTTTCTGGACCTTCTTACTGAAACTGACAAAATTATCAAAACTATCATCTTTATGCTCTAAGAATGATACCCATGTGAATCTTGAGTAGTCATCTACTATGACAAATCCAAAATTCTTTCCTCCAAGACTGGTAGTCCTCATTGGTCCAAATAGATCCATATGTAGGAGCTCTAAGGGTTTTGAGGTAGTCACCACTGTCTTTGACTTGAAGGAACTCTTTGTGTGCTTTCCCTTAGCACAGGGTCTACAAACACTTTCCAATTTTCCATTGACTTTTGGTAGACCTTCCACAAGATTCCTCTTTCTGAGCTTGTTCAATCCGTCCAAGCTGCAGTGGCCTAGTCTTCTGTGCCACAGCTCAGTTGATTTGTCTTTGCTGGCTGCCAGACACACATTTTGCTCTTTGAGTTCTTCAAGGTAGAGCACGTACAGATTCTTCTCTCTATTTGCTTCAAAGATGACTGCTCCATCCTTTAGTATGCTGCACTTTGATTCTTGAAACTTGATTTGATGACCTCTATCACACAGCTGACTTATACTGATGAGGTTGTGCTTTAATCCTTTGACTAATAGCACATCTTCTATGACTGTTTTTCCTTTGCTATTTACTGATCCACTGCCTACTACAGTTCCTTTCCCATTATCTCCATAAGTGACTGTTCCTTCTTCAGCTTGGAGATGGGAAAACAGCTTCAGGTTTCCTGTCATGTGCCTTGAACACCCACTATCCAAATACCATTTGGATGCTCGAGGATTAACCTGAAATTAAGACATCAAGCTTTAGGTACCCAAGTTCTTTTGGGTCCTGATGGGTCAGTATCATTATTTTTTACTTTCATTATCCACTTCTTATGTCTTGTTGGACAGGTGGATTTTAAATGACCTAGCTTATTACAGTGACTACAACATGATGTTTTTGTTACTCTTTCAATATACTTAAAATTAGCTTTATAGGCTGTATTTTCCTCAGGAACAAATCTTGGAGTTGGATACACCTTAGGTGGAATTATAGTTTCTGCATTTTCAGGTGGTGTGTAGCCTACACCATCTTTTCTCTTACCTGAGCGTCTAGCTCCTTTTAATATTAAGGGATTCTTACCATTTGTAAATTTTTCTAATGTGCTTGCTAATTTCTCATTCTCTTCATTTAGATTTTTAATCTCTTTTCTTAATTCATCTACACTTTCTTGTTTTTCTAATTTTGTTATTTGTTTATTCTTAACTTTTAAGTCTTCACACAACAATTCATTTCTTCTTTTTAGTTCGATTAATTGCTTTTCTAGTTCTTCATTTTCTGTTTTTAAGTCTGAGTTAGTGTTTTCTAAGCATGTATTATTCTTCTTACTAATCTTAAGTAATTTAGACACCTCTTTATATTTGTCGTAAAGTTCATTAAAGGCGCTTTCCAAATTGTCAGAATCTGAATCAGAATTATTACAAGAATCGAAAGAAGAGTCAGAGGTTACCTTTTCTTCGATGTTGGCCATGAGAGCCAGGTTGGCTTCTTCTTCATCACTGCTTGAGCTTGACTCACTGTCTGAGTCACTGCTGTTCTCCCAAGCAGCTGCCATTGCCTTTTTCTTGTATCTTCTGAACTTCTTGGAGCTATCCTTCTTCTTGTGATCATTTTTCTTTAGCATTGGACAATCTGCCTTGATATGTCCAGGCTTCTTGCATTCATAACAGATGGTCTCTCCTTTCTTCATTTCTTTGCCATCTGATCTTTTGAAGTCTTTATTTTTCTTAAAGTACCTTCTGCCGGATTGAAATTTTTTCTTCTTGGCCAGGATGCGCTGCAATCTCTTAGAGAGCATTGCTTCTTCATTTTCGCTGTCTACCTCACTCCCGCTAGAGCTTGCTTCTGATGACTCTTCTTCTGCTTTCAAAGCATTGGAGTGCTTTTTCTGCTAGATGATTCTCCTAGCCTTTCCATGTTGATCTCATGGGCCATGAGGGACCCGATGAGCTTTTCTACTGACATTCTCTTAAGGTCATTAGCTTCTTCGATAGCTGTGACCTTTGGTGTCCATGAAGATGGCAAGGATCTGAGAATCTTTCTTACCATATCTGCAATCTCATAGGACTTTCCTAGACTGGCTAAACCATTGGTGATGTCAGTGAATCGACTGAACATCTGGGTGATTGACTCACCTGACTGCATTTGAAATCTCTCATACTGAGTGACAAGAATGTCGATTCTTGTCTCCTTTACTTTATCTGTACCTTCGTATGTAATCCTTAGCTTTTCCCACATTTCCATGGAGGATTTGCAGGCTGAGACTCTGTTAAACTCCTTCTTGCTTAGAGCACAACATAAAATGCTCTTGGCTTTACAGTTCAAGGAGATTTTCTTTCTGTCTTCATCTGTCCATTGTGCTTTCTCATTTGTGACAACCAGGTCACCTTCTTCTACTATCGACCAGATTTGATAGTCGTGGCCTTGTAGAAAATATTCCATTCTGGTCTTCCAATACGGATAATCTTCACCATCGAACAAAGGGGGTCTGTTGACTGACTGACCTTCGAAGTTGCCTTGGGCTGCCATTGATCTTTGCTCTTCAGATCGTTGGATCTTCTTCTTTGTCGAAGAGACTCGCTCTGATACCACTTGTTGCCCAGCTAGCTAGCCCAGAGGGGGGGTGAATGGGTTATTAAAGAAACTGATCTTTGATACCTGTTTACTAAAAAAATTACACAACAACTTAAATGAAGGTTAGAGTTAGAGGAAATGAGATAGCAATCACACAAAATACAACCACAAGACAGTAGGATTTTTATCCTGGTTCGGAACTCCTTTCCACAGGAGACCTACGTCCAGTCCCTGAGCAATACCTCAGGATTTCACTAATCAAGGGTACAGTCCCCCTTAAGGACACAACAACACCCAGCTCAGCTGGTCTTCCTTCACACCCGAAGGGAACAACACCCTGGATACCACCAGGTCTTCCTTCACACCAGAAGGGAACAACACCCTGGATACCACCAGGTCTTCCTTCACACCGAAGGGAACACCACAAAGAGAGGTTTGAAAGACAAGCCCCTAGATCAAACTGCAACAAGCAATGATCTGAAGGACCTAGCACTGAGAGCAAAGAATCTAAATCTAGGCTCACTCTCAGAACTACACAAGCTCTCTTCAAATGATCTTTCACTAGCTAGTAGAGAGCAAAAGAGCAAAAGCTAAGAGGAATGAAGTTTTCTGCTCTAAACTTTCTTCAGAAGAATTTGAATGTTTTTCTTGAACGTTGTTCTTCTTTGTTCTTCTGACTTGTATATATATATCTTCAATTTGAAATTTAGACGATAAAGAGTGTTGTCTCTCTTTTGAGTAGTCGTTAGACTGAATGGCATCTGGAGTCTTGGAAGCTTCTTGTCAACAGTCTTTTGATTACTTGAGCACGCAAAGAGATGAGATCTTCAAAGATATCTGATGGCTTCTATTTGTTTAACGTTGTACCATGAAGCTAGTTCAGAGGTCTGCACAGATGTCAATCTTAAATAGCAGACAGATAAGCTGTCTCTGATGTCAGTCAACGTCAGTAGCAATAGTCATGAAAATAGTAATGCCAAAAGACTTAAGTCTAAAAGACGTTATCAGAGTAGGCACGATACAAGGATGATATGGTCTGCATGCATGCAGAGATATGTTCAGATCTCATAAATGCAAAAGCGTCAGAGAGATGTCTATGTGGACTTTGACTGGTCAATGCTTTAAGATGAATAAGATATCAATATATGAAAACAGTGACTATATGATTTATGAAATCGTTATGAGTCATAGCAAATTGTTATGAGCGCAACAAGTCGTTATAGAGAGTAAATCGTTACAACAAGCAAGTTGTTGCGAGTTCTAATGAAATTGTTCTGATAACTTATGAAGTCGTTACGAGAACTAAAGAAATCGTTACGGCTACCAAGTCGTTACGAGTTTTAAAGAAATCGTTACGAGAACTAAAGAAATCGTTACGGCTACCAAGTCGTTACGAGTTTCAAAGAAATCGTTACGAGAACTAAAGAAATCGTTACGGCTAGCAAGTCGTTATGAGTTCTAAAGAAATCGTTACGAGAACTAAAGAAATCGTTACGGCTAGTAAGTCGTTACGAGTTTCAAAGAAATCGTTACGAGAACTAAAGAAATCGTTACGGCTAGCAAGTCGTTACGAGTTCTAAAGAAATCGTTACGAGAACTAAAGAAATCGTTACGGCTAGCAAGTCGTTACGAGTTCAAAGAAATCGTTACGAGAACTTAAGAAATCGTTACGGCTAGAAGTCGTTATGAGTTCTAAAGAAATCGTTACGAGAACTTACGAAATCGTTACGGCTAGCAAGTCGTTGTGAGTTTAAAGAAATCGTTACGAGAACTGAAGAAATCGTTATGACAGACAAGTCGTTGCGCTTCTAAAGAAATCGTTGCGATGTCTTATAGAATCGTTATGAGATCTTTAAGAAATCGTTACGGTATCGATTTGTTGAAACATCACGGTTTGTCGGTCAGAAAGGAAATGATCATAATACTTATGAAATCGTTATGATGACTCTATTATGAACTTATAAAGGAATCGTTCTGATTATCAATAGAAGTCTATATGAAGTATGAAGAAGTTGATAAAGACTTGGACAAGACATGAAATGAGACTTACCTGATTGTCTTGAACTTTCTTTTTGCTTTTATTTCCTGTCCTCAAGACTCAAGTAATTCATTAGTAATGTTTGTTAATCATCAAAATTAATATATAAATAAATGAATTATTTATATGGGGACAGTTTGGTCATCATACCGAAAATGGACATTCAAATTCCCACGAATTATGCAAACAACGGAAAACTATCATGGCCAATGTCTTATATCTAAATGCATTTCCATGAATGAAACCCATCACACTATTTACAGAAATTCATCTATTTCCACAAACAACATGTATATTCTATATTATATAACACATAACATTTACATTATATCCTATGCGTCAAATCCAGAAATAATTCAGATAGGGCAGAACAGTTCTCTGTTCTATCTAGATGAAATAGACGTGCAAGGGTCTGGCCCAGTCAAATGAGTTAACGGCAACATCCGTCTGCTGCAGGGAGGAGTCTTAACAGCAAGGGATCTTGCCGTTAAGTTCCTTGTATATGCAGAAAAAATAGACCAGGCTCCAAAGAGGGGGAATGGGGGTTCCAGTGACCGAGAAAAATCCGCAAAAAATACTAAAAACTCAATGGGACATGGGGGGTTAGGGTCTAGAAGTTTACTTGTTCTCTAAAAACCTCCAAGGGATCGAAATAGGCGGTGAAGCTCTCCTTGGGCAGTCTCCAAGAAGCCTTCAAAACACTTCACTCCGTCTTCTGTGGTGTTGAGCTTCCAGTCCGAGGTCGGGGAAGCCTTCTCCTATGTCCAAGCTAGCTTCAGTTGCTTGTAGATCATGGATGAAGCTCCAATCCGCCGGATCTGAGCTCTCAAAGTTCAGGTTTTCTCATAGGGCTTAGGGTTTCTCTCCTTCTCCTTGCAAAGAGCCAAGAGAGGGTCTTGTGGTTGCAAAAGGGGTTGTTTATAGGAGAGAGACCTTTTCTCACGCAGAAGGTGATGTGAAGGGCTCAGAGCCGTTGGGGACATCTCCCCAATGGCGGAGCTTGCTTCTTCCGAAATTCTGGGGTCTGCAGCGCACTGAGATTCAGTGAATTAACGTCCACATACATGGCCGTTTATTTAAGTATTAACGTCCAACGATGTTGACGTTGCCTATCACGGTGTCCACCATGTTGACGCCAACTGCTCTTCGGCCAAAGCTCAAAACATGCAGAAAATCCATGCGTACGATGTATGTATATACATGCAATATGTATATGATATGATGTACACACTACCACACATGCAAACATACAATATTTATAATCTAATTATACACATGCGCACATAAGTATAACTAGCTAATACGTACGTAGATATTTACATACATGCATTCACAAGCATGAATTCACACAACATAATTAAAGCAATAAAATTCGAGGGCTTACAAAATTAGATAGGGCAAATATCGCATGCGTAAGATAACTTACATATATATACATATGTACTTCATATATTCACACACAATATCCAAGAAATAGGTGGTATAGGATCTTCTTCAATACTTAGATAGTACATGCATAACATGCATATTATTATTCAAGTATTCTAAGTCTTAAGATTCTTAGTATTCATAATACACCTCAATTTTAGCTAATTGCTCAATTCCACATGAATTATCATATAATATTATATATGTATATATATATACAGTATATACTCAAGAGAAGTATAAAACTTATAGTAGACACAAGGAACTACATATGCTATGCACACAACAAGTGAAATACCCAAAACACCATATAAAAGAATAAAAATTCGGGGTCTAACATCATCTGTATCATCAACATCACTATCTACTTCCTTCTCAAGGAAGGGTAGTTTCATCAAAGATAATAGGCACTGATTACTCAAATAATAAAAGTTCGTTTATTTAAACACTCTATACCTTTGGGTTTGGAAGCATACCCCATGAATATACCTTCATCTGATTTGGAGTCCAGCTTACTAATGTCTCTTTTACCGTTGTTGTGGATGAAGTATGGACATCCAAATTTCCTGAAGTGGCTGATCCTCTCGACATGTTAGCTTGTATAACTCATACGAAGTCTTCTTCAGAATCGGCTGATCATCACCCGATTGATTATATAACATGCTGTGTTGACTGCTTCAGCCCAAAAATACCTTGGCAAATCATATCCTGATGGCATCGCCCTTGCCATGTCCAATGGTGTTCTATTCTTCCTCTTAGCAGCTCCATTTTGCTGTGGTGTCCTAGGCGCTAAGAAGTTGTGCTCTATCCTTGGTCATCACAAAACTTGGCAAATTTCTCATTCTGGAATTCTCCTCCATGGTCTGATCGGATTCCAACAATGCTGTACTTCGTCTTTCTGAACTTTTTACTGAAGCTTACAAAATTTCAAATGTATTCTTTGTGCTCCAAGAAGGATACCCATGTGAATCTGGAGTAATCATCTACTATGACAAATCCAAAATTCTTCCCTCCAAGACTGGTGATCCTCATTGGCCCAAATAATCCATGTGAAGAAGTTCTATGGGTTTAGAGGTTGTTACCACCATCTTTGACTGGAATGATGGCTGGGTTTCTTCAGTCCACTGGTCTCTCTCATTTGTAACCAAAAGGTCTCCTTCTTCAACTATCGACTAGATCTGATAGTCGAGTCCTTGTAGAAGTACTCCATTCTAGTCTTCCAGTATGTGTAGTCTTCTCCATCGAACAGAGTGTGGCCGGTTGACTGACTGATCTTCGGAGTGACCTTGGGCTGCCATTTGATCTTTTCTCTTAGATCGTTGGATCTTCTTCTTTGTCGAATGACTCTCTCTGATACCACTTGTTGCCCAACTAGCAAGCCTAGAGGGGGGTGAATGGGATATTAAAATTTGATCACTTTAAAACCTGTCCCCAAAAATGTTTACACAAAACACACTTCGATGATGTTAGTGTTAGTAAAAGTAGGATAGCAAACACAAGGCAATCAAACACATGACACAAAGAATTATCCTGGTTTGGATCTCCTCTCCACAGGAGTCCTATGTCCAGTCCCTGAGCAATACCTCAAGATTTCACTACCCAAGGGTTACAGTCCCCCTCAAGGACACTTACACACCCAGCCATAGCAGGTCTTCTCTTCACAACCCGAAGAGGAATTACAACACCCTGGATCCCACAAGGTCTTCCTTCTACACAAAGGGAAACAAACACCCTAGAACCCCCAGGTCTTCCTTCAACATGAAGGGAAAAATACAAGAATGTGTTCAGGAAGACAAGCCCCTAGATCAAGCTTAAAGACCAACGCTCGATCTGAAGCAACGATTGAGAGGTAAAGTTCTACGATGAGGAACACTCTCAGTACACAGAAGCTCTCAAGGCTAACACAATGAATGCAAAGAGCTAAGAGCTAGACAAGCAAAGGAATGAAGCTTCGCTCTTTCAGAGCTCACAGCAAGCTTGTAAAGATTGTCGTAAGTGTTCTATGTGTTTGTTCTAGAGCTTCAGTCTTATATATGTCTTTCATTGAAAATTGAACGTTGAAGTGTCCATTATCTCTAAGCTCTTATTTACGTTAGACTGCATGGCACTGTAGAGCTTTCAGTCAACGGTCGTTAGCTTTCCAAGCACGCAAAGAGAGAGAATCCTCTTTGATATCCTGCGGCTTCTATTGCGTCCAACGTTGTATCGAGATGTGCTATCAGCAACCTGCACGCTTTAAATGCTAAAACAATTGACAGCTAGGCTGTCTCTTGTTGTCAGTCAACGTTAGAATGATTTTATATCAAAATAGAAGTCCATTCTATTGTTTAGAAAGATGTTACAGTATATGCATGGAAATAGAAGATATCATTTGCATGCAGTGCAGTGAAATGTTCAGTCATAATAAATGCATGGATGGAGAGAAAAGCGAGGGAAAACTTTGACTTTTCAAACTATCTGAGAATAGGTTTGAATATCAAGTCGTTATAGACCATGAAATCAATATGAGCATAACATATGAAACTGATGTGTAGATGAGTCGTGTTCATGTGGATCGTTACACATCATACATACAAATCGTTATGCATTAATAATCAAATCATTGTAGAGACAAACCGTTATGACAGTGTCAGCATGTCGTTATGAGCAAATCGTTGTTTAACGTATCGAATTGTTATGGCGACCAAGTCATTATGTAACTTAGCGAATCATTAGGACCAAATCGTCTGAATGGCAAAATCGTTAAGAGTATAAGCAAATCGATGTGAGAGAATCGTTGTTCTCACTTATCGAATCGTTATGGAACTTAACGAGTCGTTGTGAAACCGAAATTGTTGTGAGAACAAATCGTTTTTCTCACTTAAGAAATCGATGCGATAACCAAATCGTTATGAGCTCGGAATCGATGTGCACACTTATCGAATCGTTCTAAGAGCAAATCGTTGCGATCTCTTAGCGAATCGTTATGAGAGGCAAATCATTGCGATCTCTTAGGGAATCATTCTGAGATCGAAATCGATGCGATCACTTAGCGAATCGTTCTGAGATCGAAATCGATGCGATCACTTAGCGAATCGTTCTGAGATCGAAATCGATGCGATCATTTAGCGAATCATTCTGAGATCGAAATCGATGCGATCATTAAATCGTTATATAGACATCAATAGAATAGCAATGACTTATGAAATCTTTATAGAGATAAAAATCAATATAAATGCAATGACTTATGAAATCGTTATGAATTCACAAAATCATTATAGCACATAGAAAATCGATGTGTACTTAGATGAATTTTGTGCTTTGAACTTAAAAGCTACAGGATGATAAAAAAACTTACTAATTTTGCTTGTACTTCCTTGATTTATTTCCTGTACTCAAATCTCATAGAGATTTTGTTAGAGTAAACTTATCAAATTTTTTTAATCACCAGAATAGATATGTAATTTTTTAAATTACATTGGGGATACTCTAATCATCATGTTGAACAACCTCCTAGATTTGAATGTACTGACCTTCCTAATCATGTGTTAAATTAGACAAAGCTTTGTATGGCCTGAAGCAAGCTCCCCGGGCATGGTATGATCGGTTGAGCCATTCCTTACAGGTAAAAGGTATTCAAGAGGGAAGGTAGATCAAACCCTCTTACAAAAGTTCAAAGAAAGGATATTTTTTCTGGTCCAAATCTATGTTGATAACATTATATTTGGATCAACAAAATCCTCACTGTGTAAGGAATTGCTGAATTGATGACCAGTGAATTGAAATGAGTTTAATGGGAGAACTAAAATTTTCTTGGATTGCAGGGCATTCAAACAAAGGAGGGACTTTCATAAATCAATCAAAGTACATTCAAGATTTTCTGAAGAAATACAAGATGGAGAACACAAGCCATGGCAAACCTAATGAGCACCACTGTAAGTTTGGATGTTGATTTGAAAGGTAATTTAGTAGATCTAAAAATCTACAGAGGTATGATGGATCCTACTCTACTTGATAGCATGTAGACCAGATATTCAATTTTAGTAGCATGTGGGCTAGATTTCAGGCTAATCCTAGAGAGTCCCACATGATGCTGTAAAAAGAATTTTCAGATATCTTGCAGGAACTCATGAGCTGGGACTGTTGTACTACATCTTGTGAATTTAATTTGATATCTTATTTAGATGCGGATTTGCTGGTTGTAAATTGGAAAGAAAGAGTACTAGTGGCTATTGCCAATTCTGGGAGGTTGTTTAGTCTCTTGGGGTTCCAAGAAACAACACTCGGTTGCTCTCTCTACTGCAGATGCAGTATATGTTGCTGCAGGGAGTTGGGGTACTCAAGTGTTATGGATTAACATCAACTTCAAGACTACCAAGTAGATCTTGGATGTGTCCCAATTAGTGTGATAACACTAGTGCAATTAGTTTGGCCAAAAATCCAATCCAGCATTCTAGGACAAGAATATAGAATCAGACATCATTTTTTGAGAGATGAAGTAAGCAAGAACTCTTTTGAATTGCATTATATAGAGACTTCAAACAAATTGTAGATATTTTTACAAAACCCTTATGCAATGAAAGTTTTTCATGCCTAAGAAGAGAACTTGGTCTATGCTTGCTTGAATCATGATTGTCTGTTTGAAAAGTTGCATGTAATGTTAGCTTGTATATTTGTTTTTCATGTGATAAAATCTTGCTACTGGTTGATAATTATCTTGCTGATTCTGACAAAAGTGATGAGATGGAAGTTGGTGAAAGATCATGCTCAGTGTACAATTGGTCAGCTGAGTTGGATGAAATGTATTCAGATCATGTGTGTAGATAGTTTTTTTCTTCAAAACACAATCCTACAAAGCAATGATTTAAAAAAGAGAAGAGAAAATATAAGATAGATGAAAAGAAATGGCAAAGAGGGTGGAAAGAAAATTAAAAGAAAGGTGTGTGTGTGCACGAGATGGAGTGTGTGATCACCAACGCGAGGGTGTCGAAGGAAACGGGTGGAAAGGAAAGTGTGTTACTTTTCTCACCGAAGATCGCGGGAGAGTGTGTGTGGTCCTTCTTACCCCTTCCACTGGCCGGCCGGCAAAGGAGATTTAGCTCCAAATGAGGTTACCTTGCAAAAGAGAGAACAACAAGAAAAGTGACAGATTAATTAGACTGAGAGGTGTAGCGACAACTCAAATGAGATGAAGTGAAAAAAGCATTAAGGGGCATTAACACACCTCGTGGGGGGTGGTGTTAAACCCCTAAAAAGTGGAATGGAGTAAATGATGTTAACACACCTCGTGGGGTGGTGTTTAAACCCCTAAAAAAGTGGGAATAGAGTAAATGATGTTGTGTGCGTGTGTGAAACATTGTGAGAGGTATGCACTAAATGTAAAAAGGGTATAAAAGGGTAAAGTGAAGGGAAAGGAGAAAGAATGGCGATGATGGCCTCTGCTTGGAGATGATTGGAAGAAGTGGACGACGTGGAAGAGGTGCTCCCGCCTGCTCCAATGGAATGACGACGACGAGCGCTCCAAACACCAGAAAGGAAGGCGTGGAATGGCTTGAATTGAAGTCACTTCTCTTAGCCTCAGAATGCGGGTCTTATCCGACAGGGCTTCGCCATAGTGTGTGTGAGTGGTGCTCAAAACAGTGGCCTCGGGGGTCTATTTATAGGAAAAAATTCGTTGAATCGCATCGAGTACAGTGGGCGCTTATATGATGAATCATGTCCGACTAAAGCGGCTATTTAAGAGATTCGCTGATTTGCCAATCATAGCCTATAGCTATGATCGAGAATCGGGTCTACTATAATTGCCGCGTTTTCTAATAGAATCGATCTTCTGAAAAATGGAAATTGATTTGACAGATGGTTTGAAACGTGGCGCCTTAAGTGGATGCGATTATATTGCCATGATTAAGACGTGGAGCTCTAAATGCCGCGTCTTTCGGGGCATGGCTTAAGTTTAGGTTCTGAATCGCGGCGTCTTGATCGGATGCGAATCAAAATAGAGTAGGTACAGAAAAGAAAGTGTGATGCGTGTCAGCTTACTGCCGTGTATTATGCACCCTAAAAGGCGTCCACGGCATCGGAGCGGATCACTAAAGTCAACAGACCCCTTTAGAAAAATTTCTAAAAAATCCAAGAAAAATCTGGAAAAATAGGAAAATCACTCAAGGGATATTTGAAGAGAGCACTTTGAGGCATTACGGTGTAACATGAATTTGCTCGATATGATGTCAAAATGGCGTGTCTACAATGTGCAGTCTGTGAAGAAAATTCTTTCAGTTTTCTATTGATTGATCAGACTTAGGTCAACTCTATTGGCAAGAGAGTCGGACACTATCTTCTTCATTCTGAACTTT
>CM024756.1:92996171-93057555 GCA_014218235.1 Colocasia esculenta | reverse complement strand
TATGTGTCACCCTCTCCGCGGAGCCGCCGTCGTGCACCTGCCCCGACCGGGCGCCCACCCCCTGCAAGCACACCCTCTTCGTACTCCTCCGGGTCCTCGGCCTCCCCCCGGACGCCGCCTGCCTCCGGAGGAGGGCGCCCCTCCACCCGCCCCAGCTCCGCCGCCTGCTGGACGCACCCACCCCGCCGGAGGCCCTCGCCGGGTTCCGCGCCCGGGAGAGGTTCCACCAGCTGTTCTCCTCCTCTTCGGAGGCGGGCGGGGCACAGGGCAACGAGAAGGTGAGAGAGCCTGAGGGCACGTGCCCCGTGTGTCTGGAGGAGATGGAGGAGCGAAAGTTGGCCACCTGCGGGGCCTGCGGGAACTCGGTGCACGAGGAGTGCTTCCTAAGGTGGAAAAGGAGCAGGGGAAGGCGGGCGGCGAGCTGCGTCATGTGCAGGGCGAGGTGGAGGGAGAGGAAGGAGCAGGAGGCGTACGTCAACCTCGCGCCATACGCCAGCGAGGACGAAGTGGCGACAGGCGGCGAGGGCTCCTGCGCGGGTTGAGGTCTCTTCCCTGCCCTCTGCTGTTGCTGCTTCCTGGGGCTGGGGAACGAGAGCGCCGTTGGAAGAAGGTTGTGTGTTCGTCTGTGTTTATGGTGGCGTAGAAAGATGGCATCGTATACTTATATATTTGTTCACAAAGAAAGTAATATTTGTACAACTGTACATATATGTAGTACGTAGATAGGTATTTGCACGCAGTTGATCTCCAAATCAAATGAAATCACATTTGTATGTTGTTGGAAATCATGGATTTGAGCCACTGGTACTCTTCCATCTTATAAGATGAGAAGCCTTGGATTTAACTTCCTTTGTCTTCCATAGTTGTGATAAAAAGGGGGAAGTTTGACCCCTAATTTAGGTCTGAATGCTTTTAGTTAGTGAAAAAGTTGGTGAGAAGCAAGGTTGGCCGGATTGTTCAAATTTTCTTGTTGTGTTTAGATTTTCACAAGTTCTAGACATACCACAATAAAAATATTATATAATTGAATAACAAAACATCACTCAATATTAATATCGTACAAAAATATGCATAATTTTAAAATTTACAATATAATGAAATGTTATCAATATACACAATTGTAAGTCTACATCAACTCAATGATCATGTGAATCATCTTGAGTTAAAATCAAATGAAATCTAATATGAGCTAACATCATCTTATAACTTATGAACCTTGAACTCTATATTCATTCGTGCATGTATGGGTGGGCATAGATCTATGGGCAACACTCTAATCATGTCAACAAATAAAAGTGCATGTACAACAATAGTTGAAATGTGGAACTCCATAAGAACCGTCTAATTGCATCAATATGTTTGTTGCTTTAGACGAGGAGAAAGAGGGGCCTAGTGGTGGACTGGTGGGAGATTTCTAAACATAGATGAAGTCTACCTCGTAGCATTGCCCCCTTTGGTAACAGGGGTATTCTGGGGTACCCCCCTCCCCTGCTTTGGGGAGCGGGGCGAATGTACCTGGGATACCCCTTATCCCGGGGTAAGTCCATCCCACCTTTTGAGGGGGGTAGAGGGGGTTAATTTTTTTCTTTTTTAAAAAAATTTAAAAAAAATATCAAATTTTTTAAATATTATTCTATTATACATCTCATATTTTATTTATTTTTTTAATTTTTTAACATAAAATAAATGAAGTCAAACATTAGAGTTTACTAAAAAAAAAGAGTTACCCCATCTCCATCAAAAGGAGCGCCCAAATAAAAGCATCATTACCCTGTGTTAACTTACCCTGGGTTAAACACCTCCAACCTTCAACCAAAGTATCCTAAACCTTGCGGAACTGAGGTAGCATATGTTGAGGAATTGAGGGACAATATACACAGTCTCCGCCAACACTGACTAGATGCTCTGAGAACTAGTGGATCCTAGTATTGCGATATGGACAATACATATACATGAATCTATCAATCACCGTTGATGGTGTACCCGTGTGCCCAAGTAGGGTGGTGCCAATCATGCGACATCTACATCATCAAAATTTAACATTAATTAGTGAACATGTCACAGTTAGATCTAACCCTTGTGAGGTATTATCTATTTTGGATCAAACTCACACAATTTTGTCCTGAAAAGGCACATCACAAGTTAAGGATCACAACCTCACATAAAAGTCCAATAACATTATCTCAAACATCGATATCAGACAGTTCAATTCAAGTCTGTCTCAAAGCCCATACGTAGTGGTAGCTTCACTCAATGGGCAGCTCCATACTAACCTCATGCTCGGTAGTCATTTTCGAAAAACATAGATAGCCCTCTCCTCCTACATAGACTAGGTTGCACTTGTACGAAATAAGCAATAATGTATTGAATAAATAGACTATATTTAAGAAATGTCTTACCTAGTCCTCAAATTTATGTGTTTACATAACCCTCATAATGCATTGTAGAACTCCCATCCTCAATCAATTAACGTTATAAGTTGTCATTAATATTGCAAATAATCATTGTATGACACTCATAATGCATATGTCCCGTGGTACATGTGGACATATTCCTCGTATTGCCTTGATCTTGATAATGTATGGTGGTCTTGGGCGGTTGAGTGAAAATAGGCTACATGTAGGCACCACCATCGAGATAACCATACCCATATCCATAATCATAGCTATGTGGATATAGATTTGCATTACCGTTGCCTAAGGAAAGATATCCTGAAAACATATTGTGACCCGCGCTGGCAGTATCAAGCAAAGGGTTCTCCTATGTGCTCAATCTCTTAAAATCAAATGACATGCCCTCGTAGTTGTTACTATTTGCCACAGAACTCCTCCATCCTTTTTATCTTGTTTGTATCACCTCAATGATAAGGTTGGTGCATCGTGATCTCTACCATCTTAGGTACATGAAGGCCTTATCAGCAAAATACAAGCCCCCTCCTCCACCACCATGGCCATGGCCACCTCCACCACTATTGTCACCGTCGTTGCCACCTCCACCATTAGGAGAAGAAGATCCATATTGTATACTCCCAAAAGAAGTGTCTCCAGTATTCTTGCACTATGATAGATCAAATGAAGGAGTCACATCATCCTCATGTGCATATCCAATATCTCTACATATGTGATGTCCAATAGATCTTCATGCACCACCTTCTTTTACTTTCTAGAGGTGAATAAAATAGTTTTCAACTATGATTTTCTCATAGGTTTGTTTGTGCACCAATATTTCCATGCTTTATTTTTCAAAGGGGTTGGCTATCCTTTAGGTGCCTAATATACTAATTTTCAAATGTAAACAACCACGTGAGAATGAGATGAGATATGTTGGACTCTATTGCTATCCCTAGCATGCGATGGAGCATCTAAGGAGGGCTACAGAGGTGGAAGATCTAGAGAGGGCAGCATCATCATTAATCTCTTAAAAGTTATATTATCATCCTTATGTATAGCTGCAACCCCACTATCATATCTGGTGGTGCTCCTCACAATGATGTCATCATCTAAATTTATCTCATCATCCTCTCAAGTCATCGGGGTCGAAATTTCCTACTAGACATCACCAACATGTGCTCTCTTGTGGTTTGTCTCTCAATAAAAGAAGCTAAAAAATTGTCAAGTCATGGTGGATCCCAAGGATCATCGACATCCTCATCAAGTTGAAACTCATCCCCCTCTATAGTTGCCCTAGCGACTCATGCCACCATGGGATATTCAATGAAGGCATAATCCCCCTCCCCTTTTCTTGTATATGTCTACACATATTTTAGCTTTAGCCCGATGTTGTAATGATCATACACCAAATTGTTCAATCTTCTGTGCCACAATTGTTCCTCAACTTGGTATATTAAGGTAAAAAGTTCTCCAATCTCTCTTGCATTCGCTTTCGCTGGAAGATGATGTCTATGATAATATTTTGATCACAATGTTCCTTTGTTCCTTAATCTAGGCAAAAAGTTCTCAACTTGGTGTATCAAGGCAAAAAGTTCTCCAATCTCTCTGGCATCCATTGGAAGATGATGTCTATGATAATATTTTGATCACAATGTTCCTTTGTTCCTTAACCTACGTACACTCATGTCATAATTAAGGCACCACTAATTTGCAAAGTGAAGAGGAAGATATTATAAGAAATGATGTAAATTGGAGGCTTTGAATAAATCTTGGAAGGTATATCTATGCTTACCTTAGTCAAGTCTTCCCTGGTGTCACAATGACCGACAACTCAATAAATGAATCAATTTTCTCCCAAAAATATTTCATCTACTTGTAGATAATGATAAATTAGAATCCCTTAACTGTTAAGGTGGTTAATTGCATCGCTAGCCATATGAAAAATGTGTGTCACTTTTATTTACCTCGTTTAGGGCTTCTACAACACTAATAAAACTCGACAACATCCAATTCACTATGGACGACACAATAGTTATTAAGTCATCTCAATAAGCAAACTCGTACTGAATTGCGAGATAGAGATAGTAATAAATAATGTTTAATCGTTATAGTGGCACGTAAAAGTCTGGTTAATTTGGTTTGTTTACCATGTGTAAATCTACTCATTTGTCAATCTCACACATTCTCCACAATTTCTAAGAAAAGATTAACATGCTTCAACGACAGTGTGCATGACGTCAAAAAGGGGTAAAAGAATAGTCTATTTATCTGTGATAAGGACATAAATGGTGGTGCGATTGTAGGTGGAGACATAAGAAACATGTTGTCCAATAACGACATAACTTCCGAGGCATTATTAGACACCTAGACTACATGATCATGATATTATCTTCCAAACATTTTCCTTTGTCCATTACGCCGTTTGTACGGCGTCCAATTTTTCATCCCTTCTTTCGTAAATGATGGACTGTTTGTTAAAGATGAGATGTAGAGACAGAAGGAGAGGAGAGATATTACATGTCGATTTTTTATTTTTATAATATTTCATATGTGAGGGTGTAAAAGAAGGTAAAAATAAAATTATAATATTTTGTGAATTTGAGAAACGTTCAACGTCAGGATGACATAGATGTGGTAATATTGCTTGGAACTACAAAATTTATCTTTACGAAATCCGGTGTGATCACGGTGGCTTTACCTAGGAAACATGTATGATACCGCCGAGCCCCAATGTGGGACGCTTTCCACGTGGCACACCTGCGGCGGCCGGGCCGTTCCACCTTAAGCGGGTAGGAACTAGGAAGTATTTCTCTCTCACAGTTCAGACAGTCGGATGTTTGCTCGAGGCGGGGTGGAGAGAGAAGCGAAATTTCCCCCCAAATTCAAAATAATGCTAAATAATCCTCCTCCTCCATCTCCGTCTCCCTTTCGCTAGGGTTTGTCCTTGCTTTGCTCTGCCATCCTCCGGGGTTTTTGATTCCTGCTGCTTCCTCTCCTCTTCCTAGGGTTTCTCTTTTTCGGATCTGTTCTTCTTGCTGTTTGCCTTCTAGGGTTCCACTTTTGCGGGGTCCCTCTCCAGTTTGTTTCCATTTTTTTCTTTACTTGTTGACTCGAAGAAGCCTCGGAGATGAGCTCGACGGTGCAGAGGGGCGCCAAATCTGAGAGGCAGACGCCGTTCTATCGCGATTTGGCGTCGCCGATCTCCGCTCACCGGGGGAGGTTTGCTACTCCAGGGCAGGCGGCGGCTGTGTCCGCGCTGTGGAGGGATAACTTGGGGGGACTGGAACCGCCACCGCCGCCCGTCTTCACCTTGGATGAGCGGGCCGATTTCTCCCCGGAGAATGGGCTCGCGGAGCTGCCCCTGTCGCCGGATTTCAAGTCGGAGACGAGGACGCCCTCTCCCATGGGGGTTTCTCCCTCACCCCTCAAGAGCAGAGCGGAGGTGAGTACGTCGAGTGCTCTGTTTGCCGTGGAGTCGTCAACGTCACAGCAGCAGCAGCAAACGCCTGGGATCTCGAGTTGGTGGTCACCTGTGAAGAGCAGTTTTGTCGATCATGATGAGAAAGGGAAGGCTCACCTGTTGATGGGGTGGTTCAGCCGGGTGCTTTGATCATGCTCCCACCTCTGAGGGAGGTAGCAAGGCCGGAGTTGCAGAAGAATAGTTTACCCACTGGCAGTCTCGATGAGGAGGAGTGGGTTACCGTTTATGGGTAAAACCCTCTGGCTTATTGTTTCTTCTATTTAAGATTTTAATTGCACTTACTGGTTTATGCTCATCGGCATCTTCTCTCGCACTTTGTGTTGTTATACACTATTAGAACATTGAGAATGTTGCATAATTTCCTGCATACATGGTTGAATTCAGCTATATCTTTCAAGTAAAAATGACTAATTGTCACTTCGCATTTCAACAAGGATTATCTACCCGTATTCCCTAATTGTAAAGCAAACTGTAAATAATGGAATGTCTGTAAAAAAAGAGATCATTTTAATGAAGTGACTGCTTCAATACATTTCTGATGAAGTAGTATAGGTCTCAACAAAATTTTTGACATAACAAGGCAACCCAAGCATTCTTTGGTTGGCTAAGAGCCTAAGGTCGGAAAACACCTAAAAGGTTCCTAGGTGGTGTCCCTATAGAATTTTTGAAACACTGTGCCCTCGACAAAGCATACTAGATAGTAATTTTGTATGCAAAAGTTTGTTAGCGAATATGACCATCATCACATTAATATTAAGATTAAAAAGAAGTATTGGAATCTAGGAACAGAACTGAATATGGAAGAGTAACTATCAGGTAAGAGAGAGAGAGGATGGGGAAAGGGGGAGGGGTAAGGTTTCATTTTTAAAAAAGCAAGGGGTTAGGTAGGGAAAGATAGTCAGAGAGGGCAGAGACAGAGGTGAGTGGCACAGAGAGAAAGGATGGAGAGGGAGGCAGATGAGTGCTGTGTTTATTATTATAACTAGGGTTGCACAGAGGGAGAGAGATGCTCTTCAACTGTTGCTAGAGAAAAAGGGAGAAGGATTGTGAGGGAGAAGATTCACCTGTGTCTCAATTAGCTGTAGTAGATATTGGCATATATTGATGGTGCCGAAAGATGGTCATGGAGCAGCAATAAGGGAGAATGAGGAGAAACTCTAGTGGTGGGAATATGAGCAGAAAGAGGGTGGCTTTTCAGCATGATAGGATACTTTTCAAAATGGATCATGTCTAGTTGATCATAAAGGACCTGGGGCTTTTAGGCGTGCTATGATTCCTTTCAAAATGGATCATGTCTAGATGATCATAAATGACGTGGGTGCCTTGGACTGTCTGGTGCACCTAGGCAACCATCTAAGCTCATTTTTGGCTTCTTGAGATACACCTTGGCAACTCTGATTTTCAAGAACTTGCTGTGAAGCTTAATGTGCTATGTCATTTTGCTCCGTGTTAGAGATCAACTGTCGCAAATGCATGTCTGGCGACTGAATATAATAATTCCATAGTGGACATCTGGCTTCAGATATCTCTTGCTAGAACTTAGATGTAAAATAAAAAGAAGCAAGAAACCAATATGGGAGTTCTTACATGGAAGTTTAAGCCTCTGTTGCAGTTAGTTGACTTAGCCCATTTTGAGTGGCTTTTATGTGGAATGGAAAAACTTCTTTGTAGCCAACAATATTTCAGTCCATGATCTCATTTTTCTTTTAGGAGATTTTATGTTTTGGTTAGAGTGAATTTTCATTCCTAAACTTCCATGTGCTTTTATTTTCCTAACTAACTTCAACTTTCTTGCAACACCATGTGATATGGTTTGGGAATTATTCCCCACATTATCAAAATATTGTTTACTTTCCTAGATAATATTACCAATCCTCCCCATACGAAAATGGATATGTGAATCTTTCCCACCCATGTTTGCTTTTGCCCACTCACTGCTCCCCATTTCTCTAGGCTGATGTGGCTCTCCTGTCTCTGTGTGTCTTCACGTGTGTGAATGCATGTGTTTGCGCATGTATTCACATTCATGGAAAGTGTGCATCAGTTGATTAAGAAGATCTCAGGATGGAGGATATGATTCTGGCCAGCGTATGTGTGACAGCTGGGATGTGGGCTATGTGCTGACTGGCTGGACACCCACTGCTGTAGTGTATAAGGGTTTTCCCCCTGTTTTCCAACCTGCAGAGAATGTTAGAGCCGATTCTGTTGGGGATAATTTGTGATGACAAAACTATGATTATCTGTTTTTGGCTGTTTATCATGTGACCTTGGGATTGTCAACATTATTTTTTAGTGTGCTTTTGGGTGATTATTTTGCAATCTTAGGCAGCGTTTGTATGTGATTTTCAAAAAGTGAAAATCACCAAAAGCGCTATCCATGCCCAGCTACGTGGGGCGGCGATTTCACCTCGTCGCCCGCACCAGGAAAGGCGTGGGCAACGAGGTCTGCAAATTAAAAAAAAAAGTTGAAAAAAATTCTCCAAACCTCTGCGTTGTGTGCGTCTCTCTCCGCTCGGGTTAAAATTTTTTGGAAGCGGGGTTACACTCGCTTTTGCAAGGCGCATAGTTTCTGTCCATCTCTCTCCATTAGGTGATTTTGCAGAGCGCGTTAGCCGAGACGAACCTTGGCTCGTTTGGATGTGCAACGAGTCATGTCTAAGATTTATAATTTCAAATTTTTTCAACCTCGGTCCCAAACGATGCCTTAGGCTGTTGTTCTACAGATGTCTCCCTCAACTGAGGTACATTTGAAAGTCTTGGTACTTGTTCATGGTTGCATAGACAGGAGGGTGAGTAAGACCGTGTGCTTGTTTTTTGTGAAGGTTTGTGAATGACCATCTATTAGGTTTCCAAACTAACGGAAATATGCAATATTATTCATATAAAATCAACTCTAAATTTTGTGCTCCATAACTGTTTGGATTAAAGTTTTCCATTCAGTTTGCTTCAGTTTGAGATTCTGCTGAACTTTCTTCCCTGTTGTGTCTTGCATGGTTTGTCATGGCGAATCACATCGGGCCGATTTAGGCGAATCGGAGCGGATCAGGGAAACCCGATTCGCATTCGCCTGATTCGGTCCGATTTGCATGTATATATAATATATATATATAATATAATGTATGTATATAATGAATATATATTACATATATATATGTATATGTAAGACATATATGCATGCATATATGTAACATATGTATGTTAGATATGAGAATGGGCTGAGGGATTCACATGGTATGATATGGAACTCATACCTTCTTTACATTACATTCCATATCATTTAAGTAAATGTTATAATTTGTTGTTTCATTTACTTAAGATATTACATGTAAATAAAGAAGTATCTCCCATTTGGATCCAATAAAAATATCAAAAAAATCATATCTCTTACAAAAAAAGTCAACTCTTCCATCGAAGAAGAAAATCGTGATTTCGGTGATTTTAGAAAAATACAAACTTTCTAATCTCTCATAATTTGGTCTATCTAAAAATGTGATAATTCAAATAACCATATGGAACACTAAAAATCCAAAGTTCGGTAAAAAAGTCAAACGTGTATGTGACTTCTCCAAGGGAGCCGCTCTCCTACTGAAAAAGTCTAGCGGCTCCCTTGGAGAAGTCACATACATGTTTGACTTTTTTTTATCGTACTTTGGATTTTTAGTGTTTCATATGGTTATTTGAATTATCAAATTTTTAGATAGACCAAATTATGAGAGATTAGAAAGTTATCATTTCGTTAAAATCACCGAAATCACGATTTTCTTCTTCGATGGGAGAGTTGACTTTGTTTTTTGTAAGAGATATGATTTTTTTGATATTTTTATTGGATTTAAATGGGGGGGTACTTCTTTATTTACATGTAATATCTTAAGTAAATGAAACAACAAATTATAACAACAAATGATATGGAATGTAAATAGGGTGTGAAGAGGAAACCGTGTTCCCCTATGGGTAATATACACACACACATACATAAAGATAATATATATAATAATCCTATGCGAATCGGACCGATTCGGTCCGATTCCATGCGAATCGAACCGAATCAGGGAGAACCCGATTCGGTCTGAATTGCCGATCCATCAAACCTTGGTCTTGATTATGTGGGTTGGTACCTAGCATTGGTTCTATAATACCATGCACAACACCATGCTTGATGCAACCAGACCAACAGGAAGAGTAAAACATATAATTTTTCAGTTACACAGCAATAGTAGCAAGATTTTTTGCTACATTTCAACAGCAGATTGGCCTTCACTATTATTAGTTTCAGCTTTGAAGATGTATTTGGCACTAATTCATCCTCCATAATGTCAGTGTGCCTCCATAATCATTTTTTTGCCCCTCTGATCATCGTGTCAAATTTGCCATTGTCCTACTTCGGGTATGGTATGCTGAAACAAGTGGAGAGGTGATGATCTGATAGAAACTAATCTGATTTTTTCTGTTAATAGATCTTCTTTGTTCTTTTGATGGTGGATTGAGGGGGTTTTCTTTCCTCTTGTGCTTTGATTTTGGTGAGTGACTTATGAAACTTGTTAAGTGTTTTCCTCTTCTACATATTTGGACTGTAAGATCCTGAAGCCTCAGGGGAAGGGGAGTGAGGTTGTAATTGAGATTGTTCCCTCTTCACGTTGCCCTCATTTTCAAGCTATTTGTGCCAAATTAATGGAACTTTTATTAATGGTTGATTAGTTCATTTACTGTTTCTTTCATGAAAGCAGTTTTCATCAACTTTTACGTCAGATGGATGTGTCTTGACTTGTCTAAATCAGTATGCCTCTACAGACTGTAGTTGTAGGTGTTGACAAATTAGTACTTGATACATTGTAGTTTTTCTATCCTTGACATTGCTACAAGCATAAATTGTTAGCTTAGAAGCACAGAAGTGGTTACCTTCATTTATTGTGCCTAAGGTTTTTTCTATGTAGCACAGCTCATTGTCAACAGGTTTTCTCCTTCTTACACCAACCTAGTATTGCGTGAGTTTGAGAAGTTTGGTGTTATACTGAAACACGTCCCTGTCCAAGGGATGCTAACTGGATTCATATACTTTATCAGGTATACTTAAATTTTTTTTTCCGTATGGAAAAATTGAAGGCTTTTGTCTACATGTTTTGCATTGTAAAGCATGGTAATTTCTCCTAGTATATATGATTTGTAAGAAATATATGTCTTGCAATTTTGGGGCTACATTGCTAACTCAGGTCAATTTTGGATAGGGGTGTAAACGAGCCAATACATTCGATGAACATTCGGAGCTTGGCTCGATAAAAACTCGGTTTGGCTCGTTTATTTAATAAATGAGTTGAGTTTGAATAAAAAAAGTTCGTTCATAAACGAGACAAGTCTGAACACATGTGAGCTCGACTCGATTATGCTCGTGAACAACTCATTATTTATTCGTTAATAGTTCGATTAAATACTCATTAACAATTCATTTAAATATTTATTATTAAAATATATATTATTTTTATAGAGTTATTATTGAAATATGATATATTTATGGGAACTTAAATATAAAAGACTAAATGTTAGAGGGTACATACACAAATCATAAAATAAAGTATATATAGAAAATCTGATTTCAATGAAACCACATAATAAGGCATATGTACAAATGGGATTTCTCAGGGTTAGCAGGCACCGCCTGCTCATCCTCTTCCTGCCGACGCCGCCTGTGCAGTGCGATCCAGCATGGCCACGCGGGCAAGGGGAGCTACTGTAGGCTCCCGGAGTCCTTGGAGACCATGGCGGACCTCCCACCGGTGCCAGACAGAGCTCCCGGGGCGGCGGCAGCCACAGTTCATATTTTCAGCGGCCATTGCAGTGGCGCTCTCCGACGGTGCGAAACCCCCCTCCTTGGGACCCCGATGGTGCTGGACCATCTGCGGTGCCCCGCATGGTGTTCTCTGGCCTCCCCACCTGCCGCCCACCCGACCACCCTAGCACCGGCTGCTCCACTTTGCTTGGCCTTGTGTTCTCCTTAATCCCATATTGGCTAGACGTTTTTCCTTGATGGCTTGAGCTTTTAGAAGGGGAGTCCGCAACCCCTTTCCAAGGCGTATCTTCTTCAACCTTTTGGATGTCGAACTCGGGTTCAACTTGTGTTGTACTCAGTTAATTTTAACTGAGTCATCTAGCTAAAAAAAATCTTAAATCTTAACCGAGTAGGGTGCAAGCTTGAGCTCATTTAATGTTCGGATTATGCTCAGTTTCAAGCTCGAGTTCGAACTCGTTTATGTAAACGAGTAGTTTATCGAGTCGGTTCGAACTCCTTAAAAATGAACCGAGCCGAGTTCGAACCGAAATGTAGATACTCGGTGAGTATTGAGCCGAGTTCAAACATGATTTTAATTGACCGAGTCGAGTTTGAGCAGACAACTATTCGGCTTGACTCGGTTCGTTTACACCCCTAATTTTGGGTTTCTATATTTTTCCTAGAGGAATGGAATGTAATTTCCTAGTCTATTCTGCTCTTTTAAAATGCTTCGACTGTAAGAGATATTGATTTAAACCTGGTACAACTCATTCTTGGAAATAAGAATAGATTAACTACAATGTCAATCAAATAGGGCCTAAATGATTGGATCAGAGAATATACTTCAGAACCAGTAAGGAAAAAAAGTGGGAAAAGCATTCCACCCTGGAAACAGACCAGGCTATTGTGGATATAACTGTATTAGTCAACTCCTTTCTGTTGCTAAAATTAAAATGGAATAGCCTCCAGGCTACTACCCAAATGACCTCCATCACCTAGCAAATCTGGGACTCCTGCGTGGGCCAGGAAATAAAGTAGATTTGTTCATTTCTATGGATCTGATTCCCTGATTCTCTAGACCTGAAGTTATTCTGAATGCAAAACCTCAACTGCATATGCAAATTAAGATGATGTTAGTTGTTAACTGTGATGCCTCTTCTAAGCTTGGCAGACTGTCCTGGGTTTGTTATTGGCATCTTATCATATTTTAGTAGTCAGTTGTGATGCTTGTGACAACCGTCTTGAATTCTGCTTCCCTGCCCCATGCATGCCCACCCGTAACCCTAAAACCCATCCCACCTTTTTTTCTGCCGAAAAAATTGAAGTGTTCCACACAGTATAAGATAGTGCTAGTAGACCTATTCTGAGCTATGTGGAGAGAGAGTAGTAGTATACTTTTCAAGTATGAATTGCGCAGCCCCCTTGATGTTCTGAAGAGAGCAGTGGGGTTTGTACAGGATTGGTCCACCTCTTCTGGTTTGCTTCAGGTGGACCCTTTAGATTGGTTCCGAGGATGATGCAAATACTGAGGCTTCATCAGTTTGTTTCGTCTAGGAGGATTTTGGTTTTTTTTTTTTCACTAGTATTTTCTGCTTTTTGCTGGCTTCCTTTTTGATGATCTTGCATCTATCGCCTGCATTGTTACTTGAGTCTTGTTGCTTCTTTGATGAGTTTTGCTTCTTCCTTTACTGTGTCCCCTGTTATTTTTTTTGCTCAATGAATCGTTGTTTTCTGGCCACCTAAAGAAAGGAGTTCTAAGTCTATGACGCTGCAACGCAGCCTGAAATGCTTAGTAGATTATTTGTATCCACAAAGTATGCCTTCCGGTTATTGAAATTAGTTGGGATCCTCTCTTGTGTAAGTTGTACTGCTGTTTTTAATTTAGCTCATACCCCATGTATATATAAATTCTTATCATTCAAGTTTGCTGATTTTCCTCTCACCAGAACCGATATGATGCTCAGAAGGCGCTCTCAAGGAATGGGACGCAGATCAATAGTGTTCTTATAGTTGGAGTGAAGCCACTGGATCCAACAGAGCGCCGGTTTCTGGATGAAAAGCTTGACAGCAGCAACCATCTTGGGTTCATGGTTCCATTGCCAGCTTCATCTGGCAGGAGGGCAACTGTCCAGAGCCCATTGACAGCCTCTTCTCGCCCTTACGTGCAGTCTAATACTGCAACAATCTCTGATGGTGGGCGGCATGCAGGTGGGGCTATTGCAACCCCAGCAAAGTCTGTTGTCTCTAAGGTCATGGATCTGATGTTTGGCATTTGAACACCGCGGATGCACCTGTTGACATCTGCCAGCCCATCACGCATCTGGGTGGGAGGGGGAAATCTATTATCACGCTATGACAGTGTGTGTGATCGATTTTGTTCTTAGTGAGGATGGGAATGTGCATGGTCAGAAATGGATGATGATACATCATCTATATATCCTGCAACTCTCAGCCAATTCTTTGGGGAAATTCTGTTCGGAAGTATTGCCTTTGTGCACAATAAAGGCTCACTTTGGATACTGACTTGGCAAGGCATCTATATCTTGCAACCCACGGATGTATGCTTAATCCACAGGTGCTGAAGGTATTTTTTCTTTCGTATTATCAGCTAGCGTAAATTCCTAGGGCCTTCAGCCAAGATTATGATGTGGCCACATGTCGTGCTTGAAATAGGTGTCTGATATGTTCATGTTACCTTGGTATTTGAATCTTTTTATCGGTTACAGCTAGGGCTGCAAACGGGTCGGGGTTCGGAACTGGAAACACAGATTCCGATTCCAATAATCGAAATATGATTCCGATTCCGATTCCGATAAAATCGGAATGGTTAATTTCGTTTCCGTTCTGATTCCGATAACATTATCGGAACCGAAATTCCGATAAGCTAAGGTGTTTACCATAATTTTACCTTTGAGTTATGATAATTTATCGGAATAATTGATATCGATTCCGATTTCGATTATTTTTCAATTCCGATTTTGATAGCTTATCAGAATATCTAATACCGATTTCGATAAGCTATTGGTATCATTTTTCGATTCCGAACCGATAATTTTTATCGAAATTGGGTTGGAATATTGGATTCCGTTTACACCCTTAGTCACAGTTGAGCAAGTACACTGGCGTAGCTCAGGTGTGGTGATGCGATGCATTATTTCGACATCAGATCTTTGTTCCGATGGTCGAGATGGGGTTGATTTTGACATGAACCTGCATCCTGTGTACGAGAGCATTGATTTCGAATTCTTTTGCTTGTTATTCTTACTTTTGACGCAGATGACTGAAACAGTAGACGAGATGGAGTAAATATGATCATCAGAAAAGTGACACTACAGCATTTCTCTTAAAATGAGTAGCTGGAGGCCGCAAAAAGTAGTAGTTAGCAATGCAGAATCAAGTTTATCTCATTGATCCAGTATTTTTGGTGATATATTTTGGTTAATAAAATCTGGTTTTCCCCGAGATTAGTGAACTTCTGTTCAAGAACGATCTCGCTTATATGTCAATAAAGGTTCAATGACTAAATGAAGATCCTTCATCTGGCTACCAAATCTGAGACAAGGGCCCTCTGAGCTCACCTTTTTCTCACATCTAAGGGTCCATCTCTGCCTCCTCTCTTTGGAGATTGATAATCTGTCACCGCCCGCGACGGCTCCGTCTCCTATGCGCCCTGCCAATCTGCGTGCCATATCCTGGAGATGTTCGTCGTGGACCCCTTCTTCTCTCGCGTCGACTTCGCTCTCGAGCTTTGGGAGGCGTTCTTGCTCCCCCGTATGGACTCCATCGTCGGATGGTACTCGGAGGCCTGCTATCGGGTCCTTCGGGAAGCCTTCCCTGACTTCGCCGACTCTCCTCAGCGAGCACCGTCGGAGACTAAGTTAATGCATGTCAAGAGCGGCAAAGTCCCCGCAGGGATCCAAATAGACCTGGTCGTATGCATGCAAAAATCAAAATCAATCAATCATAACAAGGCATGACAAAGAGTGGCAAAGTCCCCGCGGAGATCTAAATGGACCCGGTCGTACGCATGTCCCTACAAACAAAATGGTCATCAAAATAATTCCCAAAGCCTCAACACTTAAATGAGACTGAATCTTCTGACAGTCGTGCCAAAGAAGGAAGTCTAACCCAGAACTCTTCAATACCCATACAAAGCTTATCTTCAAAAACATCTTCCCTCTCTCTGCCAGACTTAGTCGCCTTTTCAAGTATGGCTTTGGTAGTGGCACTGTTAGCCAGTGCAATCAGCCTGTGGGCGCCACATTAAAACGGAAGCCCTACTCTGGGCATTCTTTAATGAAACGAGAGGTAACAAAGACCCATCGCCAGTCAATTTTTATAACTCTAACGCCGCCATGACATGACAATATTTTCAAAATCACAAAAAATCAAATATTTCTAAAAAAAATTAAAAAAAAATTGAATATTTCCAAAATCCACAAAAAAATCAAAAACAAAAAATCCAATATTTCCAAAATCACAAAAAATTTCAAATATTTTCAAAATCAACAAAAAATCTAAATACTTTCAAAAATCCTACAAAAAAAATCAGAAATTTCCAAAACCCCACAAAAAAATCAAATATTTCTCAAAATCCACAATAATTCAAATACTTTCAAAATTTTAAAAAAAATTGCGATGGTATTGCACATGGCAAGCAGATCCTGTCTATACCGGATCGCATCAATTCTTCCAATCATTGGTTCCCCATCTTGCACTCCAAACTCCCTTATCTAAGAACACTTATCCTCATGGTTAAAACAACAAATTGAGTGTGCCACATCTGTTGTTGACTACTTTAGCATGCTCCTTGAATGAATGCTATTTTTCCATGATATGTGTTTTTCTTGGCTAACGAAGCTTTGAGTACAGGATTTGAGTTACCTCATCCGGCGCAACATCGGGCGGTTGCTGCCCCCACCATCAAGTTATCTATAAGTATACTCTTAGAGCACACTAAGGAACTTGGGGCTCTGAGGAATCTGGGATTTGAGTTCCCCTCTATCAAAAATAATGATTATCCCAGAGGATTCTTAGCCGCACGGATAGGTCGTTACGCTTGGCACATGATGACGACGGACCCATGCATAAAAATTCGGTCCTGACTCAATGCCATCATAACAATATTATCCTTGGTTATTTCCTACTCCTTTTAACCATTTTTCTTTTAGCCCAGCATACATGCATATTGAAATCACAGTGGGAAGCCACTCTTGCAATGCATATTTGAGGGCCATCCGCGCCCCAAATTCAAAAGCAATTTGAAATATTCCACTCCAGGTCAAGTACCCAACTCCCTTTGATGTTGCCTCCGGGCTGATTTCCTTAGAACCCCTTGTTTGGACTTATCCTTTTTATTTTTCGTCTTTACTCCCAGAGATCCACCTAAGGCATGGCAGACGCCCCCTAGTACTACCACCCCTTCGCTGGAAGTTGATCTCTCCTTCTCTCCTCAAGATCCACCTACGGCAGTGGCAGACGCCCCCAATGGTGAACCAACAGATTGTCCTTAGGTACTTCCCCGACGCTGAAAGTTGATCTTTTCTTTCCTTTTGTGTCCCACGCGGCACCTTTCCTTTCTTATCCCTTTCCTTTGTCCAAACATTTGTTTCTTTAGGTCTTTTTCTTGGTGGTGACTTCCATGGGTGTTGGTGAAAGACTCTTATCAGGTGGTAGTCACCAATGATCACGCGTGTCTATTTTTCACCTTGGCGTCTACTTTTCAGTCCACTCCCGCTACACCTTCATTTCTTTTCACTCCATTTCACGTCGTTTCACTCCATTTCGCTCCACTTCGTGTCCCTTCGCTTCGCCCCCTACAAAGCAGATGCCAAGGCGGGCAGCTGTAGACACGCGAATTTGGCTCCACCGCGAGAAAATTTCATGTTGCGTCATAATGCCACAAATAGCCCTCTTTTTGCTTTGTAAGAATGTTTTCCCACATTTCTGGATCTCACCCTCCTTCCCCGGTGCTTCCCCTCCATTTCCAAGGCTGGCAAGAGGTCGTGGGCACTATTTTCAAGTCGCGACGACTCTTCGAGGCGCGTTAATCATGTTGCGACGGGTCTGGGGGCCGCGTTCTTAACGCGTCTGGAAAAGCGGATGCGATTCCAAGTCACGACAGGCATCTTGGGCGCGACTAGCCGAGAGGACTTTATCTTGACGGCCGTAAGCGACACGACAATGAGTTTATTTATTTTATTTATGGAAAATACCTAAAATAATTTTATGAACGCGTCGGCCATAGGCGACGCGATTCTAATGTTGGTTTTGGCAAGTTTTTATAAATAAAATATAGAAATCCCTTAATGCGTCCTGCTGTCCGGATGCGTTTCAAATCAGAGACGTGTCGGACCTAGCCGACGTGATTAGAACCTAGGCCCCAAAAGTCATCGCACTCAAGCGCCCGGACCTCGGAATCACGCGAAATCTCTGAATCACGTCTGACCAGGCCGACGCGATTAGGTCCTAGGCCTGACACGCTAGACCCCGAAAGTCGTCGCATTTATGACCCACGTGCCTAAAACGAAGTCGCGACGGGGTAGGCTGCTGACCGTTTCAATAACGTGTCGGTCATCCCCGACGTGATTCTGAAGATGGCCGCAGGCCGCAATCATCGCGCTTTATGTCAAATCAAGCGACAAATGCGGCGCTTCCTAATCGCGGCAGCCATTGCGGATGCGTTTCTTATCGCGGCGTGCCGGTCGGACGCGATTCACTCTTCTTGTCGCGGCGACTGTGCCCAACGCTATTCAAGAACTTTGCCTCTATAAATAGACCCTCCGAGGGTCATTTGTAGAGGGGGTCCACTAACTGCGGCGAAGCCCTACCGGATTCCCGTCTCGACCCCGGCCCAGGGAGATCTTCTACGCCAAGCTATGTTCCCGTTCCTCGGAGTTCAGAGCCGGCATCCCTGTCGTCTTCCTCCATGTGCACCGGAGCGGAGCGAGGCAGAAGCTTCTTCCCCTTCTTCCTCCGTCCAACCGGCAGCGCCGCCGCGCCATTTACCATTTGGGGAAGCACCCCCTCCCCTTTCTCTTTCTTTTTATTTATCCATCTCCTCCGGGTCCCACGTAGCTCCTTTTACCTTTTCACACACACACACATATGCATGCATTACACACACCACATTTTTAGGAGTTTAAAAACCACCACACGGTAAGTCGTTCCCCACGTTCTTATTCATTTCATTTCATTTATTTAGGATTGATACTACACGTTATTTGGCTAATCCCCTTTCCTTTTCTTTGTCTTTTTATTTTGTCAGGGTAATCAACACGAAAATGCCCTCTACCACGGTCGGCCGTGCTCATAGAGGAGAGGAACCCACATCCCCCGCGCAATCTCCCCACGCTCCAAAAGGTAACATCCGCGATCACTCTTCCATCCGCACCCCTTGCCGTGCATTCTCCATTCGGCACCCTCGCGTGCTTGGCGATCACAATCTTTTTCTTTTCCCTGTTTAATATCCCCCCTCTTTGTGGACGCTTGGAGTTCCCGACGAGCTCGAAGCGGTATCTACAGGGATCTGATGTCGAGCAACGACAAAGAACAAGGTCACCTTCGAAGAAGCACCGCTCCCGACTCGGAAGTTATAATACTGCGCAAGTCGCTATTGATAGGAGACTAGTCTAATGCTGGCATCGCTTTGGCGTTCACTGAGCATGTCTAGGTTCTCCCTAAGCGCACAGTTGTTGGCGACTTCATCGAAGTGTGTTGTTCTGATTGTAGGGAGAGCTACCTCTAAAGGCACTACCGCTTCGGTGCCGTAGGCCAAGTGAAAAGGGGTCTCTCCGGTGGCCACCCGAGCAATTGTTCGGTGGCACCATAGCACGTTGGGGAGCTCTTCGATCCACGAACCCCCCTGTAGCTTCAACTCTCGTGCGTATCCCGTGCAGCAACGTTCGATTGACATTTTCGACCAGACCGTTGCTTGGGGATGCGCTACTGAAGTGAAGTGGTTGTAGATACCGAGCTCAGAGCATTTTTGCTTGAAGAACGTGCTATCGAACTACCTCCCGTTGTCGGAAGTGATCACCCTTGGAACGCCAAACCGGTAGAGAATGTTCTTCCATACGAACTTCCACGCGTCCTGGTCGGTGATCGCGACAACAGGCTCTGCTTCGATCCACTTGGTAAAGTAGTTGATAGCAATGAACAAAAACTTCTTTTGCCCTTGGGCCTTTGGGAACGGACCCAGGATGTCGATCCCCCATTTGGCAAAAGGGCGTGGTTCGAATAGGGTATGCAGTTGTTCGGCCGACTGCTTATGAGCTGCCCGAACTTCTGGCATTCCGACACCTCCTGACGAAGGACATGCAGTCCTTTTGCAGGGAAGGCCACCATAACCCTGCTCCGATATACTTCGCGCCAGTGTTCTGCCCCCCAGTGGCTTCCGCACAGACCTTCGTGGACCTCCTCGACAGCCGGTGCAGCCTCCGTGGGGCTAAGGCACCGCAGAAGAGATCTTGAGAGGGATCTCTTGTATAGACGTCCTTCCATGAGGGTGAACCTTTGGTAGCGTAGTTTGATTTTTCGAGCTTCGCTCTGGTCGGGCGAAAGCTCTCCTCGAAGCAGGTAGGCCATGAGGGGGTCCATCCAGCTTGGCGCTAGGGGGCCAGCCTCAATAGATGCTACATCCACTTCGGTGCTCGGCGAGGCGAGCTCTTCTATGAACACGGAACGAGAGGGGGCGATGTCGCCTGAAGATGCCAGCTTGGCGAGTGCATCGGCCCGTGCATTCTGCTCCTGTGGGACATGTATGACTTCGAAGTAAAGGAGCTCTCTATTCGGCGCTTAACCTGTTGAAGGTATTGCGCCATGCAGGGCTCCCTTGTTTCAAAGTGTCCGTTCACCTGACTGGCAACCAATTGCGAATCACTGAAGACTCGTAGTCGAAGTGCTCCAAGGTGCCTGGCCATTCAGATTCCGGATAGAAGTGCTTCATGCTCAGCTATGTTGTTGGAGGCGGTGAAGCGAAACCTGAGGGCGTACTGGAACTCCAGGCCTTCCGGGGAAGTAAGCACTAAGCCTGCTCCGCTTCCCGTTACGCAGGATGATCCGTCGACATAGAGCTCCCATGGGGGCTCGTCTGCCAACGGGGGATCTTGCTCGGTTGGCAGGGTGCATTCCGCCACGAAGTCCGCCAGTGCCTGTGCCTTGATAGCTGTCCTCGGACGGTAGCTGATGTCAAACTCCCCAAGCTCGATGGCCCATTTGATGAGCTTGTCGAAGCCTCCGGGTGCTGAAGAATAAGCTTCAGTGGCTGGTCGGTGAGGACCGTAATTGGATGGGCCTAAAAATATGGCCTGAGCTTCCGTGCGGCTATCACCAGTGCCAGAGCGAGCTTCTCTGCTCGAGGGACCTTCTTTCGGCTTCTTGAAGGACCCTGCTGATGTAGTAAACGGGATGCTGTGCCACTGCCTCTTCTCTGATCAAGACTGCACTGATGAATGTTCGGTAACCGAAAGGTACACGAACAGGGGTTCACCAAGCATAGGCTTTGAGAGAACAGGTGGGGCTGCCAGGTACACCTTTAGCTCGATGAAGGCTGCTTCGCAGTCCTCGGTCCACCGTACGTGCCCCCCTTGCTGTGAGGCGCCTTTGGGGACTCGCAACAACTTGAAGAAGTTAAAACTTCGTTTTGCTGCTCGGGACATGAAATGGTTGAGCGCGGCGAGACGTCCAGTGAGCCTCTGGATGTCGCGGACTATCTTAGGACTGCTCATCTCTAGTATGGCCTGGATTTTCTCAGGGTTAGCCTCTATTCCTCTATTGGACACAAGGTGTAACGTCGTGCATTTTTCGGATCGTCGTGGATCCCTATTTAGTGGGTCCAGTGTGGTGCCCTTGGCCAATGTGGGTCATTGGGCTTTGGTTGTGGCCTTGGTTGGTGTTTGTGGGTGTTGTGGGCCGACGGTTTTAGCCCAAATAGCCCACAAGTTCTCTGATTCAGGTCGCGACATTGACCTACGTCGTGTTCTGGTCCTTGTTGCGATAGGGTTGTCTGTCGTGTTCTTGTTCTTCGCTGTGACGTCTCAGGTTCATTGGACTCGGATCCTTACCGGGTTGGGTCGAGGGTTTGTGCCTGTTGACGTCTAGGGATGCTGACGTCGATAGTGTGTTGACGTCCAGGTGTGTGACGTCGACTGTGTGTTGGCGGCAAGGGTGCTGCCGTTAACATGTTCTTGGCATCCATCGATGTGGACGTCTACCGTTGGTTCTAGTGAGTTCCATTGCATGAACTTGGCGGCAAGAGAGGTGGTCGCCTAGTTGTGGCGGTCCCGTTAGCGGCGTCCGAGGTTGACGTTAACCTGAGGCGCCTGTGTTTTTAGGGGCAACCCGAGCCTTCTTCCTTCCCCACTTTCTCCCCTCCTCTTCCCCCACCTTCACCCTTGTGCCTCTTCACTACTTCCGACGGCTGACGGGAGCACATGGGAAGGCCGTGGTCCGCGTGGCAACAACAGATCAGGCAGGAAATGACGGATTGAAGGGCGGTGTTCGCAGGAAGCTCCTGGGGGTTTGGTGCAAATCGAGGTTCTATTGGGGTTTATATGCACTTCTAAGGTAGGGACGTAAACCCTTAGCTTCTCTTGTGTGTTATTCCATGCCTGTTGCGTGTGATTTGCGTGGAATCGTGATTTTGGGGTTTTTTCCTTTCTGTCGAGTTTTAGGGTGGTTTGGCCGATCATGCGTTGGATCGTGTTTTTCCGGCATTGCGATGGTGTGTGGTGATGAGAGGAAGTGTTCCCTCTTCATCACGTCGCGGTTTTGAGGGATGGATTGCTCTCAAGGGATGTGATTTGTGGCTGGTTCAGATGTTGGGAACTGAAGAAGTCAACGACAAGGATGTCGACGTTGAGTTCTTCAGGGAAGAGATAAATGGCGTGATCGTTTGCCGTTAAACTCTTCAGGAAGATCTGACGGCAAGGTTGGTTGCCGTTAGGTTCTTCAGGTAAAATATAAACGGCAAAGTTTGTTGCCGCTGAGTTTAAGTAAACGGCCAACAGGTGACCGTCTACTTTTGTTAGACGTCCAGTATGTTGCCGTTGACCTATTAGACGACAATCGATGTTTCCGTTAATCCCTCATTAGCGGCGGTCGATATTATGATTATTATAATGTGGTTTATGTGGTTATATTGTAATGTTTGGGCAGTGAAGGTCCACACCGACTTAGCCCTGGTTTGTTGTTGTCTTTCGAGGAATAATATAATGAATTGCGTGTTAAATATCGTGTGTTTCTATGGAGGTCATGGGGTGACCGATGATAGGCAAGATTGGGTTATATGAGTAAGGTTTGTGTATGTGTTGGTATAGGATGGCTTGAGGGTCACATAGTGACTGGTGTTAAGCTATTCCTACACTAGTATATCGTAATTTATAACTAAAGATTATGTGTATATATATATATATATATATATATATATATATATTATATATCATGGTTTGAGCTTGCCGAGTGTGGTGGTCCGACGCCTATTTCGGAATGCCTCTTTAGTCGGGTACCCCAGGTTCTTTGTGAGCCAGGCACGTGTGTTTGTTGTGCTCGGGATTTGTCCCGGTACTGTGTGTACCGTTGAGTCTTGTCGTCTGTCCTGGACACCCTCACTCCTGCGTTGAGTTGTACGTCCGGCTGAGGGAAAGATGGCAGTGGGATAATGACTTGTGTGAGTTTATGTTTGGTCGCTTGTAGCTCGCTCGTAGTTGGGGATACGGACACCAGTAGACGTACTGGTCCCTAGCTAGTCCTGTTTTCCAGTGCCTCACTTTAGGGTGCTCCGGCCAGAGACCCTAGAGGTGCCTGGCATGGGCCTGCAGCTGTGTGTCTGCAGGTGTGGTGTTAGTTAGTCTCCACAGTTAGTTGACTTACTTGTGAGTTTGTGGAGCCGTAGTTGGACCGAGGGTTCGTGGCTACGAGACTGAGAGGTAGTTCTTGTGTTGTGTTGTCCGGGTTGGATACTGGCGTGATCAGCCAGTAGTCCGTTCCCATGTGGTGGCGTTGTTCCTTCCGACTCGTGCTTTGTCGGCTCTAGTTGTGGCTTGTGTTGGCTCTTTTGGTACGACAGCAAACTAACCTAGAGGGGGGTGAATAGGTTTTTTGCAATTTGAAACAGAAACTTAAGCACACAGAGAAATTCACACTTGAAAGTTGGTTAGTGTTAGTGTGATGAAGAGCAGCAGTGCGGAAGCAAATAAACAATCACACAAAGGACACAAGAAATTTATCCTAGTTCGGCCCTTCCCACATGGAAGTCCTACGTCTAGTCCCCAAGCAACCTCTTGAGATTTCACTAACCAAGGGTATAGTCCCCCTCAAGGACACTACAACACCCAGCACCCCAGCTGGTCTTCTTCTCATTCCCGGGTAAGAAGGCAGCCCACTTCTCTTACAGGTACAGAAGCCAACCTCCTGGTACAAACCCCAGTGCGGTTCTGCTAGATACAACCCCTAGCTGGGTTAACTACTGTATACAGTCCTACAGCTGGACATGATGTCTTTCTTATAAAGGAAAGAATAGTGCTGAGAGTTCTACAAGAATGGCCTCTACCCAAAAACTCTCAACAAAAACTCTCTCCAAGAATTACAATAAGCATAGGGAGAATGAAGAGAGAAAAAAAAGCTTGAAGGCTTGAATACTTGAGACGCTTTTGCTTGCTTCTTCTTGGCTCAAGCTCTTTCTCTCTTTCTTTGAATGTATGTGGCGTTGAGGTTGCTCACTGGATGTACACTCCTTCAAAGATTTTCAGGAAAGCTCTATACTTGTTCTTCAACCATGCTTCATCTTTTATATGAATAGCTTTTTGAATGGATCCGTTGAAGAGATCCGTTGGAGTTCTAGCCGTTGCTCTTCATTTGTCTTAATCAACCTTTGGTGGTCTTTGAGATCTGTGAGCATGGAGCAGTGTGTTAGCACAAAGTAGTGTTTACTCAATAACAGTGCACACTGCTGTATTTCTCTTAACATGCTAAAACTGATAGGTCAAAGATCTTTTCTGACAAAGCTCTGAAACAAGCAAGCAGCTTTATCTGTCAGAAGATATTTTGACTTTTCATTAGGCGCCAAACATATTTAAAACATCTGAATATAAAGGAAATCGATATTTACATGAAGTCGATGTGATCACTTATGAAATCGTTACGAGACCCAAATCGATATGAACTTATCAAATCGTTATGAGAACGAAATTGATATGAGAGCAAATCGTTGTGGCTATAAAAGGAATCGTTCTGAGATTGATTTCTTAACAAATCGTTAAGACCACTTAAGAAATCGTTGTGAGATCGATTTCTTAACAAATTGTTATGGCCACTTAGCGAATCGTTCTGAGATCGATTTCTTAACAAATCATTAAGGCCACTTAAGAAATCGTTGTGAGATCGATTTTTAACAAATTGTTATGGCCACTTAGCGAATCGTTCTGAGATCGATTTCTTAACAATCGTTAAGGCCACTTACGAAATCGTTGTGAGATCGATTTCTTAACAAATTGTTATGGCCACTTAGAGAATCGTTCTGAGATCGATTTCTTAACAAATCGCTAAGGCCACTTAAGAAATCGTTATAGCGCTTTAAAAAATCAATTAAAACCAATCGTTGTAGTGCTTTAAAAAATCAATTAAAACCAAATCGTTGTAGCGCTTATTAATTTTGGCACTTGAACTGAAATCGATGTATATAGATTAGACATCGATTTTATCATTTTAGTGCGCCAATATTGCATCAAAGTGAGACTCAGCATTTTGTTATGAGATTGATGCGACACAGATGAAACAAAATATTCAATTAAATTACATCATAATTTTTTAACACCAAAATATGAAGGTTATAAGAGTGGTTCAACAATCTCCCCCTTTTTGGTGATGATAAAATTTATGTGAATTTTCTGACACAATTATATGAAGCATAGAAAATGCAGAAAATTCATAGAAGATACAAATTCTCCCCCTTTTTGTCACTAACCAAAAAGGAAGGATCTTACCATGCATTCTTTCCTCTTAAAAAAAAATCTTACCATCGAGGGTTCAACAATAATACATTTAATGAATGACTCCCCCTTAGTGTAGGCTCCCCCTTAATGTGAGGCAATTCAGATCTTGTTGCTCTTGACCTTTGACATGTTGTTTGTCAAGTCTTCAGATTATTGCCTGCATTTATCCTTGAGCATCCTTGATCTTTGATGCTCCAAGGCTAACCTGCAAATGAATTACTCAAAGGTAGGTACCCAATTCCTTTTGGGTCCTTGATGGTTAGATGCATGAAGATAATCTTTAGGAATCCAAACTAAGTGCCTTGTTGTGCAGGTATTTACAATGTGTCCTAATTTATTACAATGGGAGCAACAATGAATATAGTTTTTTTTGCAGTTTTGATTGCCCTTGATTTGAACAAACTTTTAAAAACCTTTTTATTTTGATGCACCTTGGATATTTCAGGTTTCTTTTTCTGAGGTGTGTTGGTTTCTTTTTCAAATTTTGGTAAAGGATATTTACCTTGAATTGTGGCTTGTTTTTCCTTTTCTGGGGGTATGTCTAAGCCCTTGTTTATTATTTTCAGATTTTGACCTTTTAAGCATAGGCTAAAGATTTTTCCTTTAGTTAATTTTCTAACTGATTCTTTTAATACAGATTTTCTTCAGTTAGAGTTTTTAATTTTTCTTCTAACTTTAACTTCTCATTATTCTTACTTTTCAAATCTTCATTTAAGAGATGATTATTACCTTTACATTCTTTCAATTGTTCTTCTAATTGCTCCAATTCGGATTTAAGATCAGAATTGGTATTTTTCAAGCAAGTAGAGTTGTTTTTCAGATTTTTTAGTTCTTTTACAACCCCCTTATGTTTTTCATACAGTTCATTAAGACTTCTTCTAAGTCTTCTGATTCTGACCCTGAATCTGTGCAAGAATTAAAAAATGAGTCAGAATGTACCTCATCTAGTCCTACCATGAGGGCTAGATTTACCTGCTCCTTTTCGGAATCTGAGCTTGATGATTATGAGCTTGTGACCTCATCATTTTCCCAAGCAGCTGCCATGCCTCTTCTTTTAATTTCTTGTGTTGCTTCTTAGGCTTCTCGGTTTGACTAGTCTTCTTGAGTCTTGGACAATCCGGTCTCAGATGCCCAGGTTTTCTGCATTCATAGCAGACTGGTTCTTTCTCCTTTTTCTCCTTTCTTTGGATCCTTCTTGATCTGTTTTTCTTCTTCTTTAAAATCTTCTGAAGCTTGTACAATACTTCATCAGCATCATTATCTTCAGAATCTGTATTTTGGGAACTAGAAGAGGAAGAGGTGGAAGGAGCAACTACAACTTTAAGAGCATTAATACATTTCTTCTCAGATGATCTTTCAGACAATCGCTCCATATTTATTTCATGTGCCATGAGAGAACCTATTAATTATCAATCGACAATTTGGTTAAATCATGGGCCTCTTCAATAGCAGTTACTTTAGGTGTCCATGAAATAGTTAAGGATCTAAGTATTTTCTAACGGTTTCTTCATTAGAAAGAAATTTTCCAAGAGACTTTAAACCTACTACTATGCTTGAAAATATATTATACATCGTAGTGATATTTTCGTTTTGAAGCATTTTAATTGTTCGTATTGTGAAACAAGAATATCTATCCTAGTTTGTTTCACTTTATCTGTTCCTTCGTAAGTTATCTGCAGCTTATCCCATATTTCTTTGGCTGATTTGCATGCAGATACTCTACTAAATTCTCTTTTGGATAAAGCACAACATAAGTAGTTCTTAGCTTTAAAGTTTAAAGATATTGACTTTTATCTGCTGCTGTAATGGCAATAGTGCCTGGAATAGGAACAATAACATAATCACCTACCTCGATTACCTGCCATAGATCAAAGTCTGTGCCTCGAATGAAGCATTCCATTGTCATCTTCCAATATTGGTAGTTCTCTCCATCAAAGAATGGAGGTCTGGTGACTGATTGACCTTCAGCATATCCTTGAGCTGCCATGGATCTTTGCTCTAAGATCGTTGGATCTTCTTTGAATGTTTAGAGACCCGCTCTGATACCACTTGTTGGCCCTTTTGGTACGGCAGCAAACTAACCTAGAGGGGGGTGAATATGTTTTCTGAAATCTGAAATAGAAACTTAAGCACACATAGAAATTCACACTTGAAAGTTGGTTAGTGTTAGTGTGATGAAGAGCAGCAGTGCAGAAGCAAATAAACAATCACACAAAGGACACAAGAAATTTATCTTGGTTCGGCCCTTCCCACATGGAAGTCCTACGTCCAGTCCCCAAGCAACCTCTTGGGATTTCACTAACCAAGGGTACAGTCCCCCTCAAGGACACTACAACACCCAGCACCCCAGTTGATCTTCTTCTCTTTCCCGGGCAAGAAGGCAGCCCACTTCTCTTACAGGTAAAGAAGCCAACCTCCTGGTACAAATCCCAGTGCGGTTCTGCTAGACACAAACCCCTAGCTGGGTTAACTACTGTATACAGTCCTACAGCTGGACAGGATGTCTTTCTTATAAAAGAAAGAACAGTGCTGAGAGTTCTACAAGAATGGCCTCTACCCAAAAACTCTCAACAAAAACTCTCCCCAAGAATTACAATAAACACAGGGAGAATGAAGAGAGAAAAGAAAGCTTGAAGGCTTGAATGCTTGAGACGCTTTTGCTTGCTTCTTCTTGGCTCAGGCTCTTTCTCTCTTTCTTTGAGTGTATGTGGCGTTGAGGTTGCTCACTGGATGTACACTCCTTCAAAGATTTTCAGGAAGCTCTATACTTGTTCTTCAGCCATGCTTCATCTTTTATATGAATAGCTTTTTGAATGGATCTGTTGAAGAGATCCGTTGGAGTTCTAGCCGTTGCTCTTCATTTGTCTTAATCAACCTTTGGTGGTCTTTGAGATCTGAGAGCATGGAGCAGTGTGTTAGCACAAAGTAGTGTTTACTCGATAACAGTGCACACTGCTGTATTTCTCTTAACATGCTAAAACTGATAGGTCAAAGATCTTTTCTGACAAAGCTCTGAAACAAGCAAGCAGCTTTATCTGTCAGAAGATATTTTGACTTTTCATTAGGCGCCAAACATATTTAAAACATCTGAATATAAAGGAAATCGATGTTTACATGAAGTCGATGTGATCACTTATGAAATCGTTACGAGACCCAAATCGATATGAAACTTATCAAATCGTTATGAGAATGAAATCGATATGAGGGCAAATCTTGTGGCTATAAAAAGAATCGTTCTGAGATCGATTTCTTAACAAATCATTAAGACCACTTAAGAAATCATTGTGAGATCGATTTCTTAACAAATTGTTATGGCCACTTAGCGAATCGTTCTGAGATCGATTTCTTAACAAATCGTTAAGGCCACTTAAGAAATCATTGTGAGATCGATTTCTTAACAAATTGTTATGGCCACTTAGCGAATCATTCTGAGATCGATTTCTTAACAAATCGTTAAGGCCACTTACGAAATCATTGTGAGATCGACTTCTTAACAGTTATGACCACTTAGCGAATCGTTCTGAGATCGATTTCTTAACAAATCGTTAAGGCCACTTAAGAAATCGTTGTGAGATCGATTTCTTAACAAATTGTTATGGCCACTTAGCGAATCATTCTGAGATCGATTTCTTAACAAATCGTTAAGGCTACTTAAGAAATCGTTATAGTGCTTTAAAAAATCAATTAAAACCAAATCGTTGTAGTGCTTTAAAAAGTCAATTAAAACCAAATCGTTGCAGCGCTTATTAATTTTGGCACTTGAACTGAAATCGATGTATATAGATTAGACATCGATTTTATCATTTTAGTGCGCCAATATTGCATCAAAGTGAGACTCAGCATTTTTCTATGAGATTGATGCGACACAGATGAAACAAAATATTCAATTTAAATTACATCATAAATTTTGTTAGCACCAAAATATGAAGGTAATAAAGAGTGGTTCAACAGCTTGTGTCACTCGCTGGTTGAGTTTTACCTGTAATGTTATGCCTAAGTGGTGGCACGATGGAATTGTGGTTCTGTGTGGTTTCTACCACCAACTGTACCCTTGTACGGGTGTTTGTGTTGTGGTACCTCGTAGTAGTTGGTACTTGTACCCTGTGTGGGTAATGCCTGTGCCCTATATGGGTAGTGCTTTGCGGTGGTACGCTGTGTACCAGCCTTTTCAGGTGTTGAGGTGGAAGTCGTATGATGTGACTTTCCACTCGTTGTGTTTACCCTTTCTCGGGTAGGTTTCCGTGTACGGTTTTAGAGTGTGATGGAGTGGCTTGCTGTAGCCTATCCTTTTACCCTAAGTGTTACACTTGACGTGTTACGGTTTTGGATATCGTGGACTAGCTCCTGGTTAACAATCTTGTACCTTTGCGGTTGAGGTTGCCCGTGAAGCTACTAGCTTACGCAGTGTTGTGCCTGTGTAGCTTATGGCTTAGGTAACCAGTTGTTGTTGTGGTTCGCCGATGAAGCTTGAGGCCTAGGTGAAGATGTGCCTGTGTGGCCTATAGCTTAGGCGACTATTTGTTGTATAAAGTGCCCGTGAGGCTGTGGCCTAGGCAAATCAGTTGATGGGTGGACTAGTTGTGTTAAACTAGTCCTGTTGTCCTTCTTCCGTTTTGGGATTTATATGAATTGATATAATTGTGTTTATTTGTTATTAATCATGTAAATGTTGTGAGCATGCCATGGTTTGGTTATTGGTGTTGTCTGTGAGACCCTCTGAGGTTGATGCCTCTTTTTAGTTTCGTGTGTTGCTTTTGGGTAGCCCCTACTGAGCCAGTGACTTGTTGAGGCTCACTCCCCTACAGTTCTTTTCAGGGCCTACCGTTAGTCTGGGTTGCAGAAGCGTTGTGCTAGACTTGTACCACCAGCAGTAGTGTCAGTAGTGTTAGTAGTGTTGTGTGAGCTTGTGTTCCCTCGGGATATGCCCTAAGTAGTTGTACTTTTTAATTGGACATGTAATAATGTACTTGGACAGTTGTAAATTGTTACATGTAGGTATGAGCACATATACTTTCTTGTGTCTTATACTGTTGTGGTTTGTCTTTTATATTTCTACTGGACACTTGTGTGAGATATCCCTTATGAGACTTCGGTCCGTTCGCGGGAGGCGGGTCTGGATATGGAGCCTTATTGGACATTAATATCTCGGTCCGTCTCAGTTGGTATCACAGCATGGTCCAGTTAGAATATAAAAAGACATTGAAGTTACAATGTCCCAATACATGGATTAATGTCCACTGCTGGTAGTGAGTCTGCGGTTTTGTGTGATATAAAGTAGTCTTTACGTGAGCTTTTGGCACGTAAACCATGTGTTCTGTTTGTTAAATTGGCAGTTGTGAGCAGTTGTTGAGCCACATCGTGGATAATGACATAAGTTGTGTGGTAGCACCCTGGTACTAGTGCAGTTAAAGTATAGTATTTATAGGTTTTCAGTTGCAGAGATTAGAGGAGAAAGGTAAAGTAGTGCCCTGAAAGGGATATGCCTGATATATGTTAGTAAAGTACAAAGTTAACAGAGACAAATATAGGGTGTTATTGTGATAGATCAGCAGAATGTTACTAGTAAGGAATAGTGTGTGTATGATAAGTTACAGATGAGGGCCATGGCAGAGGTATTATTTGAGATTTGTGTTAATAAGAATTGAGAAATAGCTTGAGTAATAATGTGATAAATGTTCTGGCAAGTTGAGAATGATTAAGTGAGACAGGTTGACTTCAAATGAAGTGTGGGTAAACAGAAGAGCAAAGAATTATGATCGTCTGATGAGGATAAGGGTGTTTTGATAATTAGAGGTCTGAGCAGAGGTGGTTAGTTAAGCAAAGAACGGTAAAAGAAGATCAGTGCATAGTGGACTTTTCTGACAACTCCGTAAGAAAGATATTAGTTAACAAACACCACTCACTACCTTTGATTTTAGCGCGTGATTGAGGAATCTGATCAATTCATTCACATCCAAGGTACAAATTGTGCAATTATGAGAATTGCATAGATTGGTTCGTTAAGGAATACAGTGCTACAGATAAGGTTATTATTGATTAGCAATTGATTGTAGTTGAGCAGAGAAAAGGTAAAGCTTGAATTTTAAAAAGATTAAAGCTAAGATTAAGAATGTTCAAAGTAAGATAAAGTTATGCGGGTCAGAATGAAAAGAAATGGATTAGCTAAGAAGCCGTTGAGTAATATTAAGCTAAGTGGTATAAAGAAATCAGGCAGAGCCAGTTACGATATTTAAAGAGTTGACTTCAAATTATAGCTTTGGCAGTCATCAAAGAAGAGTGTTTGTATGAACTATTGTGTGAATAGTACAGTACAGGACGAATAGCTAAGTAATGGAATAATTGAGAAGGTAGATTATTAATTTGAAAAAGAAAGAGTATGATAGAGTGGAACAGATGTAACTGAAGGACTGAGGAAGTGATCAGTAAAAGTTTGCTTGGCAGCATACAGAATGTGGGTTAGTTTAAGCAGAAGTGTTTTCTCGAGGTAGTATTTTAAAATTTGATATAAGAATAAAAGGCAGGACAGTTAAGAAATAATGTGCAAATCTGAGCATGGCTGAATGGAAATTGAAACCATTAGGTATAGAAAGAAAAGAGTGCAATCAGATAAACAATGAACGATTTAAGGTCAAATAGCACCCGATTGAAATAAAGTTAATATGCGTAAAGTTAGCTAAGCAGCGTAATTTTCTTGAAATAAGAATGCAGCGCCAAAAGATGAAAGCAGATGTTTTGAGAAATGATGGAAATAATGTGGTTAGTCAGCTAGAGAATGTAAATTGAAGTCAAAAAGGAATATGAAAAATAAAGTATGTTAGTAATGTAATGGTATGGTAGAATTCAGATTTTTAAAGGTGTGGCACAATTAGAATTGAAGTATTAGAGAAAGCAGTTTGGAAATTTTGATATTGTTTTCCAGTATTGATTGAGCAAGTAAAGCAATCTGTATTGAAATTAACCGAAATCAAAATAATGGTGAAAGTGTGTAGCAATTGTGAATAGTAATGGAAGCAGAAATTATGAAATATTTTGTCAAATATTTTGTATAATCAGAGTGGCGCAGTGGAAGCGTGGTGCGACCACAACCCATAGGTCAGATAGTTAAGTATGTGAATGCAGATGAAGCAGGATAATGGCATTAAGAAACTCGAAAATTTAAGCAAGGTTTAGCACGAAAGAACATCCAAAGGTGGTGGATTAAAATGAAAGGATTTGAGCAAAAAGAAATGGCCCGGAAAGAAATGTTACAAACACAGCCCAGAAGATGTGAAAGTAGGTTCAGTCCAAGGAGATAAAGCGCCATTGGCAAGGTAGAATCGCCTACAATTGAAAGGTAAGGAAAGGTAATGGAATCGACAGAACATAGTATTGTGAAATGAATTGAAAGAAAAGAAAGAGCAAAGCAAGGATGGAAATGGACAGATGAATTGAAAGGCTGATGCAGATAAAGCATATCCTTCTTGTTCTGTATACGATTTTATTTCTTTTTTGGTGATAGTTCGGTTTCTTGTGGTTTGTGATGATTGTCGAGGACGACAGTTCTTTTTAGGTGATAATATTGTAACGTCGCGCGTTTTTCGGATCGTCGTGGATCCATATTTAGTGGGTCCAGTGTGGTGCCCTTGGCCAATGTGGGTCATTGGGCTTTGGTTGTGGCCTTGGTTGGTGTTTGTGGGTGTGTGGGCCGACAGTTTTAGCCCAAATAGCCCACAGTTCTCTGGTTCAGGTCGCGACATTGACCTGTGTCGCGTTCTGGTCCTTGTTGCGATAGGGTTGTGTGTCGTGTTCTTGTTCTTCACTGTGACGTCTCAGGTTATTGGACTCGGATCCTTACCAGGTTGGGCGAGGGTTTGTGCCTGTTGACGTCTAGGGATGCTGACGTCGACAGTGTGTTGGCGTCCATGTGTGTGACGTCGACTGTGTGTTGGCGGCAAGGGTGCTGCCGTTAACATGTTCTTGGCGTCCATCGATGTGGACGTCTACCGTTGGTTCTAGTGAGTTCCACTGCATGAACTTGGCGGCAAGAGAGGTGGACGCCTAGTTGTGGCGGTCCGGTTAGTGGCGTCCGAGGTTGACGTTAACCTGAGGCGCCTGTGTTTTTAGGGGCAACCCGAGCCTTCTTCCTTCCCCACTTTCTCCCCTCATCTTCCCCCACCTTCACCCTTGTGCCTCTTCACTACTTCCGGCGGCCGACAGGAGCACGTGGGAAGGCCGTGGTGCGCGTGGCAGCGGCAGATCAGGCGGGAAATGACGGATTGAAGGGCGGTGTTCGCAGGAAGCTCCTGGGGGTTCGATGCAAATCGAGGTTCTATTGGGGTTTATATGCATTTTTGAGGTAGGGACATAAACCCTTTAGCTTCCCTTGTGTGTTATTCCATGCCTGTTGCGTGTGATTTGAGTGGAATTGTGATTTTGGGGAGGTTTTCCTTTCTGTCGGGTTTTAAGGTGGTTTGGCCGATCCATGCGTTGGATCGTGTTTTTTCGGCATTGCGGTGGTGTGTGGTGATGAGAGGAAGTGTTCCCTCTTCATCACGTCGCGGTTTGAGGGCTGGATTGCTCTCAGGGGATGTGATTTGTGGCTGGTTCAGCTGCTGGGAGCTGAAGAAGTCAACGTCAAGGGATGTCGACGTTGAGTTCTTCAGGGAGGAGATAAACGGCGTGATCGTTTGCCGTTAAACTCTTCATGGTAGATCTTGACAGCAAGGTTGGTTGCCGTTAGGTTCTTCAGGTAAATATAAACGACAAAGTTCGTTGCCGCTGAGTTTAAGTAAACGGCCAACAGGTGGCCGTCTACTTTTGTTAGACGTCCAGTATGTTGCCATTGACCTATTAGACGACAATCGATGTTACCATTAATCCCTCGTTAGCAGCGGTCGATATTATGATTATTATAATGTGGTTTATGTGGTTATATTGTAATGTTTGGGCAGTGAAGGTCCACACCGACTTAGCCCTGGTTTGTTGTTGTCTTTCGAGGAATAATATAATGAATTGCGTGTTAAATATCGTGTGTTTCTATGGAGGTCATGGGGTGACCGATGATAGGCAAGATTGGGTTATATGAGTAAGGTTTGTGTATGTGTTGGTATAGGATGGCTTGAGGGTCACATAGTGACTGGTGTTAAGCTATTCCTAACACTAGTATATCGTAATTTATAACTAAAGATTATGTGTATATATATATATATATATATATATATATATATATAATATATATATATATATATATATATATAGATATATATATATATCATGGTTTGAGCTTGCCGAGTGTGGTGGTCCGATGCCTATTTCGGAATGCCTCTTTAGTCGGGTACCCCAGGTTCTTTGTGAGCCAGGCACGTGTGTTTGTTGTGCTCGGGGTTTGTCCCGGTACTGTGTGTACCGTTGAGGTCTTGTCGTCTGTCCTGGACACCCTCACTCCTTCGTTTGAGTTGTACGTCAGGCTGAGGGAAAGACGGCAGTGGGACATCGACTTGTGTGAGTTTGTGTTTGGTCGCTTGTAGTGCGCTTGTAGTTAGGGGTACAGACACCAGTAGATGTACTGGTCCCTAGCTAGTCTTGTTTTCCAGTGCCTCATTTTAGGGTGCTCCGGCCAGAGACCCTAGGGGTGCTAGGCATGGGCCTGCAGTTATGTGTCTGTAGGTGTAGTGTTAGTTAGTCTCCACAGTTAGTTGACTTACTTGTGAGTTTGTGGAGCCGTAGCTGGACCGAGGGTTCGTGGCTACGAGACTGAGAGGTAGTTCTTGTGTTGTGTTGTTCGGGTTGGATACTGGCCTGATCAGCCAGTAATCCGTTCCCGTGTGGTGGCGTTGTTCCTTCCGACTTGTGCTTTGCCGGCTCTAGTTGTGGCTTGTGTGACTCGCTGGTTGAGATTTTACCTGTAATGTTATGCCTAAGTGGTGGCACGATGGAATTGTGGTTCTGTGTGGTTTCTACCACATACTATACCCTTTGTACGGTGTTTGTGTTGTGGTACCTCGTAGTAGTTGGTACCTGTACCCTGTGTGGGTAATGCTTGTGCCCTATATGGGTAGTGCTTTGCGGTGGTACGCTGTGTACCAGCCTTTTCAGGTGTTGAGGTGGAAGTCGTATGATGTGACTTTCCACTCGTTGTGTTTACCCTTTCTCGGGTAGGTTTCCATGTACGGTTTTAGAGTGCGATGGAGTGGCTTGCTGTAGCCTATCCTTTTACCCTAAGCGCTACACTTGACGTGTTACAATTTTGGATATCGTGGACTAGCTCCTAGTTAACAGTCTTGTACCTTTGCGGTTGAGGTTGCCCGTGAAGCTACTAGCTTACGCAGTAGTGTGCCTGTGTAGCTTATGGCTTAGGTAACCAGTTGTTGTTGTGGTTCGTCGGTGAAGCTTGAGGCCTAGGTGAAGATGTGCCTGTGTGGCCTATAGCTTAGGCGACTATTTGTTGTATAAAGTGCCTGTGAGGCTGTGGCCTAGGCAAATCAGTTGATGGGCGGACTAGTTGTGTTAAACTAGTCCTGTTGTCCTTCTTCCGTTTTGGGATTTATATGAATTGATATAATTGTGTTTATTTGTTATTAATCATGTAAATGTTGTGAGCATGCCATGGTTTGGTTATTGGTGTTGTCTGTGAGACCCTCTGAGGTTGATGCCTCTCTTTAGTTTCGTGTGTTGCTTTTGGGTAGCCCCTACTGAGCCAGTGACTTGTTGAGGCTCACTCCCCTACAGTTCTTTTCAGGGCCTACCGTTAGTCTGGGTTGCAGAAGCGTTGTGCTAGACTTGTACCACCAGCAGTAGTGTCAGTAGTGTTAGTAGTGTTGTGTGAGCTTGTGCTCCCTCGGGATATGCCCTAAGTAGTTGTACTTTTTAATTGGACATGTATAATGTACTTGGACAGTTGTAAATTGTTACATGCATGTATGAGCACATATACTTTCTTGTGTCTTATACTGTTGTGGTTTGTCTTTTATATTTCTACTGGACACTTGTGTGAGATATCCCTTATGAGACTTCGGTCCGTTCGCGGGAGGCGGGTCTGGATATGGAGCCTTATTGGGCATTAATATCTCGGTCCGTCTCACAAGAAAACCAAGGAACTTACCCGAGCGCACTCCGAACGCACACTTAGAGGGATTGAGCTTCATGTTGTACCTCCGCAAAATTGCGAAGGTTTCCTCGATGTCGGTGATGTGGTCGGCACTCTGGAGCGTCTTGACCAACATATCATCGACGTAGACTTCCATATTACGCCCAATTTGCTGCTCGAACATCTTATTGACCAGCTGTTGGTACGTCGCGCCTGTGTTCTTCAGGCCAAAAGGCATCCTTGTGAACCAGTAGAGGTCGAGGTCGGTGACGAACGTAGTGGCGTCCTGATCCGGAGGATGCATGCTAATCTGGTGGTAACCAGAATAAGCATCTATGAAGCTGAGAAGCTCATGGCCGGATGTAGCGTCCACCAGCTGGTCGATGCGTGGCAAAGGGAAATTATCCTTGGGCGTAGCCTTGTTGAGATCCTTGTAATCCACGCACACTCGCCATTTGCCGTTGGCTTTGCGCACGAGGACTACATTGGATATCCATCTTAGGCACTGGGCTTCCCGAAGGAGCCCAACAGTTCAGATTTTGACAATGTGATCTTGGATCACGGTCTGCCATTCACGGTTGACGGGTCGCCTTCTTTGCTGGACCGAAGGCACCTTCGGGTCCAGGCAAAGACGATGCACCATCACTTCCGGGGGTATGCCGGGCAGTTCTTCATCCGACCACGCGAACACGTCTAAGTTGGCTAGCAGGAAGGCCTTGTAGCACTGCTGTTTGGTTTCCTGTAGTAGTGCGCCAATGTAGAGGACGTGTTCGGGGTCGTCGTCTACCCGAACATGAAGCAGATGTCGGCAGGTGTGCCTCTGTTAGTGGAAGGCTGATCGGCGGGTGGGGGAACAGTTGTCGGTGTTGTAAGGGGCTACTTGTCTCTCAAGGAGAGGACATAGCACCGTCGAGACTCGCGCTGACTGCCTAGCACCTCGCCAATCCCACACGGAGTGGGAAACTTCATCTTCTGATGGAGGGATGAAGGAACAACCTTAATTCGACCGATCAGGCCCCTGTCGAGGATGGCGTTGTAGCCGGGCATGCTTCGGATAACCAAGAAATCCACCATCTTGGTTACGCTCTTCGGAGCCATCCCAAGAGTAATTGGGAGGCGTGCTCATCCCATGGGTTGAACCGAAACCTCCGAGAAGCCGAACAGGGGCGACTCTACCGGGGTGAGCTGGTCGATTTTTAGACCCATAAGTAAAAAACAATCGTAAGCCAATACTTCTGGGGCACTTCCATTATCCATCAGAATCCGGCGCACGGTACAGTGATTGATAGTGGCCGAAACGACCAACGCATCAGTGTGTGGAGTAGAGACTCCTACAAGATCTTCATCCGAGAAGGTTATGGCCTTCTCGGACCGTGTATGTGCAGGATTAGGGGGATAAGGACCTGGGCGAGGCACTGAGGGCCTGTCCACCACGTGCACACCGCCGAGCGTAGTCACATCGGCTTTGATTGCTCTCTCCGCCTGTGCCAAAACCTCCTGCGATCACGTTATCTCCTGCCCATTGGGTTCGTTGTTGATGGGCTGCTCAGGAGTTCACTCTCGACGTCTTGGGCGGTCTTCATTGCGGCGCACATACCTGTAGACACGTGAATTCGGCTTCACTATGGACAAATTTCATATTGTGCCATAATGCCACAAATGGCCTTCATTTTGCCTTGAAAGAGTGTTTTCCCCATCATTTTGGATCATCCCCATTCTTCCCCGGTGCTTCCCCTTCATTTCTGGAACCCCTCAGGTATTATAAGCATCAATTTCTTGTCGTGACGGGTCCTCGGGGTGCGATCATGCTGTCGCGACGGGTATGGCAGCCGCATTAAGAAAGGCGTCTTGTACCCCGGATGCTATTCAGGATACCATGGCTTATCGCGATGGCCTTTAGGGGCGCGACCTTATCGCGGTCGGTGTGCAGGCCGCGACATTCTTAACGCGTCAGCCCTGCGCGACGCGATAATGAAGTCTTATTTTATTTATGGAAAATGCCCATTTTATGAACGTGTCCGCCATAGGTGACGCGTTTCCAATTACCCTTTCAGCAGAATTTTCATAAATAAAATAGGAAGGCTTATCGCGTCGTGCAGTGCCGACGCGACCCAGTTTATAGTCGCGTCCTGCACCTGGACGCGATTCAGTGGCACAGAAAGTCGTCGCGCTCAGGCCCATAATCATGAGAAAAATCCTGTAATCACGTCCTTGTCAAAAGACGCGATTTAGAAGGTCAAATCCGAAATCCCAATGCATTGGCGTCTATACCCGACGTGATTCAAGTTTTCACCCCTATAAATTGACCCTAGAGGGTCATTTGTAAGAGGGGGTTCCAACGATCAAGGCGAAGCCCTGCCAGATTCTCGCCACAACTCCCTCCATCCTCCGTTATCCACGCCGCCCGGGCATCTCGTCGCGATCCTACATCCTCCGTCGTCCAACCTGCAGCGCCGACGCGCCATTCACATTCGGGGAAGCACCCCCTCCCCTTTCTTGCTTTTCTCTTCATTTATCTCCTCTGGGCCCCACGTGGCCCTCCTTGTCTTTTTACATACACACACACACCACACACACACACACACACACACCACACACACAACACACACACCTATTTTAGGGGTTAAAACTACCATCCGGTGAGTCCTCCCTATTTTTATCCATTTAATTTATTTATCTAGGATTCGATATTACACGTCTCATTTGACTAATCCCTATTTTATTTGTCTTTTTTGCAAGGGTAATCAAACGAAAAATGCCCTCTACGCGGTCGGCCGTGTTCGTAGAGGAAGATAGAAACCACATCATCCCCCGCGCAATCTCCTGCTCCAAAAAAGGTACACTCACGATCACCCATTCCATTCTGCACCCCTCGTCGTGCGTCTCCATTCGGTGCCTACGTTGCACCTGGCGATCACGATCCTCTTCTCACCTTCCATATCCCTCTTTGCACATCGTCGAACATTCATCCCTCGACGGTGTCTACAATACTGTCCGAGATAACCGCGCTTGATCAAGGACTCGATCTCGTCCTTGAGCTGGCGGCACTCGGAGGTGTCGTGGCCGTGGTCACAGTGGAAGTGAAAGTACTTGTCCTGGTTGCGCCTGCGGGGATCAGAGCGCATCCTTGGTGGCCACAGAACATAAGGCTCGTCCTGGATCTCGGCCAGGATCTGTTCGGGTGCCACCGTGAGAGAGTGTAGTCGGTGAAGGGGCGTGGTCGACGCGGTGAATCCCCGTTACGTCGACCTTTTTCCTGTCACGGTCGGAACCGTTGTCGGAAGGCCTCTTCTTGTCCGATTGATTGCCCTGCTCTGCTCGACCAGCGGCCAGGCTCTCATCGCATGCTGCATGGCGCTAGGCAGTAGACAGCAGTTTGGCGAGAGTGGAGGGCTGTTGCACCCCCAACGTCCTTTGAAGGAAGCCATCTCGGGTGCCCTGGATGAGGGCACTGGTGGCGAATGGGACGTCGAGGCGAGGAATGCGGAGTGCTTCAGTCCAGAACCTCTTGACGTAGTTCCAGAGCGCTTCGCATTTCTTCTGCCGAACAAACAGAAGGGACGCCGTTGTGCGTGGGTGAGACCTTCCACCGAGAAAGTTGTCCCGGAAGGACTTCTTCAACTGATGGAAGGAAGAGATGGAACCCGCGAGGAGGGCTTCGAACCATGCCCGCGCGGTCTCCTTCAGGGTGGCCGGAAGGCCCGGCATTTGGCCGCGTCTGATGCTCCGTGAAACACCATATGCGACTCAAAGCCGTGGATGTGATCTGCGCGGTCGGTGGTGCCATCGTAGGGTGCAATGGTGGGCAGAGGTAGCTTCGGGGAGACTCAGACTTCCAAGATCTCCATGGTGAACGGGGAGCGGAAGTCCAGGTCTTCGTCCATCGGGGCTTTGCCTTCTGCCCGCTGGACCATCACGTCCACGCGGCGCTCAAGGTCGACGACGCGACGGAGGTGCCTGGCCAACTCCTGGTCAGAGTGGACAGACTCCTCACGTTGGGACCTGTGGGAGTTAGCTCCGACAATGGAACGCGGGGCAGGCGGAACCACCGCGGAACGGTGAGGTGAATTGTCTTGCCGCTCCGGTGTCCGACGCGCCGAAGGTGCCCTGCGCGATCGCCGGGGCGATTATGCATTCTGCTCTTGTGGCGCCGGAGGGGTGCGAGACCGTCAACGAGATGACTCGGCCTGCTGCTCCGGCGGCGGGGGGATCACTTGGGCCAGTTGCCTGGCTAATTGGACCTGGAGGCCCTGGCAGATTCCTACTAGGTACTGCATCTGCCCTCGGAGTTCTGCCATTTCCTGGGTGGTTGCGGGCACAGCAGCAGCGGGGACATCGTCGGGCCCGCTGGCGGGGGCGATGGCTACATCAACAAGGGGAACTCGATCATGCGAGTCTGCGCGTGACTGTCGCGACCTGGTCGCCCAGCTACCTGGATTCTGGTGAGAGGAACGTCCCCGAGCCATGACTGATGTCACTCCCACAGACGGCGCCAAAAATGTGGTGGCGTTCTCTTGTTTGGGCCGGAGCCAAACAGGCCTCCACTGGAGTGAGGGAAGACGGTCGCCGGTATCAGACGAAAGCCTGCAAGAACCAGAACAGGATCATGGGGGCCCGGCTGAAGAACCGGGGAGAACCCTCCGATGCCTAAGTCATGGACTATAGGAAGACTTGAAGGAGAAGGATTCTCTGATGTATGTAGTACTGTGTGCGTGCGCGCGTGGGCGAGTGTGAGTACTCAAGGTTGCGTACCTTTGCATGGAAGTTACCTGGGCCTTTTATAGGCGGAGGTGCCGAAGGAATGGGAAGGGTAGTCCCTTAACGTTGCCAGAAAGGACGCACCAGTTGGCGCCCTTGGTGGGGAGTTAGTGTTGAGGGGCTCTGTAGTTAACGCACCACTTGATCGTAGGGCGCATGCCTCGCCATTGTCGTAACCGTCACCAGCTGGCGAAGGGCCTTGCTACGTTCCCTGGTCGGAAGTACCGAATAAGGGAGCCTATTCGGTAGTCAGACCGCATGCTCAGCACTTGGTACCCTGGAACACTGCTCGCATTAACGGGGCCACGACGTGCTTCGAGCTGGGCTTGTTCGGTAGGGGGCATCTGGACCGAACAGGTTACAGGGTGTCCGGAGACGGCCCTTGGGACCTGGAGATGTCCTGATGCGGGGATCATGCTCGGAAGCCGTGGGCCGCACCCGAAGACGCGTGGCACTTTGCAGAAAGGCCACGCCTACCTGCCGAGCCACGATGGGCTATGCTGGGCCATGATGGGCCCCGCGGGCCTAGGTGGCTAGAAATGGCCACTACAGATACAATTAACCATGTAGGGATCTGTAGTAGGTTGTCTTGTGTCTTTGTCTCTTTTTATCTGAGTATTCCCAAGGTCATACCTCGATGATATGTAACACGATTTTCATCAATGAAAAGCATTCTCTTCCGTTATGATGTCCTCCTTGTGCACTTTGTCTGCGCACATTATTTATGCTAATATATATTCACATTATCGGGTTGAGCGTCCTTTCAGGTTTTCACTAAACTCGACCCCCTCTTGCTTTTGCCTACACGCCCTTTCGGATTTTTGTGTAGCGGGGTTCCCGATTTTGCCTATGGCACCCTTTGCGGGTTTTCACCATGGCCAAGTTTTGGTCCTTTTTACCCTTACTCAGTGGAATAGTCCGAATAAGTCCAACGAGACATCTCTATTTTTAGCCCCTTTCTTGCCATAGGGCGCGGAGTCGCAGCTAAGACAGTCCAGGTAGTGCTTCGCGTAGAGCCTGGTGCTGTCGTCGAGGTAGTGGCCATAGGCGGTCTCCAGCTCTCTCAACTTGTCTGCCTCATCTGGTCGTAGAGAGAGCACAAGGGACTCGTCGAAGAGGGGATTAGAGCAGCGAAGTCTGCGGCCCAGCCTTCGGCGTCGGTTCTATTGGCAACCTTGAAGCGCCTCCAGGGCAGCGCACCCAGGGGACTCCCCCCTTGTCCCACCGCGTCCCAGCTAGAGGTGCTGGTGCGGTGCCAAGGGTTGAGCCCGGAGAAGTCCCCAGAGCATTCGGAGGAGGTCTACCGGGCGAGGCACTATGCCGAGGAGGACGACGAGGGAGACATCGACGTGGAGGCGCTAACAAATAGAGTTTTAAAGTCGATGGCGGTGCTGAAGCAACTACCCGTGCCTGCTCGGATCAACAAGCAGATGTGGGAGGCTGAGTTCGCCTTTTTTTAAGGAGCTCGAGGTACAGCACGGGCGCGGGAGGCAGAGCTGAAGGAGGAGGTGGAGAACCTCAAAAATGTGCTTCGCACTTCCGAGCTCAACCTCGCCATCGTTCGGGTGGAGAAAGAGGCGCTCGCGAATGTCCTGTCTGAGGCCAAGACCCAGGGTGTCACCGAATACAAGGCAGGGCCGAGTTTCAAGAAAGACTTGGAGCAGTACGGCGCAATCTGTTACAGGTGGGCCTTGGCGCCGGAGAGGATCGAGGATGACGGCTAGCTACAACCGAGTACGCTCACAAGGCATTTGAAGCCGCACTTCGCGAATGTCGACGGCGGACCCAAGATCTGCGTTTGGATGGAGTGCGGTTCACACAGTTCCAGACAGGGCGGATGCCTCACGAGGACGACGGTGCGGGCCCTTCCAAACAGGCCCCGTGAATGTATCTCCTCCTCTTTCTTTTTGCTCGTCCGAACGAGCACTTTTTGTAGGAAGATTCTAAATAGATCCTTCCTTTTGAGTACAAAAAATGACTTCCTTTTTCTACCTCATTTCCCTTATATTGTTTTGTTTGAATCGGAATCTGTCGGTCATTTCAAAAGGTTCGTCATTACCGCTTAGGTCGTTTAAGACTGAAAAATGTCTCGACCAAGGGTGTGCGCCGAACACCTTCTGCTTTAGGGTTTAGGTATCGCGCTAGCCTTTCAAGCTGAACAAGCTTTCGACTAGGGATGTCCCGAATACCCTTTCTAGCAGACCGAAAGAACGGGAAGGAGGGAAGTAGGATGCCACGCAAGAGGCTTTTATAGATAGTAAGCCTTCAGGTTAGATACATGCTAGGTTTTTGGTATGGCTTCGCCACTAGGAGTAGTAAGCTTGTATGAGCCTTTTCCGAGAACCTGGGTGACCTGATAAGGTCCTTCCCATTTCGGGGCGAGTTTGCCTATGACTTTTCAGGGATTGTAGACATGCGAATTTGGCTCCACCGCGGGCAAATTTCATGTTGCGACGTAATGCTACAAATGGCCTCTTTTTGCCTTGCAAGAATTTTTCCAACATTCTGGATCTCACCCATCCTTCCCCGGTGCTTCCCCTCCATTTCCAAGGCTAGCCGGAGGTCGTGGGCAATGTTTTCAAGTCGCGACGACTCTCCAGGGCGTGTTAATCATGTTGCGACGGGTCTGGGGGCCGCGTTCTTAAACGCGTCCAGAAAAGCGGACGCGATTCTAAGTCGCGATGGGCATCTTGGGTGCGACTAGGCCGAGAGGACTTTATCGCGGCGGCCGTAAGCGACGCGACAAGGAGTTTGTTTATTTTATTTATGGAAAATACCCAATACGATTTTATGAACGCGTCGACCATAGGCGACGCGATTCTAATGTCGGTTTGGCAAGTTTTTATAAATAAAATATAGAAATTCCTTAACGCATCCTGCTGTCCGAACGCGTTTCAAATCAGAGACGTGTCGGACCTACCCGACGTGATTAGGCCCTAGGCCCCAAAAGTCGTCGCACTCAAGCTCCGGACCTCGGAATCACGTGAAATCTCTGAATCACGTCCGACCAGGCCGACGCGATTAGGTCCTAGGCCTTACACGCTAGACCCCGAAAGTCGTCGCATTTATGGCCCACGTGCCCAAAACAAAGTCGCGGCGGGGTAGGCCGATGCATTTCAATAACGTGCCGGTCATCCCCGACGCGATTCTAAAGATGGCCGCAGGCCGCAATCATCGCGCTTTATGTCAAATCAAGTGGCAAATGCGGCGCTTCCTAATCGCGGGAGCCATTGCGAACGCATTTCTTATCGCGGCGTGCCGGTCGGACGCGATTCACTCTTCTTGTCACGGCGGCTGTGCTCGATGCGATTCAAGAACTTTGCCTCTATAAATAGCCCCCTGAGGGTCATTTGTAGAGGGGGTCCACTGACTACGGCGAAGTCCTGCCAGATTCCCGTCTCGACCCCGGCCCAGGGAGATCTTCTACGCCAAGCTACGTTCCCGTTCCTCAGAGTTCGGAGCCGGCATCCCCATCGTCTTCCTCCACGTGCACGGAGCGGAGCGAGGCGGAAGTGCCTTCCCCCTTTCCTCCGTCCAACCGGCAGCGTTGCCACGCCATCCACCATTTGGGGAAGCACCCTCTCCCCTTTCTCTTTCTTTTTATTTATCTATCTCCTCCGAGTCCCACATGGCTCCTTTTACCTTTTCACACACATGTATGCATTACACATACCACATTTTTAGGGGTTTAAAATCCACCACACGGTAAGTCGTTCCCCATGTTCTTTATTCATTTCATTTCATTTATTTAGGATTGATACTACACGTTATTTGGCTAATCCCCTTTCCTTTTCTTTGTCTTTTTATTTTGTCAGGGTAATCAACACGGAAAACGCCCTCTACCATGGCCGGCCGTGCTCGTAGAGGAAGAGGAACCCACATCCCCCGCACAATCTCCCCATGCTCCAAAAGGTAACATCCGCGATCACTCTTCCATCCACACCCCTCGCCGTGCATTCTCCATTCGGCACCCTCGTGTGCCTGACGATCACGATCTTTTTCTTTTCCCCGTTTAATATCCCCCCTCTTTGTGGACACTTGGAGTTCCCGACGAGCTCGAAGCGGTATCTACAAATTGGCGATCAAGGTGGGACTTCTTTTTGTGTTTTCCATTTGATTACCCCTCCTCCTTCGTGCCCCACGTGGCACTTTCTTTGGCACCCTCGCGTGCCCCTCTTCCTTTTCTTTTTACATATACAAAGCATGCGGTGTGTTTAGTTTCCCCTTTTCTTTTTTTGCATATTCCTGCTTTGTTTCCTTTTTTTTTTATCCTCGGGTTGCCTCTGGAATCGCGTCCAAAATAGAGGACGCGATTCGGTGTGAGAACGCGGCCGGTAAATCGGACGCGTCTCTGCTTTGTACCGCGACGGCCAAAGCCGACGCGTTATTGTCTTCGTGTCGCGCGGCTAAGGCCGACGCGTCACTATTTTCATGTCGCGGCGGCCTGAGCCGACGCATTTTTGTTGTCGCGACGGCTAAGGCCGACGCGTCTCTGTACATCTTCCCTGTTTTTCCTGTGCATGTTCCCTGCTTCCTGCTTTCTGTTTTTGTTCTCGAGTGCCTGTTTGAAATCGCGGCCAACACAGAGGACGCGTTTATAACGCGTCCCCTGTACTGGACGCGTTTCAGTTTACTGTCGCAGTGGCACATGCCGACGCGTTATTGTCGCGACGGCAAAGGCTGACGCGTTCTTGTCAGCAGTCCGTCCACAGGGACTAGGCGCGGCCCTGATAGCCTTTTGGGGCTCTCAATTTCGCATCCAAGTGACTGGATGCGATTTTAAAGTCGCGGCGTCTGTACCCGCCGCGATTCAGCCTGCTGACAGAATGCGCCCCTTTTGCCATTTTTGCTATCAGCAACCATGACAACGGAACCTGGTCTTCATCGGACCCAGCTCGATCCTCGGCAGCGGTCTCGGTAGCACCCGTGGTAGCCCCCATCGCCTGGCCCTTCACTGCCATGGATACCTCCGGGATTCCTCCTCGGTCTCGGTCGCCTGTTCGGCTTCGAGGGATCCCGCAGTGACTGTCTGCGTGGGAACCTCCACAGCCGCTTCGGTGGGGGGAGTAGGGGTCGTTGTCCTCTGAGGAACCACCATGGGCGACACTGTGTATACCTCCTCGCCGGCTCCTCCGATGGACGACCTTTGGCTGGTGGCAGCTCCGCCTTCCGCCGCTCCCACTATGGCACTGAACGCCTCGTCTGCATGCGTCGCCCCTTCGTCCCTTCGTCCGCCCTGATGGTTGAACTTTGCACGGGGACAGATCTGTCTCCTGCCATGGTCTGCCTAGCCGCGGCGTTGCTGGACATTTCAGCTGCTGCCACCTCCCCTGTGCGGCTTGCGATGGGACCCTGGGGTGTGGACGCCCCCACTCGTCCCACTGCTGCTGTTCGGCTCGCGATGGAGCCTTGGGGCGTCGACGGCCCCGCTCGCTCTCCAGTGGAGCTTCATCCGATTGATCGCTTACCACGACCAATCCTAGCTCGGCGCCAACCCCTTCTGTGGTCAGAGGTTGCATCTCGATGACGATGCTCGGCCTCGTCTTCTCGGCCGCCTTCACCAACTTTCGCTTCTTTCGCACAAGAAGATGCGGGATCTCTTCCTGCTCAGCCTCTCCTCGGTGGCTGGCCGCACAGCCCTCTTCGCCTTCTTGGAGCTGGCTTCCCCTCGAAGACTTATCTTCAAGGGCTTCTTACCGACAGACCGCCTTTCGGCAGGACGACTCAGCGCGGAAGCAGGGGGAGGACCCTTACCCGTGATCGCCACGTATGCCGTGACGGTGATCTGCTCGGTGTAAAGGGCCATATCCTCCCCGTCCATGCTCGCAGCCAGCTCCTCAACACCTATGCAAGGAGAAGAGGTAAGGGAGATGTCTCCTAAACAAAACAAAAATCTCTAGAGATAGGGATTTCACTTACTCCATGCTCGGCTGAGCCCATGTTGGACGAGCTGGGCTTTCGTTAAGTACTCCTTCGCCTTATCCACAAAAATGTTGCTGAGGCGGTCCGCGAGCTTCGCCGCCTCCTGAACCAGCATAGGATAGGCATCCTTGTTGCGCGGATCCTTGACCGAGTAGGGAACCCCCACTCTAGCTCTCCCTCTTTGCGGGCGATGAAGAGCACCCGATGCGTCCACCCTTGTTGTGGAGTACTTCGGGGAGAAATCGATCCGCATCCTGTTCGGCCTATGCTTGGTGTAGACTATGTTAAGGCCGGTCATCGGCGATGCCGCTAGGCTGAACTGGCTCTGGAAGAGGTCCGCCGTCGGCTCGATCTGCCGCACCTTGCAAGAGATGCTGAAGATGCAGACCGTGCACCAGGAGTTCGGTGTCAGCTGGACGGGGGCGATCCCCCACACGTTGAGGAGATCTCTAGCCACCGTCGGCAGGGGTAGCCGAAACCCAGCTTCTAGCAAGTCCTGGGACATCGCTATGCACCCAGACTTCTGCAGAAGGTACGAATCCTCCTCCTCGTGAGGATTATATCATACTCCTGCCCGATCCTGTACCGTTCACGAAGACCCTCAAAGAACTGTACCTTGTCCGCTGAGGTGCCTCCGATGCCGCGCCGCTCGCTCCGGCGACAGCTGCGGCCTTCCCTTCTGTGACATTTCCGGAGATGAAGGCGAGAACAGTAAGAAGAAGAAGAAGCGGCGGGGGGCAGGCACGATGCTGCGAGCTCGCAAGGAAGAAGACGAATGCCGTGGCGGAGACGAAGAAGGGTGTAGAGAAGTTTTTCGAAGGTGCGAAACCCCGCCTTTGCCCTGCCTCTTCCTTATAAGGAAAGAGGGGCGCGAAAATTGAAAGTGAAAAGGGCGGTTCGATTCGAACCCGCCGTCGCGTGTCCCCCAGGTGACACGTCACCTTCGTGATGATGGCTTTCTTCGTTCCCGAGGAGGACACCAAGCGGCATCGCCCAAGTGACCGTTCGCGATGCCGAGGTCAGTGTCGCACTTAATGCGAAAGACAGTCACACATACCTCCTCTCTCAAGGCACTCCGGACACCGAGTACGCCTGAGAGAGGGGGGCAAATGTGGTGGCCATTTCTAGCCACCTAGGCCCGTGGGGCCCATCATGGCCCAGCATAGCCCATCGTGGCTCGACAGGCAGGCGTGGCCTTTCTACAAAGCGCCACGCGTCTTCGGGTGCGGCCCACGGCTTCCGAGCATGATCCCCGCATTAGGACATCTCCAGGTCCCAAGGGCCATCTTCGACACCCTGTAACCTGTTCTGTCCAGATGCCCCCTGCCGAACAGGCCCAGCTCGAAGCACGCCGTGGCCCCGTCAACGTGAGCAGGTTCCAGGGTACCAAGCGCTGAGCATGTGGTCTGGCTACCGAACAGGCTCCCCTGTTCGGTACCTTCCGACCAGGAACGCAGTAAGGCCCTTCGCCAGCTGGCGACGGTTACGACAATGACGAGCACACTCCCCACGATCAAGTGGTGCGTTAACTACAGAGCCCCTCAACGAGCGCCTCACGCATAACTCCCCGCCAAGGTCGCCAACTGGCGCGTCCTTTATGGCGACGTTAAGGGACTACCCTTCCCATTCCTTCGGCACCTCCGCCTATAAAAGGCCTAGGTAACTTCCATGCAAAGGTATGCAATCTTGAGTACTCACACTCGTCCACACGTGCACGCACACAGTACTACATACACACCAGAGAATCCTTCTCCTTCAAGCCTTCCTACAGTCCACTGACTTAGGCATCGGAGGGTTCTTCACAGTTCTTCAACCGGACCCCCCTGATCCTGTTCTGGTTCTTGCAGACTTTCGTCCGCTACTGGCGACCGTCTTCCGCACTCCAGTGGAGGCCTGTTTGGCTCCGGCCCAAACAAGAAATGCCACCATAGTATCCCAGTGTTGCTAAACTATAAACTTAACCCATATTGCTTTGACACGCCAAGTGTCTTTGGTTAACCAAGTTCACCCGTTATAACCAAATCCGCATGCCAGGGTTCGATAACCCTACCCTAACCCTTAGATTAATGGAGATATCCCCTAGTTAAGATAACCAACTTATCAAAGTCCATTTTATAGTTTCAACTAATCTCTTGAGTATTTCTCTCTTTTACATGGACTACATATATATATATTATTATATACATATCATAATCTTTTAATTTTTATATCAAACACGGACGACTGTTCCAACTAACTGACTATTGCGATCTCCAATGCCCTGGGGGCAGCGGGTGGCACATGTAGATGTGGCGCCACGTAATGTGAGCGCTGGTATGCTATGGATATTTAATATGTTTTGTTGAAAATATTCAAGTATAAATCCCCTGGATTCGAGTTAAATCTTGCTTTCTTCTCAATAAATATTGTTTGGTGCACATCATGGATGTGTATACTAAGAGCACATCCGTTGGTGGGGCCAACTCATCCTAAGAATAATATTATGGGTATAAGTCATCTCCACCCATCCACTTAGTACCCATCCTTGTTTTTTTGGGAATAAGGAATCCGCTCTATGTGATTTTTTACAGGTTTAGAGATTGATATTCATGGATTCCGAAATCAAGATCTAGAAACCCCTATTTTTCGTGCACGTATCTTATCTTGTATCACTTGGTCAGAAAAATTTCAGATCTACATATCTTAAAAACTACATGTAAGCCAGATATACATCTCAAAGATTTAATTCGGGACCTTCTGCTAAGAGGTAGGAGATTTTACCGGTCGACTCAATTGGAGTCCTCATTGGATGTGCTCTTGGTGTGCATATTATTAGATATGCACCAAATATTTCTCCTTCTCAATTAAATATTAATGACGCGTTATTGGGGTGCCCTCGACAATGGATGACCATGTTAGAGTTGACTGTCTTTATTAATATTTTGATCATAGAAAAGTTTAATTTTGTCTTTAAACAAGAATTCTATGAAAAAAAAGACATCAAATTGCATTCTTAATATATATAAGATATTATTGCCTTATATATCTTGTAATAAAATTGATATAGATTATTTAACAAATATTTTATTAATTGAAAGAAAAAGAGAACGATTATCAGATTCTCAATTAATAAAATTACGTATCCAATAATCTATATCAATTTATTACCAAATACGAGGTCAATAAACATTAGAGAATGTTGCATGAAGATTTTATTTGAACTTTACTCAGAACAGTAGATGATGTCACGTTATAGGGATAAATAGAGGAAGGCGTGGGGGGGTATGTGGACAGAAAGTCATCTCTTTCTTTCTCAAACCTTCGACCGGCGTCAGAATCAGAAAGACTCCTCGAAGCCACGACCAAAGCATCTGGCTTCCCATGAGCGTCCGTCTTTGGAGACGCTAACGATCTGGATTCGCTTTTTTCTGACACACGCCACGAGCACGATGTGAGAAATCTTACCTTTCACGATCACCACCTTCACCCATCACCTCCTCGGGTTTCTAGGGTTTATTTCCGGTTTCTTGATCCCTGCGATGGAGGACGGGGGTGGGAGGGGGGCCGGCGCGGACGTGGACGGCCGCGGTGGAGAGGGGGAGATGGACGAGGAGGCCACCCAGCTCGACCTGACGAGCTTCCAGCTCCACGATCTCGGAGGAGTCGAGATCCCCGAGACCTTGGTCGAGCTGGACCTGACGGCGAACAGGCTCTCCACGCTGGACGCCCGTATCAGCCGCCTCTCCCGGCTGAAGAAGCTGTCCCTGCGGCAGAATCTCTTGGACGACGCCGGCGTTGCCCCTATTTCTCAGTGGACGGCTATCTCTGGATTAGAGGTAAACCTGCTGTGCTATTTGAATGTTTAATGTGCTTTCTTTTTTAGATTTTCTCGATTAGAGGATGACATTTCAAGTCTAATGTGGCTTTCTGGAATGAAACTTGAATGGGTGCCAGATGTGGCCGTTGGTGCAATAAATTTTATTTTTGAAAGTAGCAGCTAATTGGTGCAATATGGGAATTCATTTTGAATCTTTTCTTTCCATAGATCATTTCAATACAACTGGTGCATATGTGCAGGATGAAAGTCTGTATAAGATGTTTTGTTGCAGGTCTTATTATTCTTTTCCTTTTTTTTAATGCAAGTTGGCCTAGATACCGATTGAGCTTTTTGCTCAAAGTTCTGCTGTTTCATTGCAAATCAATTTGTCTTTCCAGAAGCTTTGTTTCCATCACTCTGACTGTGACAAATCTTGTAACACCCCTTCCCTGATCTTAGAAGTCCGTTTCAAATAGATATGAAAGTTGTCTGTACTCTACCTAGAAAAAAATATGTGATGGTCTTATGATGTAGCCATGAGACATGGTCAGTTAAAAGCTCCCACTGACCATTTTCTCAACAATTAGGGTCATTCTGTACAGATTCTGATTCCTGATCGTGCCTACTCTCCCACTCTGTAAGTTGTGTGATGCTTGTGCCTTTTGTCAATGCTCCTGAAAGGAATTTTCTTCAGATTCTGGTCCAGCTTTTCCCAAAATCCCTATTGCATATAATACACATCACTAAAATATTTGCAATGTAATCGATAAACCTGAGTTCTGCTGCATTATCCTGCCCCAAAAGATAAACTCCTGACCTTCCGAGCTGATATCTGTTTTTTTACATAAGATGCTAACTCTGAAGCCCCCAATACACTGGGGTTTTCATTGGTTTATTTGGGGAGGGAGATCCGCTGTGTATAATCACATCTCATCTTTTTGCCTCACCTTTTCGTGAGGATGAGGAACATTTTCTCACCCCACTAGGTTGTATTGCCTCGATTTAGTAGACAGTAAAATTGGTGGTGCATTCCACAATAACTTTCAGAAGAAAATGGAAGTTGCAATTATTTTATCATAATTTATTTTTCCTGCAACCGAAAATCCCATTTACACATTGTTCTTATCCTCATCACATGTCTATCCCAGTGTTGAAGCTCATGATCATGATCACAACACTTATCATAGTTTAATTTGAGGCTCAAACTGAACTTATTGCTTTTAAAAGGTAATGTGATGCAAGGAAAAAAAAAGGCCTTGGTATCTCGACCACATGCAGAATCATGAGAAAATCTCCAAAATATTAGAACCTTTTAAAGAAAAAAGGAAAAATGTCAGCTTCTCTGAACTGCTTTCCACAAGGACTACTACTATGCACTTCAGACTGTATGCTTGCTTGATTATTTGGAAAACATGTAATGATGTGAACAACCATACCCTTCAGTTTTCCACACATATGTCATGCATGTTTTTGTACCAGACAAACACTTGATATGTCTCTTGCCTTAATGTTAGAGATGGGGAAGCAACCATAGGAACCTCCATTTACCCATTTACAATCGCAGCAAGTACTGAAAACTTTTATCAATTGGGTGCACTGGTTGGGAGAAATATGGCCGTCTATGATTTTTTGTAAACACTGTCAGGAAACCTCTGATAAAACTTGCTGAAAATAAAGTTTTCATCCAAACTTAAAGTCTTTGTCTTTTCTTCACTGGCAATAACATTTTATATGCCAACAAAAAGGCATCCTTTAATCTTCCCCTGTTCATGAAAGCTGATTGTTTTTTCTTCCATAAAATTCCAGTAGCCTACCAAGTCTTCTAGGTATCACTTGACTATGATTTTATACGTAATTGTCAAGGCGCTAAGGCATTCTTGGGGTGGTGCTTGAGCACCTAAGCCCCTAGCCGGCAGGCGTCCAGGCGATGCCTATGTGATTTCTTTCTCCTATATGGAATTTAAGTATTTAAAGGTATATAATGTATGAATAATCAAAATACAATTATATAATAAAATGTTAATACATTATAATTAAAATTAGAACATAATATTCACTAAAATATATTAAAAGCATTATACATTTAGATGGTTCTTGAACAATTAGGATTTTTTTAACATTTAATGATTGTGACAATGTACCAATCTAATGATTATAAACAGTGTTTCTTTAAAAAGACACCTTTTTGTGTCCCCATAAGGCGGACCCTCGCCTAGCCCTCAATGGGTGCCTTTGCACCTAGGCAGACGCCTTAACGACTATGATTTTATAGGACCCATTTAACACACTGGTGGACCAAACAATTTTTTCAATACATTATGTCCTCCTTTTTGAGACTAGTACTGACAAAGTTTGGTTCCTGAACACAAACTCCACAATATTCAAAGCACCTAGTTTTTTGATAGGAAATAAGGGGAAAATTGCCTGAACCTGTAATAATACTTACCTTCAAAAGACTATAAACTGCCGATTTAGCTCTCTCTTATTGAATTGCCTCTTAAGGCACATAAACTTCTTCTGAATCAAGCTTGATGGTCCGCTAAACCTGCATTGGAAGGGCCATCCTTTTTCAGCTGGGAATGAAGAAGAAGAAAACTGAATTTTCTTTATAAAAAATATGGTTCTCTTCCTAAAATCCAATTGTCTTTTATTATTAATTGGTTGGCATATGTTATATTCATCAGCTTCAGTTATATCTAATGTATTTTATCGGAGTTCTGGATAAAACACCAAATGCAAATTGAAAACACTTAACAATCATATAGGTGATGTTTTGGACAAAACTTTACCTTTTTTCCCATTTGTATAGGCTATTGCAGATAGATTTCACCTGAGCAACCTGACTCCAGTCAGAGTTTCAGGATTTGTGCTGAGTTTTTGATGGAATAGTCTTAAGCTAGCAGCAAAATGGAAGCATCTCGTACTCTAGGAGTGGCTCAGTGGTTAAGGCCCTTCATCAGACACCTTGGGTCCGAGGTTCAAATCCCCATCCCCACACTTTCTCCCCCCCTCCAGCAAAAAAAGAAAAAGGGGAAAAAAAAAGGAAGGGATGGAAGCATCTCTTGCACCAAGGCACATGGATTTGATAACATAGGTGAGAACTAGGGATCAGAAAAGCTCAGGAAGTGGCACAATAGATTTTAGTTATACCTTAGTTTCAAAATTAATTATGTGATGATTTTGTACTTGACTCAAATGGGTTGGCACAAAGAATGCAAAAAACCCAGGTGGGAGTTCCTCGCCTACTTGTCGTGTGTATATGGGCATGCTATGAAGGTTCTTGTGAGGCTTCATTTAAAGGTCTTCACTTCTTAGAATTTCAAGGCCCTTGAGATGAGAAGACTGTAATTTATCTTCTCAGTGTGGCTCAGTTGGTACTTAGGGGCATTGTGAATTTGTTTGGCCAAAAATTGCCCAACATTGGCCCATTACAGGGTGGATGTTGTTAGTTTTCTAGACCTTATAAAAATAAGCCAGACAAAGGGGCCTTACTACATTGCATTTTTTTCCTGATTATACACTTATAAATGGATATTCTTCTCTGCAGGAGCTGATTTTCAGGGACAATAGGCTCACATGTCTACCTGATGTCAGCATTTTCAAAAGTCTTGTGGTGTTTGACGTATCTTTCAATGAAATACCTTCCTTAAACGGGTTGGCAAAGGTCACAAACACACTCGAAGAATTGTATGTCTCAAAGAATGAAGTAACAAAGATAGATGAGCTCAGTCATCTACATCGACTGCGGATTCTTGAGCTCGGTTCAAACAGATTAAGAGTGAGTCCTGTGGTCTATCTGGATTTACTTTATGATAAGGCCATCTGTCTTTCTTATTTTCTGCTTTCTGTCTTTTTCCTCCAAGAGTTGAGCTAATATTTTCTTTAAAATGCAGAGTAGAACCCTAAAATTTTGCCTCCCTTCATGCATTATCATCTGGTCCTTTTAACAGTGTAATTATTTGATTACTCAAAACATGGATCATTTCATTAGAGTTACCATGACATGGCTGTTTGATTGGAGTATAGGTTATGGAGAACTTGCAGAACTTGTCAAACTTGCAAGAACTGTGGCTAGGCCGGAACCGTATTAGGACGGTGAATCTCTGTGGTCTACAATGTATTAGAAAGATAAGCTTACAGAGCAACCGTTTAACTTCAATGGCAGGATTTCAGGTTTATGAAGCTTTTGTTTGTAGGTCAAATATTTACTATGCCAATGTCAAAATATGAGAACAACCTGGATCTTATGCTTCTTTGTTTGGCAGGACTGTGTTGTTCTAGAAGAACTTTATCTGAGCCATAATGGTATTGTCAAAATGGAAGGCCTATCCTCGTTACAAAATCTTCGAGTGTTGGATATTTCTTCAAATAAACTCACAGCGATTGATGATATTAATACTTTGACGAGGTGAAGAGAGTAAATTTTGTAGGAGTACTTTCAAATCTACAGGATAGAATTTCTTTAAGGCCTAATTGTCTGTGGTATGGTTGGCATGACCTTTAGCATTTTTTATACAGGTTGGAGGACTTGTGGCTCAATGACAACCAAATAGCTTCATTGGAGGGCATTGACACGGCTGTTACTGGATCAAAAGAGAAATTAACAACCATCTACCTTGAACATAACCCATGTGTATGAAACTCTACCTTTGTTCCATGTACATGATGTTTAACTTCTCGAACCATGTTGCTACTCATTGAACTCTTTGATTGCTCCAAATACTTACTTTATCACCGTTCAGTTTCCCATCTCTGTACTAAAATTTGTTCTCATTAATCATCTGCCTTCCCTGATTTTTGATTTTCAATCCGCTCTATTTTTTTTTCAATGAACCACATGCACCTCCCAATTTGATAGTTAGGTTATTGTGATGCTGTCTCTGTCCCAAGTTACTAATTTGGTGTCTCATCTATAATTTAGAACGGGAAGCAAATTTTCCCTTGACAACTAACATTTAGTTCTTTACATCTTCCATCCCGTTATATGTGAAGCGGCAAGGATAGAAAAACAAGTTGTGTCCAGTTTGTAGAGCCAATGACCAGAACGTGTAGTCAATCTATTAGCAAAAAATTCGGTTTCGTTTCTTTAGTTATATTATATTCTTAAAGCAGTTTTCAGTGCAGATATGTGCCCTTGCTAGACTGCCTCCTTAACTTGATTCGCTTCGTTCCTTGCTGAAGACGAGCACAAAATGTGTTTTCTTCTACTTACGCATGTGAGGCTTGTTTTGCAGGCTAGTGCATCGGATTACGTGACAATTTTACGCAGAATATTTCCGAACCTCCAGCAGATTGATTCAGATGTGTTTATGTGAAAGCTTGACATCTATTTCCTGTTTCGCAATATCAAGGGACCGGTGGAACGAAAGGAAAACCATGGAATGGTTTACATGGCAGCTGGTTGGTGTTTTCACACTTTATGCATACCTTATCAAATTTCGATCCTCCAATTTTGTGGTGCTAAATGCGGAATAATAATGATCTGCCAAAACCCGAGAATTGAATTCGTGCGTGGATGCTGATTTGTTATATACGAGTTATTCTTGGGAAATATGATTTTATATGTCTGATGTGCCCCACTGTTGAGAGATCCGACTGGAAAGAATATTGGCCCAACCAATGAAATGTTCTTTAATTTATTTTTCTCTCATCACACGATTGAATTTTGCGTTGCATTTTGAATCTTGTTTTGTAGTAAAATCAGCCTCTCAATGTCAAGAAATTTGGCAATATTTTATGACAAGTAAATTATGGCAGTCTCTAAATATGTTTGCAGTCAAAATCTAAAGCCCTGGTCGTATCTTTTATTAAAGTTTCCAAAAAGAAATAGATTTTGGGCATGGCCACTCTGAACAACACCAAACCCACATCAACCACGTCGCAGAATAGAACACCAAGGAAAAGCCATAAATGCCGGTGTAACCTCAAGTGAATCAACAGCAATACAATAATCATCATAAAACCAATGTGTTGGAACGAAGAACAATTAACCCAACTCCGGAATCCGACAATCAATGGAAGCACAGAGTTGCGTTTCGTGAATATGAAAGGAAAAAAAAAGAAATTTACGTGGTTTCCGTTATGGAGCTTGCTTTAATTTAATGGCGTGGCGTCCACAGGGACACCATGAAGTGGGCAAGGGCCACCAACGCGAGAAGCACCGGCACCAGGGCGGAGCCTGCCGCTGCGCTCGGAAGGGGGGACTGCGAGGGAGCGTGGACGGCGGGAGTCGCCGGCGCCGGCAGAGGGGGCGGGGAGGGCCGGTGGTGAGATGGGGCCGTGGCAGTAACGTCGACGATTAGGCGCTGGCCATTTTTGCAGTGGCCGGGCTCGCCGCTGATGAAGTAGAGAAGGCCCGGCTTGTCGAGGTTGAAGACGGTCCTGCCGTCGTGGAAGGCCGCGGTGACGTTGGTGGTGTTGCAGTGGTAGTAACCCCTCTTATCCACCAGAAGCACCGAGTCGTTGCCGTACTCGAAATCTACACACGTTATTGGAATAAATAAACACACATCATGCTCAAACAAATTAAGTTTTAGACGTTAGAGCACGGGACGAGAGAGAGCGAGCATCGCGCACAACTGTTTTAAAAAAAAAAAAAAACACCACCACGTAGACGTAGGAACGAGAAAAAGGTGCCGATGCGCGACTATAGACGTTTTTTCTGCAAACACACAAGACGTGCAAATACGGAGAGAACATTGTCGAAAAGCCATACTCACAGATGGAATCCCCTACTCGGAAGCTCGTCCTCCCCGCCCACAGCGCGTACATGTCGGTGTTCTTCGGGTCGGGCTGGCGCCATCCCTCGTCCCCGCCGACCTTGAACTGCTCGGAGGCCACCACCGCGACGCCCCCGGCCAGCGACAGCACGAAGCAGGCCGCCGTGACAGCACTTATACCCCCCTTCATCTTTCCCTTCCGCTTGGCTGCTCGCTCAGAAGAACTTTCTTTACGAGCGCGGTGGCACTGCGCAGGACGCTAAGAGGAAGGAGGAGTCGAGAAGAAGAAGTGGAAAGAGGAAGAGGGCAGTGAGGGGCGGCGCGCGGTTCTTAAGAATTGTAGGGGGGAGGGGCTCGGCGTCGTGGCAGTTACGACGGTTCGGGCCTCGCAGCGTCTCTCTGTCCATTTGCCAACCCTGGTCGGGGGAGCGACGGGCGCAAGAAGCGGAAAACGTGGTTTCTTTCGGTTCCTGTTTAATAAAGCCCCTTAACAATGTCATATTTGTGTATATGTATATTCTGAAATTTCACGACACTCTCCCTCTTCTGTGCCATCAAGAAACCTGCCAAAGCGAAAATAACTTATTCAAGTGATCTTTGGAGGATCATCTAATTTGATAAATCCAAAGGGAAAAAAACAAATTACTAATTTCAGTAGAACCTCGTAAAAAATGATTCTATCCTATTCGAAAATTCGAACGTTTGATTCTGGATAGGATGGTTTAAATTTTGAAGAAGAGAAACGGTAAGCATAACCCAGCTCTTTTAAGAAACGGTTTCAGATTTGTTTAAATTTATTTTTTAGAAATGATGAAAACAATTAAAAGAAGAACAACATATTTAAGAATATCATAAGATTCATAAGAAATATATATTGTGTTAACATCTGTTCATCTTAACAATTAAAATAATAATATATTATATAATTTTGTATTCTATACAACGCATAATCATAAATTATATAGTACTAATATATTATTTACTGTAGCTACACCCATGCAGTGTAGCTAATTAGCTAAATTTATGTACACAATTTTTATATATTAATAAAAGTTTATGTACACATTTTTTTAGAAATGATGAAAACAAATAAAAGAAGAACATGCACTGGACAGGAACATGCACCGTAGCTATTCATCTAATTAGCTAAATTTATTGTAGTAGCTACCATAACATGTACTGTACAGTAACATCTGTATTTTTTGCAAAAAGATACAAAATAATCATTTAATTTGTAGTAAACATATATTATTATATATACATAAATGAATAGGTGGGACATCTTTTGGTCATATAATAAATGAATAGAATAATTTGAACAAAAATATCTGTCTCAATTTTTTGTTGCGGAGGGTAAGAGCTCTACAATGTAGGAAAGATTTATGTTTAGAAGATTGTAAGATTGGAAGGTTTAGAATTATTTCTAGGTTATCCATGGCTGTGACAATTGGTTAGAGAAGGTGTTAAGTGGAAAAGAGAGAAAAAGGAAGGGGTTTTGTGGTGAGGGATTTAGGTGGCCGCGATGAGGTATTTTTTCCTTTCTTCTTTGTGTGTGGGTGGTGGGTCACGTAATTGATCTTTGGAAGGTGTGTGAGCCTGTCTTGCCATACATTGGTCTTAAAATCTAAGAAGAAAGAAAAAAAGAGAAATTGGTGAAAAAGAGTCGGGCAAGTCGGGTGCAAAGATCGGAAAGAGTTTGTCTTTTTTTGAATGGGTTTTAAGAGGGACACAGTGAAAGAAGGACAGATCTTTGAACAGAAATAAAAAAGTTTTTCTAATGTTGACACGTGTGTGTGTGTGGGTGGGTGTGGGTGTGGGTTCGGACCCAACTAAGGTGGTCCACTTATCAGATTTAAACTACACATTAAAGATACACGCTGTCGATCTAGTCAAAAAGATATTTTGATGGACCTAACCCATGTGTGTGTGTGTGTGACCTAACCCATATGTGGCCCAGGATTCCTGTTATGGGAGGGAGTCTAATAAGACATCTCTTGGACTGATCCCTCCTCTCTATATATAGTCTGTCTTCCCCATAGATAGATAAGACATCGAGTGGACATAGAGAGAGGAAATCAAGGAGACTCCTGTGGAGTTACGGTCATCTCCTCCAACACCTAACATTCTCGTCGTCTTCCTCCTCGTGGTTGCACCGCCATGGAATTTACTTCTGTTATAAGTACGCGCACATGCTCCAACATGTGATATCAGAGCCCATGTCTGATTCTCTGGGATTCGGCCTTCGTTCGTTCTTTTCTACTTGTCGAAGGAGGAGATGCTTGTCGCCATGCGCAAAAGGGTCGCTTGGGACCGCCGGCCGCATAGGTGCATTGCCGGCAGCCTGCCCACTGCGTAGGGCGCCGTGGCTGTCTGCCATGGTAAAGTTAAAAAAAGGGTTTTCTTTGTTACCGAGAAAAGGGCCGGCGGCCAGATCTCCGTCGGATGATGCCGCCGACATCGTCTCCGGCCAGCGGGGGTCTAGCTATCGCCGGTGCATCCCTTGGATCCAATTTTTAGGGCTTAAGTTTTGGATTTTGGGTAACGGTTGTCGGGTTTGGATATGGGTTCACTTTAGATCCATTTAGGATCCATATCCGATACCATTAAGAATCCAAATCCTATTTTCACTTATACCCAGAAGTATCTTTTATTTTATCTGTATCCGATAAGGCTTAAAACTGTTTAGTTAAAGGTTATTTTGTTCTATATCTTTAGTATCCATCATTGGGTATCCTTACCAGAATCCATTAAGTCCTTTTGGACTATTCTAGGCCCATTAATGGCTATTAAAGGACATAGGGACAGTTCTTCAAACAGTTAGGATACAAGAATAAAACTGAAAAGGTATGTTTGCAATACACTGGATATTTATACAAATAGCAGGGGTATTTGTGCAACAGAAGGCTATAACTCATGTTTCTTGCCCCATTTGATGGATGTTTAGCCTATTTAAAGATTGTTTACACACTTTTAATTATTGCAGTAACATTAGAGATATTTTTTGTGCTATGTGACTTATTTGCAAGTATTTATATCGCTAATTTTTAGATTGCAATAATTATGTGCATATGCCCTTGCTTACATTTAAGGTTTTGTTGTGCTATTTGGACGTTAATTTTTTATTTTCCAAGTGTTTAGGTAGATCACCAAAGTGTCACTAAGCATGAGGAATGATAGATTTGAGCCCCTTAAGATAGTTAACAGCATATAATGTAAGCATGCATGTTGACATCATTTTATGGAAAGGGACATTTTATTGTTCAAAGTGTATAAGTTAAAGTGGTCTTATGCATAGAGAATGATAGTGTCACGACCCCAAAATTCATATGTCAGAATTGCAACGAAAATTCAAAATAATCTGAAGTCATCATAAATCTTGACCAATACCTCAAGACACACCGAGACGCGACACTCAAATCAAATGAAAAGGAGAGGATGAAAGGGGCCGAGCCTTAATCACTTCATTAGGGACCACAAATAATTTATCTAAGAACAAGATTC
>CM024756.1:92917134-92996071 GCA_014218235.1 Colocasia esculenta | reverse complement strand
AAAATAAGGAAAGTCTGGTCGGCAATCCAAAGCACTGTCCTTTCTCGGGCAGACGCACCAAGGACCTGAGAATCGACAGCTCGATAGGCCGCGTTCTCAGGCAGATCGCGACAAGATTTCGTCACGATCGAATCGCGACCGGACCGCCGTCGCGACCTGTCCTCCGGTCTGACACCATGTCGCCTTCTTCATATGAACCCGTCGCGAACTGCCTGCCTGATCCGACAAGCCTTCGCGATCCTTACAAGGCCTGTCGCGTTCTGATCTGACCCTGTCGATCCGTACAAGGGTCCGTCGCGACCTCGGGATTTTTTCATGAAACCCACTTATTTCTTGCAAATCTAACCGCGTTGTACCTGATGTCTATTTAAATATGATTTTTTTAGCATGGTAATTCACATGTCTTTAGGTCTGATCATTTGCATGATTTTCGTAATTTAATGGCTTAAAAGTGGTTAACCCATTTAAAAGTTTTAATTATAAACGAAGGTTCTTCTAACTACTGCTTTAAATGTTATGATCCATTCATGCAACTTGTGATTCAATCTTTCCATTATTCTACCATTTTAAATGATAATTATTATTCTTAAAATCTTGCAAACCCATGTTAGTTAAATGCATTGTTCATTTCGTGCCATCATGTTAAAGTTTTTCCGCAATTTAAACCGATGGTTGTTGGATTGAGATGCTTACATCACTACACACTTGCACTATTAGGCAGCCCTTTCTTGGGAAGTTGGAAACTCTCTACCGTCATTCCGAATTGGTAGACTAGCGACCTTTTCTCCAAGGCCTCGTAAATCTCCTCTGACCATGGATTCCCACATGGCCGACGGGTTGGTTGTACCATTGAAGTTCCCTGGAGATAGCGTGCCTTCCTTTCTCATCTTGTTCTCGTGAGTGTGATTTACAATCTAGACTAAATCCTTAATGTAAAGATTAAACATAAAGTATAAATCGTACCGTTATGCCGCCGAATTTATCTCTTGACCATTGTTATCATGAAATCATGTTCAATTACTTATTACTTGTTCCCATCATCATCATGAACATGACGTTACACATGCTACATTTGAATCTCACTGGCCATTATTAATGACTGTGGGTATCTACATTTAAATGTTGAGCAACTACCCCTAAGAAATTTAGAGATTTTCTTAATATTTATAAACAATGTTTTTGCTATGACAATCTTTAAATATACGTTTTTTCAAAGTAGATACACCACAAAATTCTATACAGATAATTCATGAACACTCAAAAATTTCAAGGCCACAGACTACTTCTATAGCCTACTGAATTCGACTGATGCTTTGACTACAAATCCGACTCCTTCAGAAACTCAGACAAAAGTCTTGAAATTTTCTAAGTCCACTTTTGCATAACATTCGACTCATAACAGAAATGTTTTCCTTACTCTATATTCGACTGATGACTCCAACTGGTAAATCGAATGCTTCATAAATCCTTAGCACCATCGACTGCTACCTTCAGCTCATACAGCTGAATGTTTCTTACACTTGATTCGACTGGTATCTTCGACTATCATAGCCGAATACCTTATAAATCGATACATAGTATTCGACTACTATAGTCGAATTACCTTGTCTTTTCAGAAGTCAAATCACTTGATCTTTTCTCTACTGAAGTCAAATCATTCCTATTTTTTTCAATCGAATTATCTGTTCTTGTGCATTCGACTTCACTGTCAGTTTTGTGCTTGTACTTTTTACCTCACTGTCAGTTCTGTCTTGAAATATAAAAGTCTATCAAAACTATTTTGATTCTTAAATATCCTAGACGTAACTTCTTTGTAAGACGTTTTTTGTATCTTACTGAAACGTCAGAATATTATTATATTCTCTAACAGGACATGACATATTGTATTTAAATATTCATCCTGTGTAAATTTTTTTGCTTCTTTCTGAGCTCTATAAGTCTTGATGTCCTTGCTTCAGTTTATTAGACTCATAAGACACAAAGCATTTATGAATATCTCAGGCGCATGGCATCTGACTGTCTCACCTACCACTGACAGACCCATGCTTCACCTTTTCAACATAATCTGTCTGTCTGCTTTTCTTTTCTGAAAGGTTTGAGGGATACTAGGTTCCATACTTTCTTTTGTACTAAAACTGACCCACCTACCACAAAGGTATGGAGACACATTTCTCTTTGTCTTGTCCTTGTAATAGGTATTAATTGGAGCATATGTTTAGCATGTCTTTCTCTCAGACTAGCTCTACAAGAGCTTATCTTCTAGCTGTGGGCAACTGCTCCTCTTCTGAAGACCTTGGGAAGATGCAAGTTTCAAGATCTCCTAGACAAAGTCTTCAAGATCCAAAGGATCCCAGAAAATCTCCTCAAACAGCTAAATTGCAAACATTCACCAAGCTCCAACGGCTATCTTCTTCAAACGGCTATATTTTGAAGATTATAAAAGAAGCTCAATAGAGAGACTATAGACACAACCCAGATACACAGAAGTGCATACAAGCCAATTCTCCTGAAAAGCTTCATTCGAATCATTCAAAGCTCTCTCTCAAGCCTTCCTGCTAGCAACAGTCGGAGAGCTCCACTTCAGAAATTTTCTTCTGAAGTTCTGTGTTGGGTGGAAATTGAAATTGTCATATTTTCTTCAAGTCCACCCTTGTTGCTTCAGATAGGATTTAGTTTCATTTTTGATCTTTTAATCCTACTGAAGTCAGTGTGTGTTTGTGCTCAGATTTGAGGCAAGCACACAAGTGTTTTAATTCTTCTTCCATGTAATCTCTACAGAAGGTAGTTCTGCATTGCCCCTCCTGTGAAGGGAAGGCCTTGTGAAAGAGTCTTTGTACCCCTGTTTAGGGAAGACTTGCTTGGGAGCAAGTGGGTTTGTAATTCCTCTCAAGGGTGAGAGAAGGCCAATTTGTTGGCAGTTAGTGGAAATCTCAAGTGGTTGACTTGAGGACTGGATGTAGGATTTCCATGTGGGAAGGGCCGAACCAGGATAAAATCCTTGTGCATTTTTTTGTGTGATTGTTTCCGCCTAGCTTACACTTGAATCACACACATCACACTAAGCACTAACATATCCATTTAGTGTTGTGTTTTTCAGAAGAAAATTTTAAAGATAAAAAGTCCTATTCACCCCCCTCTAGGACTGTTTTTTTCCATTTCGATCCAACAAGTGGTATCAGAGCGAGGTCTTCTCAGAAGAATCTAAGAGATTTGAGAAGAAATGGCATCCGAAGCTCACAACTATGAAGGTCAATCTATCACAAGGCCACCATTCTTTGATGGTGAAGATTACCAATACTGGAAGATGCGAATGGAGTGCTTCATCAGAGGTACTGACTTCGACTTATGGCAGGTAATAGAACAAGGTGACTTTCAAATCATTGGTGAAGCTTCTTCCTCTGGTCTTTCCATTGCAGACAAAAAAATGTCTTTAAATTACAAGGCAAAAAACTATCTTTGCTGTGCTTTGTCTAAAAGAGAATTTAACAGACTTTCAGCATGTAAAACAGCTAAAGAAATGTGGGATAAACTTCAAGTAACCTATGAAGGTACAGATAGGGTTAAACAAACAAGAATAGATATACTTGTATCCCAATATGAACAATTCAAAATGCTTCCTAATGAAAATAAACTCAATATATAACAGATTTTCAAACATAATTATCAGACTAAGTTCCTTGGGAAAAGTCCTAACTAATGAAGAAACAGTTAGAAAAATCCTAAGATCTCTAACAAATGTATGGACCCCTAAAGTTACAGCCATAGAGGAAGCCCATGACTTAACACAATTATCTATTGATAAATTAATAGGATCCCTTATGGCTCATGAAATAATATGGAAAGATTCTCTGAAAATTCTTCGAAAAAGAAAATGTCAAATGCTTTGAAGATTGCAGATTCCTCCTCATCTGAAGATTCCAAAGAAAAATCAGATGACAGTGATGATGAGGCAATGCTCTCAAGAAAGCTACAGAGAATTATGCAAAGAAAAAGAAGTTTGGGTCGAAGAGGTTCTTCAAGAAAGAAAAGAAAAAGAACCTACTTGCTATGAGTGCAATCAGCCAGGACACTACAAGTCTGAATGTCCCAAGCTTAAGAAGAAGGATCAAGCTGAAAATTCAGATAAGAAGAAAGGCAAAGAAAAGAAGTTCAGAAAATTCAAAAGAAGGCTATGGCAGCAACATGGGACAATGAAGAAGGAACCAGTTCAGAATCAGAAGAAGAAGAAGAAAAGGCAAATCTAGCCCTCATGGCAGGACTAGAACAGGTAACTTTAAAACCTCATTCACTTCCTGTTCGAATCCGATTTTGATAGTCTTGAAGATGCTTTAATGAACTTTATGAAAAATATAAGACAGTAGTAAACAAATAAAATAGTTAAACTAAATCTACTGAACCAAGAAAAGCTAACACCTTTCTTAAAAATGAAACAAAAGATTAAACAAAAGTTTAAGTGAAACAAAAAGAACTAATGAATTACTGTGCAAAGACTTAAAAATAAAAATAGCAAAATCTTGGAAATTGAATCAAATCTTAAGGAACTTAAAGATGAAGAAAAATTGCAAGAAGAAAACATTATCTAAAGCCACTATTGAGAAAATTTCCAACTGCAAAACCTCATTATTTTTTAAAATCAAAGGAGCTAGGTTAGGAAAGAAGAAGTATGGATTAGGGTATACACCTTCACCAAACGAAGAAGAAATTATTCGACCTCAAGTATATCCAACTCCTAAGTTTGTAGCAGAAAAAGAAATAAAAATCCTGAAAAGGTAAACCAACATTTTACAAACAAAACAGAAATTCAGCAATAATACACATAAGAGAAATGCTTTTTATCTGTGTTGTACTCATTGTAACCAATTAGGACACACTGTTAGCACATGTACCACTAGCACTTGAGATGGATTCCTAAAACTAACCATCAAGGACCCAAGAAATTTGGGTACCAAAAGTTACAGTTTAGCTTTGTTTGTAGGGTCGGCTGAGGGCATCCAAATGGTATCTGGATAGTGGATGCTCAAGGCACATGACAGGAGATAGAAATCTATTTACAACATTTAGAAGTGAAGTTGGTCAAGTAACTTATGGTGACAATGGAAAAGGAAAAGTACTAGGATGTGGAACAGTTGGTACTAAGGAAAAGAATCTGATTGAAGATGTTATGTATGTAGAAGGACTAAAGCATAACTTAATTAGTATTAGTCAGCTATGTGACAAGGGCATACAGTGAATTTTCAGAATGATAAGTGTATCATCCAGAAAGATAACAAGATAGTTTTTGAAGCTCAAAGGGTAAAGAATCTGTACACTCTACAGTTAGCAGAATTAAGAGAAGTAAATTTGTGTCTTGCAACAACCAAAAGTGAAGAGTCTGAGTTGTGGCACAGAAGGCTGGTCATGCAAGCACCTCAGTAATCAAGAAATTAATAAAGCATGATCTGGTTGAAGGTCTTCCTAGAATGAAAATCAAGAAATATGGAGTATGCTCAGCTTGTGCAAAAGGAAAACAGACCAAGACTTCATTTCAGCCCAAGACAATTGTTACAACTTCCAAGCCTTTGGAATCAATTCACATGGATCTATTTGGACCTATGAGGACAGTTAGTCTTGGAGGAAAAATCTATGGCTATGTATTAGTTGATGACTACTCAAGGTACACTTGGGTATCTTTTCTAGAAGCAAAATCTTAAGCATTTCAAGCATTTCTGAAATTCAGTAAGATAGTTCAGAAAAATCAGAAATTTTAGATTACAAGCATTAGATCTGATCATGGAGGTGAATTCAAGAATGAAGAATTTATGGAATTCTGTGAAGAAAATGGAATTGAACACATTTTTTCAGCACCTAGAACACCTCAACAGAATGGATAGCAGAAAAGAAAGAATAGGACAGTGCTGGATATGGCCAGAACAATGCTAAATGAGTATAATTTACCAAAATATTTCTGGGCAGAGGCAGTTAATACAGCCTGCTACATTATCAACAGATGCATGATCAGACCTATTCTAAAGAAGACTCCTTATGAACTATACAAAGGAAAGAAGCCCAACATCAGTCATCTCAGACCTTTTGGCTGTAAGTGTTTATTTTTAATAATGGTAAGGATAATTTAGGGACATTAGATGCTAAGAGTGATGAAGGTTTCCTGTTAGGATATATTTCAAAACCTAGAGGCTATAAAGTGTTCAATAGAAGAACATTAACCATAGAACAATCTGTGCATGTATTATTTGATGAAACTAACCCTTCTATCAAAAGGATAGAAGAAGAAGAAGAATGTGTTGATGATCTATGCAGGGATCTTGAAAAGACATCTCTTGAAGAAGAAGGCAAAGATGAAGAAGTGGAAGATCCTCCTTTAGAAGATCTTCAACAATAAAGAACCACAAGAAGGACTACCTAGGGAATTGAGGTACCATAAGGATCATCCTAGAAACAACATCATAGGTGATCCTCAAGCTAGGGTAAGAACAACAGGTATGCAAGCTCCTTGTGATTTTTTGCCTTAGTTTCTCAATTGAGCCTAAAACAATCAATGATGCACTGGATGATGAGTCTTGGATCCTTGCTATGCAAGAGGAATAAATCAGTTCCACGCAGTGAAGTTTGGACCCTTGTACCTAGACAACTGACCATCCAGTTATTGGAACTAGATGGGTTTTCAGAAACAAGATGGATGAATCAGGGGTGATTACTAGAAACAAGGCAGACTTGTTGCTCAAGGATATTCCCAAGAGGAAGGCATAGACTTTGATGAAACCTATGCTCCAGTAGCTAGATTAGAGGCAATTAGAATTTTATTAGCATATGCTTGTTCTCTTAATATATTTATTTTAGATGGTGTTAAAAGTGCTTTTCTGAATGGTTTTATTAAAGAGGAAGTGTATGTTGAGCAACCACCTGGTTTTGAAGAAACTAAGCATCCTGATCATGTTTTCCGTTTAAAGAAAGCACTGTATGGTCTGAAACAACTCCAAGAGCTTGGTATGAAAGATTAAGTGCTTATCTTATATCACATGATTTTATAAGAGGTAAAGTAGATAGCACTTTATTTATAAAGAAATTTTCAGATGGAATCTTAATTGTACAAATTTATGTTGATGACATTATCTTTGGTTCTACTAATGAATCACTCTGCAAATTCTTTGAAAATTTAATGCAAAGTGAATTTGAAATGAGCATGATGGGTGAACTTAATTATTTTCTTGGATTGCAAATCAAGCAGACTAAGGAAGGAACTCACATTTGTCAAACCAAATATATTTCAGATTTACTTTCTAAGTATGGTTTTGATAAGTGTAAGCCTTTAGGAACACCCATGAGCTCAGGCATTAAGTTAGATAGTGATCCTCTTGGTAAAAAGGTAGATCAGAAGCTCTACAGAGGAATGATAGGATCACTGCTCTCTATCTCACTGCCGGTAGACCAAATATAATGTTCAGTGTTTGTCTATGTGCAAGATTCCAAGCTGATCCAAAAGAATCACATGTTCATGCAGTTAAAAGAATTTTTAGATATCTTATAATACCAGTAGTTTAGGTCTATGGTATCCCAGATGCTCAGATTTCAAGTTAATTGGTTATAGTGATGCTGACTATGCTGGATGCAATTAGATAGGAAAAGCACCAGTGGAACTTGTCAAATTCTTGCAGGGTGCTTGATATCTTGGTCTTCTAGGAAGCAAAACTTTGTAGCTTTATCCACCACAGAAGCTGAATACATTGCAGCTGGAAGTTGCTGTACTCAACTCTTATGGATCAAGCATCAATTGGAAGATTATGGTCATCAGCTCCAAGAAATTCCAATGCTTTGTGACAACACAAGTGCAATAAATTTGACCAAGAATCCAATCCAGCACTCAAGAACGAAGCATATTGAGGTTAGACATCACTTCATCAGGGACCATGTAAGTAATGGAAATATTTCACTTGAATTTGTCTCTACAGAAAATCAACTTGCAGATATTTTTACAAAACCTCTTCCTGAGGATAGATTCACATCTATTAGAAGAGAAATAGGTATGTGCAACCCTGATTAAAATTACCAAATCAAAATTCTTCTTGAATTATATGCTAAAATACTGTTGTATGAATTGTCTGTGAAAAATCATCCTGAAAAATTTCTAAGTCTCAGACTTTCGACTCATGCATTTGACTCATGTATTATTGTTACATTCGATTGATGAAGTAACAATGCATTCGACTGATGCAGTCGAATACATAATTCAACTCTTAAGAAGTCGTGAAAAGGCGCTTAATATTTAAAATTATGTAACTGACACCTCATAAGACGTGTCCCTTCATGTCTTAACGGTCAAATCACTTAACTCCGACCATTCATCCTGAAATCTAGGGCCAGTTAAGTTTCTCTTTCCATATAAGCCAAACCCCTTCTCCCTTTCGAAGACACCCTTTTGAAATCTGTCCTCTTCTGCTCTCGCGCCTTCACTGTTCTCCGGCGAAGGACACCCAGGAACCATCAGGAACCTCATCTCTCCGAAAAAGGTAGGTTCTTTCATCTCTCCTGTGTATTTCTCTCACTCCTTTGATGATTGCCTGAGCCTTTTCTATTCCTATCTTCTAGATGGCTTCATCTAGGGTTCCAGAGTCTGTCCAGTTGACCCCTGACAACTCCAACGCCTGGCCAAGATACCAATCTGTCCTGGAAAGGCTGTTGAGTTTTCCCATCTGAGTGGAAACCTTTCATGGGTAGAAGAGACCCTGAATGCTATGGGATGGACCAAGCTCTATCAGATTTCCGAGCCCTTTGTAGCAAATGCAATTAGATCATTCTATGCCTCTCTACAAGTTTCATCCAGAAATACTGTGATAGGATATGTCAAAGGTACAAAGATCACCATTTCAGAAGAGTTGTTGGTTGAGATGTTGGATTGTCCAAGTTCTGGACACAGGCTTAGTGAGTTCATTCCCTTAGAAAAGTAAAATTGGGATTATTGGAAGTTTGGGGACTATCAGCAAGAGGGGACTTCAAGTGAATGAGTTGTCTGCTGAAAAGAGACTATTCACTCAGTGATCACCAACATTGTGACCCCTAGAGCAGGAACTCACTCCTCCATTACTGCAAGAGATGGAAATCTTTTTTTGGGCAGTTCAGAGGCACCAAGTAAATTTGCCAACAGTAATTTTAGAGAAATGATTGCTTCCAAAGACCTGCAGGAATCCCTTCCCTATGGATCTTGCTCACTCTCATTTTCAAAAGATTCTCAGTAGATCTATCTGGAGAATTGTTTGTTGGAACCAAAGAGAAAATTGGATTTTCACATTAAGAGTAGTCACTATTCCTTAGTTTGCAAGAAGCAAAACTTGTGGTTCAAGGACTCTGTGCCAGAGTGTGAGCATGAAATTTTTCCTGATGAACCTCTTGTTTCTCTACTCACACATGAAGTTCCAGCATCAGAAGAAAGATTAGAAGCCCCTGCAGTTCAAATCAGATTTGAAACCTCAGTTCAGATCCCTGAGCAAGAAGATCAGTTCAATGCTTTCTCTCCTTCCCAGTGCAACAAGATGCTCCTGAAGACAATATCAGTGAAGTTCTAAGAGACCTTCGAGGCAAAGGAGTAGCATCTGAAGATGTTCCAGCTTTCACCCCCTTGGAGCAGACCTTTGAAGAGAGAGAGCCTCACTTCTCTCCTTCTCAGTTTGAGACCCGCCAAGGTCTCAGGGGGAGAGCAGCAATAGTCTTAATACACTTTTGGATTTGGTAAGAATCAGCATGAGAACCTTTATGTCTCCAAATGCAAGTAGAATTGATTGATGTCAAGTTTGACAGCTTGTCTAATGAGGTCAAGCAAATGAAAGACCTATTAAGGCCCTTGAATTTTTTCATCTTTGGGTGATTTCTTATGTATGTATAAATGTATCCATTGATGTATAAATTCTATTGTGCATAGTACTTACTTGTTTACATTGTATGAATAAGTATTATTTTAATGTATGCATTGTAGATTATATAATATATATATATATTGTGTGGTGTACATAAATTTTCTACAGTTTTAAGTTCTTTGCAGACACCTGTTGGCGTCAACATGGGTTGACGTTCTGGTGAGTCAGCGGCCACATCGATGGACGCCAACTCCACATTGGCGCCATGATGTTGACGTCAGGTCCCAGATCTGTTTGCGATTTTAGATCTAGAAACGCCCCCGAAATCTTTGCCTCTTGTTTAGGAAACCGATCCCCAATGGTAACCTTGCCTAACCCTTATGTGTATCCGCCCCCAAACCCTTTATATTGTCCAGTTTTCGGCCAAGTCTGTCCTTTTGACTCTTGGGTCAAAAACCTAGACTTTTTGTGCGAAAGCTTGTTTTGGAACTCTTCGATCCGGCTACTGGAGGCTTCAACCGCGATCTGCATCGACTGGAGAGGACTCTGAGCATCCGGGAACGACTTCCCCACGCTGGTGTGTAGTGAAGATCAACAAGGAACCCAGATAAAGAAGGATTTGAAGGCTCTTTGCTAAGGCCGAGGAGAGCTTCTTCAACTCAAAACATCGATTGGGGATTTTATCCAAGGCAGTAACCCATCCACATCATCCCTATATGTGTCTAGTATGTCCCAGTAATTTTCAGGATTTTAACTCGAGTCCTGGAACCCCCATTCAGTCGATTTTTTTGCGTTCAGTCTGTGTTCTACACAGACAAGAACTTAACGGCATGATCTATTGCCGTTAAGATCTAAACTTGGCGGCGGTCTTTGTTGCCGTTAACTTTGTAGGCGGCCACCCCTTGCCGTTTAGTTCTTCAGGCAGAACAATGTTGTTTGCTGCCCTATAAAAAACTATTTTCTCGAGTTTTCTGCGCATGAGGATAAAGATAAACTTTATATGATATGTAAATATCTGTGTGCAAGCATGTTGTGAATTGTTATGAATTTCTGTGGATTTCCCACATTATTAGAATTATCAGAAATGTCTAGTTGACAAGTTTTAATCTTGTAAAATCTCGATTATGCAAATCTGTGTGGATTTAATAGTCATGAAATTTATGTATACCAGTTAAGGATTTCAGTTCACTCTGTAAAAAAATTGGAATTTTATGATATTTGTGTAAATTATTATAATTTCTGAATGGTAAAACAAGGAGCATGCTGATTCAGTATAGAAATTCCATTAATGGTATGAAAGTAGATAAATTCCTAAAATTACATATGTTCAGTACTATCAGTATGCACGTGTAGCATGAACTATAGGTCTGAATGATGACAACTATGTAAATTGGGCTAATTTAACCTGAGTTAATATCACTGTTTGAATTTTAGTAAATAGTGGATATTTCAGAAAATTTTGAAACTTTGTATATGTGATCTTGAACAGTAAACGACCTGTGGTTAAATTTTCATGTTCATTGTATAACAGTAGGTACTGATTACAATATTTTCATCATGAAAAGGGTATAGTTTAGTGTAATTAAAAATGATTAATTACAGCATGATATGAACAATTAGTAGTTGTAACTGATTTAGTTCTATTAATAGTAGTACCATGATAGGGAACCTGAACCATGTGCATGAAGGTGAAAATAAGGATAACGGGTTCAAATGGTGTGAAATTGTGTGTGTTTAAATGGAAAATGTGTATTATGCCAATGGGTGACACTGCTACCTTAGAGGGCTGTGGAACTGTACTGTGGTAAAGTCTCCACGGGAAAGTTCAAAATGTGTGATGTCCCATGAGCATTGGGATTAAATCTTGGAGGCAAACAAGTATCGTTGGTTAGGGTGGAGAGTACTTCTCCCGGTTCTGCGCAGTAACTAAGATTTATCACTGAAATGCTCAGGTGATAGATATGTATTGTGATTAGTGTGTGTCCTTCAAATGGTGGTTTGGACTATGTGTCACGGCATTTAAATAATGTGAAATTGTGTTTAAGTGAATATGCATGTGAAAATTGTGAAATTGTGTAAATGATTATATGTTAATATGAACTCTCGTGATAGCATGTGAAATGATAACTTCTTAAATGAATATGTTATGAACATAGCAAAACAACAAGCTTTCATGTGTAAATGTGTTATTCATGTGAATATGATTATAGAATCCATGCAAAAATTGTCTCTTTCTTTGTATGTGTACAAACTCTATGTTTATGATGACAAATGTTAACATGTGAATATATAAATGTAGTTAAATGAAACTTAGTAACCTATTGATAAATGTGTAGAGAGCATGTGATAGGCTTTGAGTTATTGAACACTTTGTACTAAACAATTTCCATGTGTTAACATTGTAGAAATCATGTTTAGGTTCCATTTGCATAAATTGCTAAATCCATGCTTATATGTGATTGTGTGGTATGAGAATGTGAATGTTAGGTGATGCATGTAAGTTTAGTGTGATTAGAGTTACTTGTTGAGTTCTTTTGAACTCATCTTTGCTTCGGCGTACAGGTGCAGACGTTTCTACTTCTTCCGAGGAGATCGTTAGGAGCGACTCGGAGCGGGAGTAGGAGACCTCGTTAAATTCAGCGTTGTACTTTCATTTTCATAAGTATGTAATAAAAGACTCTGCGTAGTCTTATGTGGACATTGTATTTAATTTATTTCTTAGCTATGAAATGTTTAGTTCTCTTTTCCCTCTATATGGACTGTGAATAGAATGTGGATGATGGAATAAGATTTACTTTCCAATCATTTCTTTCCACTGTCATGTTTATATATATATATTATAGCAACCTGAATTTTTAAGAAAATAAAAATTTTAAATAATAAATTAAAACTCAGCTAAAGGGATATTCAATGAAAAGGGCATTAAATAAAACCCATTAAATAGGAAAAGAGTAATGGGCTTTGCTTAATGGATCCTTTAGAACTTATTGGGTTAAAATATAATTTACAAATAGTAAATAAAAAGAAAATACCCTATATTCGGAGTCTTAATATCTCCTAAATAGAAAAGGACTCTTTAAGCATTAAAAGAGGCATAAGTGTTGGAATTGGATTCCTAAACCTACTTCATATAGTCTAGCACAAATTTAGATACTATCGTAACCCAATTAGAGGTTGGAAAGCAAGAGAGGAAAGGTAGAGTTAGGAATCTCGTAATTAAGAGGAATTTGAGTAGTAGTAGGAATAGGAACTTGTATTTATAAATACACCTCTTAAACCCTCATGGCCGCCCTAGCTCGTGCAAAGGGGTTCTTGGACGTGGAGAAGAGGCCAATGAGGAGGAGAATCGAGGAGAGGAAGATCCATCAAACTTCTTCCTTCGTTCTTGGAGTTCTAAGCTCTAAAGATAAATCGAGTCAAAGGTAGGCATTCTCACAAGCAAAACCAAATCAAATCCGTCTATAGGTAGTTCTAATCACAAGGAACAAAAGCCCTCTTGTTTCATAATTTTTCATCGAGCCAATCTTTTGTTCTTGATTTTAGAAGATGTGCAAACATGATAACCCCGATACATCATGTTTAATTCAAATCTCTATGAATACTTGATCCCATGCTATGAAATTCTTTCTGTAGATACTTCATGTTGTTAGGGATCTTTTGCCCCTAAAAGCCCTAATTTTTGTTGAGCATGTTGCTCGAATTAAATCAATCTTGCTCTGTGTATCATGTTCTATGTTACTCATTATTGTTCATGCTCAAACCATGTTCAAACCATGCTCTCTCTCTAATTCCTATTTACTGGAAGTACTCTCGCATGTCTAGTTTCATTTTCCACTGGTTTCATGATTTTTCATCATGTATACAATTAGTTATGATTTTCTGAACGACCCTGTATCAAAATCTGATATTTCTAGACCGTAATCCAAGACAGAGCAGAACTCTGTCAGACTCAGTCCACGGACCTGAGAATGCGATGGCCCGATAGGTCGCGTTCTCAAGCCCGTCGCGACGCCTCTTCTTGTCGCGTTCTGAACGCGACAGTACCCTACGTCGCGTTCTGGTCTTCTGTCCTGGCAGCCCTGTCGCGACCCTTTTCAGGCCCTGTCGCGATCTGCCCTGACCCTGTCGCTACCCTTACTGGCCTACGTCGCATTCATAGGATTTGCATGAAAACCCTAAAATTTGTTACTCTCACTTTCTAAATATTCCAACGCCTTTTTAACAGTCACATACGTAGTAAAACACCTGTTTTAAAATGGAGCTTTATTGAATGCTTTAAAATACATATTCACGACTTCTTTTCAATCTATGATTTCTCTTACACATGCACACACATGAACCATCCATATATGGCTGAATCTGGCATAAATATCTCATAATGTATCTGGTAATTTATTGCAATAACGTATATTAATTGCCCTATTTTAAGGACTCGTATTCGTTTCTAGCGTTGTTTATATACCGATATCGACGCTCCACTGTTCTAGAATTCCTCAAGAACGTCGAGCACCTGTTTTATATACACTTTACTTGGCTTGTGGTGAACTCTCCATCGGATATTTCTTTTGCCGGACTGGTGAACCCTTGCACAAGGCCTCCGTAAGTCTCCTCTGATCATAGATTCCCACATGGTCGACGAGCCGGTTGTACCCTAACACCCATTACACCTTTAGGGATCGATATGATCCAAACAGCTATGGAAGTTCGCTCTTACCTTGAATCACGTCGGACCTCTGGACTTGTGCATAACATGGCCAGCGGGAAGATCGTGAATTCCACCTGACTGCCAATACGACGTGCGCATGTTGTGCAACTATTACTATCGCCAGTTTACTCGATGTGTTACGTGCAATGTCCACTAGTTCTCATCCTTACTCTACTCGCTCATCTATTCACATACCTCTACTATCTCATCTATTCATCTAGTGCTCTTAACTATTCTTGGTACTCTATATTGCCATTGACTGATTGTCTAAAGATACAATATAACCAATGCCTGGCAATATATAAAGGGCCCGATCTGGTCCTGGGATGCGCCCGAAAGTGCTAGTGCCCATGGGAGTTAAATGATCGGAGTGTTTGGCATTACACTCAAGTGCTATCTATCTCGACTATCTATATGACAATCAAAACACAAAATGTGCTATACTCTCTCGATGTCTAGAATGACAAACAAGTGCTATACTCGTCGTGCTATTATTATACTTGTGCTAGTTGTGCTATGGCCATCCTCCTATTCGTGCTATACTCGATACTTGTGCTATTTTGGAAACTATACTCGATCTCGTGCTCTTGTGCTATCCTATTACCTGTCGTGCTATCTCTTGCTATATTTTGACTCTCTTGTACCTGCTATCTCTAGATACTCTGCCATTAAATGCGTTAATTATTTAAAGCCTGCTTGAGCTTGAGATTTAAGTCCTACTGGGCGTCATCGCTCACCCTACGTTATTTGATGTTGTGTTCTCAGTGAGACCGAGGATGACACATACACTCACGAGGAAGGGAATGACCAAGAGTGAAGCCAGGAGTACCCTCGAGTCATTATGTTATCTTAGAGTTGTAGTTAGTTATTTCCTTTTGTTGCAATGTAATTAGGCCCTATAGAATGGCTCTGATATTAGTGGTTGTAACTAGACATTTGAAAAGTTTTTATGAGAAGATTTGCTTTAGTATTATTGAATGTGCAATGGTTTGATGTCTAGTATACGCTCTATAACCTTTTTCCTTGCAACTGCCTTCGCGCTCCGATATTCCGCGTCGGGGGCGTGACATATATATATATATATATATATATGATATATATATATATTTGTGTATGTTTCAGCCTAATTGTACAATTATTGGTAATGTCCACTGTAGCTGCGTTCATTATACCGATGTGGTTGGTAACCGTACCGGCATAAGGAGGGTTGTTACATAGATTGGTATCAGAGATACAGGCTGAAATTGTACATAAATATACACATACCATCATCTTCATTGTATGCTAATTCTGTGTAGATTGTCCACATAGATAAGTAAATAGTTATAAATTATAGTCTAGTTCTAAATTGTGATTTAAATCATTTTGCAGGGTATGGCTTCACGTGGTAGGCGTGGTGTTCCTGCTCGTGAGGGTGAGCAGAGGAGAGATGAACCTCGGCGTGAGGATCAGGGTGAGCAGCAGGCCCAGCACCCCAGGGTCCTGTGCTTCCTCCACCGCCACCAGTAACTATGGAGTGTTCATGCAGGGTTTAGTGCAGGCCATGCAGACGCAGCCCACACTCAGGCTGCACTCCAGGCTCAGTTGGAGGCTCAGTTAGAGTAATAAGATAAAGTAGTCTATTTTATTAAATGCATGTTTATTAGGTTGTATGTGTTGATTATAATGTTTGTTGTAGCAGGCTCAGGCGCCAGTTCCCCAGGCTCAGTACCATGGTGGACCCTCCATCATGGAACAGTTCAAGAGGATGTCGCCACCTTTTTTAAGGGGGATAGCGACCCGTTACTTGCTGAGAGCTAGATGAGGGAGATCGAGAAGATCTTCCGAGCTATTAGGTGCACTGAGGATGACAAGGTCACTTTAGCCACCTATATGCTGCAGGTGTGTAAATTAATTTAGTGGTTATTTCTTTGAGTATAGATTATGTTGGGTATTCCTTATGGTGTTTTTGGCAGGAGCGAGCCGACGTGTGGTGGTCCTCGTTACTACGTACTCGGTTTGAGGATGGTGCTGTGGAGGTTGGTTGGGATGAGTTTGTGAGGCTATTCCGAACCAAATTTGTTTCGGAGCACATTCAGGACAAGATGGAGCAGGAGTTCCTCTCGTTGACTCAAGGCTCTATGACCGTACTGGAGTACGAGGCCATGTTTGCAGAATTATCAAAGTATACCCCTCATATAGTACTGATGAGCACAGGAAGGTGAAGAAGTTCGTGATGGTCTGAGGCCATCGCTGAGGACGTGGTTGGCGGCTTTCAACCATCGTACCCTCGAGCAGGCGCCCAGCGCAGCGTGTCGGCAGGAGGGAGAGATGGAGCAGTACCTGGAGGAGAAGAAGGCTTCTCAAAGAGGCCGGTAGCTCCTTTCAGAGGCAAGAGAGAAAGAAGGCGACTTTTCAGCCACCGCAGCATCCCTTGGCATCGGGAAGCAGTCAGGTACCTTCTCAACATTCCCTTATTCGTAAGAAGGAGTGTCCTCATTGCGGGAGGGCACATGGTGGTACAGAATGTTGGAAGTTGGCGGGGAAGTGCTTGAAGTGCGGGAGCAGTGAGCATAGGATTAAGGATTGCCCCAGACTACAACAGGGAGGTCAGCGTGGAGCGGCACCAGCCCCAGCAGTAGCAGCAGCGCCAGCGACAAGACAACCAGGGAGACCTCGAGCCCCAGCTCGAGTGTTTGCGTTAGCTCGTGAGGACGCCGAGCAGGCGGATCATGTCCCGAAGGTACGGTTTTTGTTCTTAGGTGTGCATGCTCGGGTTTTGTTCGATACAAGTGCTACTCACTCGTTCATTTCCGAGCGTTTTACTAGGCAGTTAGCCTTAGAGTTAGGAATGGAGTCTGAGGATTTAGAAGTCCCTTTGTCTGTGCATACACCCGTAGGTACACTATCGACTAGGAAGTGTATTCCGTCTTTACCGGTGTGCATTGACGATAGAGTCCTAGAAGGGTGTTTCTTCTTGCTAAAAATGAAGGACTACATGCTATTCTTGGTCTGGATTGGCTAGAGGAGCACTATGCTTAGTAGATTGTTCGTGGAAGAAGATTGTTTTCCGTATTCCTGGTGAAGATGAATTTTCATCCTTTACCAAGAAACTTGGCAGGGAATTTGTCATCTCTACTATGAGGGCGATGAGAATGGTGAACAAGGGTTGTGACGCTTTTCTTGCCAGCGTGGTATTAGTACCCAAGACTGATGAGTCACTTACTCTTGCGGAGATCGATGTAGTGCAGGAGTTCCAGATGTTTTTCCTGATGATTTATCTAGATTGCCTCCGGCTAGGGGGATAGAGTTCACTCTAGAGTTGCTTCCAGGCACCTCTGCTATCTCGAAGGCCCTTATCGGATGGCACCTGCGGAATTAGCTGAGCTAAGAAAGCAGTTGCAGGATCTGTTAGATAAGGGATTTATCGGTCCTAGCGTTTCCCCTTGGGTGCACCCTGTCTTATTCATGAAGAAGAAGGATGGATCACTTAGGTTATGCATTGATTATAGAAAGCTAAACCAAGTGAGGTGAAGAACAAGTATCCCTTACCTCGGATTGATGATCTGTTTGACCAACTGCAAGATGCATCAGTCTTTTCTTAATTTATTTGCGGTCTGGTTATCATCAGTTGAGGATTAGGAGTGAGGATGTGTCCAATACGGCCTTTAGAACCCGTTATGGATATTATGAGTTTTTAGTCCTTCCTTTTGGTCTGACCAACGCCCCTACAGCGTTCATGGATCTCATGAACAGGGTGTTTAGACCTTACCTAGATAGTTTTGTGTGGTTTTCATTGACGATGTGTTGGTCTATTCTCCGGATGAGGCCACACACCGTCAGCATTTGAGGGTAGTGTTAGAGTTTCTCCGTGAGCACAAGCTGTGCAAAATTCAGCAAGTGCGATTTTGGTTGCGCGAGGTTCATTTCCTTGGGCATGTTCCTGGTGCTGGTGTAGCAGTGGATCCAGCGAAAGTCCAGGCTGTTATGGATTGGGAGATTCCCAAGACTCCTTCGGAGATTTGGAGTTTTCTTGGTTTGGCTGGTTATTATCGGCGATTCATTGAGGGATTTTCATCCATCGCCGCCCCATTGACTCAACTGACCAGGAAGGGAGTGAAGTTTATTTGGTCCGAGGAGTGTGAGAGTAGTTTTCAGTTATTGAAGACTAAACTCACTTCAGCTCCTGTGTGTTTTTCCCGAGCGGTGTAGAGGGTTTTGCTATCTACACGGATGCATCTCGGATTGGCCTTGGCTGTGTATTGATGCAGCAAGGAAGGGTAGTAGCGTATGCTTCTCGCTAATTGAAGGAGCATGAGCGAACTATCCACTCATGATTTGGAACTTACGGCAGTGTGCATGTACTGAAGATGAAGGCACTATCTTTATGGTGTCAGATTTGAGGTGTTCACTGACCATAAGAGCCTAAAGTAATTTTCTCCCAAAGGCATTAAACCTTAGGCAGAGAAGATGGATTGAGTTCCTGAAGGACTATGACTTCGACCTCCAGTATCATCCTGAAAGGCGAATGTCATAGCGGATGCCCTTAGTAGAAGAGGTCGTCTCTCCAGCAGGATTGGAAGATGTTGGAGGATGCGACGTGTGCGATAACTGAGTTAGAGCCATCGTTGTGCCAGGCTTTTGTAGCTCAGTTGTCTATTAGGTCATCGGTGTTGGATGAGGTGATCGAGCAGCAAAAGCCGACCCTAGACTCCAAGAGTTAGTGGGCAAGGCAGGCATTGCTCGTGATGAGGATGGCGTGATTAGATTCCATCATCGTGTTTGTGTTCCAGTCACATAGATGTCCATGAGCATGTATTAGCAGAGGCTCATAGGTCTAGATTCTCTATTCATCCGGGTAACACTAAGATGTACCAAGATTTGAAGAGATCTTTTTGGTGGTCTGGTATGAAGAAGATGTACGGAGTATGTGTCTAGATGTCTAGTGTCCAGCAAGTGAAGGCCGAGCGGCAGTGACCATCTGGTCTTATGCAGAAGATGGAGATCCCAGTATGGAAGTGGGAAGCTGTCACTATGGATTTTGTTACGGGTTTGCCTCGATCTAGATGGGGTAATGACTCGATTTGGGTAGTGGTAGATAGATTCTCGAAGACTGCGCATTTCTTGCCTATGAAGAAGAAGCAGTCAGTAGAGAGTTTAGCTAGATTGTATATTAGTAGTATCATTAGATTGCATGGTGTCCCGAAGTCGATCATTTCAGATCGAGATCCGAGATTTACTTCGAGGTTGTGGAAGGGTCTTCAGGATGCGTTAGGTTTGGAGCTGAAGCTCAGTTTGGCGTTTCATCCCCAGACAGATGGACAGTCCGAGAGGACTATCCAGATGCTCGAGGATATGTTGCGGGCGTGTGTTCTGGATTGGAAGGATGATTGGGAGCGCCATTTACCTCCAGTGGAGTTCGCATATAACAACAGTTTTCAAGCGAGCATTGGTATGGCTCCATTTAAGGCATTGTATGGAAGGCCTTGCAGATCTCCTTTATGTTGGAGGAGACCGGCGATAGGCAGTTGATCGGTCCGGAGTTAGTTCAGGAGACTTCGGATAAGATTCAGTTTATCAGAAAGAGGCTTGTTGCGGCACAGGATAGGCAGAAGAGTTATGCCGACAACAGGAGGAAGGATTGGAGTTCGAGGTAGGTGAGCATGTCTTTTTAAAGATTTTGCCTACTCATGGTGTAGTTAGATTTGGCAGGCATGGTAAGTTAAGTCCAAGATTCATTAGCCCATGTGAGATTCTCAGATGATTGGGCAACGTGGCGTATGAGCTAGCTTTACCCCCAGCGTTAGCTAGTGTTCATCCTGTTTTCCACATATCTATGCTCAGAAGGTATGTTAGAGATCCATCTCATATTATTAGTCACGAGCCAGTAGAGATCCAGCCAAATCTTTCTTATGTGGAGCAACCAGTAGCTATTCTTGACCGGAAGGTTCAACATCTCCGGAACAAGAGCATTGCATCTGTGAAAGTCTTATGGCGTAACTTCTCGCGAGAGGAGGCTACTTGCGAGCTTGAGGATGCAATGAAAAAGAAATATCCTCAATTGTTTGAGTAGCGTCGATCTAACTTCGGGGACGAAGTTTCTTTAAGGGGGAGAGGTGTAAGGCCCTTGATTTTTTTCATCTTTGGGTGATTTCTTATGTATGTATAATGTATGCCATTGATGTATAAATTCTATTGTGCATAGTACTTACTTATTTACATTGTATGAATAAGTATTATTTTAATGTATGCATTGTAGATTATATATATATATATATATATATATAATATATAATGTGTGGTGTACATAATTTTCTGCAGTTTTTAAGTTCTGTGCAGACGACCTGTTGGCATCAACATGGGTTGACGTTCATGGTGAGTCAGCGGCCACATCGATGGATGCCAACTCCACATTGGCGGCCAGTGATGTTGACATCAAGGTCCCAGATCTGTTGCGATTTCAGATCCGGAAATGCCCCCGAAATCTTCACCTCTTGTTTAGGAACCGATCCCCAACGTAACCTAGCCTAACCCTTATGCGTATCCGACCCCCAAACCCTTTATATTTGTCTAGTTTTCGGCCAAGTCTGTCCTTTTGACTCTTGGGTCAAAAACCTAGACTTTTGTGCGAAAGCTTGTTTTGGAACTCTTCGATCCGGCTACTGGAGGCTTTAACCGGCGATCTGCATCGACTGGAGAGGACTCTGAGCATCTGGGAACGACTTCCCCACGCTGGTGTGCAGTGAAGATCAACAAGGAACCCGGATAAAGAAGGATTTGAAGGCTCTTTGGCTAAGGCCGAGGAGAGCTTCTTCAACTCTAAACATCGATTGGGGATTTTATCCAAGGCAAGTAACCCATCCACATCATCCCTACATGTGTCTAGTATGTCCCAGGAATTTTCAGGATTTTAACTCGAGTGCTGGAACCCCCATTCAGTCGATCTTTTGCGTTCAGTCTGTGTTCTACACAGACAGGAACTTAACGGCAGGATCTATTGCCGTTAAGATCTGAACTTGGCGGCAGTCTTTGTTGCCGTTAACTTTGTAGGCGGCCACCCCTTGCCGTTTAGTTCTTCAGGCAGAAACAATGTTGTTTGCTGCCCTATAAAAAACTATTTTCTTGAGTTTTCTGCACATGAGGATATAAGATAAACTTTATATGATATGTAAATATCTGTGTGGAAGCATGTTGTGAAGTGTTATGAATTTATGTGGATTTCCCACATTATTAGAATATCAGAAATGTCTAGTTGACAGGTTTTAATCTTGTAAAATCTCGATTATGCAAATATGTGTGGAATTTAATAGTCATGAAATTTCTGTATATCAGTTAAGGATTTCAGTTCACGCTGTAAAAAATTGGAATTTATGATATTTTGTAAATTATTATATTTCTGAATGGTAAAATAAGGAGATGCCTTTAGTATAGAAATTCCATTAAATGGTATGAAAGTAGATAAATTCTTGAAAATTAGCATATGTTCAGTATTGTCAGTATGCACGTGTAGCATGAACTATAGGTTTGAATGATAACAACTATGTAAATTGGGCTTATTTAACCTGAGTAATATCACTGTTTGAATTTTAGTAAATAGTGGATATTTCAGAAAAATTTGAAACTTTGTATATGTGATCTGAAAGTAAACGACTTGTGGTAAATTTTCATGTTCATTGTATAACAGTAGGTACTGATTACAATTTTCATCATGAAAGGGTATAGTTTAGTGTAATTAAAATGATTAATACAGCATGATATGAATCAATTAGTAGTTTTAACTGATTTAGTTCTATTAATAGTAGTACCATGATAGGGAACCTGACCCATGTGCATGAATGTGAAAATAAGGATAACGGGTTAAAATGGTGTGAAATTGTGTGTGTTTAAATGGAAAATGTGTAATTATGCCAATGGGTGACACTGCTACCTTAGAGGGCTGTGGAACTGTACTGTGGTAAAGTCCCCATGGAAAGTTCAAATGTGTGATGTCCCATGAGCATTGGTTTAAATCTTGGAGGCGAACAAGTATCGCTGCTTAGGGTGGAGAGTACTTCTCCCGTTCTGCGCAGTAACTAAGATTTATCACTGAAATGCTCAGGTGATAGATATGTGTTGTGATTAGTGTGTGTCCTTCAAATGGTGGTTTGGACTATGTGTCATGGCATTTAAATAATGTGAAATTGTGTTTAAGTGAATATGCATGTGAAAATTGTGAAATTGTGTAAATGATTATATGTTAATATGAACTCTCGTGATAGCATGTGAAATGATAACTTCTTAAATGAATATGTTATGTACATAGCAAAACAGCAAGCTTTTCATGTGTATAAATGTGTTATTCATGTGAATATGATTATAGAATCCATGCAAAAATTGTCTCTTTCTTTATGTGTACAAACTCTATGTTTATGATGACAAATGTTAACATGTGAATATATAAATGTAGTTAAATGAAACTTAGTAACCTATTGATAAATGTGTAGAGAGCATGTGATAGGCTTTGAGTTATTGAACACTTTGTACTAAACAATTTCCATGTGTAACATTGTAGAAATCATGTTTAGGTTCCATTTGCATAAATTGCTAAATCCATGCTTATATGTGATTGTGGTATGAGAATGTGAATGTTAGGTGATGCATGTAAGTTTAGTGTGATTAGAGTTACTTGTTGAGTTCTTTTGAACTCATCTTTGCTTCGGCGTACAGGTGCACGTTTCTTCTACTTCTTCCGAGGAGATCGTTAGGAGCGACTCGGAGCGGGAGTAGGAGACCTCGTTTAAATTCAGCATTGTACTTTCTTTTCATAAGTATGTAATAAAAGACTCTGTGTAGTCTTATGTGGACATTGTATTTAATTTATTTCTTAGCTATGAAATGTTTAGTTCTCTTTTCCCTCTATATGACTGTGAATAGAATGTGGATGATGGAATAAGAGTTACTTTCGAATCATTTTCTTTCCGCTGTCATGTGTTATATATATATATATATATATATAGATATATATATATATATATATATATATTTGTGTATGTTTCAGCCTAATTGTACAATTGTTGGGTAAATGTCCCACTGTAGCGGCGTTCATTATACCGATGTGGGTTGGTAACCGTACCGGTATAAGAGGGTCGTTACACCTATTGCTTCAGTTAGTGTGCCAACAGGGCACTTCTAGGCCATCAGGGCATACTTCCTCATAGTAGCAAGAGAAGAAATTCCTGCTCAAGAACAAGAACAACAAGTAGATCCTCAAGTGCCTGCACCTGAAGATCCAGTTATGAGCAACCAGTTGAAATTGAAAAAGAATCTGAAAGTCAGGCTGAGCAGGAACCTTTGATGGATGAATCCCAGCAGAAAGATGAGCAGCCTGCTAAGCAGCAGCAAGTTCCAGACCAAGAAGCCCAGTTAGCAGTAGTAGCTTATCAGTCTCAAGATGTGCAGAAGCAAGAGCCAGTACTTGAGAAGCAGCCAGAAGAAGTGGCAGCAGTTGTTGAAGGATCCAAGCATGAAGGTCAGAAATCCAAGGCCAAAAGAACCCTTGAGTCCTCTCAGAACCTCCAAACCTTCAAAAGGAAAGTAAGGAGAAGACTAGTCAAAAGGGTAACCCTGTCTTCCCTCTTCCTCCTTCCAGGCCTAATCCTCCACCTGCTCCACCTGTTAACCCTTATCTTGAGCCCCTCCAGTTGCACCTCAAACCTCTGCACCCTCAACATCAACTCCTACACAACCTTCACACTCCACTTCTCCGGATCCTCCTCCTGCAGCTACTCCCATAGATCCATTTTATCACAATGTCATGTTCTCTATCTATCCTATGAAACATCAAGCCAAACCTCTTAAGGAGATCACTCTAAATCTCTCCACTCAACCCCCACACTACTTTTCTTCTCTTCCCACTGCTTCCAAAACTGACTCCAAGAAAACCCTCCTTCATCTAGTTGAGATACTTCCTAGTATCCAGCTTTCAGCTTCTAGTGGACCTAAATTAGGAGACAAACCCTCCTTATTACTTCCACCATTTTGGTATGCTTTTGTTTATCACTCTGAACAAAACATGAACCTGTTCAGAGAATATCTTTCCATTAGAGCATTTCTTGAAGTCCATGGGATGCCAGGGTTCACTTTTGAACATTGGCTTCCTGTTTTGCTGAAAACCTCACAACTTTCCATTCTAGATCTTCAGCTTATTTCTCAGAAGAGTTACTGCCTCACACCCAAAGAATTTGTTGATCTCTATCCAGCAGAGGCAACCAAATTTCAAGAAACCCAATCCAGGAACCATTTCTTGACTGTTGAGCACCATCTTTCTCTAAGGTTCCATGCACTCTTTGCAACCCATCTCAAGGCATCTCAGGCCAAGTATACAGAAATGAGGACTTTCAATTTTGAAAGATTCAAATTGGTTTGCCTGATGTATCCAAGGGGCAATATGAAAATCTGTTAAGAGGTCAAAAGGAAATTGTCCCTTCTATGACAGTGGCATTGCCCTCCGGACTCCATCCTCCCCTCATAGGCCAGTCTCTACAGAGGAACCTTTGCTGAAGCTATATTCAATAGATTCATCAGAATTGCCACTAGATTCAGAATCAAGTACAAGTCCAAGTTGAGCTTCCAAAGGTTTATATTTCTTCAACTGTCCAAGAACTCTCATCACCTTCTTGACATTCAGTTGAGCTTTGCTGAATCTGAGAGATTCTCTCCTGAGCAATGCCGCAGCTTATCCCTCCTACAACTCTCAGTGTCAGAAGATGAAACTCTCCCCTGATGAATTTCACTCTAAGAGTCTCATGGATTTGAAAAAGCACATAGGTCATAGATGGGCACAGAGATATCTTATTTACTATCAAGCCAAAGATGCAGCTGTGTCAATGGTCTTTACTAGAATATCACTCTCCATGAGTTTCTTCATCTAGCTGCAACTAAAGAGTTTCTTCCCCTCAAGCTAAGAATAGACAGTGACAGATATTATAAAAGTTGGATGGTACCGAAGGCGCCACGTCAAATCCGTTAAGAAATTACCCTCCACCAATCCAACTTACAATGTTGATTCTAGCTTGTTTGACAATTCTTTTCCAAAGAGATGAAGCTCTGGGAGCTCATCCAACCATTTTTAGCTATGATCCCTCAATCCCTGTATCTACCCCGTTCAGTTAGGTCCTGAACTTTGTATTTTTTTATTATGATGAAATATATCTCTTCCTGCCTTTGCATTATCTTGTGTTTTGCTATCCTTTATGTTAATGCCACAAAGGGGGAGAAAGGCATAGCAAAAGCTTATTGGAGAAAAGGTTAGAAGAAGTTTATTACTAACCTATTTAAAGATTTTTGTCATTAACAAAAAGGGGAGAATTGTTGAGCAACTACCCCTAAGAAATTTAGAGATTTTCTTAATATTTATAAACAATGTTTTTGCTATGACAAATCTTTAAATATATGTTTTTCAAAGTAGATACACCACAAAATTCTATACAGATAAAATTCATGAACACTCAAAAATTTCTAAGGCCACAGACTACTTCTATAGCCTACTGAATTCGACTGATGCCTTTGACTGCAAAATCCGACTCCTTCAGAAACTCAGACAAAAGTCTTGAAAATTTTCTAAGTCCACAACTTTGCATAACATTCGACTCATACAGCCGAATGTTTCCTTACTCTGTATTCGACTGATGACTCCAACTGGTATAATCGAATGCTTCATAAATCCTTAGCACCATTCGACTGCTACCTTCAGCTCATACAGCCGAATGTTTTCTTACACTTGATTCGACTGGTATCTTCGACTATCACAGCCGAATACCTTATAAATCGATACATAGTATTCGACTACTGTAGTCGAATTACCTTGTCTTCTCAGAAGTCGAATCACTTGATCTTTTCTCTACTGAAGTCGAATCATTCCTATTTCTTCAATCGAATTATCTGTTCTTATGCATTCGACTTCACTGTCAGTTTTGTGCTTGTACTTTTTACCTCACTGTCAGTTCTGTCTTGAAATAAAAGTCTATCAAACTATTTTGATTCTAAATATCCTAGACATAACTTCTTTGTAAGACTTTGTTGTATCTTACTGAAACCTCAGAATATTATTATATTCCTCTGACAGGACATGACATATTGTATTTAAAATATTCATCCTGTGCAAAACTTTTTTTGTGCTTCTTTTCTGAGCTCTATAAGTCTTGATGTCCTTGCTTCAGTTTATTAGACTCATAAGACACAAGCATTTATGAATATCTCAGGCGCATGGCATCTGACTGTCTCACCTACCACTGACAGACCCATGCTTCACCTTTTCAGCATAATCTGTCTGTCTGCTTTTCTTTTCTGAAAGGTTTGAGGGATACTAGGTTCCATACTTTCTTTTGTACTAAAACTGACCCACCTACCACAAAGGTATGGAGATACGTTTCTCTTTGTCTTGTCCTTGTAACAGGTATTAATTGGAGCATATGTTTAGCATGTCTTTCTCTCAGACCAGCTCTACAAGAGCTTATCTTCTAGCTGTGGGCAACTGCTCCTCTTCTGAAGACCTTGGGAAGATGCAAGTTTCAAGATCTCCTGGACAAAGTCTTCAAGATCCAAAGGATCCCAGAAACTCTCCTCAAACGGCTAAATTGCAAACATTCACCAAGCTCCAACGGCTATCTTCTTCAAACGGCTATATTTTGAAGATTATAAAAGAAGCTCAATAGAGAGACTACAGAGACACATACCCGATACACAGAAGTGCATACAAGCCAATTCTCCTGAAAAGCTTCATTCGAATCATTCAAAGCTCTCTCTCAAGCCTTCTGCTAGCAACAGTCGGAGAGCTCCACTTCAGAAATTTTCTTCTGAAGTTCTGTGTTGGGTGGAAATTGAAATTGTCATATTTTCTTCAAGTCCACCCTTGTTGCTTCAGATAGGATTTAGTTTCATTTTTGATCTTTTAATCCTACTGAAGTCAGTGTGTGTTGTGCTCAGATTTGAGGCAAGCACACAAGTGTTTTAATTCTTCTTCCTATGTAATCTCTGCAGAAGGTAGTTCTGCATTGCCCCTCCTGTGAAGGGAGGCCTTGTGAAAGGCAGTCTTTGTACCCCTGTTTAGGGAAGACTTGCTTGGGAGCAAGTGGGTTTGTAATTCCTCTCAAGGGTGAGAGAAGGCCAATTTGTTGGCAGTTAGTGGAAATCTCAAGTGGTTGACTTGAGGACTGGATGTAGGACTTCCATGTGGGAAGGGCCGAACCAGGATAAATCCTTGTGCATTTCTTTGTGTGATTGTTTCCGCCTAGCTTACACTTGAATCACACACATCACACTAAGCACTAACATATCCATTTAGTGTTGTGTTTTTTCAGAAGAAATTTTTAAAGATAAAAAGTCCTATTCACCCCCCTCTAGGACTGTTTGTTTGCCATTTCGATCCAACAAAATTTTACATGAGATGCTGACCGGGCACGGTTGAGTTGTCCAAGGCTCCATTCTTTCCCCAATGACGGAGAGTCATAATATACTGTTAACCATGGGGGTATAATGATTACTTGGTGTTTGCATCTTCTGCGCTGGAGTCTTGCTTTGCTTGTTGAATGATAGATACAATAACCACATACACCCTGCCTGAAGTGGTTACTTGATCGTGCTCATACATTCTTGCTTGCTTGCTTGCGTGATATGGCCATCCTGCATTTAATGCAACTAGTGATATCTTGCGTTCTTGAAACTATTGACATCAAGTGAAATCTTGCGTGCTTGTACAAAGTGATATTTTTAGTTCTATCTTGTCATCTTGTCCTAAAATCTTGTTCTATCATGATCACTCTATCTAGCTTGTTTCATGTATCATGTTTTAACGACGTTTTATTCGTACATGCATATCATGACATTCATCGTACTTACCTAGTTCTAAATTTCTAATCACTTATATCATTGCCCGCACATTGAGATATAAATCCTACTGGCTAGTTTGCTCATCCCCTACTTTTACCCAATCTAGGTGACTATGAAGTTCAAGAGGAAGAGCAAGTCGAGGATGGGAATGCGTCCGAGTGAAGAGTGTTCCAACTATGAGTCTAGTTATAGTAGTTGGATTTGAGTGTTAGACTCATGTAGTAGGAAGTGAGGAATAAATGTAATTTCCCTTTTTATTGAGTCTTAGTCCTGTAATAGTTTCCATTTGGAATACAATGAGTTGAGATTTGAATAAAAGATTAGTTTAGTTCAATATTTGGGCCCTATGATGATGTATGTTGTTATACATTTAATGCGTGCTAGCTAGAGGCTTATTTGCCGGCTGTTCACGTCTCAGGTTATCGTCTCGATTATTTCTGAATTATTATTAATATCTGCTGTGTAATTCTCGGGACGTGACAAGAACCTATCATACCTCTGTAGATCTTTTGATCTACTTTCTTACCATCCTCGTCACTGTCCATCCTTGTTGATGTACTCATAGGTGTTGACAGTGGCTTGGCATTTTCGAATCCAAACTTCTTTAAGAGCTCCTTGGTGTATTTGGCTTGACAAAGTGGATGCCATCTTTTCCTTGCTTAATTTGTAGTCCAAAGAAATAGTTGAGCTCCCCCATCATGCTCATTTCGAATTCTCCCTGCATTAACGTTTCAAAATACTTGCAAAGAGATTCATCAGTAGATCCAAAAATTATATCATCTACATAAATTTGCACAAGTAATATGTGTTTAACTTTATATTTGATGAACAATGTACTACTACTTGACCTCTAGTGAAACCATGGTTTAGTAAAAATGAGCTAAGCCTTTCATACCAGGCCCTAGGTGCTTGTTTCAAACCATATAAAGCTTTATGTAATCTAAAGACATGATTAGGAAATTCTGTGTCATCAAAACCCGGAGGTTGTTCCACATAAACTTCCTCTTTAATAAAGCCATTTAAAAATACAGATTTGACATCCATTTGAAATAATTTCAAGTCTAATGCTGATGCATATGCAAGTAAGATTCTAATAGCCTCAAGTCTAGCTACAGGTGCATAGGTTTCATCGAAATCTATGCCTTCCTCTTGGGATAGCCTTGAGCTACTAATCTGGCCTTATTTCTTAAGATCACACCAGCTTCATCCAATTTATTTCTGAACACCCATTTGGTGCCAATAACTGGATGATCTGATGGTCTAGGAACAAGTGACCATACATGGTTTCTCTTGAACTGATTCAGTTCATCTTGCATGGCTAAAATCCAAGATTCATTAGTAAGAGCTTCATTGACTGTCCTAGGCTCTATTTGAGAAACAAAAGCTAGGTAATCACAAGGATTACATTACCTCTTGTTCTTACCCCTACATTTGATCACCAATGATGTTTTCAAGTGGGTGATCTTTCTTATATCTCCATTCCTTTGAAAGATTTTCATGTTCAATGTCTGTTTGTTGCAGATCTTCCAGAGGTGGATCTTCCTTATCCTCATTGATGTGTTCTTTAATTTCTTGGACAAATAATCTGCATCATCAATGTCACTATCTTCTTCCTTTCTCAAGGAGGGTTAGTTTCATTAAAGATAATGTGCACAGATTGCTCTATCAATAGTGTACGCTTATTAAATACTCTATAATCTTTAGGTTTAGAAGCATACCCCAGGAAGATGCCTTCATCTGATTTAGCATCCAACTTACCAATGTCTCTTTTCCCGTTGTTGTGAATGAAACATGGACAACCAAATGTCCTGAAATGACTGATCTTCGGCTTCTTTCCTTTGTACAGTTCATATGCACTTCTTCAAGATAGGCCTAATCATCACTCTATTAATGATGTAGCTTGCTGTGTTCACTGCTTCGGCCCGAAATACCTTGGTAAATCATATTCTGTCTGACAGCATTGTTCTTGCCATATCCAACAGGGTTCTATTTTTCCTCTCAGCAACTCCATTCTGCTGTGGTGTCCTTGGTGTTGAGAAGTTATGCTCAATCCCTTAGTCATCATAGAATTTTGCAAATTTGTCATTCTGAAACTCTCCTCCATGATCTGACTTGATTCCAACAATGCAATACTTCTTGTCTTTCTGTACTTTCCTGCTGAAACTTACAAAACTATCGAATGTATCATCTTTATGATCCAAAAAAGAAACCCATGTAAATCTGGAATATTCATCTACAATCACAAATCCAAAATTCTTTCCTCCAAGACTGGTGGTCCTCATTGGCCCAACAAATCCATGTGAAGGAGTTCTAAGGGTTTAGAGGTGGTTACCACAGTCTTTGACTTGAAGGAACTCTTAGTGTGCTTCCCTTTTGCACACGGTCTGCAGATACCATCCATTTTAGTGCTGACCTTTGTAGACCTTCCACAAGACTTCTCTTTCTGAGCTTGTTCATGCCATCCAAACTGCAGTGGCCCAATCTTCTGTGCCATAGCTCGGTTGACTGTTCTTTGCTGGCTGCTAAACAAACGTCTTGATCTTTGAGTTCTTCAAGGTACAACACATATAGATTCTTTTCTCTGTTAGATTCAAAGATAACTGCTCCATCTTCATAATGCTGCACTTGGATTCTTGAAATTTGATTTGGTGTCCCTTGTCACATAGATGGCTGATACTTATAGGTTATGCTTCAGACCTTTGACATATAGAACATCTTCAATAATAGTTTTGCTGTTGCTTCCAACAGATCCACTCCCAATAACAATCCCTTTCCCATTGTCTCCATAGTGACTGTTCCTTCTTCAGCTTCTAGATGAGAGAATAATCTTTTATTTCCTGACATGTGCCTTGAGCACCCACTATCCAAATACCATTTGGATGCTCGAAGGTTACCCTGTAATGAAACATTAAGTTTTAGGTACCCAAATTCTTTTTGGGTCCTTGTTGGTTAGTGTCATCGATTTTTCCTTTTATTACCCATTTCTTGTTCTTAGTTGGACATGTTATTTTTGTGTGTCCTAATTTATTGCAGTGGCTGCAGCATGTTACTCTAGTTACTTTTTCATATGAGGCGTATTTAAATTTAGATTTATGTGATGTCTCTTATTCAGTTACAAATTTAGGGGTTGGATATATTTTCGGATAAATAATGGTTTCTTCATTGTCTGGAGGGTGTATCCTATTCCTTGTTTATTCTTCCCTGATCGTCTAGCACCTTTAATACTAAGGAATTTTTACCATTAGTAAATTTCTCTAGCGTCTTTGACAGTTTGTCATTTCTTCACTTAAGGCTTTGATTTCTATTATTAGTTCATCTAATTTCTCATGTTTTTCTAATCTGATTATTTATTTATTCTTATCTTTAGATCCTCACACAATAGATCATTTCTTCTTTTCAGTTCAGATACTTGTTTTTCTAATTGTTCATTTTCTGATTTTAAATCTGAGTTTGTGTTTTCTAGATAGGCAATACTCTCTTACTAGCTTTTAGTAACTTAGATACATTTCTATATTTATCATACAGTTCATTAAATGCTTCTTCTAAATTGTCTGAATCAGAATCATTGCATGAATAAAAAGAGGAGTCAGAGGTTACCTTTTCGTCTGTATTGGCCATGAAAGCCAAGTTGGCTTCTTCTTCTCCCTCACTGCTCTAGGTTGACTCATTGTCAGAGTCACTGCTGTTCTCCCACGCAGCTGCCATTGCTTTCTTTTTGTACTTTCTGAATTTTCTGAAGTTGTCCTTCTTCTTGTATTCACCTTTCTTGAGCTTTGGACATTCTGCCTTGATATGTCTGGGCTTCTTACACTCATAACATATCGGCTCGGTCTTCTTCTGATCTTTTCCTTCTGATTTCTTGAACTCCTTGTGTTTCTTGAAGTGTCTTCTACCAGATTGGAACTTCTTCTTCTTTGCTAGGATGCATTGTAATCTCCTGGACAGCATTGCTTCTTCATCTTCACTGTCCTTACTGCTTTCATTGTTATCTGAGAGTTCATCTGATGAGTCTTCTTCAGCTTTAAGGGCATTTGAGTGCTTCTTTATGCTCGAGGACTCTCTCAACCTTTCCATGTTGATCTCATGGGCCATAAGGGACCCAATGAGCTTCTCCAACGACATCTTTTTCAAGTCGTTGGCTTCCTCAATGGCTGTTACCTTTGGGGTCCATGAGGGTGGTAGGGATCTGAGAATCTTCCTAACCATATCTCCAATTTCATATGACTTCCCCCAAGTCCAGCTAAGCCATTGTAATGTCTGTAAATCTACTGAACATTTGAGTTATGGATTCACCTGGTTGCATCTGAAATCTTTCATACTGTGTTACAAGAATGTCAATCCTTGTCTCTTTCACTTTGTCTGTCCCTTATACATGATTCTAAGCTTTTCCCACATCTCCATTACAAATTTGCAGGCTGAAACTCTGTTGAATTCCTTCTTACTAGAGCACAACACAGAATGCTCTTAGCTTTACAGTTGAGGGAGATCTTCTTCCTATCATCGTTGTCCAGTTCTGCCTTCAGTTCAGGATAACGAGATCTCCTTCTTCTATAATTGACCAAATCTGATATCGAATCCTTGTAGAAAATACTCCATTCTGGTCTTCCATAAGTGTAGTCTTCACCATCAAAGAGAGGGGGTCGGTTGACAGACTGACCTTCGATGTTTCCTTGGGCTGCCATGGATCTTTACTCTTCAGATCGTTGGATCTTCTTCTTGTCGAAGAGATCTCTCTGATACCACTTGTTGCCCAGTTAGGTAGCCCAGAGGGGGGTGAATGGGTCTTTAAAATTTATCAGCTAATACCTGTTCACTAAAAATGTTCACAAAGAATACACTTTGAAGATTGTTAGTGTTAGTAAAGAGAAACAACAATCACACGAAGACAATCACACAACACAATGATGTATCCTGGTTCGGATGTCCTCTCCACAGGAGTCCTACGTCCAGTCCCTGAGCAACAACTCAGGATTTCACTAACTAGGGTACAGTCCCCCTATGGACACTACAACACCCAGCCCAGCTGGTCTTCTCTTCACAGCCCGAAGAGGAACAACACCCTGGATACCCCACTAGGTCTTCCTTCTCAACAGATGGGAACACACACAGAAACAAGTAAGCAGGAGATTAAGCCCCTAGATCAAGCCTTGAAAAGCCAAGATCTGAAGCAAGGGACTGAGAGCAATGAGATCTACAAACAATGGCTCACTCTCAGAACCAAACAAGCTCTCTCGAAAATCTACAAGCAATGCAGAGAGCAAAGAGCTAATCTAATGGAATGAGGCTTGACTCTTTCTTGAAAACTCACAGAAGACTTGATGATCAGAGAGTTTTCTATGACTGTCATTCTTTGTCTATGTGTTCTTCTTGGAGCTCCTTTCTTTAATATATAGCTTCAATTTGAAATCTAAACGTTAAAGTATCCGTTGCCTCTAGCTTTTGGTGGACGTTAGACTGAGTGGCACTTGGAAGCTTCCAGTCAACAGTCCTTTATCCATTTGTGCGCGCAAAGAGATAGGATCTTCTGAAGTGTCCTTGGGCTTCTACAAGGTCGTTGTATGACGAATGTTGTCAGAGACCTGCATACATTAAATGCTAAAATAGTAGACAGCTAGGCTGTCTCTTGTTGTCAGTCAACGTTGGTGTGAATATTCATCAAAATAGTAATGCTATTCTGCTGTTCTAAAAGATGCATAAAGAATAGACACGATAATGGACGATATCGTCTGCATGCATGCAGAGATGCGTTCAGTCTTCATTAAATGCACAGCCAGAAGAATATGTGCGAAGACTTTGACTATTCAACCCGTTGAAAAGATAAGTCATATGTCAAGTTGATTGATATGAAATCGATGCATTTATGACTTATGAAATCGTTATGCAACCAAACAGTAAATCGTTGTGAGATATGAAAGAATCGTTGTGATCATTAAGGAAATCATTATGATTACTTAAGAAGTTGATGCGTAAAGCAAATCGTTATGAGAACCAAAGAAATCGATGTGATTACTTAAGCAGTCGATGCTCAAAGCAAATCGTTATGAGACCAAGAAATCGATGTGATTACTTAAGCAGTCGATACTCAAAGCAAATCGTTACGACGTCTAAGAAAACCGTTGCGATAAGCAATCGTTACGATAACTAAAGGAATCGTTACGATAGCAAATCGTTGTGATAACTAAAGGAATCATTACGATAGCAAATCATTGCGACGTCTGAAGAAATCGTTGCGATAAGCAAATCGTTATGATGACTAAAGAAATCGTTACGAGAGCAAGTCGTTATGATGACTAAAGGAATCGTTATGAAAGCAAGTCGTTACGATGACTAAAGGAATTGTTACGAAGCAGTCGTTGATGACTAAAGGAATCGTTACGATAGCAAATCGTCACGATGACTAAAGGAATCGTTACGAGAGCAAGTCATTACGATGACTAAAGAATCGTTACGAGGGCAAGTCGTTACGATGACTAAAGGAATTGTTACGAGAGCAGTCATTACGATGACTAAAGGAATGTTACGAAAGCAAGTCGTTACGATGACTAAAGGAATCGTTACGAAGCAATCGTTACGATGACTAAAGGAATCGTTACGAGAGCAAGTCGTTATGAGAACAATTTCTTTTGAATTCAAATGATGCTTCATTCTATGAAGAAATTGATAAGGCACTTATGAAACCGTTATGAGGAAATCGTTACAGTTCTACTGTAGTCGTCATAATTTATAAAAGAAACCGATGTGTACTTAGAGAATATCATACTTGATCTTAATGTTGCTTCAGTAAGAATAATACTTACCAATTTGGCTTGATTTTCCTTATTATATTTCCTATGCTCAAACTTATAGAAAATAGGTTAGTGACCTTACCAAGGGTTTGATAATTACCAACATAACATGGTTTTGTTAATCACCAAATAGAAATGAGATAAATTAAATTACATGGGGATAGACTGTTCATCAGCCTATGCTTCTCGGCAGCTCAAGAAGCATGAGGAGAACTACCCTCCCCACGACTTAGAGTTGGCAGTAGTGGTGGTCAATCTGAAGTTGTGGAGCACTATTTGTACGGAGAGGCATTCGAGATCTTCACCGACCATCATAGTTTGCAGTACATTTTCACTCAGAGGGATCTGAACTTGAGGCAGCGCAGATGGATTGAATATTTGAAGGATTACGACCTTACCCTCTCCTATCACCCAGGAAGGGCTAACTTCATAGCAGATGCTTTGAGCAAGCATGTTCGCTTGAGTTCGTTGATGGTCAAGAGTGGAGGATATTTGAGGATCTATCCTAGGGAGTTTTCTACCCTTCGAGGTGAGAGACCGTGCAGTGATGACTAGCTTGTCAGTTCGTCCGTCAGTGCACCGTCAGGTGTTGCAGGCACAACGGCAGACTCAGAGTTGGCAGATATTTTGCAGATGCCAGATGTTGAGTTGGATGAGGACAGTGATGTCAGATTCAGAGGCAGATTGTACGTCCCCAGTGATGGGCGCCAGGCGCTGTTGTCAGAGGCACACTGTTCGAGATATGCCGTTCATCTTGGTTCCACCAAGATGTATCATAACCTGAGGAGGTTCTTCTGGTGGCCAGGGATGAACAGGGGCGTGGCAGAGTTTGTTGCTCGTGCCTTACCTGTCAGCAGGTGAAGGCTGAGCATCAACGTCCTGGGGTGAGATGCAGTCGTTGCCCATTCCCGAGTGGAAGTGGGACGACATCACCATGGACATCGTGGTTGGTTTGCCTCGTACTCCGCAGAGGCATGATGGCATTTGGGTGATTGTGGATCAGTTGACCAAGTCAACGCATTTTCTTCCAGTCAGGATGTCTTGTTCAGTGGATAGGTTAGCCAGGCTGTATGTGGACTGATGTTGTTCCGTTGCACGGAACCCCAATTTTCGATCGTCTCTGACAGAGATCCGAGGTTCACATTAGGGTTTTGGTGCAGTTTGCAGAGAGCTCTGGTACAGAGTTGAGGCTGAGTTCGGCATATCACCCGTAGTCAGATGGGCAGTCAGAGAGGACTATTCAGACTTTGGAGGATATGCTGAGAGCGTGCTGTTTGGACTGGAGTGGCACCTGGGAGTCGCACCTCCAATGGTAGAATTCGCGTACAATAACAGTTATCACTCGAGCATCGGAATGGCGCCATACGACGCTTTGTATGGTCGCCTATGCAGGACACCACTTCACTAGTTCGAGGTCGGGAGAGGCAGCTTTTTGGGACCAGAGTCGGTGCAGCAGTGTGCAGACACAGTCAGGTTGGTCAGGCAAGAGGCTTCAGGCAGCGCAGAGTAGGCAGAAGAGCTATGTAGATGTCCGTAGGAGCCGTTGCAGTTCAGCGTGGGTGACCTTGTGTTCTTGCGGGTTTCGCCGACCAAGGGTGTTATGACATTTGCAGGAAGGGAAAGCTCAGTCCGAGGTACATTGGGCCTTTCCCTATCACAGAGAGGATCGGCGAGGTGGCTTACAGGTTGAGTCTTCTGACAGAGTTGCCAGGCGTGCACAGTGTTTTCCACGTGTCGCAGCTCAGGAGGTACGCTGCAGATCCGTCGCACATGTTGGACTACTCGAAGCTTAAGGTAGCACCAGACTTGTCAGTGCCAAAGTACCCGTTCAGATTGTGGACTGCAGAGTGCAGCAGTTGCACCGGAGGCAGATTCTGCTAGTCAAGGTCATCTGGGAGAACCGCATTGGTGGCGAGGCCACCTGGGAGCATGAGGATGAGATGCGAGAGCATTTCTGTATCTGTTTGATTCATTGGTATGTTATCTTTCCTTACTGCTTTCCAATTTGAGACTGAGTTTATTTTATTTTGAGGACAAAATTCTTAAGGTGGGTGGGATGTAAGACCCGCCCTCCTGGGCCCTTGGCCCTATCCTCAGGGTTGCGACAGGCACCCTGGTCACGACATGGTCGCCTGGCCGTCGTGACATGGTCGCGATAGGGGTGGTGTCGCGTTCTTGTCGCGACGTCTGGAGGCGTCGCGACTGCTTTCTAACCGATGTGACTGCTATCCTTTCTGTCAGAACGGCTTTGTCAGGTGTCAGGTGCTTACATGTTGATGTGACATGTCCGGCCATCGCGTTCTGGTTTCCCAGTCTTCGAGGTTTGACCACCTTTTGGGGTCAGCCGGGGGTGGCTGTCACAACATGTCGTGACGCCTAGGGGCGTTACGACAATTTGTTGTCATGTCAGGTCGACCCGTCACTTCTTGGGTGCCGTCGGTTTAAAATTGAGGCTTGCCCCATTTCCCTCTCTCATCTTCTTCCTTCTTCCTTCCTTCTTCTCCCTCTCTTGAGCTCCCTTGCGATTCTTCGACGATTCTTGGTGCTCGTGGTGCTCGTGTTGAGGTGGTGTCTCCCCGTTCATGCAGGGGACGTGCTCATGGTGTTGGAGCGAGGAGGATGTGGGCATTCCGATGTGAAGGCCCCAACCGGATCGGCTCTACTTGTAGAGGTAGGGACCCTTGTTCTCCTCTCGCCCTAACATGCTCCCCTCCCTTTTGAGATCATGCTTTCCCCATGTTTGGGTGTGTGGAGTGTGAGAACCATGCTCGTGGTTGAGTGAGATTCTCATCGAGTGTAGATTTATGTAAATCCATGTTTGTGGGGTTTTGAGGGTGGTTTGGCATGGTTTAATGGCTTCCTACATATTGAGCATGCTCCCCTCCCCCTGTGGTGTTGTTGTAATCAGATTTTGGGTCTCTGGGAGGACTACACCGAACCCCCCTCGGCTGAAGACGCGACCGCTATAGAGTCGCGATGATTCGCGACCGGCATGGCCATCGTGACATCATCGTGATGCTCTTGTGCATCGCGACAGTGTCATGACGGTCCATGTCGCGACGGCTTGGGCCCCGCGACAGTGTCGCAACAGGGTAGGGCATCGCGACATGGTCACGATGGCTCGATGCATCGCGACTACAGTAGAGACAGGTAAGGTCTTGCAAAGTTCTGTGTTTTTGTGGAGTCTTCTCCGTTTCCACTTCTTACTGTACCTATGGCACCAGTGCTAGTTCCCTAGTATGGTCCCACACTAGTCGTTCGCCCGATGCTCGGCACCTGAGGGCTTGTCCCGTGAGAGAGGTTGTTACTGTTGCCTGGGACCCCCGTCCTCGCGCGCCTTAGATGGAGCGTTTGAGGCGACGAGCATACTCGAGTCATGGACTCTGGAGTGAGGTGAAAACAGTGGTTAGGACAGCGGCGTCGAGTCATTTGCAGAGCTCTCTTGGTTAGCATGGTACGCTGAGACGGCCGGAGTTCTACCCGTGCAGGCCAGCCAGTCCTTTTTCTCACTGCCTCTCGCTCTTTGCGGCCTCGAAACAGCCTAGAGAGGCCAAGCATGGGACCGTAGTCTGGCCAAACTACGGCGGTTGCTGTTGTGTACTTCGTGTCTGCCTCACTTTGACGAGACGCGGGGTTTTGGACCTTGGTCGAGGATAAGACGTTAGTGAGCGCACCTGATCGGTTGACTAGTGGTAGTGCTTTCGTAGCTAGTGTTTCTTGTCCAAGCGGGGTTTCCCCTGTCTGTGTTTTGCTAGCTATGTGGTGGTCACGACGAGCAGTTTACCGAGTTTCCGACCGTGTTGTACTTCGGTACTGTTGCTAGTTAGTAGCTTTACTTCCGCACTTTCGTTCATAGGTAGAAGATATAACTGTTGTCATTTAATTAAGTACATAGTTTTGACTACCTGTTAGAGCCAGTAGGAGATTGGTAGTCCCTAATGAGCTTTTGTTGTGAAGCTCATCCCTTCCTTTTCTAGGTGAGACTTCTCAGCAGCGGCAGGGCGCGCGCCGGGCAGAGGAGATGGGGCGGTAGGCATCGTCCCCGTATCTAGCAGTGGTTCCCCCTCTCAGTGTACGTCACCCTCGGGTATGCCCCTAAGGGACTTGTTCTTCCCCTGTCTTTACTTGTACTAGTTGTGTGTGTGTTGGGACTGTACCTAGAGCGATATGCAGCGGTCTCGCTCTTCTTTTCTGCTTCTGCGTGTGTGCTCCTAGTTAGCAGTTGACGTTTACTTTCTTACATATTCTGTTAGACTCATATGCCGTCATGAAATGGGAGGAACCAATGTCAGTGCCAAAGATTAGAGTTTCTTGGCTTGGCAGGTTACTACAAGCGATTATTCAGGATTTCTCCAAGATTGCAGCACCAATGACAAGGCTTACTAGGAAATGTGTACCATTTGTTTGGTCATCTGATTGCAGGTGTAGTTTTATGGAATTGAAGAAGCGGCTCAGTTCAGCTACAATATTAGAAATTCCATCAGGCTGAGGCGGTTTTGTGTTGTACACAGATGCATCCAAGAGAGGACTTGGGTGGGTAGTGTTAATGCAGTGTGGAAAGGTATGGCTTATGCATCCAGGCAATTGAAGCAGCATGAAGAGAATTGCCCCACACATGACTTGGAATTAGCAGCAGTTTGCATTTGAAGAATATGGCGACATTATTTTATGGTGAAAGGTTTGAAATTTTCACTGATCACAAGAGCTTGAAGTACATCTTCTCGCAGAAAGATTTGAATTTGAGGCAGCGAAGATGGATGGAATATTGAAAGACTATGATTTCAGTCTAGATAAACCGGGTAGAGCTAATGGGTGGCAGATGCATTAAGCAGAAAGGCAGTGACGAGTCACATGATGATAAGAGAATGGAAGCACAAAGATGTATCAAGATTTGAAGGAATATTTTGGTGGCCGAATATGAAGAAGGAAATAGCAGAGTTCGTAGCAAGATGTTTGATATGCCAGCAGGTTGCCGTTTACCCAGGAACTAGACGGCAGTACCTTGGCCATCTATATCCTGTTTGCACATAGTGCAGACGAGACACAGAAACCACGGGAATTTGGGGTTCCAGGCATAGAAAAAATCTAGAAAATTGTAAAAACTAAAAGATAGGTCTATGGCTGAACCCTTAAGCTACTTGCCCTCAAATAAATCAATGGAGAGATGTTTTGGTCAGAGAAGCCCTCCTCGGCCAGTGCCAAGAAGGTGATCTAAATCCGCTGTGATCCGATCCTCTTGTCGATGTAGGCCGTACTCCAACGTCGAGGATGATACTTCTATCTAAGGTCCAGCTCCTAGTCGAAGAAGAATGCCCGGAGATGCACACAAACACAAAATCAAACTCTCCATGTTGGGTTTTTCGCACAGAACTTCTAGGGTTTTGATCAGAGCCAAAAAGGATCTAATTCGGCCAAAAGGGTGCTTTTATAGAACCTAAGGGGTTGGGCACACATTGGGTAGGTTACCCAGCATTGGGAAGGTTTCCTAAACAAGAACCCGCAAGACCGCTACCTTTCAGATCTGGAAACGCACACAGCTAGAGAGTAGGCGTCCACATCTTGTGCCGCCAACAGGATGATGGGCGTCTATCGATCTAGACGCCAACACCTGGCCATGCAGTCAGCGGCCAGACTCTGGCCGCCAACCTGCAATTCAACCAGAAAACAAATACACATCTAAACTGATGTATTCATACATCATAATCAGTTTAATGGTTACTGAAACAAGTAGATATCATATACACAAAGTCAAACATATACAATAATATATATATATAGATATATATATATATATAATGATGTACATAAATGATATATATAATATACATGTACAAATAATATACGTGCACTTACAAGATATCTTATATAATCAATACTCACCTATCACATGCACATCATTACTTAAATACAACATACACTACATTATTTAAATACACTATGCATAGAAATGAATAAATATAATATAATATATACATAGGGATGAAATATTTATACGCATGCACATAAGTAATTAAATACTTACAATACACATCAAGTAAACAATGTTAAATGCGCAAAAAAAATTCGGGGGCCTCACAAGTGGTGCCAGATGAGAACGATGCATAGGAAGTGGGTGCTTCTAGTTGAGTGGTTAGGATGGATTGTGAAGAAATATGTTGAAAAGGAGGAGGGGAGAGGTGGCCATGGTGGGTTGATGGAAGAGGAAGGTGTGGGGGATGAAGTTGGTTCATCAAAAAGGGTGTAGGAGATGAAATGTGTTTAGGGAGAGGTTTCTTGGATGGTTCAGGAGTAGGAGGAGCAGTGGATGGATCTGCAGATGAGGAGGGTTCAAGTGACTATTCCATCTGAGCCACATATGGAATCTCTACATGAAGATTTTATGTGCTAGGCTCCATATCTATAGATTGATCAGTTGGTACAGAAGGCTCCGATGGCCCTACGTCTTCGGCCTGCTCATATGGCCTTGATGGCCAAGCATCTTCCTCTGTTTGTCCTGATGGACCTAATGGCCCAACAACCTCTTCTACCTATTCTAGAGGCCCTGATGGCCATTCTTCCTCTTCTGCTTGCTCTGAAGGCCCTAATGGCCCAACAATTTCTTTTGCCTGTGTTGGAGTCTCTGATGGCCCTTCTTCTTCTTCTGCAACTGGTACTGAAACATCCTCTGCTCAATTGGCCCTTGAGGTTCAACAACAACACCATGTCTGTTGACTAAATCAGATGGGATTAGGTGAGTTCTCATAAGGTGGGTGAGGTCAGTCACCATGGTCCACAAACTGCTCAACTCAACCTTTATATTCTTAAGCTCATCCTTCAGTTCACACAGAAGTTTTCATTGAACATTCTGACTGTTTACATCAGGTTAAAGGTCATGCGTAATGTACATAATATTTCTCCTTGAGCATTAAGCCTTTCTATAATAGGCTCAAGGTGAACACAAACTTTCAGTTGCTTGTTCTTCTTGTTTCCTTTCTTGCGTAGGGGAGGTACCCTAGAGTCAGGTACAACCTTTTTTTTGTTATCAACATTAACAACCGGTGCTTCATCAATAATCACATCATCAATAAGTCCATCAATGGGGATCCCATCTTCAGGTTGATGGATAGAAGCATCATCATCCGATGCATCTTCTACTAGTCCTTCCACAAATAGCTCTTCATGAATATTTTCTCGGGCTCCCCCTGAATTGGTGCCAATAAGGGTTCTCAGTAACTAAATCTAATTTTTCTATTTGTACATCAACGGAAAAATTCTTGATGCTCCCCCTCAACAGGAGCTTCCTCCACATGAGTATCAACAAATTTCCTGTACAACAGGAGTTTCCACAACAGGTTCGGCCAAAAAAACTTGCATCTTCTTGTTGCATAAAAGTCTCAACAGGTTCAATATGCTCAGGAAGTATATCCTCATTTCTTCGATCAGGGATAACATGTGCAGCTAACCTTGCATTCATATCATCAGTCTCAGCTTCTAGAGTTGAGGGAGCTTCTGCATTTTGAACATCTACCATAATGACTTCTCCTGCTGCCATAGATTCCTTGGACCATACATTTCCAGAAAGAGTAAATCCACTCTTCTTGAGATTTCTGGTTCTAATAGACTCGCTCATTCTTTCTAACATCTTCCCTTCCAGGTCTACTTCAAAATGGTGAAATATTTTTGTGAGTAGATGAGAATAGGGAAGAGGGACTGCCATCATCTTCTTCACATCCCAGATAAGCTCAGCTATGGCTTTCATCTTCTCAAATATAATATGTGCCATATTTACCTTCTGATTTTGCACGGCCCAGAACATGACATCTGCATCCCCTTTTGTACATTGGGAGAAACTAGCACCATGGGGTACTAAAATTTGACATACAATGAAATGTAGCAATCTGTTGAAGGCAGTAAACTGATTTATATCGATCTTCCCATCTCTTAGCTTATACTCTATTCTAATGATTTTGAGCCCCTTGACATGAATATCTACTGAGTTTATGAGACTGTGACCCAACAATCAAATAACTCCTCCAATACGTCAAAGGTTATTCTTATGTGCTTACTTTTGACGGATGATACTAGCGACCCTCCATCTTCAGATTGAAGGCAGGTGTAGAACACCTTCACTAAATGTGGGTAACTGGGTTCAAAAACCGTGCATAATCCTACCCACTTCATCCTTTCTAGAGCTTCTACGATACTAACCATGCCATGCTTGTTCAAATCTGCCAAATCCATAGCCTTGTTTCCGAAAATCTTGATCTTGACTGTCTGATACCTCTGGAGCTGTTCTGCCTTGAGGAACTCTGCACTGTATCCTCCCAAACTACTGGAACTCCCTGATATGGCCATGATAATAATAAAAAGAAACCATCTTCGGGATCACAAGAGGTAGGAGAGCAAAACCCCTCAAGGAATTTGAGTGGGAAGGATCAAGAATCTCGAAGAGAAGAGAGAGGCTCTTTCAAACTTGTGAAACCAAAGGATGGTTTCGCGAATCTTGGAGTCGAAAGGGCCAGAAGAGAGAGAGAGAATCGATAGAGAATGGGTTACAACTCATCGATTCAATAGAAGAGGGAAAGTTATAGGCGGCCGTCGGTTTAAAACCGAAGGCGCGCCCCATTCTCCCCTCACGCCCTCTCACTCTCCCTTCTTCCCCCTTCTCCTTCCCTCGAGCTTCCTTGCTGTTTCTTGGTGGTTCTTTGTGTTCGGGGTGTTCGTGCTGAGGAGGGTGTCGTCCCGTCTGTGCAAGGGGCGTGTTCATATTGCGTTGAGCGAGGAGGAGGTGGTCATTCCTACGTGAAGGCCCCAAGGGGTCGGCTCTACACGTGGAGGTAGGGATACTTGATCCTCTCACCCTAAGCATGCTCCCTTCCCCCATTAGATCATGTTTTCTCCATGGGTTGTGGCTTGGGGGTGTGAGAGATCCATGCTCGAGGTTGAGTGAGGTTTTCCGTCGAGTGTAGACTTGTATAAATCCATGTTTGTGGGGTTGCGAGGGTGGTATGTGAAGATATACAGCTTTCATACATGTGGAGCATGCCCCCTCCCCCAGTGGCCTATATGTTCGTGGTTTTTGGGGTGGATTCCGGAAGGTGCGCTCCGGGTCGCGACAGGAACGCGACGCTCTTGAGTGTCGCGATGAACCGATGCGTCACGACATGGTCGCGATGGCCCGATGCATCGTGACTTCAACCGAGAGATAGGTTTTGGTCTTCTCCATTTCTGCTTCTTTTACTATACCCGTGGCACCTGTGCTAGTTTCCTAATACGGTTCTAGACTAGTCTTCGCCGGTACTCGGCACTTTGGGGCTTCTCCCGTGAGAGAGGTTGTTACCGTTTATTGGACCCCCATCCTTGTGCACCTTAGAGGGAGCGTTCGGGGCGACGATTGTACTCGAGTCACAGACTCTAGTGTGAGGGGGAAACGGTGGTTTGGACAGCGGCGTCAAGTCATTTGTAGAGCTCTCTTGGTTAGGCCTGAGACATCGAGGACGGCCGGAGTTCTACCTGGTGCAGGCTAGCCATCCTTTTCTCACTGCCTCGCTCTTTACGGCCCCAGAGCTGCTTAGAGAGGCCAGGCATGGGACCCTAGTTCGCCAGACTACGGCGGTTACTGTTGTGTACTTTGTGTCCTACCTCGCTCTGACGAGACGTGAGGGTCAGGACCTGGGTCAAGGGTAAGACGTCGTGGGTGCACCTGACCTTTGACTAGTGGTAGCGTTATCCGTAGCTAGTGTTCCTTGTCCGGCGGGGTTCCCCTTGCCTGTGTTTTACTAGCCGTATGGTGGTCACGACGAGTAGTCGTACGGAGTTTCCGACAGTGTTGTACTTTTATACCGCACTAGATGTAGCTTCGCTTCCGCACTTTCGTTCGTAGGTAGAAGATATAAACTGCTATTATTTTAATTGTTATATATATTCTTCTGCCTGTTAGAGCCAGTAAAGATTGGTAGTCCCTACTGAGCTTCTGTTGTCAAGCTCATCCCTCCTTCTTCCCATGTGAGACTTCTAGCAGCGACAGGGCCCTCGCCGGCGGAGGAGACGGGGCAGTAGGTGAGGACCCCGTAGCTAGCAAGGTTCCCCTTTTCAGTGTACGTCACCCTTTGGTATGCCCCTAAGGTATTTATTCTTCCCCTGTCTTTTACTTGTACTAGCATGCGTGCGTTGGGACTGTACATAGTGGTCTCGCTCTCTTTCTTGTTTCCACTTGTACGCTTCTAGTTTAGCAGTTGACGTTTACTTCCGTTACATATCCTGTTAGATATATATTATATCCCTTCGGGGTCTCCGGATCAGTGGGTGGCGACCGCGAAAATTGGGTCCTCGGCATGGGCCGAGGGTCGGGTTCTCGGGTCGTTACCTTAGTCATGTTAGTCAAACCACAAGGAACACAGAGATTTTATCCCGTTTTGGATCTTCCTTCCAATGAAAGTTCAACATCCAGTCCCTAAGCCAAGATTAAGATTTCACTATCTTTTCAAAGATACAACACACCTGTGCTAACCTGTGACCACCCAACCACAACTGAGCTAGTTGGTAGACTTCCGAGGAAGGTCACCCATCTTGGGACTCCCCCAACTGAGCACGCTTAACTTCAAGTTCTTTTCCTTCTCGAGCTTCTGAAAATGACTAGTTCGAGTTGTTGGTAGTCTATTAAACATATTCTTATATGGGGCGCTACAAGCTACCCCTCTTATATAAGCGACGTCCTCATCGCTGATCACATATAGCACACAATCAAACCCCAAGCAGGCAGGATTCTACAGTGGCCCCCACAAGCTCAAGAGGTGGCTCCCACTTTGTAGCACTTTGCGTCATTATGGCCTCAAGATGTGGCTGCCATAGCGTAGCACTTTGCCCTGTGTGGCACTTAGTTCATGCACTTCCAGCTGGGCAAGGCTCTGATACAATTTGTGACGACCCAACCAACAAACTGTCCCAACAACCGAGCTAGTTGGTAGACTTCCTAGGAAGGTCACCCATCCTGGGACTCCTCCCAACTGAGCACGCTTAACTTCAAAGTTCTTTTCCTTCTCGAGCTCTGAAAATGACTAGTCCGAGTTGTTGGTAGTCTATTGATTTAGTCCATTTAACATATTCTTATATGGGGCGTTACATAACCGGTCTTCTCTTCCACACAAGGGGAAAAATAAACTGCTAGTTACAACTAGCCTTCCCTTTTGCAAAGGGAACAACCTGCCAAGACTACCTTGGCCTTCCCTCTAACAGAGGAGTACAAACCGCCAAGACTACCTTGGCCTTCCCTTTCTAATGGGTGTACTTATCTTTTAACAAGCTCCTTCGATGGAGAACTAGACCTCAGAAGGACTCAGACTAGAAGAATAAGATAGAGCAGTTTTTGTCTGAAGAAAGACTTCCTGAGTCCAAGAAGAGAAACTTTACAAGGCAAACTGAATGGCTGCTTTTTGCATGCATCGGTAAGGCTTCAAGTAGCACCCATTCAGTGTCTGTGGAGAGGAAGCTTGATGCAGCACAGTTGCACCTTCTTCACCCTTGCTCGTGTATGTGCTTGTTTCTCTCTTTTGCTTTCTTGTATGTGGCTTGTATCTCACGCTCTGGTTCACATCTTTCTTTTAACTATCTTCATATATATACATATATAGGCTCATCTTTGTAGCCATTGCTTGGTCTGTTTGAATCTAGCCGTTTGAGAGATAGTCGTTGTTTGATCTATTCGAATCCATCCGTTAGAGAGAGTAGTGCATGTTTTCTTTTGAGGGCGACGTGCATGTTTGTCTTTAAAGGGCGACGTGTATGTTTTTACATTTACACTATTCAGACAGTCATTGATGCAGTTTTGTCTTTAACCTGAAATATACAAGTTCCAAGATATACTAGACTGTGTCCAGTATGTTAGCTACAGATATGATCATAAGTACTTGTGAGATATTTCAAATGTTGACAGCTATCAAACTATTAATGTTATGTGGAAAAAGCTTCTACACATAGATAGAGTATGTAGTATGTGTGACGGTCCTCGCCGTTCAGGCTTGTTAACCCAATAACGTGCCCGATACGACTCCGCTTCCCGCGATCGGGCCGAAGCCTCGCAAGGGATATCATTCACACATGTCCATGGAAATATAAAGAAACACATTGAAGACATATAAGATACCATTTCTCACATATATTCACATAAAATGTACAAATTCAGTTCCATAACATAGTCATTTAAATATGTACAACAGCCTGGGACAAACCCCCAAGGCTCCACAAGTAAAAACATTACTCTGCTGGTGGTGAGGGCCCAACTCCACTATGATGTCAACCGGAACTAGAAGAAGGACGTGAACCCTCCTGCTCTCCTTCACCTGGAAGATGAAGGGGTGAGCCTCACAAGTCACTGGCTTAGTAGGGTAACTCCCTCAAAGCCGATAAACACAAAGAACAACAGATATAATATGCAAAGCTATAAAGCATTTAAATATATGAACACCTACACATGATGCTACGACTGTAAATAATAAACGGTGAACCATAAACACGTGTACAAGCTATAGAAGGTACACCGCACACGAGTCACGAGAACTGGTTCGTGACACCAGCCACAGACCCAGACAACAACACAAGTCCCCTCTCAGTCTCGCAGCCATAGACGAAAGGTCCAACTGCCGCTCCACCTCAATAAGACAAGAACTGTGGAGACACTAACACTACTCTTGCAGACTACATAGCTGCAGGCCCAAGCCTGACACCTTTAGAAACTCCGACTGAGAGCCCTAAAGTGAGGCACTGGAAATAGGCCTAGCTGGGGACCAGTACCTCTACTAGTGTCCGTCCCCCAACCACGAGCGCGCTACAAGCGACTGCACACCCACAAACACGTGTCGCTGCCCAATGTCGTCTTTCTCTCAGCCGGCCGTACAACTCAAACTCAGGAGTGAGGGGTTGCAGGAAGATGACACTGTTGCTCAGTTAGGTAGCCTAGAGGGGGGTGAATGGTCTTTAAAATTTATCAGCTAATACCTATTCACTAAAAATGTTCGCAGAGAATACACTTTGATGAATGTTAGTGTTAGTAAAGAGAAACAACAATCACACGAAGACAATCACACAACATAAGATGTATCCTGGTTCGGATCTCCTCTCCACAGGAGTCCTACGTCCAGTCCCTGAGCAACAACTCAGGATTTCACTAACTAGGGTACAGTCCCCCTCTGGACACTACAACACCCAGCCCAGCTGGTCTTCTCTTCATAGCCCGAAGAGGAACAACACCCTGGATACCCCACCAGGTCTTCCTTCTCAATAGAAGGGAACACCACAGAAACAAGTAAGCAGGAGATTAAGCCCCTAGATCAAGCTTTGATAAGCCAAGATCTGAAGCAAGGACTGAGAGCAATGAGATCTATAAACAAAAGCTCACTATCAGAACCAAACAAGCTCTCTCGAAAATCTACAAAACAGCAGAGAGCAAAGAGCTAATCTAATGGAATGAGGCTTGGCTCTTTCTTGAGAACTCGCAGAAGACTTGATGATCAGAGAGTTTTCTATGACTGTCGTTCACTATCTATGTGTATCTATCCTTCTGGAGCACCTTTTTCAATATATATATCTTCAATTTGAAATCTAAACGTTGAAGCATCCGTTGCCTCTAGCTTTTGGTGGATGTTAGACTGAGTGGCACTTGGAAGCTTCCAGTCAACACTCCTTTATCCATTTGTGCACGCAAAGAGATAGGATCTTCTGAAGTGTCCTTTGGCTTCTACATGGTCCAATTGTTATGAGATGAATAGCTGACCAGGACCTGCACACAAAGCAAGCTAGAATGATAGACATGAACTGTCTCTTGTTGTCAATCAACGTTAGTGTGAATATTCATCAAAATAGTAATGCTATTCTACTGTTCTAAAGATGCATAAAGAATAGACACGATAATGGACGATATCGTCTGCATGCATGCAGAGATACGTTCAGTCTTCATTAAATGCACAGCTGACAGATGAATATGTGCGAAGACTTTGACTATTCAACCCATTGAAAGGATAAGTCATATGTCAAGTTGACTGATATGAAATCGATGCATTTATGACTTATGAAATCATTATGCAACCAAACAGAAAATGGTTGTGAGATATGAAAGAATCGTTGTGATCATTAAAGAAATCATTATGATTACTTAAGAAGTTGATGCGCAAAGCAAATCGTTATGAGAACCAAAGAAATCGTTACGATTACTTAAGAAGTCGATGCGCAAAGTAAATCGTTATGAGAACCAAAGAAATCGTTACGATTACTTAAGAAGTCGACGCGAAAAGCAAATCATTATGAGAACCAAAGAAATCGTTATGATTACTTAGAAGTCGATGTGCAAAGCAAATCGTTATAATATCTGAAGCAATCGTTGCGATAAGCAAATCGTTACGACGTCTGAAGAAATCGTTGCGATAAGCAAATCGTTACAATAATTAAAGGAATCATTACAATAGAAAATCGTTGCGATAACTAAAGGAATCATTACGATAGAAAATCGTTGCAATAGTTAAAGGAATCGTTATGATAGAAAATCATTGCGACATCTGAAGAAATCGTTGCGATAAGCAAATCGTTACGATAACTAAAGGAATCGTTACGATAGCAAATCGTTGTGACATCTAAAGAAATCGTTGCGATAAGCAAATCGTTACGATAACTAAAGGAATAGTTATGATAGCAAGTCATTGCGATAACTAAAGGAATCGTTACGATAAGTAAATCGTTGCGACGTCTGAAGAAATCGTTTCGATAAGCAAATCGTTACGATAACTGAAGGACTCGTTATGATAGCAAATCATTGTGAGAACGATTTCTTTTGAATTCAAACGATGTTTTATTCTATGAAGAAATCGTTAAGGCACTTATGAAGCCGTTATGAAGAAATCGTTACAGTTCTAATGTAGTCGTCATAATTTATAAAGAAAACCGATGTGTACTTAGAGAAATATCATACTTGATCTTAATGTTCCTTCAGTAAGAATAATACTTACCACTTTGGCTTGATTTTCCTTGTTATATTTCTTATGCTCAAGACTTATTGAAAATAGGTTAGTGACCTTAATCAAGGGTTTGATAATTATCAACATAACATGGTTTTTTTAATCAACAAAATAGAAATGTGATTAAATTAAATTACATTGGGATAGACTGTTCATCAGACACAAACCTCGACGGTATGTATTGTACTAGGACAAACTCCGAGCGCCCGGTGCTGGGGACCCGACTGGAGAGGTAACCGTAGAAGGCGTTATAACCCTACTTGCTACGCACACATTTCCATGTAAAACTTTCATTATCGTTTACAGTATAAGCCGACACAACCCATACAGACCCTACATCGCATTGCCAGCACAACCTATGCAATGTGGGATAGAAACCAGGAAGATTGGCCATAGAACACCAGAGCTCGATTGGCCACATTTCAAAACGCATCCAACACAGTGGACATCTTTTAACCTGAATTATGATAGGCAGACCCGTCGCCTTATAGTCTAAATTGCAACGTCTGGTTTCGTCACCTTTCAGGTGACAGAACAAAGACCCAAACCCTGTTCCGGAAATCACACCAACTCACCATACATGTTGTTTAACCTAAGAAATAAGCATATAAATGAAACCCTAGCATGTTCTCTATCATGCTCTCATGATTCTTGAGTCAAAGCTTATAAATCCTAATCCACATGTCTCATACAAGCTGAAACGAAGGAAAGTCCCCCTACTTGTAAGTGAAACACAAATCCTACGATATCTCGGCATTCCCCATGCTCCAAAGCACCTCCTCGCACTAGAATCACGCCAAACGGATGCCAAATAGCCAAAAATCGCCCAAGATCTTGTAGCAAAGCTTCTCCCAGCTGAACAATGCGACTTGCACTGTTCGGCCTAGGGCAAGAGCTCAAAACCTTCTGAATATAAATCGCGTCGTATCGTCCCGTCGCGTTTAGAAATGTGATGAACCTTAGCGACGCGTTTAAACCCGACGTCCCTCCATGCGCCACGCGGCGCACATGCAGCGGTGCCCACGTAAAAGCGGTTCAAAATCGCGACATGGAAGGTGGTTGTGTTCATATGAGAATCATGACGTTTGGTTACGTCGCGTTCTTAATGAACCTGACAGAGGCTTGTTTGGGCTGGAATGCCCAACCCTCCAACCGCCCACCTGCTACAACAAACCTGTAAAAGCACATGTAGACCCACATGGTCTACCAATGGGCCATACATTGGCCCACAAACCTAAGAAACTACAATCTGAATGTACCGGTTATTACATTACTAACACCTAAAAAGAATTTCGTCCTCTAATTAAAGAGATAAGCATAAACATAGTTAAACATATATGTAACTATCACCTAAAAGGAAATTAACGCTTACTCAAACAAGTATGGATACGTCTTGTACATTTCATCGGCCAACTCCCAAGTGTCTTCACCACCCTGTCTGTTCTCCCATCTGATCTTTATTAACTCAATATCCTTATTTCTTAATTTCTATGTTTGGCGGCCGATAATGATCACGGGATACTCCGACATGGACATATCTGGCTTCAAATCATCTCTTTGATAGCTGACTACTTAGGAGGGATCTCGGATGTACCTTCTTAGCATAGAGTCGTGAAACACGTCTTGTGCATCTGTGAAGTCTGCTGGAAGCTCCATTCTGTAAGCCGTCTCTCCAATTCTTTCCACAATCTAGAACGGACCCACATACCTGGGACTCAACTTGCCCTTCTTACTGAACCTCATTACACCCTTGGTTGGTGAAACTCTCAGGAACACATAATCACCAACCTCGAACTGTAGAGGTCTACGTCGTGTGTCCACTTTTGCCTACTTTGCGCTATTTAAAGCTTTTCTTTGATGAACTTTACTATTTCAGCACATTGCTGCACCATTTCTGGTCCTATCACCTGTCTCTCACCCACTTCATGCCAATTCAACGGTGTTCTACAAGGTCATCCATAAAGTGCTTCATATGGTGCCATGGCGATACTTGCATGATAGTTGTTGTTGTAGGCAAATTCGACCATACCTAAGTGCTTCTCCCAACGGCCTCCACAAACAAAACAACAAGCTCGCAACATATCTTCAATGGTTTGAATCGTCCTCTCCGTCTGTCTATCTGTTTGGGGATGGTATGCCGAACTATACTTCAATTGTGTGGCAACAACTCTCTGCAGACTCCTCCAAAACCCGGAGGTAAACTTGGGATCTCTGTCAAAAACAATAGTGACCAGAATGCCATGCAACGACACAATTCTATCCACATATAACTTGGCCAACCTGTCCACTGCCCATGACATACTCACTGCTAATAACTTACATGCCTTTGTCAACCTGTCAACAAAGGCCCAAATACCATTGTGTCCTGACGCTGTCCTGGGCAAACCTGCAACAAAATCTATTGCTATATCATCCCACTTCCATTGTGGTATCGGTAAGGGCTACAACAAACCACCTGGCCTTTGGTGTTCCTCTTTAACTTGCTGACATATCAAACACCTTGATATGAACTCTGCTATTTCCTTCTTCATACTCGGCCACCAAAAATATTTCTTCAAATCTTGATACAACTTTGTACTTCCTGGGTGAATGGTGTACCTAGATCGGTGTGCTTCCTCTAACACTTTCTGCTTCACACCAGCTTCACTTGGAATATACTATCTATGCCTGAAACGGACCACACAATCATCATCAATGGTAACAATCTCCATCTTCACAATTTTTGCCAAATTCTCATCTATTTTCTGGGCTTCTACGACCTGTCAATATATAGAACGCTCCACTGTGCTGCTGGCTAACAATGCTCGTCGTTGACTACTTGGAACAAATGGGGATTTTTCTTCTACATCTTCATATAGCTTCCTCTCTTGTCATCATATGACTCATTGACTCATTACTGCTTTTCTACTCAATGCATCCACCACACACATTAGCTCTACCCGGTTGATATGCTAGGCTGAAATCATAGTCTTTCAAGTATTCAACAATCTACGCTGCCTCAAATTCAATATTTCTGCGAGAAGATGTACTTCAAGCTCTTATGATCCGTGAAAATCTCAAACCTTTCACCATACAAATAATGCAACCATATCTTTAATGCAAACACAACTGCTGCTAATTCCAGGTCATGTGTGGGGTAATTCTCTTCATGTTGCTTCAATTGCCAAGATGCATACGCCACAATCTTTCCACGTTGCGTAAGCACTGCCCCAAGTCCTCTCTTGGATGCATCTGTATATAACACAAAAACACCTTGACCTGACGGTATCTCCAATATCAGAGTTGAAGTGAGCGCTTCTTCAATTCCATGAAACTGTGCCTGCAATCAGATGACCATACAAACGGTACACCCTTCCTAGTAAGCTTCGACATTAGTGCTACAATCTTGGAGAAATCTTGGATAAATCGGGTGTAGTAACCTACCAATCCAAGAAAACTCCTAATCTCTAGTACTAACTTTGGTTCCTCCCATTTCATGATGGCTTCCACCTTAGTTGGATCTACTGCAACACGTTCGCCTGAAATAACATGCCCCATGAACTATATTTCCTTAAGCCAAAACTCACATTTACTAAACTTTCCATAAAGCTAGTGCTCCCTCAATGTCTGCAACGTAATCCTCAAATGAGCTGCATATTCTTCTTCAGAGGCTGAATATACTAAAATATAATCAATAAACACCAGAATAAATCAGTCTAGATATGGATGAAAAATCCTATTCATTAAGTTCATAAACACCGCCGGTGCATTGGCTAGCCCAAATGGCATAACCACAAACTCATAGTGTCCATAACTTGTTCTAAATGCCGTCTTGTCAATGTCCTCTTCTCGGATCCTCAATTGATGGTATCCCGACCTCAAATCTATCTTGGAGAACACCCTTGCTGATTGCAATTGATCAAACAAATCACCAATCACGGAAGTGGATACTTGTTCTTTATTGTGACCTGATTCAACTGGCGGTAATCAATACACATTTCATGCTTCCATCCGTCTTTCTTACAAACAAAACCGGTGCTCTCCATGGTGAGTGACTCGACTAAATAAAACCTTTCTTAATAAACTCTTGCAACTGCTTCTTCAACTCTTTCAATTCTGCAGGTGCCATTCTGTATGGTGCCTTAGAGATGGGCATACTACCCGGCTGCAACTCTACTGTGAAATCCACCTCTCTGTGTGGTGCCAATCCTGGTGACTCCTCTGGAAATACATCTACAAACTCTCTAACCACTGGTACCATATCCACTGTCTTACCTGCCTCAACCAAGCTAGCTAATGCCAAATATTCTACACATCCCACATTGATCATTTCCTATCCTAAGAGCAGACATAATAAACTTAGGGGTATAGAATGGCATACCTTGAAACTCAAACATTCTACCTCCTGGATGGCTGAACCTTACTCTTTTCTTTCTACAATCAACCACTGCCCCATATGCTTCCAACCAATCCATGCCTAATATCACATCATATTCTTTCAACTGTAGTGCATATAATCTTGCTGGCAACTGATTACCTTGGATCATAATAGGAACCTCATCCAAATAGCATGTAGTAAGCATGAAATCCCTGGAAGGGATCTCCACTACAAGATCACACTACCTCTCCTCAAATGGATGCACCATATTATCAATGAAGTCTTCGAAAATAAAAGAATGTGACGCACCTAGATCAATTAATGTTCTAGAAGAGAATTCAAGAAGTGCTATAATACCTTCAATCGGATTTGACGCCTCTGCTTGAGCCCTTGTGATCACCATCACTCGACCTCGTCCTCCTCTTCTCTGGTAAGGTATACCTCTACCACGCTCAGCTGAAGACTGCTATTGTGGCTGCTGCTGCTGCGGTACCCCTCTCCCATAACTAGCTCTTCTTGGATATGGACAATTCCTCGCCAAATGCCCCGGCTGATCACAATTGTAACACCTGAATTCTGCGGGCTTCCTTGCCATACTTTAAGCGATTCCTCCACTTCTGGCTTATAGCCTGTGACGGCCCTCATTATACCGGTACGATCATACCGACCCACGTCGATATAGCGAGAGTCCTCACAGTGGGACATTTACCCAACGATACAAATAGCTGAGATACACGCGAATATAAATAACAGAGTAGCGGAAGAAAAGAGAACTATCTCCAATCATTCATCATCCACATTAAACATACATACAGTTTGCGATTTGCAAAAGGAACTAAAATTCACATGATTTAATTTGCTGAAATAGAAATACAAATGTCCACATATTACATTCTTTTCATGATAAGCCTAATACAATGTTCAAGTACATACGAAAATCAAATACCTAATTAGCATGTTATTCACAATTTAAGCTAACATGGTCTAACACATTGGAAATTCATCCACTTACTGTTTTGCACAGAAAATACTATTGCATGATTTCAGAATACAACTTCATCCTAATTCATACATCTATAATCAATTACCACAACCGCTTTTGCATGTTTTTAACTTTACCGAACCGAACTTTATTTACGATTCCACAAGCATGCCTAATTTCCAAAATTTTAGAATCTACATACATGTCTCACAATATTTCATGAATAGACTGAAAACAAGACATTTAACTAATCCTAACCATGGAACATTAATTTGCAAGAATTATCTACAAGTTATGCCCACAAGTTTAAAGACACCAATCTTCCACATTCACCAACACACCACATTCATTCACAACCACAATGCACAAAATACATAGCTTATAGGAATACCATATATCCTCATCACGGAAATCATAACGAAATTAACGTATAAGAGGGACAGAACAGCTCACTGTTCTGTCCTGAAGAACTAGACGGCGGTCTCTGGCCGCTGACTCAGAGTCAGCGGCAGGGTCGATGGACGCCAAGCTCATCACAGGCGTCCAGGGACCTTGCCGTTTACTCAGGTCTGTGTAGAAACACAGACCCGAACTCTGAAAATTGGGTGAAATGGAGGGTCTAGGACTCGAGGGAAATTCCATAAAAATTATAAAAACCTCCTAGACTCATACGGGGATACCATAGATAGGTCACTTGCCTTTCAAAAATTCTTCTAAGGGATTTAGGGGCTTGGTGAAGACCTCCTTGGGCAGTCCCAAGAAGTTGCAGAAGCACCTCCAAGATCGCCTTCCTCCGGCTTCTGGTTGATATCCACGCTGAGGGGATGATGGGGAGGCCTTCCCTTATGCTTCAGCTTCCTCCTTGTTGCAGAAGATCTCCAAATGAACCTCCAAGGGGTCGGATTTGGGGGTTCACAAATGGGGTTTTCTCACAGAAAGCTCTAGGGTTTTCTCTCCTCTTTTCTCCTCTTGCAAGGGTGAAAGTGAGAAGTGGGGAGAGGCCAATTTGGGTTCAGGATGTAGGAGAACCCCTCACCCACTCACCATACCGATTAGACATGTTCAGAGCCGTTGGGGGACATCCCCCCAATGGTTGCCATGCCTTGCTTCAGAGATAGCAGCTCTACTGCGCATGCAGGCCAGAGAAGTCGACGTCCAGATCGCTGGACGCCGGAGCTAGGGTTGGCGTCCAGGTCTGGACGCTAACACCACCTCAAGGACCTGGGGATTGACGCCAATAGGGCCTTCGGCCAGAACCCTAATTTATGCAGGAAACCATGCATACTGGACATATATACATGCAATGCACATATAGTATCGTATCCACACTACCATCATGCAATAGTACATTATTTATGTTCAATATAAACACATGCACACGTATTTATACTATTTTCAATATCCACGTAAAATACGTACATACATACTCAACACAATATACATACATAATACGAAAAAATACGACGGAAATTTGAGGGTCTTACACCCTCTCCCCCTTAAAGAAACTTCGTCCTCGAAGTTAGAACGACACTACACAAACAAAAGGGGATACTTCTTCTTCATCGCATCCTCAAGCTCCCACGTAGCCTCCTCACGCGAGAGTTCCGCCATAGAACTTTCACCGACGCGATACTCTTGTTCCGGAGATGCTGAACCTTTCGGTCAAGAATGGCTACTGGCTGCTCGACATACGAAAGATCTGGCTGGATCTCCACTGGCTCATGACTAATCACATGAGACGGATCTCGGACATACTTCCTGAGCATAGATACGTGGAATACCAGGTGAACGCTAGCCAAAGCTGGGGGTAAAGCTAGCTCGTACGCCACGTTGCCCAAACGTCTGAGAATCTCATATGGGCCAATGAACCTAGGGCTTAGCTTGCTATGCCTGCCAAATCTGACAACTCCATGAGTAGGCGATATCTTCAAGAAGACATGATCGCCAACCTCGAACTCCAAATCCTTTCTCCTGTTGTCGGCATAACTCTTCTGCCTATCCTGTGCCGCAACAAGCCTTTTCCTCATAAGCTGAATCTTATCCGAAGTTTCCTGAACCAACTTCGGTCCGATCAACTGCCTATCACCAGTCTCCTCCCAACATAAAGGAGATCTGCAGGGCCTACCATACAACGCCTCGAATGGAGCCATCTCAATACTAGCATGAAAGCTGTTGTTGTATGCGAACTCTACAAGAGGTAAATGACGCTCCCAATCATCCTTCCAATCCAGAACACACGCTCTCAACATATCCTCGAGCGTCTGGATAGTCCTCTTGGACTGTCCATCGGTCTGGGGTGAAATGCCGAACTGAGCTTAAGCTCCGAACCTAACGCATCCTGAAGACCCTTCCACAATCTCGAAGTGAATCTCGGATCTCGATCCGAAATGATCGACTTCGGCACACCATGCAATCTAACGATACCGCTAACATACAATCTAGCTAAGCTCTCTACTGATTGCTTCTTCTTCATAGGTAAGAAATGAGCAGTCTTCGAGAATCTATCTACAACTACCCAAATCGAGTCATTGCCCCTTCTAGATCGAGGCAAACCCGATACGAAATCCATAGTGACAGCTTCCCACTTCCATACGGGGATATCCATCCTCTGCATAAGGCCGGATGGTCGCTGCCGCTCGGCTTTCACCTGCTGACATACTAGACATCTAGACACATAATCCGCAACATCCTTCTTCATGCCGGACCACCAAAATGATCTCTTCAAGTCTTGATACATCTTAGTGTTACCCGGATGAATAGAGAATCGCGATCTATGAGCCTCCGCTAACACATGCTCACGAACATCTACTACATCGGGGACACAAACGCGGTGCTGAAATCTAATCACACCGTCCTCATCACGAGCAATGCCCGCCTTACCCACTAACTCTAACAATCTAGGATCGGCTTTCTGCTGCTCAATCACCTCATCCAAGACTGAGGATCTAAGGGATAGCTGAGCTACAAAAGCCTGACACAACGATGGCTCTAACTCGGTCATAGAGCACGCTGCATCCTCCAACATCTTCCAATCCTGCTGGAGCGAAGACCTCTTCCTACTAAGAGCATCCGCTACGACGTTCGCCTTTCCAAGATGATACTGAAGGTCGAAGTCATAGTCCTTCATCTTTAGCAAGAAGAAACACCCATCTAGGAACCTATCCTCAATGCACACAGGTAACGACGGAATGCACTTCCTAGTCGATACCGTGCCCGCAGGGGTGTGCACAAACAAAGGGACCTCTAACTCCTCAGACTCTATGCCTGACTCTAGGGCTAACTGCCTAGCGAACCGCTCGGAAATGAACGAGTGAGTAGCACCCGTATCAAACAAAACCCGAGCGTGCACACCGAAATGTAAAACTGTACCTTCGGTGACATGCTCCTCCTGCTCGGCGTCCTCACGAGCTAAAGCAAACACTCGAGCTGGGGCTCGAGGCCTTCCTGGTCGTTCTGTAGCTGGCGCGGCTGCCGCTATTGCTGGTACTGGTGCTCCTCGCTGAGCTTCTTGCTGAAGCCTCGGGCAATCCTTGATTGTGGTCGCTGCTCCCACACTTTAGGCATCTACCCGCTATCAACCAACACTCCGAACCTCCATGGGTCTTCCCACAATGGGGACACTCCTTCTTCGCACCGGGGGAACGTACAGAGGGTACCTGATAGTTGCTGACTGCCACTTGTTTCTGCGGTGTCTGGTACACTGTCTTCCTCTTGTCTTGCCGCTGGAAAGTCGCTACCGGCCTCTTCTGCGATGCTTTCTTCTCTTCTAGATACTGCTCCATCTCTCCCTCCTGTCTGCAGGCTGCGTTGAGGGCCTCGTCTAGCGTGCGGTGGTCGAATGCCACGAGCCTCGTCCTCAGGGATGGTTTAAGACCCATCACGAATTTCTTGGTCTTCCTGCGCTCATCTTCTACTATGTGCGGTGCATATTTAGAGAGTTCAGAAAACCTTGCCTCGTATTCCAGGACGGTCATCGATCCTTGCGTCAGGGAAAGGAATTCTTGCTCCATCTTGTCCTGGATGTGCTCTGGGACGAACTTGGCTCGGAAGAGCCTCACGAACGCGTCCCACGCCACATCTACTGCTCCGTCCTCGAAGCGCGTACGCAGTAGGGAGGACCACCACACATAAGCTCTCTTCTGCAACACACCTTCATAAGCTCTAACTAACAAATACAACCAACATTCAAGCATAAACGAAAGCATACCTGTAGCATGTAGGTGGCTAAGGTCACCTGTCCTCGTCAGGACACCTGATAGCTCGGAAGATTTTCTCGATCTCCCTCATCCAGCTTTCTGCTATTAGCGGATTACTTCTCCCCTTAAAAGAGGGTGGGGTCATCCTCTTGAACCGCTCCATGATGGGAAGTCCACCACGGTCCTGAGCTGGGGCCTGAGCCTGGTACATTAAACAACAAGCAAATATAATAAACACAATATCATACAATTCAAATAGCAGACTACTTAGGTTGTTTTATTATTTTACCTGGGCCTCCAACTGGGCCTAGAGTGCTGCTTGAGTGTGTGCCTGGGTCTGCATGGCTTGCACACAGACCTTGCATGAACACCCCATAATCCACTGGCGGTGGTGGGGGAAGCACAGGACCCTGTGGGGCCGGGGCCTACTGCTCCGCCCGCTCCTCACGCCTCTGATCGTCGTCGCGAGCTGGCGCACCTCCACGTCGTCCACGGGAAGCCATGGCTGTAATAAAATTTCAGCCACCATTAGAGCTAGGTTACTAAGTTTTCTAACCATTTTCTTATCTATTTTTCACTTCTTATTAGTGTTTTCTACACATGTGCATACTTAGCATGCATGGGGATGATGACTTAGTTATATTCATGTGTAATCTCAACCGGTCGCTCTGATACCAATCTCTATGACGGCCCTCATTATACCGTACGATCATACCGACCCACGTCGATATAGCGAGAGTCCTCACAGTGGGACATTTACCCAACGATACAAATAGCTGAGATACACGCGAATATAAATAACAGAGTAGCGGAAGAAAAGAGAACTATCTCCAATCATTCATTATCCACATTAAACATACATACAGTTTGCGATTTGCAAAAAGGAACTAAAATTCACATGATTTAATTTTCTAAAATAGAAATACAAATGTCCACATATTACATTCTTTTCATGATAAGACTAATACAATGTTCAAGTACATACGACGAAGTACACAATCACAAAGAAGCTCCAAGTAACTAGTTCTCCGCGCTCAGAGTCCGTCTCCACCGTCTCCTCCAACGGTGTCATATCACCAACTACACCTGTACGCCGAAGCAAGGAGTGAGTCCAGAGACTCAGCAAGCATCACTATACATAATACACGTACAAGTCCTAGTGGTTTCTACAAGCACATACAATTAGCAACACATAGCATGCTAGTCCATTTAAGTTTCAACCTATCATGAAGGTTCTACAATTTTACACTAACACATGCTTTCAAGTTTCAAAATATAACATTCACCTATCACATGGTCTCTAATCCATTCACTTATGAACTTTAACCTTATAAAGAACCAAACATGAGAGTTATCCACATGGACAATTTACATATATGAACGTGGAACATAGTTAGCATGGAATCCACATGTTCTTAAGTACCTACATAACTTTTTCACATGCTTTATGTTGCTGATTTCACATGGTTCAAAGACTATAAACCTACACATGAAAGCTACAATGTGGCTTAGAACATAACACATGAACAATCCATCATGCCACTTTGCACACATACTCATTAATTATCCTAATCATGGATTCTAACACTTTGCACACATAACACAAGAAGGATAGCATGCATTTTCTGAATTCACATGGTTTCAGATTAGCCTCTCATGGTTTCAATAACACATTGCACATCTAGATTTTCACATTTTCCTTTTTCACAATTTCCTCTTTTCACATGGTTACACTTTACACATACACATTCAATGTCGCTTACACATTTACACATGGTCACATACACTTTACACATTACACTTTACACATATTTTAGTGCCGTGACACATAGTCCAAACCACCAAGAAGGACACATTCACATCACATAACACATAGGCACCATCTAGGCAATGCAATGGTGACTCTTGGACTGCGCAGACCGGAGAACAAGTCTCCACCCTAACCAGTGGTACTTGTCCATCTCCAGGATTTCCCCCTATTGCCCTTAGGGTCACTTAACACAATGAACTTTCTCAGGGGGACTTTTCCCTGATATAGCTCCACTGCCTTCTCGGAAGCAGTATCACATTGGCACAGTTTACACTTTACACATTTAACGTTTTACACATGGTTTTACACTTGGCACTCTTCATTTCATTCACACTTTCTTACTCGCATGAACACCTCTGTTTTCCTAACATGGTACTACATAGTTTTCAAGATTTAAGACATAGTAAACACACCCATCATGCTGTTTTAAACAAAATAAAATCACATTACGATCATATATATACGAATTATTCACAATTTACATGAAAACACATAAGTTTTTATTTACTGTTCCAATTGACCTGAAATTTTAACCACGTGCTGATTTCGGGTCCAAATCATACTCAAATTTCAGATTTTTCTGAGCTAAATAGGATTTACAGAAAATCAAATACTAATTAGCATATTATTCACAATTTAAGCTAACATGGGTCTAACACATTGAAATTTCATCCACTTACTGTTTTGCACAGAAAATACTATTGCATGATTTCAGAATACAACTTCATCCTAATTCATACATCTATAAATCAATTACCACAACCGCTTTTGCATGTTTTTAACTTTACCGAACCAAACTTTATTTACGATTCCACAAGCATGCCTAATTTCCAAAATTTCAGAATCTACATACATGTCTCACAATATTTCATGAATAGACTGAAAACAAGACATTTAACTAATCCTAACCATGGAACATTAATTTGCAAGAATTATTTCAAGTTATGCCCACAAGTTAAAGACACCAATCTTCCACTTCACCAACACACCACATTCATTCACAACCACAATGCACAAAATACATAGCTTATAGGAATACCATATATCCTCATCATGGAAATCATAACGAAATTAATGTATAAGAGGGACAGAACAGCTCACTGTTCTGTCCTGAAGAACTAGACGGCGGTCTCTAGCCGCTGACTCAGAGTCAGCGGCAGGGTCAATGGACGCGAAGCTCATCACAGGCGTCCAGGGACCTTGCCGTTTACTCAGGTCTGTGCAGAAACACAGACCCGAGCTCTGAAAATTGGGTGAAATGGAGGGTCTAGGACTCGAGGGAAATTCCATAAAAATTAAAAACCTCCTAGACTCATACGGGGATACCATAGATAGGTCACTTGCCTTTCAAAAATTCTTCTAGGGGATTTAGGGGCTTGGTGAAGACCTCCTGGGCAGTCCAAGAAGTTGCAGAAGCATCGTCGTCCCCGGCAGTGCCCCGGATGTCCTTCATCGAGCACTTCGCAAAAAAACAAAGAAAACTGTTTAAGTACCTGGATGATATAACCCACTCTCTGTTATTCCGTGCTGCCACGTCTTCAAGGGCAGCCCCGGTTCAACCCCCCCAGCCACAAAAAGGTAAACACGGTGGTTACATGATAAATCTTCCGATACTATACAACCTCAGAGTGCTCCCGGACTTGATCCCCCCGACTCAGATGAAGATGACCTGGTAGAACGGCACAATGCTTGGGTTGGACACACTCGTAGCACGGCTGCCCGGCATGAGGACGACGATGGGGAATCTGAAGACTTGTCGGACTGATATGCTATATACTCTATTTCTCCTTTGATTTCTGGTCTGTTTGCCCGGATGAACATTGTACGTTGGACCCCTCTGCGTAGGGTGTCACAGGTTATGCTCCGCCCGCGATCTATGTACCCCCTTACCCCTTACTTTTGTACTTCTTATTTTCAGCAAATATTAAAAAAAACAGAAAATGATATAGGCAGTGGAGGTTCTCCTCTGTCATATCCATTAAAAAAAAAGTTGCAGAAGCACCTCCAAGATCGCCTTCCTCCGGGCTTCTGGTTGATCTCCACGCCGAGGGGATGATGGGGAGGCCTTCCCTTATGCTTCAGCTTCCTCCTTGTTGCAGAAGATCTCCAAATGAACCTCCAAGGGGTCGGATTTGGGGTTCACAAATGGGGTTTTCTCACAGAAAGCTCTAGGGTTTTCTCTCCTCTTTTCTCCTCTTGCAAGGGTGAAAGTGAGAAGTGGGGAGAGGCAATTCGGGTTCAGGATGTAGGAGAACCCCTCACCCACTCACCATACCGATTAGAGATGTTCAGAGCCGTTGGGGGACATCCCCCCAATGGTTGCCATGCCTTGCTTCAGAAGATAGCAGCTCTGCTGCGCATGCAGGCAGAGAAGTCGACGTCCAGATCGCTGGATGCCGGAGCTAGGGTTGGCGTCCAGGTCTGGATGCTAACACCACCTCAACGGCCTGGGGATTGACTCCAATAGGGCCTTCGGCCAGAACCCTAATTTATGCAGGAACCATGCATACCGGACATATATACATGCAATGCACATATAGTATCGTATCCACACTACCATCATGCAATAAGTACATTATTTATGTTCAATATAAACACATGCACACGTATTTATACTATTTTCAATATCCACGTAAAATACGTACATACATACTCAACACAATATACACACATAATACGAAAAAATACGACGGAAATTCGAGGGTCTTACATAGCCTCTACCTTGATCAAATCCTTGCTACTTGCTGCCTCCTCGGCCTCTAAATATCTTCTTTAGCTTGTTTCCACACATGCCAAAGCTCGATGAAGAAGCTCCTCCCGAAGGTGCCTTGCCTTTGCTAACACCCGAAGACTACTGTAGAACTCGGAAGCTACCTCCACTTGATCCCGATCCGTTGGACTGCCTTGCTTGCACTATTCTTTCTAGTATTGCTGCTCTTGGGCTGCCTCTTCCACTATCCCGCCCATCAATGGAATCACTGCATCTTGCAACTCCGACCTCAGCCCCCGAATAAAATGCTCCACCATCATTGCATTGTTGGTTCCACATAAGGTGCATACCTACTCAAGGCCATGAACCTCATTTGGTATTCCAACACCGACAATTTCCTTGCTGAAATGTCCTAAATTGTTCACTCTCAGCTTGCTGAATCTGCACCAGAAAGAAAGTGTTGTTAATACTTCAAGAAACTCGGCCCATGTGATGTATCTTCTGCTCTTCCGGTGAATACGGTTTGCATCTTGAGTGTCCACCATTCTTGTGAAAAACCTCTCAACTGATAAGTAGCTAATATACTCTATCCGCCTGTGGACATCTCATGGTAGCAAATACACTCTCAATCTCATGCACCCAATGTTCAGTTGTGTCTAGATTTGGACCTCCTGAATACGTGGGTGGCTGCAATCGCAGAAACCTCTCCAATAACATCGTGGACTCCTCCACACTTTCTGACCTCGCTGGTGCAACTGGAGGAACAGGTACTACAGGTGGTACCTCTGCTCCAAACAGTGGTGCTAGGGTGCCGACACTACCTCCTCCTGTACTGGTGGTACTCCCACTGGCTGAACTGGTGGTTGCTCATCCAACCATGTCCGAATTAGAGTAATGCTGTCCCACAACCTTTCTATCATCTGGTGTGTAGTCTCCTCTGGATCATCACCACCACCTCCCCAATCTCTTCTATCAACCATTTATGAACCTGCACACACAACATTCCATCCACACACACACAAGCATATCATTACAAAACAGGGCCAACTACCAGCAGTAGACTATAGAAAGGAACATACTATGCACATTTCCTGTTCCTTCATATTAACACGGACCTTGCTCTAATACCAACTATGACAGTCCTCGCCGTTCAGGCCCGTTAACCCGATAACATGCCCGACACGACTCTGCCTCCCGCGAACGGGCCGAACCCCTGCAAGGGATATCATTCACACATGTCCGTGGAAATATAAAGAAACATATTGAACACATATAAGATACCATATCTCACATATATTCACATGAAATGTACATATTCAGTTCCATGACATAGTCATTTAAATATGTACAACAGCTCGGGATAAACCCCCAAGGCTCCACAAGTAAAAATTTACTCTGCTAGTGGTGAGGGCCCGTGTAGCATCCTGGATTTTTACGAAAATACAAAAAATCCAAATAATATTAAAATTTTGATAATTGGAAAATCAAATGAAAGAAACTAATGAAATTAATTAGAAAATCAAAGAAAAGAGAATTAAATAAAACCCATGAAATGAAAATAAGTATGGGCTTTACTAAATGCACCCATTGGAAATTAGTGGCCAAAATTGGATTTATAGAAATAAGAATAATGGGGAAATATCCTAAATTCGTCAATTAATTATTAACTAATTAGAAAAGGGAAATTAATACATTAAATAGAGTTAGATTTGGAATCCTAAACCTACCCTAATTGATTAGCCACGAATATGGCTCTCTTCCCAACCCAAACAGGAAGTGGAATGCTTAGAAGGAAGGTAGGAACTAGAAAAACTCAAATTAATAGGAATTAGACTTAACTAGAAAGGGAATGAGGAGAAGCTTAAATATTTCTCTTAAACTCTCATGGCTAGTCCTAGCTCGTGCCAAGAGGTTGTTGGATCAAGAAAGAGCCCAAGGAGAGAGATCGAGGAGGAGAAATCGGGAGAAAGGAGTTCTCAAGCCCTCAACTCGACTTCTTCAAGTCTTAATCCTAGAAGAGGAAAATGATCAAATGTAGGTATTCTCACGAGCATAAATCCTAAAATTTTGTTTGTAGGTTGTCCCAATCATCAGGAACAATACCCTCAAGTTTCATGATTTATCATCAAGTCATATTTACCTCTTGATTTTTGAAGTTCTGCACTTTATCTTGACCCTGAACCCCTTTTAATCTTGTTCCCCTTCTACACTTGATCTCATGCCACAAATTTTTTAATGGAGATTCTGATGGATGTTAGGTTTCTTTTGCCCCTGAAAGCCCTAATTTCTGTTCATCCTATCATGCAAATTAATTCGTTGATCCCAACTGTACACTGTTCTAGGTTCATCATGAATTCTCCTTATTAAACCATGTTGAGACCCTCGTTGTTTTCTGATTCTAATTTACTGAAGTACCCATGCATGTCTAGATCTGTTTAAAACCGGTTTCGTGATTTTCATGCACTATACAATTTGTTCTCAGTATTAGAACAGCCCTGTGTCAAAAAGGGGAAAGTCTGGTCTGCAATCCAAGACATGTCTGATCCTTGTCGTACTCAGGCATAGACCACCAGAACGCGATGCCCCGATAGGTCGCGTTCTGAGGTCTGATTGCGATAGTCTGCCGATCGCGTTTTGAATGTGACAGGCATCGCCGTCGCGATCATTGTGCCTGGTCTGAACGGTCTGTCGCATTCCTTACAGGTCTCTGTTGCGTTCTCAGGGCCTGATCAGATAAGCCTGTCGCGATCCTCACAAGATACTGTCACATTCTGATCCAACCCGATTGCGATCCTTACACGTGTCCGTCGCGATAATAGAATTTTTTCAGAAAACCCCTGATTGCAATGCTCTAATGGCCTCGTGTGCTGATACCCTTTAATCTAAGTTATACCACAGTAATTGCACTTAATATGAATTGAATTTTATATGTGATTTAAAATTCATACACGCAACTAATTTCCATCTATGATTTCATGTCACATGCACACACTTGAACCATGCAAATATGGCTTAAATGGCATGAACATGTTACATAATTTATCTAGTAATTTATGCAATTAAATTTCCTTATTTATAAATGTGCTTGTTCTCGATTTCCGTGTTGTTTTGAAACACCGATCTCGACGCTACACTGTTCTAGAATTCCTCTAGAACGTCGAGCCCTTGTTTCTATATACACACTTTCTTGACTTTGACTGATTGTCTAAAGATAAACCATATAACCAATGCCAGTGCAATGGGGCCCGATCTGGTCCTGGGGAGAGCGCGTGAAAGTGCCATTTGCCCATGGGAATTAAATGATCAGGATGTCGGCATTACATCCAAGTGCCATACTATCTAGATTAATCTAATGACAATCAAAAGTGCTATACTCTCTCGTTGTCTGTTGACAACAAAAGTGCTATACTCTCTCGTTGTCTGTAATGAAAAAGAGTGATATACATATTGCTGATTTATCAAATGTGCCAAGGATTTGTAATTCACAACGTAGTTGTATTCAGAAGTTTGATCATGAGTTTATTAAATAAAATATGTCATGAATATGATACAAAATGTTAATGATGCATAATGGAATATATTTCATTTTGTCTGATAAGGATATAGTGCTATGACATATCAGATTAGATGAGGTGATCTTTATATGTGGAGAAGTAAACTTCGGATAGGATGAAGATGACTTCAGATATGACGAAGTAAACTTCGGATATGACGACGCTAACTTCGAATATGATGAAGCTAACTTCGGATATGATGAAGTGAATGATGAAGTGAACTTCGTATTTCACAGTTTCAACATGATCAGTCGAAGTAAGATCCTTGTGATTTACTTTGCATATGACGAAGCTAACTTTAGATATGACGAAGTAAACATCGGATAAGACGAAGTGACTTTGGACATGACGAAGTGAACTTCGTATATCATGATTTCAACATGATCAGTTGGAGTATGATCTTTGTGTTTTACTTCGCATATGACGAACTAACTTCAGATATGACGAAGTAAACTTCGGATAAGATGAAGTGAACTTCGAACATGATGAAGTGAACTTTATATATCATGATTCAACATGATCAGTTGAAGTAAGGTCTTCGTGTATTACTTCGCATATGATAAAGTGAACTTCAGATATGATGAAGTGAACTTCGGATATGACAAAGTAAACTTCGGATATCATGATTCTAACATGATCAGTTGAAGTAAGATCTTCGTGTTTTACTTCGTATATGAAAAAGTGAACTTTGGATATAACGAAGTGAACTTCGGATATGACAAAGTGTACTTCATATATTTCTTTAGCAAACGAAGTTATACTTCGAATTTCTGAGAGAATAATTTGTATACCTGAGCATGCTTTAGGGATTCTATCTATGATATGAGAGACATATTGTTTTCTTTATAAGTAGACAATTGTTTATTTTGGCATCTTCAAAACTATTGTATATTATAGATAAATCTTTAAATATGCAATGTATCTATTTTGGACAGAGGTTCAACAATCTCCCCTTTTTGTTGATGACAAAATACTGATATATATAAAATAAAATGCAACACAATAAATACATCCACATATAAGAGACATGAAATTTCATGACTTTTCTCCCCGTTTCATTTATAATTTAACTCCCCATCTACATTTCAGAATTGCATTACATCTCATTTCATCTCTCCCCCTTTTTGTCATATCAACGAAAAGGGAGTGACAATTCATCATCAGTCAAGTATAGAGTGGAAGGAAAAGTTTGATAGTAAGGAAGGAGGAAGTTGTGAAGGGTAGTTTTTGAGCTTCACAGGCATCTTTCAAAGAGAGTGAAGTCCATAGTGGCATTTAGACCTAGAGAGCATTTAAGGTATGCAAGATGTCTTTTGTGAAGGGTATGGATAGTGATGGTAGTGGGAGGTTTGAGTTGAAATTGGATATGAACTAATTGTTGTCGCTTGGATTGAATGAAAAAGAAGGTAGAGGTCATAGCTCATAAGTAGAATTCTTCCTGGGCATCATGTTTTGCTTTATAGTAGATATTAAATCTTTCAGTCCAGATGGGGGTTGAATATCCACCTAAGATGGCATATTTTGTGGCAAAATAATCATCAATGTTACCCTCGAAGGAGGTGTACTCAGTAGACAGGGTAGAGTAGGAGTTGTGCTGTTCATATAAGGACAACTTTTCTAGTTGAGCCAGAATGAGCTGAATGGTATGAGTATAGGAGGAGTATTTTCTGGAAAAAAGGAGAGATTCAAAGAGTGAGAGAGAGATGTGATATTTGACTAGTTTCTGACATTGAGTTCTAATGGCCATTGTGAGAATCTTGGTCCATTCCGGACTGGCAGTAATGACACCTATGAGAGAGGGATAGAGATTAGGCTCAGGAATGTGAGAGTTAGAGGGATCAAGATGAGCATGGAAGTTTAGAAGCTTTTCATACTGATGATAGTAAATGCGAGGGATTTTGAGATCCAACTCTGTTTGTTGAAGAGAATGAGCCTAGTAATCTGATTTGACACTCGTTTAAGATAACCTTTGTGCTCAAAATGAGCTTGCTGCTCAAACCATGTAGCCAAACTGAGTGGAGGGTGACCTGTTCGTATTAAGTGATCTCTAGATCTGAAAAATGCTCTAGCATATCTAGATGTTACTTAAACCACTGATCCTATGTCAGATGCTTAGTTGTATTGAAAATATGTTGCAGTGCTTTCCCATCAAATTGTTTCAGATCCACTAGAAGGAAGAGCCAGGATTTGAGGTCCAAGGATGGAAGTCCAAGAGCCATTCCAAATTTTGAGATACTCTCTGTAAATTTCTTCACGGAATGAAGAAAGAGCTAACTCAAGGGTGGGTATTTAGGCTCATTTGATGCAAGCTTGTGACGCTTAGAGGTGGATGGTCTTGAAGAAGAGGCTTGAGCACCCATAGGGACTTCAAAGACAATGTCTTCAACTTTGACATTAGGAGTGGTCTGAGGAAAGGGGTTTGGTTGGGAGGGTGGAGGAGGAGGTGAGGGAACTGAGGATGGAGTAGGTTGACTTAGAGGTGGTGGTTGGTTCGTAGTAGGTGGAGGGTAAATTGACTCAGTAGCTGGGTGGGGAGGCCTGAGGAGGTGGAAGTGGTGACTGTTCAGGAACCGGTGTGTGTAAGGCTCTGGAGGTGGAGATGGGGAGGAGGTGGAGGAGGGCTGTGGCTGTGGATCTGGAAGGGGAGAAGTAGGGGTTGTTGAGAAGAGGCTTCATCCAGATCCGGAGTGGGATGAGGCCTCTTGGCAGTGGATTTCTTTCTTAGAAGTGTCTGGGCACAGAAGGGGTGGGTGGAGGTTGGGAGCAAAGAGTGGCTTGAACTAGGGTGGTGAGAGTGCTCATGGCAGTATGTAGTTTGCCCAATTCAGAAAATAACTATGTGTTCATGGACCCGGCTGATAACCAAGTCTACTAACCTCAAGTTTGATTTCTGCCATGTCCTGTTTCCAAGGAGCTGAAGTGGATGGCACGTCAGTTCTGTGCTGATCAAGTTCCTCGGTCTGAGCTCTATGTGACTGATTAGATTTCAAGGGATCTGTAGTGGCCTGAGGTTGCTCCCCCTGAGTTATGGAGGGATTATCTAGGGGGGGGGGGGTGGGAGCTTTGAGGCTGTGGTGGAGGAGTATTATCTGAAGGAAGCTACTCAATACATGTCCTGGTCTCCCCTGAGGGACTGAATCTTCTCCGGGGAGAGCTGTACTGGGAGAGTCAACTGATGGGACATTAGTGGGAGCCTCGACTGACTGTGTAGCTGGAATTTCAGCTGATCCTACAACTGAGGCTTTGACTTGTGCTTCAACTAGGGCTTCCGACTGGTGCTTCAGCTGGGGCTTCAACTTGTGTTACAGTTGGGGCTTCAGCTGTTGTTCCAAGTGGTTCCCCATCTTCCGGTTGGTTAGCTGGGACTTCAATGGGAGCTGACATGGAGGTTGTAACTGAGATGTCCTAAAAATATGATGGGAACAAGAAGGATGCTGCCTTTGATCCTGTGACCATCAACCAGTGAACTGACTTCTCTTTAAATTGGATATTCCTATGAGCTCAATTTTAGGAACATCCACCTCATTTTCTAAATCAATTTCAAAATGTTTAAATATGATGCTGAGCATAGGACCATAAGGAAGGGCAGTAGATAGTTTGGAGGCTGACTGCATTTTCTGAAGTATGAAGGAGGCAAAGTTGATCTTATACCCTTGAATTGCCCAGAAGAGCAAACTGCCATCCTGCTGGTGATCACAACATGATTTCCTTAGCAGGGGAGTAGGATATGGCTAATCATAAGATGAATTAGCTATTTTACGGCGGTAAGATGCCTGATATCGATTGTGCCTCTTGTCATTTACACAAAGGACCAACAATCCCTAATTTCTAATGATCCTCTGGGACTACTTTAGAGAGGGATGACCGGTGCTGGAAATACCAAACAAGGTTTCCAATAGGGATGGAGTAATTACTACTTTGGTGCCTTTGACCTTCCCAACGAGTATTTCGTTCTGTAGGATGTACCTTGAGGGTGGTATAGAAGGCTATTATTACATTAGGATACAAGTGTTGCTGATTTGAGCAAACATTCAACCATTCATATGCTGGGCTATGTCTTCAACCTCTTGTAGATTGTGTTGGCGCAGTTCAGCAAATTTGACATGCTTGCATCCACTTAGGTGATAGGAGTTTCTTCAAAGAGTTTGTATTGTCGGCGAGAGAAGAAACTTGGGTTCAATGTAGCAGACTCATCCATTTCTGATGTGGAAGGAGAGCGATTGAGAGAAGTATGAGAAGAAAGCTGGATGCAAAAAAAAAAAAGGTTTAGTAAGGCTTACCAGAAAGTGGGAAGGTCTTTGTTTGAAAAGGGGAAAAACGCAGAGCAGAGGAAAAATGCGGGAAGAGGAATGGTCGGGCTGCAAGAGGAGGGTGGTAGGGGTTTTGACTTTTGGAGGTTATTTTAAGGGAGGGAGAGAATGAAAAGTGACGTTTGACTGTCAACATTGAATTCTTAATGGAAATGATGAAGCAGTGGCTTCAACTGGTGCAAGAACGGCTTATCGGATCACGAAGTTAAGGATAAGCATAGGCTATCTGATTGACCTCAGATTGTTCAGAAGAGATATATGTAGGAGAAATTTTTTTTTTTTTTTTTTTTGAATTATAAATTACACATACCAATTTCTCTATGAATAGATGAAAATCTATCTTCAGCTAATGGTTTGGTAAAAATATCAGCTAATTAATGCAGAGTATCAACCAAATTAATGACAATATTTCCTGAACTTACATGATCTTTGATGAAGTGATATCTGACCTCAATATGTTTGGTGTGTGAATGCTGAATAAGATTTTTTGTTAAGTTGATGGCGCTTGTGTTGTCACACATCAACGGGATGTTTTTTAGTTTATACCCATAATCATCTAGTTGATGTTGTGTCCATAGTAGTTGTGTACAATAGCTCCCTGCTACTATGTACTCAGCATTGTGTGGATAATGCTACTGAATTTTGTATTCTGGAGGACCATGAGATTAAACATCCTGCAAGAAATTGACATGTTCCACTGGTGCTTTTTTGATCTAGCATGCACCCAGCTTAGTCAGCATCACTATAACCAACTAAATTAAATTCAGAATATTTAGGGTCCAAGAAGTTCATCTCCAAGTTATGCAGCACTATTGGAGACCGTTATCATGGATAGATTGACTGCAGAGAGAAGGAGACTATCCATTGCCCGAGCTTGTGTTATGGTTTCTTCTGAAATGGAACTGCCGAATACTATCAGATACAAGGACCTTGATGGATCGCAGCATGATCTTCTCATCTCCTACTCATGGAAGCCAAGAAGATGCAAGGGCTATGGGATGTTCTGTCATCTCCATGGCCATTGTCCGCCATCAGCTCCAGAAGCTCACAGCAGGTCTATCGAAGGAAGGAGCAACTTTCTACTCCAAATAACCATACATTGTTACCAGTAAGGAAACTCCCCATGCAGTCCACAAGGAAGCCAGCAAGGATAAGGTCATTGGGGGCCAAGGCAATAAATTCTCTATCCTTGCAACCCAGGATACGCAAGATGATATGCAGGATGGGGCGGTTTTAGAAACTGATGGAAATATAGAGGAAGGAGAGATTGAGAAAAGGAACATTTCGCAAGATCCAAATCATCAACTCAACGAAGGTATGCAGCTCGCTAAGAAGGATGCATGGAAGGTAGGGAATTGTGCTGCAGCTAATAAAGAAATATCTCAAGACAATAGCAATTGTAAAAGGATAGAAGGAAGGTCAGAATCTCATAAAAAAGGATTGCTTTCACTTCCAAAGCAAGTCGATGGAGAATGCCATCAGCATCATAAGGCAGGGAAGAAGTCGCTACTACCATACCAGGTATTGATAATTGTGTTAGCTCCATGATTAGGCAGGATATGCAAAGCAAGAAGGAATCCATGGAAGGTGAGATCCACGGTTTCCATTCTCCTGGAAGTGTTATGGAAAGTAATAGGAAATTCACGGCTTTGAATGCTGTAGATGAGATGGATAAGAGAAAGAAAATGGGACAGATAGGAGCTGTCATGGCCATGCGGTCAAACAAAAACCAAAAGATCAGAAAAACGGGATTCCACCTAATCTCAACCGAAACTAAGTTATTCATGAAGATTAGAATTTGGAATGTGAGGGGTATAAATAAGGTCGCTAAGCGCATGGAGCTAAGTAAAATCATCAAGAATAATAACTGTGATCTTGTGATTCTTCTGGAAACCAAGATTAAAGCTGCTAATGTTGATTTGTGTAAGAATCAAATTTGGGTTGAGGCTTCTATAGCTGACAATAGTCAAAGCACTAATGGTCGCATCTGGGTGCTCTGGAATCCAAATCTTTACTCTTTTAAAGTTACTCATTCATCAAATCAGATTATCCATTTGACTGGTAAGCATATGACATCCAATCAGGATTTTAATATCTCTGCTATCTATGCTTCGAATCTTCACCAGGATCGTCTAGAACTTTGGAATACCATTATTCATATCTCAAATAATTGTATTGGAAATCACCCCTGGATGGTTACTAGGGACTTCAACTGCATCAGGTATGCTTCTGAAAAAGTTGGTGGTAACCTTGTGCCAATCACATGCTGGACTCTTTTAATAATATGATATCTATGGCGGGTCTTATGGAGATGAATTCAACGGGAAATGTTCTTCCTGGACTAATTGTTCTGCTGGGGATAGGCGGATTGCTGCTAAGCTTGATCGTTGTCTTATCAATGATAAATGGTCAACTAATTTTCCTGATGGCTTTGTAAACTATGGTTCTACCTTTTTCTCGGATCACTCTATGCTTTGGTGCACACTTCAAAGTTGATAAACAATGGGCATAAACCTTTCAAATTTTTTCCTATGTGGATCAAGCAGCCTGAGTTCATGGATATTGTCAAAAAAAGCATGGTCTATTGATTTTGATGGTTCTCCTGCCTTTATTCTGTGCAAAAAGCTTAAAGAAGTGAAAATGGCCTTGAGTAAATGGAATAGGGAGGTCTATGGTGATGTGCATGATAGAATCAAGAGGTTCAGAGATTCTCTATCCAATATTCAGATCTACCTGTAGAAGAACCTTTGGACAGCCAGCTCATTGCTGACAAATTAGCATTAAAATTGAATATCAAAGAGAAATGACATGGAGGAGGAGTTCTACAAGCAAAAAATCTAAACAACAATGGCTTTCCCTTGGTGACAGTAATACCAAGTTTTTCCATGCATCCTTCGAAGTTAGAAAATCCAGAAATACTATCAATCAATGTGTTGATTCAGAAGGTAACAAAATTGATGATTTGGAAATGGTTAAACAGTATTCCACCAACTTTTTTTCTTCTTTATTGAATCAACCTTCCACTGACTGGAATCAGTTGAATATTCAACCAAGAGAGAAGCTTCTTGATTCTGATGTCATATTCTTTGTTCTGAAATTACTGAGGAAGAGATTAAAGATGTTGTTATGCATTCTCCTAAAGGCAAAAGTCCTGGGCCGGATGGCTTCCTGCGGAATTCTATCAATCTACTTGGGATATTGTGGGGTGATCATGTTGTAAAGGCGGTGAAGCACTTCTTTAACTCTTCTAGAATGCTTAAGCAGCTCAACTGTACTTTCATTACTTAATCACCAAGGCTGAAGGTGCTAATTCTTTGATCAATATAGGCCGATTTCTATGTAACTTTGCCTTCAAAATCATCTCCAAGATCCTAGCTAATCGGTTGCAAAGTGTACTACAAAATCATCAGTTCCAATCAAGCTGCTTTTATAAAGGGAAGATCGATTCATCATAATATTCTCATTACAATGACATTGTTCGGGATATCCACTCCAAAAACAAAGGTAACTTACTGTGCTTCAAGGCTGACTTGAAGAAAGCTTTTGACTCTTTGAATAGGGAGTTATCTACTATATGATGCAGCAAATGGGCTTTCCAATGAAATGGATCAATTGGATTAAAAATTGCATAGAGAATCCATCTTTTCTATCCTTCTGAATGGCTGTCCAACGGGGTTTTTTCAAAGTACAAATGGTATTAGACAAGGAGATCCCTTATCCCCCTATCTTTTCACAATTGCTATGGAAGGTCTATCTTGCATGATGGGGGCTGTAGGGAAGGGCTATATCAAAGTGCCATCGGCTGGTAGTATGAGGACCTCACATGTTGTCTTTGCTGATGATCTCATAATTTTCTTGAAGAATGATGTTAATTCTGCTACTCACGTCAAAAATGTGCTGCATGATTTCTCGCTGTGCTTGGTCTAGCTCTCAACAAATCTAAATGCAAGCTTTACATGGAGGAAATGTTCAACACAAGGATATTTTCTTAAATATTCTTGAGTTGGGAAAGGTTCTCTTCCGGTACCTTATCTTGGTTTACCGTTAGTTTCTACTACCATAAAGAAAGTACATTGCAGCCCTCTTATTGACAAAATCAAGAAGAGATGATGAATGCTTGGCAAAATGACTCCTCTCTAAAGCTGGGCGCCTTGAGCTTATTAGATCGGTTTTGCAGTCCTATTCTATTTATTGGTCTTCAGCCTTTATCCTTCCTGCTGGCCTCATCTCCCAAGTTGAAGGAATTCTTAGAGATTTTTTCTGGAAAGGATGCACTGATAAATCTGTCATGACTATGGTTAAATGGAACACTATTTGCAGACCAAAAAAAGAAGGCAGTTTAGGCCTTAGAAAATTGCAGGATTGGAACAGAGCAGCATCAACAAAACTTCTTTGGGAAACTTTGCAAAAAAAGGAATCGATTTGGATTGACTGGATCTACAACAAGTACGTAACCAAAGATAATATCTGGTTAATCAAGTGCAAATCTTACTTCTCTAGTGCTTGGAAAGGGGTGCTCAAGGAACGTGATTGGATGCAGAAACAAATCTCATACTCCATTGTGATGGCTCCAATATCAGTCTTTGGTATGATCCTTGGTTGGGAGGGAAGAGCATATTTCAAACCTATGGTGATAGATTCGTCATGACCTTGGGGTGGACAAAGATTGCAACGTAAGCACTTTCATTAACTCTGGTACTTGGAATCTTCCTCCTGCAACTTCCCATGAAATGTTCACTGCTTGGCCTACCATATTACATATTTCTATTCACAGTGGTCATAATGATGCGATTCTTTGGAATCATAATGGGGGAAAGTTCACTTTAAGTTCTGCTTGGATGAAATCAGAGAAAAGTTTACTGAAGACAAGAAATTTTTGTGGATATGGGGAAAGCCTGGAGCTCAGAAATTTAATCTTTGCCTATGGCAAGCTGTCATGGAAAAGCTTCCTACTCAAGATCATATGAAACAAAAGGGAATTCAGATGCCAAACCAGTGTACTCTTTGCAATAACAATGAAGAAAGCAACACTCATATCTTTTTCAGATGTCACTACAGCCAATGGATCTGGAAACAAATCATCCCAGATTTCAGTTGGAAGACCCAATGAAGCGATTCTTAAGAAGGAGATGAATACTTTAAATTAGAATTTTCCTAATCATAATCTAGCTTGGAAGCTTGCTCAGCTGGCATTAAAAGCTACGGTTTGGTGGATATGGCGGGAACGGTTGCTTACGCATTTTTGAAGACAAAACAAAAAACAAAAATGCAGCTACTTATTACTATACTCATGGACATTAAGATTTGCATGGAAAATGACAACTACAAAGTGCCTTCAAAAAGAGAGAAAGAGATGCTCAAGCTTCAATATTTCTATTTCTAACTTCCTTTCAGTTTTCCTTTATTTTTGTTCAGCTCATAGTCTACAATCTGTGTAGTCATGAGCATGCTATCTGGAAATACTAATGTTGTGTGCGGTGGAGTGAGAACATTCCACCTCCCTGAGGTGGGGTGCACTCTCCTGGCCCCATTAGTAGATCCCCACTATGCACCATTATTCATATGGTCATAGTGTCTGTACATTCTCATTTGACTTCAATACATTATTACTTACCGAAAAAAAAAAACTAGAGACCTAGGTTACATGTACCAACTAAATATCGAAAAATTCTTAGGATTTGCTTGAAAGAGATGCTCAAGCGCTTTAATATTTAGTGTATGTCTATGTGCTAGGATTTGCTTGATATCTAGCACATAGACATACACTAAATATAATATCCGGTCTACCTGTAGTAAGATAAAGTAGTGATCCGATTATGCCTCTAAAGGATTTCTGATCAACGGGCTTTCCAAGGGAATCACCATCTATTTTAGTGGATAAACTCTGGGTGTGCTTAGGGCTTACAGCTATCAAAGCCAAAATTTTTGAGTAATTCTCTTGCATATTTGGCTTGACAAATATGAGTTCCATCCTCAATTGGACTTATTTGAAGACCAAGAAAGTAGGTGAGTTCATCCATGTTAGTTATGGATGTCCTCAAGCCAAGCATAACTTGTACAATCTGTTCTTTGATAATAATAATAAGGCTTTATATTCGTTATGTGTAATCGTTTATCGTTTCATTATGAAGTCCATGAATATGCGCAATGGATATTAATTATGATGAGATCATAACAATGAGATTAATATCCTTTAAACGTATATTCTTAATGTTCCTAGTCGGAGGATATCCGAGAAGGACATCGGATATCCAGTTAGGGTAGTACAGGTTGCACCTGCTCATATGATGAGGGTGACTGGTCACATAGTCACTTGTGTGGGGACACTAAGGTGAATCTATAGGTGCTCATTAGAGAATGCGTTCACTGAACTGATCCATTATGAATCGCTGGATGGTAATGTTACCTAACTGTCAACCAGCTAGATTCATTGTCACAGTGGTGTGATTGGTCCTTAGACCTGAGACACCAAGGTCACCTTGTTGGTGGACTTCTGGGTTTTGACCTTGACTTTTAGATCTCTAGCCATGAGGTCTTAATCAGTTAAGTGTTCGGATCTAGCAGAATACCTTCGAAGGTGATTGTGTGGTCAATATGGGATCGCTCGCTCTTGGTAATAGGAGAGTGAATGCTCTACGGAAGGATGCCTGATAGTCCCTGGCCAGGGCAAGACTATATCAGAAAAGGAGTTTTCTGATATAGTTATGCGGCATCTAAACCGAGTGAGTGTGCAATTTAGGGTTTGACAGTTGACCATACCCTAAGTGCACTCGGGAGCATTGTACGAGCGAAGGATTGTAGTCACGTGGTAACTGATGATACAAAAGGTTCCTTGAATGGGTTGCTGAACCCAATGC
>CM024756.1:92712859-92917034 GCA_014218235.1 Colocasia esculenta | reverse complement strand
TTAACCCACCCGGTCGTGTCGGAGCAAACGGCACGCCGATCAGATTCTATTTGGGATTTTGGACCCCGGCTTGTATGTTAGGACCCTTTAGACTCGGGTTTTTAGATCCGTCATTTCAACCCCCAACCCAATCCGGAATCCAAATGGATTCTGTCAGTTCGCACACGTCAATTAAACCCACTGGGTGTCGGAGCAAACGGCACGCCGATCAGATCCCTGTTTGGGATTTTGGACCACGGGTTTGGTTTTGACCCTTTAGAGTTGCAATTTTTTTAGATCCATCATTTCAACGCCCAACCCATCGGTAATCCAAATTGGATTCTGTCAGCTCGCACATGTCACTTCAACCACCCGGTCGTGTCGGAGCAAACGGCACGCGATAGATCCTATTGGGATTTGGGGACCCCCGGGTTGTGTGTTTGGACCTTTAGACTTGGGTTTTTTTTAGATCCGTCATTTCAACGCCCAACCAATCTGGGAATCCAATCAGATTTCGTCAGTTCGCACACGTCAATTTAAGCAACCCGGTCGTGTGGAGCAAACGGCACGCCAATCAGATCCTATTTGAGATTTTGGACCCGAGTTGTGTGTTTGACCCTTTAGACTCAGGTTTTTTTAGATCCGTCATTTCAAGACCAACCCAATCGGGAATCCAAATCGGATTCCGTCAGTTCGCATACGTCACTTTCATCCACCCGGTCCTGTCGGAGCAAACGACACGCCGATCAGATTCTATTTGGGATTTTGGAACCCCGGGTGTCTGTTTTGACCCTTTAGACGTGTTTTTTTAGATCCGTCATTTCAACACCCAACCCCCCAATCAGAAATCCAAATCGGATTCCGTCAGTACGCACACGTCAATTTAACCCACCGGGTCGTGTCGGACAAGTGAACGACACGCCGATAAGATCCCTATTTGGGATTTTGGACCCACGGTTGTATGTTTTGACCCTTTAGACTCGGGTTTTTTAGATCCGTCATTTCAACGCCCAACCAATCCAGGAATCCAAATCGGATTCCATCAGTTCGCATACGTCAGATTACCCACCTGGTCGTGTCGGAGTGAACGGCATGCCGATCAGATCCTATTTGGGATTTTGGACCCCGACTTGTTGTTTTGACCCTTTAGACTTGGGTTTTTAAATCCATCATTTTCAACGCCCAAACCCAATCTGGGAATCCAAATCGGATTCCGTCAGTTCGCACACATCACTTTCATCCACCGAGTCCTGTCGGAGCAAACGGCACGCCGATCAGATTCTATTTGGGATTTTGGACCCCAGGTTTTCTGTTTGACCTTTAGACTTGAGTTTTTTTTAGATCCATCATTCAACACCCAACCAATCAGAAAATCCAAATCGGATTCCGTCAGTGCGCACACGTCAATTTAACCCACCCGGTCGTGTCGGAGTTGACGGCACGCCGATCAGATCCCTATTGGGATTTGGACTACCGGATTGTATGTTTTGACCTTTAGACTGGGTTTTTTAGATCCGTCATTTCAATGCCCAACCCTGTTGGGTTCATATTCTGGAAACTAAGTGAATTCACACTCTAAGTGATAAATGAAAGTCAAACAATGTTTTTTAATTATGAATAAGTTGAATGAGGTTTCATACATGTCAATTAACATGATACAATATTTGGTTATCTATGTCTTCATTATACTAATATACATGTTTTATCATGTAGGTACAAATGCATATAACCAAGCCTTCTCAAATCATGAGAAAAATAATCACAATCACAGTGTATACATGTACCTGTCGACAGAACCAAAGGCATATGCGACAGATGCCACAGTTGTGATTAGACAGAAAGTACTGAGAGCACCTATCGACAGATGCTCAGAGACCTGTCGACAGATGTCGACAGGAACAGAATGCCAGAGTTCTGTGTTTGGGCAAAAACTGACTCTGTGCCTGTCGACAGATAGGTGTCGCCTGTCGACAGATGCCACAGGCCAGAGCAACCTGACGTCTGTCTATTGCAAATCCTTGGCAATCTGTCGACAGACACTCAGCACCTGTCGAAGGAGCAGGAGGATCTTCAAATACGGAAACCTTCCTTCATATCCAAGATTGTGTTTTCAAGTCCCACGACTCTCCACATGAAAAAACACAACTATATGAGCATCCTTTTGAAGAGAATCTCGTACAGAAGCAGCCACAACCAAAACCCTAAATCCAAGTCCAAGAGAAAAGAGTTGTTGCTGCTTGCTTCAAGTCTACAGTGCAGAGACTAAGATCTGTTGATCCTGCAGTACTGAAGATAGATCGTCGTGTGGATTCAACCTTCCATCAATCCAAAGCAGTCAAGTCGAAGTTTGAACTCCATCCAGGCGTTCTCAGAAGAGTTCCAATCAGGATTACTCCTACACTTGAACTCTTCCTGTTTCATAATTCTCAACCCCGTGTGGTGTTTGTGTGATTCAAGCGTCTCTTGTGCTTGAGATCAGTGTTGGTGTGTTCTAATCGTGGGGTGCACATCAGAAAACACGTGTGTGTGTGAGTTGTAGTCACCGAACTCGCTCATAAGCAGTTAATCTGTCTGCTGTGTGTGTGTGTGCGTGGACGTTAGGATACACTGTTGTGTACTCCGAACCACGTAAATCTAGTGTCCGTGGTTTGATCGTTTCTACGATAGATGTTTGATAGACACGCTGTATCCACATATTCACACGCTTGCTGATTTCTACTCCTCATATAGTTTAGATCTTGATACTGTCTTGATAATCTGTGCTTTAAGAAAAAGAACGTGATAATAGTTTTTAAGAGACAGTAATCTATTCAACCCCCTTCTAGATTACCATATGGCTATTGGCAACAACCCTTCAATTGGTATCAGAGCCGGGTTTCTCCGATTTACTGCTTATCTATTTGATCTTACGATCAGGAGATTCACGGTCAAAGGAATCTACCAAGGGGTATATGGGCGAGGGACACTCTGTGACCAGGCCACCCTTCTTGGATGGCAACTATCCCTATTGGGAAAAACCGCATGTAGGTGTTTCTACGAGCACAAAACTTTGAATTATGGAAGATAGTCAGAACAGGACCATAGGATTGCCTCAAGACGAAGATACATGGACCAAGGACCAGATTGCAAAAGGGACACTCAACTGGAGCGCCTTAACATGATGCAGTGCGCGGTCCACCCAAAGGAGTACTCGAGAGTCTCCACATGCACCTCAGCTAAGGAGATGTGGGACAAGCTCGAGTGATATATGAAGGTACGTCTGAGGTGAGAGAATCCAAGGTAGCATGTTAGTCTCAGAATATGAAATGTTTAAGATGAACCGTGATGAGACAATTTCTGACATGTTTGCTAGATCATGGTACTTATAAATGGATTGAAAGGTCTAAGAAGGAATACAGAAAGTGATTTGGTGAGGAAGATACTTCGGTCTCTTCCATCCTCTTGGAACACCAAAGTCACTGTCATCGAGGATTCAAGAATCTTTCCAACAATGAAAGTGGATGAATTGATTGGATCTCTCATGACTTATGAACTAAATGTAAAAAGAAAAGAAACTGAAGAAAATCCAAGGAAGTCAATTGCCTTGAAGGCTTCCAACAAAGTATCTTCAGATTCCAAAAAGAGTGCCCAACAGAAAGGTTCTGAGTCTGAAACCTCTACTGATAGTGAGAATGATGAAATGGCCCATGCTCACTAGACAATTTAAGAAGTTTCTAAAATTCAAGAGAAGAGGTTCAGGGAAACTCCAAACCTTTCCAAAAAGGCACTAACAGGTTTGATCGTCCAATAAAAAATCTGATGTTGTGTGCTATGAGTGCAAGAAGCAGGGACACATGAGAGGAGAGTGCCCGAGCTCAAGAAGAAACTGAAAAAGGACAAGCTCGTCTTCAAGAAAGCCAAAGCAATGCTGGCTACATGGAGTGATGAAGACGATGATGAAAAAAGTCAAGCTACATCAGGAGATGACGAGATTCACTGTCTTATGGCAAGGAGTGATGACTACTTGAGGTAAATTCTCCTTTGAATCTTTTTCTACTACTGAATGGGAAGAAGCTTACACTGTCCTTTTGAAAAATTCTGTCAATTCAAATCAGAAAATAAAGCACTCAAGAAGAAGTTAATTCCTTGTTCATGAAACTGATAATAATGATGAAATTGAATCTCTGAACAGGTAATTGACATGATGAAAATAGATGAAAAACACACAGTGAAGAGATGGATAGCATGAAAATTAAGCTTCAAGAAGTTCAAAAAGAGAAAGATGATCTAATGAACTTCCTTGAAACTAAAAACAATGAGCATACTGATCTAAAAGAGAAATTGGAAAAAGCTGAAAAGGAATTGAAAGGCAAACCAAGGATCTATCTAGTTTTGTCAAGAGCAAACAGAATCTAGATGCAATCTTAGGATCCAATGTGTTTGTTGCTAGACATGGGATTGGGTTTCAAAATTCCAAGCCAAAGGAAACAGGAAAAAATCTGCTGACTGACACTGATCCTATCCCAGTTCTAGCAATCAAAATCCTCAAGGAAAAGGAAAAATCAAACCAAGGGCAAAAACCAGGAACCTAAGGCTACCAAATTGTTCAACTAAGCTTAAGGAGTTTGCTACCAACCCCAAACAGGGATGTCCCAAGGCAAAACAGCAAGTTCCTAAGGCTAAGTTCACTAGGCAACAAAAGGGTAAGATGCCTATGCATGCACCTAAGAATCCAAAATCCACTGATGTTCATAAGCCATCACATGTAAGATCTGTAAAAAGATGGGGCACAATGAAAACATGCTGGAACAATCCACTAAAACAGAAACTTAAACAAATCTGGATTCCAAAGCATTTACTGTTTGGCATGAATGATTAAAACGGCACCAAAGTAATTTGGGTACCAAAACCTCTTGTATGATCCACATGTGCAGGAATGCCTAGCAGCTCACAATCAAAACAAATGGTACCTGGATAGTGGCTGCTCGAGGCATATGACGGGCGATAAAGAAAAATTCAGTTTGCTCGTGGAAAAAGACGGAGGTCACGTTGTCTTTGGAGGTAAACACAAAGGCCAGATCATCGGCTCAGGTAAGGTTGGTAAGTTTGCCTCTAACTCAATAGATAATGTACTATTAGTTGATGGTCTTCATCACAATTTGCTTAGCATAAGTCATTGTGTGATAAGGGCCATAAAATTGTTTTTGAATCATTCATGTCAAATCCTTGATAAGGAAACAGGAAGTCTCAAATTTTCTGAAAAAAGAATGAATAACATCTACATGGTTGATTTAGATGATCCAGAAATAATGATTTATGTCTTGTAGCAAATAATAGGATGAGCTTACATTGTGGCATGTAGGCTTGGACATGCGAGTTACAATGTTTTGCACAAGATAATGAGGCTCAAACTTGTAAGTGGACTCCTGAAATTCCATTCAAGATCAATGAAAATTTCTGTGATGCATGTGCACAGGGAAAAACAGACCCGAAAATCCTTCAATCGAAAGCACCGGTAAGTACTTCCAAAGCTTATGAACTGTTGCACATGGACTATTTGGACCTACTAGAACATTGAGTCTCACTGGCAAACGGTATGGTTTTGTCATTGTTGATGACTTTTCTAGGTTCACTTGGGTGAAATTTCTGGCTCATAAGAATGATGCAATTAATGTTTTTGAAGAATTCTTCAATAAAATTGAGCATGGAAATGTCCACAAGATATGCTCCATCCGCACTGATCACGGGGGAGAATTTGACAACCACTCCTTCACTGATTTCTGCAGGAACCAAGGAATAGAACATGTTCTCCTCCCCAAGAAACTCCAGAACAAAACGGGGTTGTGGAGAGGAAAAATAGAACTTGGTGGAGATGGCTCGTACGCTCTGATCGAAAATCAACTTTCCAGAACCTTTGGGCAGAAGCAGTAAACACGTCATGCTACATTCTCAATCGAGCCATGGTAAGACCGGTATTCAAGAAAACTCCCTATGAGCTTCTGAAAGGTAAGAAAACCATCCCTTGGATACTTCAGAGTTTTTGGTTCAAAGGTGTTCATACATAACAATGATAAAATTGATCTGGACAAATTTGAAGCCAAAAGCGACAAAGGTATTTTTTTTGGATACTCAGAACACTCTAGAGCTTATAGAGTGTTAATCTTAAAACCAGAAAAGTGGAAGAAACTCCACATGTTGTATTGATGAATCTCAAACCCAATCTAACAGTCCTAATCCTTACAGGTTCAAGATGACACTGAAGATACAACACATGAAGAAGCAAAGAAAACAAAACACAATCTCTAAGTCAGCTCCAACAATAATCAATGGCTATCTACGCAGGTACAATGATGAAGATGACGGATTTCTGTTCAGAAATGAAGATGAAGTACCTGCACAAGATCCACAACACGAGGATGAACCACAACATGGAAGTCCTCCAGCCACCCCTCCTCCAGAACAGACTTCTGAAGTGCAAGATCAACCCGGTCCTTCAACAATCACAAATGTGAGGTACTCTAAAGCACATCCACTTGAGAATGTCATAGGTAACATAAATGATCAGTTCAAACTAGGTCTCAAGTCTTCAAATAGTTGAACAGGATCATTTAGCCTTGTCTCTCAAGTGGAGCCTAAAAATGTTGAAGAAGCCTTAAACGAAAATTCATGGATGATGCTATGCATGAGGAGCTAGGTCAATTTCAAAGAAACATGTCTGGAGTTTAGTTCCTAGAAACCCCGAAATTTCTGTAATCGGAACAAGATGGGTCTTAGGAATAAAACTAAATGAAGAGGGAAAGGTGGTGAGAAAACAAGGCTAGACTGTTGCAAAGGGTTATAATCAAGAATTTGGTGTGGATTTTGAAGAATCTTTTGCACCTGTAGCTAGACTAGAAGCAGTCAGAATCTTGTTAGCTTATGCATGCTCAAACAAGTTCAAACTATATCAAATGGATGTTAAAACTGCTTTCTTAAATGGCTACATCAAAGAGGAAGTTTATGTCTCTCAACCACCTGGCTTTGAACTTCATGACAAACCAAACCATGTATAAATTGCACAAGGCTCTCTATGGTTTGAAACAGGCACCCCGAGCTGGTATGACAGGCAAGCCAATTTCTGGTAAGCAAAAAACTACTCACGAGGTAAAGTAGACCAAACTCTCTTTACAAAGAAAGTTCGCACACACATCATTGTTGTTCAAGTGTATGTGGACGACATAATCTTTGGCTCTACTAACCCATCACTGTGTGAAGAATTCTCACATCATATGCACAGTGAATTTGAGATGAGCTTAATGGGGGAGCTTCAATTTTTCTTGGTCTGCAGGTCAAGCAAATGGAAGATGGCTTCTCATAAACCAAGAAAAATATGTCAAAGAGCTTCTCAAGAGATTAAGTTTGAAACTGCAAAGCCTGCCTCAACACCGATGAGCAAAGCATTAAGCTAGAAAGTGATGAGAAAGGTAAACCGGTAGATGCTAAAACATTTTCGAGGTATGATTGGCTCATCCTCTATCTTACTGCAAGTAGACCTGACATACAATCAGTGTTTGCCTCTGTGCTAGAGATCAATCTAGTCCAAAGGAAAGCCACCAAATTGCAGTTAAGAGAATATTCAGGTATCTCTCAGGTACACATGACATGGGTCTTTGGTATCCGGCAGGGAGTAGCTTAACTTAATCTCATATTCTGATGCGACTATGGGATGTAAAATTGACAGGAAGAGCAGTAGTGGCTATTGCCAGATGCTTGGTGCTTGGTGGTTGCATGGTTTCGTGGGCATCCAAGAAGCAACATTCGGTTGCACTCTCCACTGCAGAGGCAGAATATGTTGCTGCAGAGAGTTGTGCAACACAAGTGTTGTGGATAAAAAGTCAGTTGTGTGACTACGACATTGACCTTGGATGCACACCAATCCTATGTGACAAACCATAGTGCAATCAATCTATCCAAAAATCCCATTCAACACTCTAGGACAAAACACATAGAAATTCGTCATCACTTCTTGAGAGATGAGGTAGCAAATAGAAATTTGGAAATTAGCTTCATACCAACAGAACAACAACTAGCTGATATCTTTACAAAAACCATGGCTGAGGATAGGTTCACATCTCTTAGAAGAGAATTAGGCTTATGAAAATTCAGTGACACTATCCCAAGTCCTTGATGAATGTTCCTTGTAAGCAACAACTATGGGGTATATCAAATGGTGATTTGTGGAAAAACAAGTTCGGCTTGTTTGGAAACCTTCATTATGCGTGAGAAAATTTCTCCGCCAAGTACCCGTAGTTGGAGCCCATGAAGGGACATTCATGTTGGATAAAGGGGTAAGTCTCATTCATTAGCCAAATTACTCCACATTCAAAATAAAAAAAAAATAAAATCATAAATGGAAAATACCAAAAACAGTCTCAATCCATGAATGATCTGCTTGAATACATGTGTGCATATCTTGCTTGCATTGACTAGCATTAATCAAACTTTGTGTCTTTTCATGAGCACACATTATGGGGGAGCTAGTTCAAAAGTTGGGTGCTATTGTGAAGGAAATCATTTCTTCTTGCTGTTCATTAACTCCTTCACATGGGATGATCTTTTCATATTCCCTTCTTTCTCTAAACTGGCTTTCAACAAGGATCTGTCGACATCTCTTTCCCTTCCTGTCGACAGATAGGCATCCACAGACCAAAGGTTCTGAACTCTGTGTGCATTGTCGACAGTCGACCATGCATCTGTCGACAGATTCACAGGTTTTGTCCTCCCCGCACAGCTAACACTCTGTCTGTGTGTAGCTATTGACAGACACACCCTGGCTTGTCGACAGAGATCACAGTACTCACAACTAGCTGAACACTCATTCTCTGTCTGAGTGTACCTGTCGACAAGCTCCACTTAGCTGTCGACAGACACATTTCTACCTGGCATTCCAAGCCTATTCAATCCAAACCTCTTTGAGCTGGTTTCTTTAAAATGTCTAAGGTGTTTATATGATGTTAATAACATATCTGATCACATCATGTGCATAAGATATTAAAGCAATTTTCAACAACTCTTGTGATTTCTACATAATACTCAAGTTAAGCCTAGGTTCCATCATTCTGGAAACATTTCACCATTTCAAAACTTACACCTAACTCTTCTTCATTATTACATGTAGGCAAACATGATTTTTTAAAGGTATTATGATCATTGAGCTTAAGTTTACAATTGATAGATAATCAATCACTATATTGATCTTGGGTTATAAACACATACTTGGAGAAAAGCTACCTATTTTAAACAAATTCATTCCATTAGATTAAATGACTTAAATTTGGAAAATGCAGAGCAATGATGAGTTCTTGCCAAGTAACCGGGAGTGGGCATCACAAGTGTTTGCCCTCGCGTCAAAAGGCTAATTCGTCAACTCTGTACAATGGTATAATGGAAACTTTCACTGAGTAACTGGGGGTACGGGCACGAATAATGTCTACCCTCATGTTCAAAGGTGAGAAGTTATCTTAATTACCACTTTTTCCCATTGCATAAAGAATGGCAAATAAAGAAAATAATGGAATAGTGTGAAGCCTCCACTGAGTGATAATTCCATGGGTAATTGATGTTTTGAATGTCTTGGCATTTAGATATTCCCTCCTTGATCATTTGCACCTCAACACTGAGGATTGTGTTGTCCTATACTCTAATTAATAAAAAGAAGAGTAAAAGTGTTTTTTTTTTATATCTGTAAGTGTTTTCTTCAGCTTCAACTCAGGCTAATTCAGTATTATGTTTGCACCATTAAGATAGTTGAAGTGGCTTTACATCTACAGTATATGATAGGTTCTTATATATGTATTCTTCATCTATTCACTTAGGTAATCAGTAAAAAACACTGCTCAGAGTTCTATTTCACATTCCACATAAAATCCAACAAGGTGATATTCTGAAAGCATCTGTCGACAGATAAAAAATCTGTCGTCGACAGACGCCGGCTGTCCTGTTTGGAAGCTCACGGACACGCGTTTGGGGCAGATTTGGTGGGCCATTGCCTTTTAAACTTCCCCCTCCTCCTTATATAGGCATCTCCGGCCCTTTCCACCTCCAACACCACCCCAGTCATCCCTTCCCTCTCCCAACATATATCCTTCCCCTTCTGGACGGGAAACCCTACCTCCATCTCCTTCTTCTTCCCACTGTCTCCAGCACTTCTTCCCCTTCCTCCATCCGTGCCTCATCCTTTCCATGGCACCCAAGGCGAAGAAGTTGGCCTCACGTTGTCGTCCCGCCTCTCCTCGCCGGCGAAGGATCCAGGGCTCACGATGAACGTCGGACCAAACACCGGGATGATCGCCTTCCAGAGTTGGTCGTACCTCCCCGTCTCAATCTCAAACAGGTTCACGGTACATTCACAAAGTTCGTTCCTCCACGTTTTGTGGATTTTCACTCCTTGGCCGATCTCTTTCCCAACCTCCAACCCCTGTTCGATACCCAGGGTTGGACAGTCTTTCTCTACGCTCATACGGCATACTCTCCCACTGCCGTAACTGAGTTCTTCAACAACCTCTCTTCCTCCGGTCAAGGGTTCTACACCTCTGTGATGGGCACTCCCTTTAAACTCACTGCTAACCTTTTTAGCACTGCCCTCCAGATTCCGAAACACCGGGCGGATATTCTTGCTCATAATCCAGACGCCTCTGTCTACTATCCCCTTCTTACTATTCAACCTTATGATACAACAAAGGAGATTGCTAAGCTCAATGCCAACACCTTCCCTCCACTCAATGCATGATTCACCAAATCTTCACCACATGCATTGCGCCAAAGCATGGCAGTCGTGAACTAGTCACAAATGTTCACAAATCCTGTTTACCTTCTTCCTTAATGTGAACCAATAAATCTTCCTCTCCTGATGCTTCACTTGATCACCAAATGCTTCTACCAACCAGGAGATCCATGCCCTTTGCTTGCCAAATTACTTCTCTTTTGAAGTTTATTGGCATTCCCATTCCAGAAAGTGAGTGTGTCTCACTCAATTCCCGCAAACAGTTTTGATATCACCGCCGCCTCACGCATGGGATACAAGCTAGTGGATGGGTCGTCACCCGGGAACTCAAGGGCAAGGCACCTGCTGCTGCCGAGGATGAAGATTTCATTGGGGATGACGATCAAGCTGATGATGAGAAGATGCTGAAGAAGGTGATGAAGACTCCCAGTCAGAGCACTAGATGCTCCGGGAGATGCTGGTGGGGTGTAGCTGTTCAGCCCTCCATTAGGGATTGATAGCCAGCTACAAGTCCAGATGACGCATGGCTTTGAGAGGCTGAATGAAAGAATGGATACCTTGGACACACGCATTGACAGACTTGCAACTGAGCGTCATGCCCCTCCTCAAGCTCCAGAAGATGATGCTGCTTAGATAGACTAGATGTATAGGAGTGGGTCATGTCCTGTATTTTCATTTCAGTCTGAGCAATGTTTCTGTCTTTGTTATTTCATTTTCTTCATGTATTTTCACTTCATGTTACTTCAGTCACACTTTTGTCATGTGAATGCTTCACTTTCCTATGAATGAAATCACATGTTCTGTGCAAATCTACATATGTGATTGTTGTCTTTACTTTTGATGTTGTCAAAGGGGAGAAGAAACCTCAAGTCATGAGCATTAATGAGTAATTTTGTCATCATCAAAAAGGGGGAGAATGTTGGGTTCATATTCTGGAAACTAAGTGAATTCACACTCTAAGTGATAAATGAAAGTCAAACAATGTTTTTAATGATGAATAAGTTGAATTGAGGTTTCATACATGTCAATTAACATGATACAATATTTGGTTATCTATGTCTTCATTATACCTAACTATACATGTTTTATCATGTAGGTACAAATGCATAACCAAGCCTTCTCAAATCATGAGAAAATAATCATAATCACAGTGTATACATGTACCTGTCGACAGACCAAAGGCATATGTCGACAGATGCCACAGTTGTGATCAGACAGAAAAGTACTGAGAGCACCTGTCGACAGATGCTCAGAGACAGAGACATGTCGACAGAGTCACACAGAATGCCAGAGTTCTGTGTTTTGGCAAAACTGACTCTGCCTGTCGACAGATAGGTGTCGCCTGTCGACAGATGCCACAGGCCAGAGCAACCTGAAGTCTGTCTATTGCAAATATGTTGCAATCTGTCGACAGACACTCAGCACCTGTCGACAGACGCAGAGGATCTTCAAATACAGAAACCTTCCTTCATATCCAAGATTGTGTTTTCAAGTCCCACGACTCTCCACATGAAAACACAACTATATGAGCATCCTTTTGAAGAGAATCTCGTACAGAAGCAGCCACAACCAAAAACCCTAAAGCCTAGTCCAAGAGAAAAGAGTTGCTGCTGCTCTGCTTCAAGTCTGCAGTGCAGAGACTGAAAGATCTGTTGATCCTGCAGTACTGAAGATAGATCGTCGGGATTCAACCTTCTCCATCAATCCTAAGCAGTCAAGTCGAAGTTTGAACTCCATCAGGCGTTCTCAGAAGAGTTCCACATCAAGATTTACTCCTACACTCTGAACTCTTCCTGTTTCATAATTCTCATCAACCGTGTGTGTGTTTGTGTGATTCAAGCGTCTCTTGTGCTTGAGATCACGTGTGTGTGTTGTTCTAATCGTGGGTGCACATCAGAAAACACGTGTGTGTGTGAGTTGTAGTCACCGAACTCGCTCATAAGCAGTTTACTCTGTGTGTGTGTGTGTGCCGTGGACGTAGGATACACTGTTGTGTACTCCGAACCACGTAAATCTGCGTGTCTCGTGGTTTGATCGTTTCTACGATAGATGTTTGATAGACACGTTGCATATTCACACGCTAGATAGGTTTCTACATCATCTACACATAGTTTAGATCATGATACTGTCTTGATAATCTGTGCTTTAAGAAAAGAACGTGATAATAGTTTTTAAGAGACAGTAATCTATTCAACCCCCCTTCTAGATTACCATATTGGGAATTCCGCAACCCTTCAAACCCAATCCGGGAATCCAAATCGGATTCCGTCAGTTCGCACACATCAATTTAACCCACCCGGTCGTGTCGGAGCAAATGACATGTCGATCAGATCCCTATTAGGATTTTGGACCACCGGGTTGTGTGTTTTGACCCTTTAGAGTTGCGTTTTTTTAGATCCGTCATTTCAACACCCAACCCAATCCGGAATCCAAATCGGATTCCGTCAGTTCGCACGCGTCAATTTTACCCACCCAGTCATGTCGGAGCGATCGACACGCCGATCAGAACCCTATTTGGGATTTTGGACCCCGGTTGAGTGTTTTGACCCTTTAGGCTTGGGTTTTTTTTAGATCCGTCATTTCAACGCCCAACCCAATCCGGAATCCAATCGAATTCCGTAAGTTTGCACACGTCAATTTAACCCACCCGTCGTGTCGGAGCAACGGCACGCCGATCAGATCCATATTTGGGATTTTGGACCCCCGGGTTGTGTGTTTTGACCCTTTACACTTGGGTTTTTTTTTTGATTCATCATTTCAACGCCCAACCCAATCCGGTAATCTAATTCGGATTCCGTCAGCTCGCACACGTCACTTTCACCCACCCGGTCGTGTCGGAGCAAACGACACGCCGATCAGATCCCTATTTGGGATTTTGGACCCCGGGTTGTGTGTTTTGACCTTTAGACTTGGGTTTTTTTTAGATCCGTCATTTCAACGCCCAACCCAATCCGGGAATCCAAATCGAATTCCATCAGTTCGCATACATCAATTCAACCCACCCGGTCGTGTCGGAGCAACGGCACGCCGATCAGATCCCTATTTGGGATTTTGGACCCCCGGGTTGTGTGTTTTGACCCATTAGACTAGGGTTTTTTTTTTAACCGTCATTTCAACGTCCAACCCAATCCGGTAATCTAAATCGGATTCCGTCAGCTCGCACACGTCACTTTCACCCACCCAGTCGTGTCGGAGCAAACGGCACGCCGATCAAACCCCGATTTGGGATTTTGGACCACAGATTGTGTGTTTCGACCCTTTAGACTTGGGTTTTTTTTAGATCCGTCATTTCAACGCCCAACCCAATCCAGGAATCCAAATCGGATTTCGTCAGTTCGCACACGTCAATTTAACCCACCCAGTCGTGTCGGAGAAAACGGCACGACGATCAGATCCCTACTTGGGATTTTGGACCACCGGGTTATGTGTTTTCACCCTTTAGAGTTGGGTTTTTTAGATCAGTCATTTCAACGCCCAACCCAATCCGGGAATCCAAATCAGATTCCGTGAGTTCGCACACTTCAATTTAACCCACCGGTCGTGTCGGAGTGAACGGCACGCCGATCAGATCCCTATTTGGGATTTTGGAACCCGGGTTGCGTGTTTTGACCCTTTAGACTTGGTTTTTTTTTTATCCATCATTTCAACGCCCAACCCATCCGGTAATCCAAATTGGATTCTATCACTCGCACACGTCACATTCACCCACCCGGTCGTGTCGGAGCAAACGGCACGCCGATCAGATCCCTATTTGGGATTTTGGACCCCCGGGTTGTGTGTTTTGACCCTTTAGACTTGGGTTTTTTTTAGATCCGTCATTTCAATGCCCAACCCAATCCGGGAATCCAAATCGGATTCCGTCAATTCGCATACGTCAATTTAACCCACCCGGTCGTGTCGGAGTGAACGGCATGCCGATCAGATCCCTATTTGGGATTTTGGACCCCCGGCTTGTATGTTTTGACCCTTTAGACTCGGGTTTTTTTAGATCCGTCATTTCAACGCCCAACCCAATCCGGGAATCCAAATCGGATTTCGTCTGTTCGCACACGTCAATTTGAGCAACCCGATCGTGTTGCAGCAAACAGCACGCCGATCAGATCCCTATTTGGGATTTTGGACCCCGAGTTGTGTGTTTTGACCCATTAGACTTGGTTTTTTTTAGATCCGTCATTTCAACGCCCAACCCAATCCGGGAATCCAAATCGGATTCCGTCAGTTCGCACACTTCACTTTCATCCACCCGGTCCTGTCGGAGCAAACGGCACGCCGATCAGATCCCTATTTGGAATTTTGGACCCCGGGTTGTGTGTTTTGACCCTTTAGACTTGGGTTTTTTTTAGATCCGTCATTTCAATGCCCAACCCAATCCGGGAATCCAATCGGATTCCGTCAATTCGCATACGTCAATTTAACCCCCCCGGTCGTGTCGGAGTGAACGGCATGCCGATCAGATCCCTATTTTGGATTTTGGACCCCCGCTTGTATGTTTTGACCCTTTAGACTCGGGTTTTTTTTAGATCTGTCATTTCAACTTCAACGCCCACCCAATCCGGGAATCCAAATCGGATTTCGTCTGTTCGCACACGTCAATTTGAGCAACCCGATCGTGTTGCAGCAAACAGCACGCCGATCAGATCCCTATTTGGGATTTTGGACCCCGAGTTGTGTGTTTTGACCCATTAGACTTGGTTTTTTTTAGATCCGTCATTTCAACCCCAACCCAATCCGGGAATCCAAATCGGATTCCGTCAGTTCGCACACTTCACTTTCATCCACCCGGTCCTGTCGGAGCAAACGGCACGCCGATCAGATCCCTATTTGGAATTTTGGACCCCGGTTGTGTGTTTTGACCCTTTACACTTGGGTTTTTTTTAGATCCTCCATTTCAACACCCAACCCAATCTGGAAATCCAAATCGGAATCCGTCAGTGCGCACACGTCAATTTAACCCACCCGTCATGTCGGAGTGAACGACACACCGATCAGATCCCTAATTGGGATTTTGGACTCCCGGCTTGTTTGTTTTGACCCTTTAGACTCTGGTTTTTTTAGTTCCATCATTTCAACGCCCAACCAATCCGGGAATCCAAATCGGATTCCGTCAGTTCGCACACGTCAATTTCACCCAACCGGTCGTGTCGGAGCAAACGCACGCTGATCAGATCCCTATTTGGTATTTTGTTCCTCCGGTTGTGTGTTTTGACCATTTAGACTTGGGTTTTTTTTTTTGATCCGTCATTTCAACGCCCAACCCAATCCGTAATCCAAATCGGATTCCGTCAGCTCGCACACGTCACTTTCACCCACCCGATCGCGTCGGAGCAAACAGCACGCCGATCAGATCCCTATTGGGATTTTGGACCCCGGGTTGTGTGTTTTGACCCTTTAGACTTAGGTTTTTTTTAGATCCGTCATTTCAACGCCCAAGCCAATCCGGAAATCTAAATCGGATTCCGTCAGTTCACATACGTCAGATTAACCCACCCGTCGTGTCGGAATGAACGGCACGCCGATCAGATCCCTATTTGAGATTTTGGACCCCCGGCTTGTCTGTTTTGACCCTTTAGACTCGGGTTTTTTTAAATCCATCATTCAACGCCCACCCAATCCGGGAATCCAAATCGGATTCCGTCAGTTCGCACACGTCCCTTTCATCCACCCGGTCCTGTCGGAGCAAACGACACGTCGATCAGATTCCTATTTGGGATTTTGGACCCCTAGGTTGTCTGTTTTGACCCTTTAGACTTGTGTTTTTTTTAGATCCACAATTTCGACACCCAACCCAATCAGAAAATCCAAATCGGATTCCGTCAGTGCGCACACGTCAATTTAACCCACCCGGTTGTGTCGGAGTGAACGGCACGCCGATGAGATCCCTATTTGGGATTTTGGACCCCCGGCTTGTATGTTTTGACCCTTTAGACTCAAGTTTTTTTAGATCCATCATTTCAATGCCCAACCCAATCGGGAATCCAAATCGGTTTCTGTCAGTTCGCACACGGTCAATTTAACCCCCCCGGTCGTGTCGGAGCAAACAACACACCGATCAGATCCCTATTTGGGATTTTGGACCACCGGGTTGTGTGTTTTGACCCTTTAGAGTTGCGTTTTTTTAGATCCATCATTTCAACGCCCAAGCCTATCCGGGAATCCAAATCAGATTCCGTTAGTTCGCAACATCAATCTAACCCACCCAGTCGTGTCGGAGTAGAGAACGAAACGCCGATCAGATCCCTATTTGGGATTTTGGAACCCGGGTTGTGTGTGTTTTGACCCTTTAGACTTGGGTTTTTTTTTGATCCGTCATTTCAACGCCCAACCCAATCCGGTAATCTAAATCGGATTCCGTCAGCTCGCACAAGTCACTTTCACCCCACCCGGTCGTGTTGGAGTAAACGACATGCCGATCATATCCCTATTTGGGATTTTGGACCCCGGGTGGTGTTTCGACCCCCCTTTAGACTTGAGTTTTTTTTAGATCCGTCATTTCAACGCCCAACCCAATCCGGGAATCCAAATCAGATTTCGTCAGTTCGCACAGTCAATTTAACCCACCCGGTCGTGTCGGAGCAAACGGCACGACGATCAGATCCTATTTGGATTTTGGACCACCGGGTTGTGTGTTTTCACCCTTTAGAGTTGGGTTTTTTTAGATCAGTCATTTCAACGCCCAACCCAATCCGGGAATCCAAATCAGATTCCGTCAGTTCGCACACGTCAATTTAACCCGCCCAATTGTGTCGGAGAGAACGACACTCCGATCAGATCCCTATTTGGGATTTTGGAACCAGGGTTGCGTGTTTTGACCCTTTAGACTTGGGTTTTTTTTTATCCCTCATTTCAACGCCCAACCCAATCCGGTAATCCAATTGGATTCTGTCAGCTCGCACAAGTCACTTTCACACACCGGTCGTGTCGGAGCAAACGGCACGCCGATCAGATCCCTATTTGGGATTTTGGACCCCCGGGTTGTGTGTTTTGACCCTTTAGACTTGGGTTTTTTTTAGATCCTCATTTCAACGCCCAACCCAATCCGGGAATCCAAATCGGATTCTGTCAATTCGCATACGTCAATTTAACCACCCGGTCGTGTCGGAGTGAACGGGCATGCGGATCAGATCCCTTGGGATTTTGACCCCCGGCTGTATGTTTTGACCCTTAGACTCGGGTTTTTTTTAGATCCGTCATTTCAACGCCAACCTAATCCGGGAATCCAATCGGATTTCGTCAGTTCGCACACGTCAATTTAAGCAACCCGGTCGTGTCGGAGCAAACGGCACGTCGATCAGATCCTACTATTGGGATTTGGACCCCGAGTGTGCGTTTTGACCCTTTAGACTTGGGTTTTTAGATCCATCATTTCAACGCCCACCCCAATCCGGCAATCCTAATCGGATTCCGTCAGTTGCACACTTCTCTTTCATCCACGGTCCTGTCGGAGCAAACGGCACGCCGATCAGATCCCTATTTGGAATTTTGGACCCCCGGGTGGTGTGTTTTGACCTTTTAAACTTGGGTTTTTTTTAGATCTATCATTTCAACACCCAACCCAATTCGGAAATCCAAAATCAGAATCCGTCAGTGCGCACACGTCAATTTAACCCACCCGGTCATGTCGGAGTGAACGACACACCGATCAGATCCCTAATTGGGATTTTGGACTCCGGCGTGTATGTTTTGACCCTTTAGACTTAGGTTTTTTAGATCCATCATTTCAACGCCCAAACCAATCCGGGAATCCAAATCGGATGTCGTCAGTTCGCACACGTCAATTTCACCCACCCGGTCGTGTCGGAGCAAACGACACGCCGATCAGATCCCTATTTGGGATTTTGGACCCCCGGGTTGTGTGTTTTGACCATTTAGACTTGGTTTTTTTTTTGATCCGTCATTTCAACGCCCAACCCAATCCGGTAATCCAAATCGGATTCCGTCAGCTCGCACACGTCACTTTCACCCACCCGTCGTGTCGAGCAAACGGCATGCCGATCAGATCCTATTTGGGATTTTGGACCCCCGGGTTGTGTGTTTTGACCCTTTAGACTTAGGTTTTTTTTAGATCCGTCATTCAACACCCAAGCCAATCCAGAATCCAAATCGGATTCCGTCAGTTCGCATACGTCAGATTAACCAACCCGTCGTGTCGGAGTGAACGACACGCCGATTAGATCCCTATTTGGGATTTTGACCCCCGGCTTGTATGTTTTGACCCTTTAGACTCGGGTTTTTTTAAATCCATCATTTCAACGCCCAACCCAATCCGGGAATCCAAATCGGATTCCGTCAGTTCGCACACGTCACTTTCATCCACCCGTCCTGTCGGAGCAAACGGCACGCCGATCAGATTCCTATTTGGGATTGGACCCCCGGTTGTGTGTTTTGACCCTTTAGACTTGGGTTTTTTTTTTGATCCGTCATTTCAACGCCCACCCCAATCCGGTAATCCAATCGGATTCCGTCAGCCAGCACACGTCACTTTCCACCCACCCAGTCGTGTCGGAGCAACGGCATGCCGATCAGATCCTATTTGGGATTTTGGACCCCCGGGTTGTGTGTTTTGACCCTTTGGAGTTGGGTTTTTTTTAGATCCGTCATTTCAACCGCCCAACCCCAACCACCGGAATCCAAATCAGATTTTGTCAGTTCGCACATGTCAACGTAACCCACCCGGTCGTGTCGGAGCAAATGGCATGCCGATCAGATCCCTATTTGGGATTTTGGACCCCCGGGTTGTGTGTTTTGACCCTTTAGAGTTGGGTTTTTTTAGATCCATCATTCAACGCCCAACCCAATCCGGGAATCCAAATCGGATTCCGTCAGTTCGCACACATCAATTTTACCCACCCAGTCGTGTCAGAGCGAACGACACGCCGATCAGATCGCTATTTGGGATTTTGGACCCCCGGGTTGTGTGTTTTGACCCTTTAGACTTGGTTTTTTTTGATCCGTCATTTCAACGCCCAACCCAATCCGGTAATCTAAATCGGATTCTGTCAGCTCGCACACGTCACTTTCACCCACCCAGTCGTGTCGGAGCAAACGGTGCACCGATCAGATCCCTATTTGGGATTTAGACCCCGGGTATTGTGTTTTGACCCTTTAGACTTAGGTTTTCTTTAGATCCATCATTTCAATGCCCAACCCAATCCGGGAATCCAAATCAGATTTCGTCAGTTCGCACACGTCAATTTAACCCACCCAGTCGTGTCAGAGCAAACGGCACGCCGATCAGATCCCTATTTAGGATTTTGGACCACCGGGTTGTGTGTTTTCACCCTTTAGAGTTGGGTTTTTTTAGATCAGTCATTTCAACGCCCAACCTAATCCGAGAATCCAAATCAGATTCCGTCAGTTCGCACACGTCAATTTAACCAACCCAGTCGTGTCGGAGAGAACGACATGCCGATCAGATCCCTATTTGGGATTTTGGAATCCGGGATGCGTGTTTTGACCCTTTAGACTTGGGTTTTTTTTTCTCCATCATTTCAATGTCCAACCCAATCCGGTAGTCCAAATTGGATTCCGTCAGCTCGCACACGTCACTTTCACACCACCCGGTCGTGTTGGAGCAAATGGCACACCGATCTGATCCCTATTTGGGATTTTGGACCACCGGGTGTGTTTTTGACCCTTTTGACTTGGGTTTTTTTAGATCCGTCATCTCAACGCCCAACCCAATCCGGAATCCAAATCGGATTCCGTCATTTCGCAGACGTCAATTTAACCCACCCGGTCGTGTCTGCGTGAACGGCATGCCGATCAAAACCCTATTTGGGATTTTGGACCCCCGGCTTGTATGTTTTGACCCATTAGAGTTGGGTTTTTTTAGATCCATCATTTCAACGCCCAACCCAATCCGGGAATCCAAATCGGATTTCTCAGTTCGCACACGTCATTTATGCAACCCGGTCGTGTCGGAGCAAACGGCACGCCGATCAAACCATATTTGGGATTTTGGACCCCGAGTTGTGTGTTTTGACCCTTTAGACTTGGGTTTTTTTTAGATCCATCATTTCAACGCCCAACCCAATCCGGGAATCCAAATCGGATTCCGCCAGTTCGCACACTTCACTTCATCCATCCGGTCCTTTCGGAGCAAACGGCACGCCAATCAGATCCCTATTTGGGATTTTGGACCCCTAGGTTGTGTGTTTTGACCCTTTAGACTTGGGTTTTTTTTAGATCCGTTATTTCAACACCAACCCAATCCGGAATCCAAATCGGAATCCGTCAGTGCGCACACGTCAATTTAACCCACCCGTCATGTCGGATTGAACGGCACACCGATCAGATCCCTAATTGAGATTTTGGACTTCCGGCTTGTATGTTTTGACCGTTTAGACTCAGGTTTTTAGATCCATCATTCCAACGCCCAACCCAATCCGGGAATCCAAATCGGATTCCGTCAGTTCGCACACGTCAATTTCACACCACCCGTCATGTCGGAGCAAACGGCACGCCGATCAGATCCCAATTTGGGATTTTGGACCCCCGGTTTGTGTTTTTGACCTTTAGACTTGGGTTTTTTTTTTGATCCGTCATTTCAACGCCCAACCCAATCCGGTAATCCAAATCGGATTCCGTCAGCTCGCACATGTCACTTTCACCCACCCGTTGTGTCGGAGCAACGGCACGCCGATCAGATACCTATTGGATTTTAGACCCCCGGGTTGTGTGTTTTGACCCTTTAGACTTGGGTTTTTTTAGATCCATCATTTCAACTCCCAACCCATCTGAAAATCCAAATCGGATTCCGTCAGTTCGCATACGTTAGATTAACCCACCCGGTCGTGTCGGAGTGAACGGCACCCGATCAGATCCCTATTTGGGATTTTGGACCCCTGGCTTGTATGTTTTGTGACCCTTTAGACTCGGGTTTTTTTAAATCCATCATTTCACGCCCAACCCAGTCCGGGAATCCAAATCGGATTCCGTCAGTTCGCACACGTCACTTTCAACCACCCAGTCCTGTCGGAGCAAACGACACGCCGATCAGATCCCTATTTGGGAGTTTGGACCCCCGTTGTCTGTTTTGACCCTTTAGACTTGGGTTTTTCTAGATCCGTCATTTCAACGCCCAACCCAATCCGGAATCCAAATCAATTCGTCAGTTCGCACACCAATTTAACCCATTTAGTCGTGTCGGAGCGAACGACATGCCGATCAGATCCCTATTTGGGATATTGGACCCCCGGGTTGTGTGTTTTGACCCTTTGAGTTGAGTTTTTTTAGATCCGTCATTTCAACGCCCAACCCAATCCGGGAATCCAAATCGGATTCCGTAAGTTCGCACACGTCAATTTAACCCACTCAGTCGTGTCGGAGCGAACGACACGTCGATCAGATCCCTATTTGGGATTTTGGACCCCCGGTTGTGTTTTTGACCCTTAGACTTGGGTTTTTTTTAGATCCGTCATTTCAACGCCCAACCCAATCCGGGAATCCAATCGGATTTCGTCAGTTCGCACACGTCAATTTAAGCAACCCGGTCGTGTCGGAGCAAACGCACGCCGATCAGATCCCTATTTGGAATTTTGGACCCCGAGTTGTGCGTTTTGACCCTTACTTGGGTTTTTTTAGATCCGTCATTTCAACGCCCAACCCAATCCGCAATCCTAATCGGATTCCGTCAGTTCGCACACTTCTCTTTCATCCACCCGTCCTGTCGGAGCAAACGGCACGCCGATCAGATCCCTATTTGGAATTTTGGACCCCCGGGTTGTGTGTTTTGACCCTTTAAACTTGGGTTTTTTTTAGATCTGTCATTTCAACACCCAACCCAATTCGGAAATCCAAATCGGAATCCGTCAGTGCGCACACGTCAATTTAACCCACCCGGTCATGTCGGGGTGAACGACACACCGATCAGATCCTAATTGGATTTTGGACTCCCGCTTGTATGTTTTGACCCTTTAGACTTAGGTTTTTTTAGATCCATCATTTCAACGCCCAAACCAATCCGGGAATCCAAATCGGATGTCGTCAGTTCGCACACGTCAATTTCACCCACCCGGTCGTGTCAGAGCAAACGACACGCCGATCAGATCCCTATTTGGGATTTTGGACCCCCGGGTTGTGTGTTTGACCATTTAGACTTGGGTTTTTTTTTTTTGATCCGTCATTTCAACGCCCACACCCAATCCGGTAATCCAAATCGGATTCGTCAGCTCGCACACGTCACTTTCACCCACCCGGTCGTGTCGGAGCAAACGGCATGCCGATCAGATCCCTATTTGGGATTTTGGACCCCCGGGTTGTGTGTTTTGACCCTTTAGACTTAGGTTTTTTTTAGATCCGTCATTTCAACACCCAAGCCAATCCAGAAATCCAAATCGGATTCCGTCAGTTCGCATACGTCAGATTAACCCACCCGGTCGTGTCGGAGTGAATGACACGCCGATTATATCCCTATTTGGGATTTTGGACCCCCGGCTTGTATGTTTTGACCCTTTAGACTCGGTTTTTTTAAATCCTCATTTCAATGCCCAACCCAATCCGGGAATCCAATCGGATTCCGTCAGTTCGCACACGTCACTTTCATCCACCCGGTCCTGTCGGAGCAAACGGCACGCCGATCAGATTCCTATTTGGGATTTTGGACCCCTGGGTTGTGTGTTTTGACCCTTTAGACTTGGGTTTTTTTTTGATCCGTCATTTCAACGCCCAACCCAATCCGGTAATCCAAATCGGATTCCGTCAGCCAGCACACGTCACCTTCACCCACCCAGTCGTGTCGGAGCAAACGGCATGCCGATCAGATCCCTATTTGGGATTTTGGACCCCCGGGTTGTGTGTTTTGACCCTTTGGAGTTGGGTTTTTTTAGATCCGTCATTTCAACGCCCAACCCAACCCCGGAATCCAAATCAGATTTTGTCAGTTCGCACATGTCAACGTATCCCACCCGGTCGTGTCGGAGCAAATGGCATGCCGATCAGATCCCTATTTGGGATTTTGGACCCCCGGGTTGTGTGTTTTGACCCTTTAGAGTTGGGTTTTTTTTAGATCCATCATTTCAACGCCCAACCCAATCCGGGAATCCAAATCGGATTCCGTCAGTTCGCACACGTCAATTTTACCCACCCAGTCGTGTCCAAGCGAACGACACGCCGATCAGATCGCTATTTGGGATTTTGGACCCCCGGGTTGTGTGTTTTGACCCTTTAGACTTGGGTTTTTTTTGATCCGTCATTTCAACGCCCAACCCAATCCGGTAATCTAAATCGGATTCTGTCAGCTCGCACACGTCACTTTCACCCACCCTGTCGTGTCGGAGCAAACGGTGCACCGATCAGATCCCTATTTGGGATTTTGGACCCCCGGGTTTTGTGTTTTGACCCTTTAGACTTGGGTTTTCTTTAGATCCATCATTTCATAGCCCAACCCAATCTGGGAATCCAAATCAGATTTCGTCAGTTCGCACACGTCATTTAACCCCCCGGTCGTGTCGGAGCAAACACACGCCGATCAGATCCCTATTTAGGATTTTGGACCACCGGGTTGTGTGTTTTCACCACCCTTTAGAGTTGGGTTTTTTTTAGATCAGTCATTTCAACGACCAACCCAATCCGAGAATCCAAATCAGATTCCGTCAGTTCGCACACGTCAATTTAACCAACCCAGTCGTGTCGGAGAGAACGACATGCCGATCAGATCCCTATTTGGATTTTGGAATCCGGGATGTGTTTTTGACCTTTAGACTTGGTTTTTTTTTCTCCATCATTTCAATGTCCAACCCAATCCGGTAGTCCAATTGGATTCCGTCAGCTCGCACACGTCACTTTCACCCACCCGGTCGTGTTGGAGCAAACGGCACACCGATCTGATCCCTATTTGGATTTTGGACCACCGGGTTGTGTGTTTTGACCCTTTTGACTTGGGTTTTTTTTAGATCCGTCATCTCAACGCCCAACCCAATCCGGGAATCCAAATCGGATTCCGTCAGTTCGCAGACGTCATTTAACCCACCCGGTCGTGTCTGCGTGAACGGCATGCCGATCAATCCCTATTTGGGATTTTGGACCCCCAGCTTGTATGTTTTGACCCATTAGAGTTGGTTTTTTTAGATCCATCATTTCAACGCCCAACCCAATCCGGGAATCCAAATCGGATTTCATCAGTTCGCACACGTCAATTTATGCAACCCGGTCGTGTCGGAGCGAACGGCACGCCGATCAGAACCATATTTGGGATTTTGGACCCCGAGTTGTGTGTTTTGACCCTTTAGACTTGGGTTTTTTTTAGATCCATCATTTCAACGCCCAACCCAATCCGGGAATCCAAATCGGATTCCGCCAGTTCGCACACTTCACTTTCATCCATCCGGTCCTTTCGGAGCAAACGGCACGCCAATCAGATCCCTATTTGGGATTTTGGACCCCTAGGTTGTGTGTTTTGACCCTTTAGACTTGGGTTTTTTTAGATCCGTTATTTCAACACCCAACCCAATCCGGAAATCCAAATCGGAATCCGTCAGTGCGCACACGTCATTTAACCCACCCGGTCATGTCGGATTGAACGGCACACCGATCAGATCCCTAATTGGGATTTTGGACTTCCGGCTTGTATGTTTTGACCGTTTAGACTCAGGTTATTTTAGATCCATCATTCCAACGTCCAACCCAATCCGGGAATCCAAATTGGATTCCGTCAGTTCGCACACGTCAATTTCACCCACCCGGTCATGTCGGAGCAAACGGCACGCCGATCAGATCCCAATTTGGGATTTTGGACCCCCGGGTTGTGTGTTTTGGACCATTTAGACTTGGGTTTTTTTTTTTGATCTGTCATTTCAACGCCCAACCCAATCCGGTATCCAAATCGGATTCCGTCAGCTCGCACATGTCACTTTCCCCACCCGGTGTGTCGGAGCAAACGGCACGCCGATCAGATACCTATTTGGGATTTTAGACCCCCGGGTTGTGTGTTTTGACCCTTTAGACTTGGGATTTTTTTAGATCCATCATTTCAACGCCCAACCCAATCTGAAAATCCAAATCGGATTCCGTCAGTTCGCATACGTCAGATTAACCAACCCGGTCGTGTCGGAGTGAACGGCACACCGATCAGATCCCTATTTGGGATTTTGGACCCCTGGCTTGTATGTTTTGACCCTTTAGACTCGGGTTTTTTTAAATCCATCATTTCAACGCCCAACCCAGTCCGGGAATCCAAATCGGATTCCGTCAGTTCGCACACGTCACTTTCAACCACCCAGTCCTGTCGGAGCAAACGACACGCCGATCAGATCCCTATTTGGGAGTTTGGACCCCCGGGTTGTCTGTTTTGACCCTTTAGACTTGGGTCTTTTCTAGATCCGTCATTTCAACGCCCAACCCAATCCGGGAATCCAAATCAGATTTCGTCAGTTCGCACACGTCAATTTAACCCATTTAGTCATGTCGGAGCGAACGACATTCCGATCAGATCCCATTTGGGATATTGGACCCCCGGTTGTGTGTTTTGACCCTTTAGAGTTGAGTTTTTTTAGATCCGTCATTTCACGCCCACCCAATCCGGGAATCCAAATCGGATTCCGTAAGTTCGCACACGTCAATTAACCCCTCAGTCGTGTCGGAGCGAACGACACCCCGATCAGATCCCTATTTGGGATTTTGGACCCCCGGTTGTGTGTTTTGACCCTTTAGACTTGGGTTTTTTTAGATCCGTCATTTCAACGCCCAACCAATCCGGAATCCATCGGATTATTCGTCAGTTCGCACACGTCAATTTAACCCACCCAGTCGTGTCGGAGCGAACGACACGCCGATCAGATCCCTATTTGGGATTTTGAACCCCCGGGTGTGTGTTTTGACCCTTAGACTTGGGCTTTTTTATATCCATCATTTCAACGTCCAACCCAATCCGGGAATCCAAATCGGATTCCGTCAGTTCGCACACGTCAATTTAACCCACTCGGTCGTGTCAGAGCAAACGGCACGCTGATCAGATCCCTATTGGGATTTTGGACCCCCAGATTGTCTGTTTTGACCCTTTAGACTTGGGTTTTTTTTTGATCTGTCATTTCAACGTCCAACCCAATCCGGTAATCCAAATCGGATTCCGTCACTTTCACCACCCTCGTCTCGGAGCAAATGACACGACGATATGATCCCTATTTGGGATTTTGGAACCCCGGGTTGTGTGTTTTGACCCTTAGAGTGGGGTTTTTTAGATCCGTCATTTCAACGCCCAACCAATCCGAAAATCCAAATCGGATTCCGTCAGTTCGCACAGTCAAATTAACCCATCCAGTCGTGTCGGAGCAAACGACACGCCGATCAGATCCATATTTGGGATTTTGGACCCCCGGGTGTGTGTTTTGACCCTTTAGAATAGGGATTTTTTTAGATCCGTCATTTCAACGCCCAACCCAATCCGTTAATCCAAATCGGATTCCGTCAGTTCGCAACGTCAAATTAACCCACCCGGTCGTGTAGGAGCAAACAGCACGCCGATCAAATCTCTATTGTGGATTTTGGACCCCGGGTGTGTGTTTGATGTTTAAACTTGGGTTTTTTTTTGATCCGTCATTTCAACACCCAAACCAATTCGGTATCCAAATCGGATTCCGTCAGCTCGCACACGCATTCACCCACCGGTCGTGTCGGAGCAAACGGCACGCCGATCAGATCCCTATTTGGGATTTTGGACCCCGAGTTGTGTGTTTTGACCGTTTAGACTTGGGTTTTTTTAGATCCGTCATTTCAATGGCCCCAACCCAACCGGGGACATCCAAATCGGATTCCGTCAGTTCGCACACGTCAATTTAACCCACCCGGTCGGTCGGAGCAAACAACACGCCGATCAGATCCCTTTGGGATTTTGACCACCGGTTGTGTGTTTTGATCCTTAGAGTTGGGTTTTTTTAGATCCTCATTTCAACGCCCAACCAATCCGAAAATCCAAATCGGATTCCTCAGTTCGCACACGTCAAATTAACCCATCCAGTCGTGTCGGAGCACGACACGCCGATCAGATCCCTATTTGGGATTTTGGACCCCCGGTTGTGTGTTTTGACCCTTTAGACTAGGGATTTTTTTAGATCCGTCATTTCAACGCCCAACCCAATCCGTTAATCCAAATCGGATTCCGTCAGTTCGCACACGTCAATTTAACCCACCCGGTCGTGTAGGAGCAAACAGCACGCCGATCAATCTCTATTGTGGATTTTGGACCCCCGGTTGTGTGTTTTGACTGTTTAAACTTGGGTTTTTTTTTGATCCGTCATTTCAACACCCAACCCAATTCGGTAATCCAAATCGGATTCCGTCAGCTCGCACACGTCACTTTCACCCCCCGGTCGTGTCGGAGCAAACGGCACGCCGATCAGATCCCTATTTGGGATTTTGGACCCCGAGTTGTGTGTTTTGACCGTTTAGACTTGGGTTTTTTTAGATCCGTCTTTCAATGCCCAACCCAATCCGGGAATCCAAATCGGATTCCGTCAGTTCGCACACGTCAATTTAACCCACCGGTCGTGCGGAGCAAACAACACGCCGATCAGACCTATTTGGGATTTTGGACCACCGGTTGTGTGTTTTGATCCTTAGAGTTGGGTTTTTTTAGATCCGTCATTTCTACGCCCAACCCAATCTGGGAATCCAAATCGGATTCCGTCAGTTCGCACACGTCAATTTAACCCACCCAGTCGTGTCGGAGCAAACGACACGCCGATCATATCTCTATTTGAGATTTTAGACCCCCGGGTTGTGTGTTTTGACCTTTAGAGTGGGTTTTTTTAGATCCGTCATTTCAATGCCCAACGTCAGATTAACCCACACCGGTCGTGTTGGAGTGAACGGCATGCCGATCAGATCCCTATTTGGGATTTTGGACCGCCGGGTTGTGTGTTTTGACCCTTTAGACTTGGGTTTTTTTTTGTTCCGTCATTTCAACGCCCAACCCAATCCGGTAATCCAAATCGGATTCCGTCAGCTCGCACACGTCAACTTCACCCACCCAGTCGTGTCGGAGCAAACGACACGCCGATCATATCTCTATTTGGGATTTTAGACCCCCGGTTGTGTGTTTTGACCCTTTAGAGTTGGGTTTTTTTTAGATCCGTCATTTCAACGCCCAACCCAATCCGGGAATCCAAATCGGATTCCGTCAGTTCGCATATGTCATTTACCCATCCGGTCATGTCGGAGCAAATGGCACGCCGATCAGATCCCTATTTGGGATTTTGGACCCCCAGCTTTGTGTTTTGACCCTTTAGAGTTGGGTTTTTTTTAGATCCGTCATTTCAACGCCCAACCCAATCCAGGAATCCAAATCGGATTCCGTCAGTTCGCACACATCAATTTAACCCACCCAGTCTTGTCGGAGCGAAGGACACGCCGATCAGATCCCTATTGGGATTTTGGACCCCCGGGTTGTGTGTTTTGACCCTTTAGACTTGGTTTTTTTTTAGATCCGTCATTTCAACGCCAACCCATCCGGGAATCCAAATCGGATTCCGTCATTTCGCACACGTCAATTTAACCCACCCAGTCGTGTCGAAGCGAACGACATGCCGATCAGATCCCTATTTGGGATTTTGGACCCACGGGTTGTGTGTTTTGACCCTTTAGACTTGGTTTTTTTTTAGATCCGTCATTTCAACACCCAACCCAATCCGGGAATCCAATCCGATTCCGTCAGTTCGCACACGTCAATTTAGCCCACCCTGTCGTGTCGGAGCAAACGGCACGCCGATCAGATCCCTATTTGGGATTTTAGACCCCCGGGTTGTGTGTTTTGACCCTTTAGACTTGGGTTTTTTTGATCCGTCATTTCAACGCCCAACCCAATCCGGTAATCCAAATCGGATTCCGTCAGCTCGCACACGTCACTTTCACCCACCACCGGTCGTGTCGGAGCAAACGACATGCCGATCAGATCCCTATTTGGGATTTTGGACCCCGTTGGGTGTGTTTTGACTCTTTAGACTTGGGTTTTTTTAGATCCGTCATTTCAACGCCAACCCAATCCGGGAATCCAAATCGATTTCGTCAGTTCGCACACACTCAATTTAACCCATTTAGTCGTGTCAGAGCGATCGACACACTGATCAGATCCCTATTTGGGATTTTGGACACCCGGTTTTGTGTTTTGACCCTTTAGACTTGGTTTTTATTAGATCTGTCATTTAAACCCAACCCAATCCGGGAACCAAATCGGATTCCGTCAGTTCGCACACATCAATTTAACCCACCCGGTCGTGTCAGAGCAAACGGCACGCCGATCAGATCCCTATTTGGATTTTGGACCCCCGGGTTGTGTGTTTTGACTCTTTAGACTTGGGTTTTTTTTGATCCGTCGTTTCAACGCCCAACCCAATTCAGTAATCCAAATCGGATTCCGTCAGCTCGCACACTTCACTTTCACCCCCCGGTCGTGTCGGAGCAAACGCACGCCGATCAGATCCCTATTTGGAATTTTTGGACCCCGGGTTGTGTGTTTTGACCGTTCAGACTTGGGTTTTTTTTAGATCCGTCATTTCAACGCCCAACCCAATCCGAGAATCCAAATCGGATTCCGTCAGTTCGCACACGTCAATTTAACCACCCAGTCGTGTCGGAGAGAACGACATGCCGATCAGATCCCATTGTGGATTTTGGAACCGGGTGTGTGTTTTGACCCTTTAGACTTGGGTTTTTTTTTTTTTATCTCACATTTCAACGCCCAATCCAATCCGGTAATCCAAATCGGATTCCGTCAGCTCGCACAACGTCACTTTCACCCACCCGGTCGTGTCGGAGCAAACGACACGCCGATCAAATCCCTATTTGGGATTTTGCACCCCTGGGTGTGGTGTTTGGACCCTTTAGACTTCAGTTTTTTTTGGATCCGTCATTTCAATGCCCAACCCAATCCGGGAATCCAAATCGGATTACGTCAGTTCACATATGTCAATTTAACCCACTCGGTCGTGTCGGAGTGAACGGCATGCCGATCAGATCCCTATTTGGGATTTTGGACCCCCGGCTTGTATGTTTTGACCCTTTAGACTCGGGTTTTTTTAGATCCGTCATTTCACTGTAACATCCCGAAAATTTATAATTTAAAATTTTTAGAAATAAAGGGGAATAAATTAAATAAATAGATTGGAGAGACTTCCAACACCATGTACTATTAACCCATAACAAGATTGGGCCAATGAAGCAACATTGGTCCAAGGATACAAACTAGGATAGGAAATGACCCAGAAATTCGTGTATGTATGTAATTATGCAGTAATTAAGGAGGGCAATATAGGGTTAAAATATGGATGATTAGTCATGTAAGGTAAGCCAAAACCGAACCCAACCGCAATTGGTGGTTTCCTATACCTTTGCTACCTCTTTTGGGTAAGGAAATCTCAGATTTCCCGGAAACTAGGAAACAGAGCTCGTAGCCCCTTTCCTAGTATCGTTAGGACTCTTAACTACAACCTAAATCTATAGAAACTCGTCCTCAAACTCTTGGGGGAGGTTTAACAACGAATTGGGGTCATTTGGAGGCAGGCTAGAACTTCTGAGGAGCAAGAGAAAGGCTGGGAACCCGGAGCTTCATCCCCTGCATCTTCTGCTACGTCCAGAACATCGACTAGTCTTAGATCTTCATAAAGGTAGGTGTTCTCGGGCCAAGATTAAAGAAAACCTATACCATCATGTAGAGCATCGAGTCTATGTTCATTTACACTTGATTTCCCAATTTCATGGAGTATGCATGGAGTAGGTCGTTTTCCCTAAGTCGTGTCCAGTTAGGGCTTTTTCCCGTTCTTCTGATATGCATGTGAATCACGACTGAATTAGACTATATTTCCTTCATGAAAGAAAGTTATTCTACTTGAAGTCACAATCATCTTTTATGTTGGATGTTTTGTCCAAAAGTCTTTGGTTAGAGAGTTATAGGCATGAGAAGGGAGTCATTGCATGAAACTGTGATTTCGGGCTACACTTGACTTTCTGTTCATCATATGTTTTCTCAAGATTAGAGACCGAATTGGATCAAACCCTCAACATAAAAGTTCTTCCATTCGTTGTCCTCTTCATCTTTTGTGTTTATACGTTTTATCCAAATGTCATTCGTTAGAGAGTTATAAGAGTTGGAAGTGAATCTCTGCATGAGAGGTGTTTTCGGGTTCCACATGACCTATAAGTTTTTGTTCTGGAAGGGCACTAGTGTCGACACTACTTGGGCTAGTGTCGACACCCTGTCCCAGCTTGGCCAGAAGGTGTTCTGGGAGCTGTCTCTAGTGTCGACACTACCTGGACTAGTGTCGACACTACTTGACATTTTTGCCTTGTATTTGAGGCACTGTGTCGACACTACCTGGACTAGTGTCGACACTACTTGACCAGTTTTGCATTATTTTGTCTTGTGTTTGAAGCATCGTGTCGACACCACTTGATCTAGTGTCGACACTACCTTACAGATTTTGCATATTTTGGGTCTGATCATTCCATGATCTACAAGTATGTGCATGATGCTATATAGTATGCATGGACCTAAAATACATCAACCCATTGAAAAAAAATGGTAATGATACGAATATGATTCTAATGTGTAATTTTGATTGTCCCTATGTTCATTGGATTATCTTGTGATCTTACCTATTGTCAATTGATAAGATAAGAATATGATGAATACGGGGATGATACACGTGGTAGGACTTGTTAGTGGTGTTAATGTCATGATTTGCATATGAGTTTCAATAGTTACATGTTTTCCGGTATTCAATTATTATTGTCATATGCATACATGCTAGGAAAGATCTGGACTTGTCACTTACACTTTTGCACAAATAGGCATACTTCTTGGGGAAATTGGAAAGCACATGTTCTACATATGATCTGTCTTTAGAAACATCCTCACGTCAAGACATTAAGAATTATGAAACATAAGATACGTCGTTACCCTGACTTGTTTTTTGAGCTGTTGTTGTCATTCCTGACTCTATAATGATCATGTTCTTTTTACTACGTGCTTGCCATTGAACTCCGTGGCCATAATATGAATATGTTGTTCGGCACAACATGGGACTCCGGTCCAAAAACTTGATCCAATGCCTGTGCAATAAGGGCCCTGTCTGGTCCTGGGGAGGAGCGCCCCAACGTACTTGTTAACCGTGGGAGTATGGACTCTTGGTGCTTGGCATAGCACAACTGACATGCAAGTGTGAAAATGTGCCTTTGTTTGATATGATAAGTTTGACTTGGGATATGATACGCCTGTTCATGTGAACGCATGATATCTGTTTGAATAGCCCATCTTTTGATATGATTCTACTCTTGAAATATCTGTTCATTGTATATGAGACTCGACATTTGATCTAATATGATATCTGTTCTGTTCTGCTCTTCACTTGTTAGAAAGCATGCATTGTCATCAATTCATGTGCATATCTCCCATTTAAAATGCTAATCATGTATATCAGTGCCCGCACGTTATTGAGATGTAAATCCTACTGAGCTAGATCGCTCACCCCTATCATCCCGCCCTTTTCAGGTAGTGATGAAAAACCAGTGGAGTCCGATGGGACGGGCAAGAGTGAAGAGCACCTTGATATGAATAGTTGTCAGTTTGGAAATAGACAATTGAGTAGTTGATGTATTAGAGAAACCTGGATATAGGATTAATAAACACTTTTCAGTGAGTTCTCTTATGTGAGGTTGTATCTAGTGAATGGAATGGAATAAAGTGTATACTTTTGGTGACCATTTATAGTCTCGGATGTGTTATTATATTCAATTGTGAATCTGTGTTATTCAACTGTGATACTCCTGTTTGTATCGTTCACGCCACCCGATATTTATTCCGCTACTAAATATCGGGGTGTGACATCAACGCCCAACCCAATCCGGGAACAAATCGGATTCGTCAGTTCGCACACGTCAATTTAACCAACCGGGTTGTGTAGGAGCAAACGGCACGCCGATCAGATCCGTATTGGGATTTTGGACCCCCGGTTGTGTGTTTTCACCCTTTAGACTTGGGTTTTTCTTAGATCCGTCATTTCAACGCCCAACCCAATCCGGGAATCCAAATCGGATTCCGCAGTTCGCAAACGTCACTTTCATCCACCGGGCCCTGTCGGAGCAAACGAACGCCGATCAGATCCCCATTGGATTTTGCACTCACGGGTTGTGTGTTTTGACCCTTTAGACTTGGGTTTTTTTTAGATCCGTCATTTCAACGCCAACCCAATCCGGGAATCCAAATCGGATTCCGTCAGTTCGCATATGTCAATTTAACCCATCCGGTCGTGTCGGAGAAAATGGCACGCCGATCAGATCCCTATTTGGGATTTTGGACCCCCGGCTTGTGTGTTTTGACCCTTTAGACTGGGTTTTTTTTTTATCCGTCATTTCAACGCCCAACCCAATCCGGTAATCCAAATCGGATTCCGTCACTCGCCACACGCCACTTTCACCCACCCGGTCGTATCGGAGCAAACAGCACGCCGATCAGATCCCTATTTGGGATTTTGCACCCTCGGATTGTGTGTTTTGACCCTTTAGACTTGGGTTTTTTTTAGATCATCATTTCAACGCCCAACCCAATCCGGGAATCCAAATCGGATTCCGTCAGTTCGCAATGTCAATTTAACCATTAGATCTTGTCGGAGCAAATGGCACGCCGATCAGATCCCTATTGGTGATTTTGGACCCCCGGCTTGTGTGTTTTGACCCTTTAGACTTGGGTTTTTTTTTATCCATCATTTCAATGACCAACCCAATCCGGTAATCCAAATTGGATTCCGTCAGTTCGCACACGTCACTTTCACCCACCCGGTCGTCTCGCAGCAAACGACATGTCGATCAAATCCCTATTGGGATTTTGGACCCCCGGGTTGTGTGTTTTGACCCTTTAGAATTGGGTTTTTTTTAGATCCATCATTTCAACGCCCAACCCAATCCGGTAATCCAAATCGGATTCCGTCAGTTCGCATACGTCAATTTAACCACCCGGTCGGGTCGGAGTGAACGGCATGCCGATCAGATCCCTATTTGGGATTTTTGACCCCTGGCTTGTATGTTTTGACCCTTAGACTCGGGATTTTTTAGATCCATCATTTGAACGCCCAACCCAATCCGGAAATCCAAATCGGATTTCGTCAGTTCGCACACGTCAATTTAACCAACCGGGTCGTGTTGGAACAAACGGCACGCCGATCAGATCCCTATTTGGGATTTTGGACCCCGGTTGTGTGTTTTGACCCTTTAGACTTGGGTTTTTTTTAGATCCGTCTTTCAACGCCCAACCCAATCCGGGAATCCAAATCGGATTCCGTCATTCACACACATCAATTTAACCCACCCGGTCGTGTCGGACCAAACGACACGCCGATCAGATCCCTATTGGGATTTTGGAACCCGGGTTGTGTGTTTTGACCCTTTGACTTGGGGTTTTTTGATCTGACATTTCAACGCCCAACCCAATCCGGTAATCCAAATCGGATTCCGTCAGCTCGCACACATCACTTTCAACCACCTGGTCCTGTCGGAGCAAACGACACGCCGATCAAATCCCTATTTGGGATTTTTTGCACCCCTGGGTTGTGTGTTTTGACCCTTTAGACTACGGTTTTTTTTAGATCCATCATTTCAACGCCCAACCCAATCCGGTAATCCAAATCGGATTCCGTCAGTTCGCATATGTCAATTTAACCCACCCGGTCGTGTCGGAGTGAACGACATGCCGATCAGGTCCCTATTTGGGATTTTGGACCCCCGGCTTGTATGTTTTGACCCTTTAGACTCTGGTTTTTTTAGATCCATCATTTCAACGCCAACCAAATCTGGGAATCCAAAGGATTTCGTCAGTTCGCACACGTCATTTAACTAACCAGGTCGTGTCGGAGCAAACGGCAACGCCGATCAGATCCCTATTTGGGATTTTTGACCCCGGGTTGTGTGTTTTGACCTTTAGACTTGGGTTTTTTATAGATCCGTCATTTCAACGCCCACCCAATCCGGGAATCCAATCGGATTCCGTCAGTTCGCACACGTCACTGCATCCACCCGGTCCTGTCGGAGCAAACGGCACGCCGATCAGATCCCTATTGGGATTTTGGCCCCCAGGGTGGTGGGTTTTTTGACCCTTAGACTTGGTTTTTTTTAGATCCGTCATTTCAACACCAACCCAATCCGAAAATCCAAATCAGATTCCGTCAGTGCGCACACGTCAACTTAACCCACCTGTCAGTTGAGTGAACGACACGCCGATCAATCCCTATTTGGGATTTTGGACTCCCGGCTTGTATGTTTTGACCCTTTAGACTCGGGTTTTTTTTAGATCCGTCATTTCAACGCCCACCCAATCGGGAATCCAATCGGATTCCGTTAGTTCGCACAATTGACCCCCGTCGTGTCGGAGCAAAGACACGGCGATCAGATCATTATTTGGGATTTTAGACCCCCGGGTTGGGTGTTTTGACCCTTTAGAGTTGGGTTTTTTTTTTTGATCTGACATTCAACGCCCAACCCAATCCGGTAATCCAAATCGATTCCGTCAGCTCGCACACATCACTTTCACCCACCTGGTCCTGTCGGAGCAAACGACACGCCGATCAAATCCCTATTTGGGATTTTGCACCCCTGGGTTGTGTGTTTTGACCCTTTAGACTACGGTTTTTTTTAGATCCATCATTTCAACGCCCAACCCAATCCGGTAATCCAAATCGGATTCCGTCAGTTCGCATATGTCAATTTAACCCACCCGGTCGTGTCGGAGTGAACGACATGCCGATCAGATCCTATTTGGGATTTTGGACCCCCGGCTTGTATGTTTTGACCCTTTAGACTCTGGTTTTTTTAGATCATCATTTCAAGTCCAACCCAATCTGGGAATCCAAATCGGATTTCGTCAGTTCGCACACGTCATTTAACTAACAGGTCGTGTCGGAGCAAACGGCACGCCGATCAGATCCCTATTTGGGATTTTTGACCCCGGGTTGGTGTTTGACCCTTTAGACTTGGGTTTTTTATAGATCCGTCATTTCAACGCCCAACCCAATCCGGAATCCAAATCGGATTCCGTCAGTTCGCACACGTCACTTGCATCCACCGGTCCTGTCGGAGCAAACGGCACGCCGATCAGATCCCTATTTGGGATTTTGGCCCCCAGGGTTGTGTGTTTTGACCCTTTAGACTGGGTTTTTTTTAGATCCGTCATTTCAACACCAACCCAATCGAAAATCCAAATCAGATTCCGTCAGTGCGCACCATCAACTTAACCCCCTGGTCATGTTGGAGTGAACGACACGCCGATCAGATCCCTATTTGGGATTTTGGACTCCCGCTTGTGTTTTGACCTTTTAGACTCGGGTTTTTTTTAGATCCGTCATTTCAACGCCAACCCAATTCGGGAATCCAAATCGGATTCCGTTAGTTCGCACACATTGACCCCACCCGTCGTGTCGGAGCAAACGACACGGCGATCAGATCATTATTTGGGATTTTAGACCCCCGGGTTGTGTTTTGACCCTTTAGAGTTGGGTTTTTTTTTTGATCCGTCATTTCAACGCCCAACCCAATACGATAATCCAAATCGGATTCCGTCAGCTCGCACACGTCACTTTCATCCACCGGTCGTCTAGGAGCAAACAGACGTCGATCCGATCCCTATTTGGGATTTTGGACCCCCGGGTTGTGGGTTTTGACCCTTAGACTTGTTTTTTTTTTAGATCCGTCATTTCAACGCCCAACCCAATCCGGAAATCCTATCGGATTCCGTCAGTTCGCATACGTCAGATTACCCACCCGGTCATGTCGAGTGAACGGCACGCCGATCAGATCCCTATTTGGGATTTTGGACCCCCGGATTATATGTTTTGACAACTTTAGACTCAGGTTTTTTAGATCCGTCATTTCAACACCAACCAATCCGAAATTCCAATCGGATTCCGTCAGTACGCAAACGTCAATTTAACCACCCGGTCGTGTCGGAGTGAACGTCACGCCGATCAAATCCCTATTTTGGATTTTGGACCCCCCCCTTATAATAGTTTTGACCTTTTAGACTCAGGTTTTTTAGATCCGTCATTTTAACGCCCCCAACCAATCCGGGAATCCAAATCGGATTTCGTCAGTTCGCACACGTCAATTTCACATACACCGGTCGTGTCGGAGCAAACGGCACGCCGATCAGATCCCTATTTGGGATTTTGGACCTCCGGCTTGTATGTTTTGACCCTTTAGACTCGTGTTTTTTTTTTAGATCTGTCATTTAAACACCAACCCAATCCGAAAATCCAAATCAGATTCCGTCAGTGAGCACACGTCAATTTAACCCACCTGGTCATGTCGGAGTGAACGGCACGCCGATCAGATCCTATTGGGATTTTGTACTCCCGGCTTGTATGTTTTTGCCCTTTAGACTCGGGTTTTCTAGATCCGTCATTTCAACGCCCAACCCAATCCGGGAATCCAATCGGATTCCGTCATTCGCACACATTTCACCCACCGGTCGTGTCAGAGCAAACGACACGGCGATCAGATCATTATTTGGGAGTTTAGACTCCCGGTTGTGTGTTTTGACCCTTTAGACTTGGGTTTTTTTTTGATCCGTCATTTCAACGCCCAACCCAATACGATAATCCAAATCGATTCCGTCAGCTCGCACACGTCACTTTCACCCACCGCCGGTCGTCTAGGAGCAAACGGCAACGCCGATCTGATCCCTATTTGGGATTTGTACCCCCCGGCCTGTATGTTTTGACCCTTTAGACTCGGGTTTTTTTTAGATCCACCATTTCAACGCCAAACCCAATCCAAGAATCCAAATCGGATTCGTCAGTTCGCACACGTCACTTTCATCCACTTGGTCCTGTCGGAGCAAACGACACGCCGATCAAATCCCTATTTGGGATTTGGACCCCCGGGTTGTGTGTGTTGTTTGACCCTTTAGACTCGGTTTTTTTTTAGATCCACCATTTCAACGCCCAACCCAATCCAAGAATCCAAATCGGATTCCGTCAGTTCGCACACGTCACTTTCATCCACTTGGTCCTGTCGGAGCAAACGACACGCCGATCAAATCCCTATTTGGGATTTTGGACCCCCGGGTTGTGTGTTTTGACCCTTTAGACTCGGGTGTTTTTTAGATCCACCCATTTTCAACGCCAACCCAATCCAAGAATCCAATCGGATTCCGTCAGTTCGCACACGTCACTTTCATCCACCTGGTCCTGTCAGAGCAACGACACGCCGATCAAATCCCTATTTGGATTTTGGACCCCGGGTGTTGTGTGTTTTGACCCTTTAGACTTGTGTTTTTTTTAAATCCGTCATTTCAACACCCAACCCTATCCGAAATTCCAAATCGGATTCCGTCATTACGCACACGCAATTAACAAACCCCACGTCGTGTGTCGGAGTGAACGTCACGCCGATCAGATCCCTATTTGGGATTTTGGACCCCCCGACTATATGTTTTGACCCTTTAGACTCAGGTTTTTTAGATCCATCATTTTAACTCCCAACCCAATCGGGAATCCAAATCGGATTCCGTCAGTTCGCACAGTCAATTTCAACCACCCGATCGTGTCGGAGCAAATGGCACGCCGATCAGATCCCTATTTTGATTTTGGACCCCCGGCTTGTATGTTTTGACCCTTAGACTGTGTTTTTTTAGATCCATCATTTCACCGCCCAACCCAATCCGAGAATCCAAATCGGATTCCGCCAGTTCGCACACGTCACTTTCATCCACTCGGTCCTGTCGGAGCAAATGGCACGCCGATCAAATCCCTATTTGGGATTTTGGACCCCCGGGTTGTGTGTTTTGACCCTTTAGACTTGTGTTTTTTTTAAATCCGTCATTTCAACACCCAACCCAATCCGAAATTCCAAATCGGATTTCGTCAGTAGCACACGTCAATTTCACCCACCCGGTCGTGTCAGAGCAAATGACACGCCAATCAGATCCCTTTGGGATTTTGGACCCCTGGGTTGTGTGTTTTGACCTTTAGAATTGGGTTTTTTTTTATCCATCATTTCAATGCCAACCCAATCCGGTAATCCAAATCGGATTCCGTCAGTTCGCACACGTCACTTTCACCCACCCGGTCGTCTTGGAGCAAGCGGCATGCCGAAAATCCTATTGGGATTTTGGACCCCGGGTGTGTGTTTGACCCTCTAGACTGGGTTTTTTTAGATCCATCATTCAACGCCAAACCGAATCCGGAAATCCAAATCGGATTCCGTCAGTTCGTATACGTCAATTAAACCCACCGGTCGTGTCGGAGTAAACGGCACGCCGATCTGATCCCTATTTGGGATTTTGGACCCCCGACTTGTATGTTTTGACCCTTTAGACTTGGGTTTTTTTTGATCCGTCATTTCAACGCCCAACCCAATCCGGTAATCCAAATAGGATTCCGTCAGCTCGCACACATCACTTTCACCTACAGGTCCTGTCGGAGCAAACGACACGCCGATCAGATCCCTATTTTGGATTTTGGACCCCGGGTTGTGGGTTTTCACCCTTTAGACTTGGGTTTTTTTTAGATCCGTCATTTCAACGCCCAACCCAATACGGAATCCAAATCAGATTCTGTTAGTCGCACACGTCAACTTAACCCACCCGGTCGTGTGTCTGAGCAAACGGCACACCAATCAGATCCCTATTTGGGATTTCTGACCCCCGGGTTGTGTGTTTTGACCCTTTAGCTTGGGTTTTTTTAGATCCGTCATTTCAACGCCCAACCCAATCCGGGAATCCAAATCGGATTCGGTCAGTTCACACACGTCAATTAACCCACCCAGTCGTGTCGGAGCGAACGACACGCCGATCAGATCCCTATTGGGATTTTGAACCCCGGGTTGTGTGTTTTGACCCTTTAGACATGGGTTTTTTTTAGATCCGTCATTTCAACACCCAACCCAATCCGGAATCCAAATCGGATTCCGTCAGTTCGCACACAATTTAAAAACCACTCGTCGTGTCAGAGCAAACAACACGCCGATCAGATCCCTATTTGGGATTTTGGACCCAGGGTTGTGTGTTTTGACCCTTTAGACTTGGGTTTTTTTTTTATCCATCATTTCAGCGCTCAACCCAATCCGGGAATCCAAATCGGATTCCGTCAGTTCGCACACGTCAATTTAACCCATCCGGTCGTGTCGGAGTAAACGGGTCGACGATCAGATCCTATTTGGGATTTGGGACCCCGGGTTGTGTGTTTGACCCTTAGAGTAGAGTTTTTTTAGATCCATCATTTCAACGCGCAACCCAATCCGGGAATCCAAATCAGATTCCCTCAGTTCACACACGTCAATTTAACCCACCCAGTCGTGTCGGAGAGATGACACGCCGATCAGATCCCTATTGGGATTTTGGAAACCGGGTTGTGTGTTTTGACCGTTTAGACTAGGGTTTTTTTTTGATCCGTCATTTCAATGCCCAACCCAATCCGGTAATCCAAATCGGATTCCGTCAGCTCGCACACGCCACTTTCACCCACCCGGTCGTGTCTGAGCAAACGGCACGCCGAACAGATACCTATTTGAGATTTTGGACCCCCGGGTTGTGTGTTTTGACCCTTTAGACTTGGGTTTTTTTTAGATCCATCATTTCAACGCCCAACCAATCGGGGAATCCAAATCGGATTCCGTCAGTTCGCATACATTAATTTACCCACCGGTGTGGTCGGACTGGAGTGAACGGCATGCTATCAGATCCCCATTGGGATTTTCTACCCCGGCTTGTATGTTTTCACCTTTAGACTTGGTTTTTTTAGATCCGTCATGTCATCGCCCAACCCAATCTGGGAATCCAAATCGAATTTCGTTAGTTCGCACACATCAATTTAACCAACCCAGTCGTGTGGGAGCAAACGGCACGCGATCAGATCCCTATGGGGAATTTGGACCCCCGAGTTGTATGTGACCCTCTAGACTTGGGTTTTTTTTTTATCCGTCATTTCAACGACAAACCCAATCCGGTAATCCAAATCGGATTACGTCAGCTCGCACACGTCACTTTCACCCACCCGGTCGTGTCGGAGCAAACGACACGCCGATCAGATACCTATTTGGGATTTTGGACCCCCGGGTTGTGTGTTTTGACCATTTAGACTTGGATTTTTTTAGATCCATCATTTCAACGCCCAACCCAATCCGGGAATCCAATCGGATTCCGTTAGTACGATACATTAATTTAACCCACCCGGTCGTGTCGGAGCAAACGGCACGCCGATTAGATCAATATGTGGGAATTTAGACCCCCGGGTTGTATGTTTTGACCCTTTAGACTTGGGTTTTTTTTGATCTGTCATTTCAACGCCCAACCCAATCCGGTAATCCAAATCGGATTCCGTCAGCTGCACATGTCACTTTCACCCACCCGGTCGTGTCGAAGCAAACGGCACGCCGATCAGATCCATATTGGGGATTTTGGACCCCGGGTGTGTGTGTTTTGACCCTTTTGACTTGGGTTTTTTTAGATCCGTCATTTCAACGCCCAACCCAATCCCGAAATCCAAATCGGATTCCGTCCATTCACCATACGTCAATTTAACCCACCGGTCGTGTCGGAGTAAACGGCACGCCGATTCATCCCTATTTGGGATTTTGGACCACGGCTTGTATGTTTTGACCCTTTAGACTTGGGTTTTTTTTGATCCATCATTTCAACGACCAACCCAATCGGTAACCCAAATCGGATTCCGTCAGCTCGCACAAGTCACTTTCACCCACCAGGTCCTATCGGAGCAAACGGCACGTCGATCAGATCCTATTTGGGATTTTGGACCCCTGGGTTGTGTGTTTTGACCTTTAGACTTGAGTTTTTTTTAGATCCGTCATTTCAATGCCCAACCCAATCTGGGAATCCAAATCAGATTCCATCAGTTCGCACACGTCAACTTAACCCACCCGGTCGTGTCGGAGCAAGCCGATCAGATCCCTATTTGGGATTTTGGATCCACGGGTTGTGTGTTTTGCCCCTTTAGAGTTGGGTTTTTTTAGATCCATCATTCAACGCCCAACCCAATCCGGGAATCCAAATCGGATTCGGTCAGTTCACACACGTCAATTTAACCAGCCAGTCGTTGTCGGAGCGAACGACACGCCGATCAGATCCCTATTTGGGATTTTGGACCCCCGGGTTGTGTGTTTTGACCTTTAGACATGGGTTTTTTTTAGAACCGTCATTTCAACGCCAACCCAATCTGGGAGTCCAGATCGGATTCCGTCAGTTCGCACTTGTGAATTTAACCCACCCGGTCGTATCAGAGCAACGGCACGCGATCAGATCCCTATTTGTGATTTTGGACCCCCGGGTTGTGTGTTATGACCCTTTAGACTTGGGTTTTTTTTAGATCTATCATTTCAACACCCAACCCAATCCGGAAATCCAAATCGGATTCCGTCAGTGCGCACACGTCAATTTAACGCACCCGGTCGTGTCGGAGTGAACGACACACTGATCAGATCCCTATTTGGGATTTTGGACCCCCGGCTTGCATGTTTTGACCCTTTAGACTCAGGTTTTTTTAGATCCATCATTTAACGCCCAACCCAATCCGGGAATCCAAACGGATTCCGTCAGTTCGCACACGTCAATTTCACCCACCCGGTGTGTCGGAGCAAACAGCACGCTGATCAGATCCCTATTGGGATTTTGGACCCCCGGCTTGTATGTTTTGACCTTTAGGACTCGTTTTTTTAGATCCATCATTTCACCGCCCAACCCAATCCGAGAATCCAAATCGGATTCTGCCAGTTCGCACATGTCACTTTCATCCACCCGGTCCTATCGGAGCAAATGTCACGCCGATCAAATCCCTATTTGGGATTTTGGACCCCCGGGTTGTGTGTTTTGACCCTTTAGACTTGTGTTTTTTTTAAATCGGTCATTTCAACACCCAACCCAATCCGAAATTCCAAATCGGATTCCATCAGTACGCATACGTCAATTTCACCCACCCGGTCGTGTCGGAGCAAATGACACGCCAATCAGATCCCTATTTGGGATTTTAGACCCCTGGGTTGTGTGTTTTGACCCTTTAGACATGGGTTTTTTTTAGATCCGTCATTTCAACACCCAACCCAATCCGGGAATCCAAATCGGATTCCGTCAGTTCGCACACGTCAATTTAACCAACTCGGTCGTGTCGGAGTAAACATCACGCCGATCATATCCCCATTTGGGATTTTGAACCCCGGGTTGTATGTTTTGACCCTTTAGACATGGGTTTTTTTAGATCCGTCATTTCAACACCCAACCCAATCCGGGAATCCAAATCGGATTCCGTCAGTTCGCACACGTCAATTTAACCAACTCGGTCGTGTCGGAGTAAACATCACGCCGATCAGATCCCTATTTGGGATTTTGGACCCCCGGGTTGTGTGTTTTGACCCTTTAGACTTGAGTTTTTTTTTTATCCGTTATTCAGCGCCCTACCCAATCCGGGAATCCAAATCGGATTCCGTCAGTTCGCACACGTCAATAACCCATCTGGTCGTGTCGGAGTAAACGGGTCGCCGATCGGATCCCTATTTGGGATTTTGGACCCCCGGGATGTGTGTTTTGACCTTTAGAGTAGAGTTTTTTTAGATCCGTCATTTCAACGCCAAACCCAATCCGGGAATCCAAATCAGATTCCCTCAGTTCACACACGTCAATTTAACCCACCCAGTCGTGTCGGAGAGAATGACACGCCGATCAGATCCTATTTGGGATTTTGGAACCGGGTTGTGTTTTGACCCTTAGACTTGGGTTTTTTTTTTATCCGTCATATCAATGCCCAACCCAATCCGGTAATCCAAATCGGTTTCCGTCAGCTCGCACACGCCACTTTCACCACCCCGGTCGTGTCTGAGCAAACGGCACGCCGAACAGATACCTATTTGAGATTTTGGACCCCCGGGTTGGGTGTTTGACCCTTTAGACTTGGGTTTTTTTTAGATCCATCATTTCAACGCCCAACCCAATCCGAGAATCCAAATCGGATTCCGTCAGTCGCACTACGTTATTAACCCACCGTCGTGGCGTGTGAGAGTGAACGGCATGCCGATCAGATCCCTTTTGGGATTTTCTACCCCGGCTTGTATGTTTTCACCCTTAGACTCTGGTTTTTTAGATCGGTCATTTCAACGCCCAACCCATTCCTGGAATCCAAATCGAATTCGTTAGTTCGCACACGTCAATTTAACCAACCCAGTCGTGTCGGAGCAAACGGCACGCCGATCAGATCCCTATGTGGAATTTGGACCCCCGAGTTGTATGTTTTGACCCTCTAGACTTGGGTTTTTTTTTTATCTGTCATTTCAACGACCAACCCAATCCGGTAATCCAAATGGATTCCGTCAGCTCGCACACGTCACTTTCACCCACCCGGTCGTGTCTGAGCAAACGGCACGACGAACAGATACCTATTTGAGATTTTGGACCCCCGGTTGTGTGTTTTGACCCTTTAGACTTGGGTTTTTTTTAGATCCATCATTTCAACGCCCAACCCAATCCGAGAATCCAAATCGGATTCCGTCAGTTCGCATACGTTATTAACCACCCACCCGGCGTGTCGAGAGTGAACGGCATGCCGATCAGATCCCTATTTGGGATTTTCTACCCCGGCTTGTATGTTTTCACCTTAGACTCTGGTTTTTTAGATCGGTCATTTCAACGCCCAACCCATTCCTGGAATCCAAATCGAATTTCGTTAGTTCGCACACGTCAATTTAACCAACCCAGGCGTGTCGGAGCAAACGGCACGCCGATCAGATCCCTATGTGGGAATTGGACCCCCGAGTTGTATTTTGACCCTCTAGACTTGGGTTTTTTTTTTATCTGTCATTTCAACGACCAACCCAATCCGGTAATCCAAATTGGATTCCGTCAGCTCGCACACGTCACTTTCACCACCCGGTCATGTCGGAGCAAACGACACGCCGATCAGATACCTATTTGGGATTTTGGACCCCCGGGTTGTGTGTTTTGACCTTTAGACTTGGGTTTTTTTTAGATCCGTCATTTCAATGTCCAAACCAATCGGGAATCCAAATCGGATTCCGTCAGTACGCATACGTAATTTAACCCACCGGTCGTGTCGGAGCAAACGGCACGCCGATTAGATCACTCTGTGAAGGATCGAGATTAATGAATGGAAAAGATCTAGAAGGGGGGGGATGAATAGATCTTAGCCACTTTTGCGGAAGCTTAACAATTTTAAAAACACTTTAGAATCAGAGGCAATATTATCAGTGAAAACCTACAGATCTGATTAGATTTGAGTGAGTTGAAGAACTTGGATGTGAAGCAAGTTGATTAAGTGAATTAAAAACGAATCCTATGCATACATCTATCGAATATATCAATCAAACCACAGAAGACAGATGCACAAGGATTTTTAGGTGGTTCGGAAATCACCCATGTGATTCCTACATCCACCCCTCACAACCCGTGAGGATTCACTAACACAACTGGGTAACACACCCACTGGAGCCTGACAACTCCAACACTGAAGAGCTTACAACTCACACCACTTCTAGAGCAAGACTACTCTAGAACAACTGAGCAAGACTGCTCAACACACACACTTGAGTTTGACAACTCAACACTGAGCACACCGGCTCACACAAACTGAGCACAAGGCTCACACATAGACTTGCTAGACACCAACTTAAGACAAGATCTCCTAGCAACAGATCTAGTCGAAATTTGAGAACACTAATGAGAGTTATGCAGAAGCACTTGCATAATCTCAAGAGATATCTCAGAAGAACAGAAGTAAAGTAAAAGTATTGAATGGCTTCGTTCTTCAAGTGTACTCCCTTGTAGAAGCTTGGATTGGGAAGAAGCTTGTAAACATGAAGTCCAAGACGATGCTCTGCAATCTGGGAGGTTGGATCTTCCTTGAATTCTTCTCCAACGATGGCTTCTACTTGATCTGCTTCCTTGAGATGCTTTAGAGGCTTCTTTAAAGATCAACCCACAATTCTCACACCTTGAATTGGTGAGAAGAGGTCTTCAGAGACTCCAGGAAGACAGAAGAGGGAGACAAGAACTCTCTTGGCCGCCAGGAATCGTTCAGGTGGCTCTAAGAGGTTGGTTGGGTCTCTCTCCATGAAGGGAGGACAAAAGAGACCTTTTATACCCTTGGGATTCCAAAGATACCCTTTTGGGGTACAAGGGCACGCTTCCCTAGGAAGATTCTGATCGCCCTAGAAGGACACGTGGCAGCCATCAGCTCTTTAGTTGAAAAATTTCCGTAGTGTGTCGACCTGCCCTGGTGGTTGTGTCGACACACTGTCCCAAAGATGGAAACATCTGTTCTGGGAGAAGGTCCCGTGTCGACCTGCTCTTGAGTGTGTCGACCTGCTGTCCCAATTCCTCAAACTGGCTGTTCTGGGAATGGGATCTAGTGTCGACCTGCCCTGGGAGTGTGTCGACCTGGGTACCCTTTTTCTCTGGAAAACTGCCACTCGTGTCGACACACTCTTGACATGTGTCGACACACTCTAGACATTTTTGCACATTTTCTCTTTGAATCTGTGTTGATGTGTCGACACCATTGATGGTGTGTCGACACACTTTTGCATAAGATGTTTGTTCCTGAAGAAATAAACACATATATCATTAGTTAAATGATTTATCATGACTATAAATGATAAATGTGATTTGCAAAATACTTTTTCAACATGATTTCAGGTATGATCTTTTTGACATGTTTCATTTACATTGCTTTAAGAACACTTCTTGTCATCATCAAAATAGGAGGGAAATGATATGAACTAGGCATTCAACCCAACAATCTCCCCCTTTTTGATGATGGCAACATTTAATCCATATTTCAATGTGGTTTTGATGAAGTGTGATTTTAAGCAATTTTGATTGTCTAAATTTTTGTTTTCCTTTTTGTTTATACTTGTCAATGACCTTTTGATTTTGTTCAGTAACAATTGATGATTTGTTTGTGAGATTCAATGTTACTTGAAGTTAGAGCTTTTGTGCACACAAGTCAAAACACTTGAACAAGTATTCAAACACAAGACAACAGTTTGCATTGAAGCCAAACACCACTTTCATTCATTCAAAAGATCATTACATCAAAAAAATTACAATTAATTCATTCATTCATTCTTCTCCCCTTTGACATTATCAAAAAAAAAATTACATTGGGTTTAAGATGAAGGAGGAGGAGGAATTGGAGCTAGAAGGATCTCAATGTCTGACAATCTCTTTTCCATGGACTTCATGCTTGACTTTATCTGTTCATGGATGGTTGTCAGCCGAGTGTGAAGATAATGCTCCATTTTATCAGTGTGCTCTATCAAGGTGCTCTGAGTTCTTTTCAGTTCATCGGAAACTGGTTGAGAACTTGAAGAGCCAGCTGACCAACCAGGTCTTTGCATTATCTTGAACTCCTGGTCAATGAGTAAGTTGTCTGTCAATATGCTCATTGAATTTCTCATACTTTCCAAGTCATCCACAAATGAGCAAAGGACAATCTGGTGCTGGAAATCTCATGCAGGGTTTGGTTGGTGTTGAAGACATCTGCTTGGGAATTTGCCAAAATTCCCTGAAGAACTTTCTCCAACTTGTCCTGATGCTCTTTTAGCTGAAGAGAGGCATCGGCCATTGTGCCAATTAGCCTGTTGAACCTTTGTGCTGCATGATCTGAAGCTGCCTTCTGCTCAATGAATTTGGCATTTACTGAGTTTTCCAATCTTTGAATCCGTAGCTCAAAAGATGTGGACATGGATTGAAGTGTGGAGTTGAAGGATTCAAATTTATCATTTAGGAATGATATCAATTCTGGTGGAACAGGAGGCCCACCAGAAGATGTGGATGGTTGGAGTGAAGTTGTGGAGAAGGATGAGGAAGCTGAGGTGAGAGAGGAGCATGGAAAGGACTGTCACCTTCATTAGCAACTTGAGGCTGATCCTCATGCATGGAGGCTGATCCTCTTGACCTAGGGGCTGGTGCCCTTCAACTGGAGGCTGTTCCTCTTGTACTTGGGGCTGATCCCTTGATCCTGAGGCTGATCCTCCTGGAGTTGGGGCTGTCCCCTTGATCTTGAGGCTGTTCCTCTTGAATTGGAGGAGCCTCAACCACAGCTGGTCCTCTTCTTATTTGATTTCCTTCTAATCTGAATCCCATAAACTTCTGGATGTTCTTGAATGTGTAGATGTTTGACTTGGGAATGGATTGGGATTTCTCATTATCCAATGGCACACCAAAGTGCTTGAACACTGAGGTCATATGAGCTCCATAAGGTAGAGATCTCTTGAGGTCTGTCCTTGTAGTCTCAGAGATGATTTGACAAAGTATCACATGAAGGTTGACCTTGATATCTTTGACCATGCAATATAGTATGAATCTCTGGATATCTGTCAATCTATCCCTCCCACCACCTTGAGGGGTAACTATAGTTGTCAAGATGTGGTGAATTACCCTTAACACTGGTGGAAATGAGTTGGCATTAAACCTAGTCACATAGGTTTGTTTGGGATCTGAGGGATCTGCAGGATGGCCTGTCAACATGGAGTAGGCTTCATGTAAGTCAAATTCAAAATCATGGTAGTCTGCCCCTTCATCTGGTACTTTGAAAATGGATGCAGCTACTTCAGTTGGCATGTCTATCTCTATCCCTTTGACTTTGGATTTATAACCTTCTTCTGTGCAAGTGAGGTTTTTGTAGAACTCTCTAACTAACCTAGGATAGCAGACTTGAAATTCAGATATAAAGGGTATCCAAGATTGGAAAGAAAAGTAGGTCTGAATTTCGGGGAGAGAGTCTGCTAATTGGGTGTCTGAAAGATCAAGAATTCTGGCTTCAAAATGAGTTTGGCAGCACTCACTGATTCTGAGGGAATGTCCTCTTAGAATCAGAAGAGGAGGAGGAGGATGATTCCTCAGGATGGTCAGAGGAATCCCCCGAAGTCTCTGGTCTAGGGTTTGGATCTTGTCTACCTCTGCCAGTAGTGGAGGTCCTACCTCTCTTTGAAGCTCTGAGGGGTGCAGAAGAGGATCCTGGAAGCTCTGTAGGATCATTTCTTCTCTTGGATCTTCTTTCCATCTGGGCATCGGCACTGGTTGCCGGAACCGGCCTTGAGGAGGCCTGAGACCTTGCGCCACGGCGGGGACCAAGCTTGCGGACCATGGTGCAGGATGAGTGGAATTTCAGAGAGGAGATGGAAGTGGAGGAGCAGAGAGATGATGGAAGGGAGGATGAGAGCTTGAGAGAAGCTGGAGAGGTTTTCTTGCCGGAACGAAGTGGAAATGAGGCCATCGGGTCGACCTGACTCCCAAATAGAGAAGCAGTGGTACACTGCCTCGCAGGAACAACAAGGTTTAAGGTGAACCCTAACGGGCTGAAAAAGGTTCTGGCAAGGGGTGTGTCGACACAGGAAGAGGTGTGTCGACCTGACCCAGAGAGTGTGTCGACACAGGACACATAGTGTGTCGACACGGCCTTGAAGAAAATTTGAATTTTGAAGAGGAAATTTTGGAGAAAATTTGGGAATACCTTAGAATGATTAGGAATGAGAGGAATTATCATTTCAAGGATTTTTAAGATGCCTTAAAAATTCACTTGTTGTATTTTGCAAAGATTCATCACAGTTCAAGTGTTTCACACAATTTCCAACAGGATATTAGCATTCCAAGACTTGAATCAACAAAATGATAAATTGAGGGATATAATGTATCTAACAATCAACCAAAATCTACCATGTTTCTCAATTTTCAAGAATTAAAGATATCATCTAGACTAAACACAGTTGTGTTGAAAGTAAAACACAAGCTTAAAGAACAACTTGATGAAGGAGGAAGATGATTCTTTCTAAACAAATCTCCAATAATTTTCATATTTTTGTTCTTTTAACAAACTATCAAATGATGTAAATCTCTTTCACTCAAGTACTAGTGCTTTTTACACACCATAGTCCCTGGATACTCAAGATTTAGTCATTGTCAAGTCTCAAAGGGGTAAATGATGACTTTTTGACATGAAATATACGTTTTTTAGACGCCAATATTTCCAGTTACTCAGTCATCATAAAAAAATATAGCACATAATTGCTTGAATTTTGAGGTTATTTTTTAATTTGGATCCCCTTTGAACAGAGTTAGCATAATGCCTCATGACATACATAGCACTTCATTCATTGTGAAGGTGTGCAGTTTCTCAGCACAAATGCCATTGCTCTGTTGGATTTTATAAGATTTTGGAGAGTTTGTGAGATAGAATTCAAATACATCCAGTCATCAGTTGCAAACAAGAAAATGTTTTAAGTTCAATACACAAATTATTATTTAGTTTAGGAAGAGATCTGAATTTCTGTGGATTGAGAGACATAGTGGAAAGTTGATTAGTAAAAAATATAATAGATCACTCAAGGTTCATTTTGAGATTCTAGACTTTTAGAATGAGGACATCATGCAAGGAATTGATGAAATGCAAGAAGGGTTTTGAAATTTGCAAAAAAAATGACTTGTGAATTTTCTAGCTCCCCCTGAGATGATGATTTCAACCATTTGTCATCAGAATAAAGATGTTCAATTTTGAAATCAGAAAAGAATTTTCTTCTTGGACAACAAAGACTCCCCCTCAACAACTGTATATCCATTCTTGGTACTTGGCGGAGACACATACTCTCGCATAGTGAAAGTGTCCAGACAAGCATAACTTGTCCTTCTTCAAGTCACTATTTGATATACCAAGAGATTTCAATACAATAAGAGTTGAAGAATTCATTAGCAAAAAGAAGTGGAAGTTAAAACTGTGCAAGTTTTGAAATCAGAAGAGAATGTCTCTTGGAACAATAAAAGCTCCCCCTCAATTATTGCATATTAACTTCTTAGTACTTGGCGGAGATATGTTCTCACGCATAGTGAAAGTATCTAGACAAGTATAACTTGTCCTCTTCAAGTCACTATTTGATATACCAAGAAGTTTCAATACAATAAGAAGTGGAGAATTTATTGTAAAAAGAGAAATAGAGTTGAAAATGAGAGAGATATGAACATGTATCTTGAGGAAGCAAGGAAATATGAAATGCGAAGAACTCCTCCTTAGATAATGCATGGCACTCAACCCACTTAAGAGAGATCAAGAAGGTGGACATTTACAAAGACCAAGTTCTCTCCTTAAAGATGAGAATCTATTTTCAGGAAGGGGTTTTGTGAATATGTCTGCAATTTGTTTTTCAGTTTCAATGAAATGGAGTTCAAAAGATTTCTTTGCAACCTCATCTCTCAAGAAATGATGCCTAATTTCAATGTGCTTTGTTCTAGAATGCTGAATGGGGTTTTTAGATAAATTTATGGCACTAGTGTTATCACATAGGATGGGTACACACCCTAAATCTTGGTTGTAATCAAGAAGTTGATGTTTCACCCAGAGAATCTGAGTTCCACATCTACCTGCTGCAACATATTCAGCTTCTGCAGTTGACAGAGCAACTGATTGTTGCTTCTTTGAAGCCCAAGAAATAAGGCATCCACCTAGAAATACACACAAGCCACTTGTGCTTTTTCTATCTAATTTACACCCAGCATAATCAGCATCACAATAGGCAAACAATTCTAACTTGCAACCAGCAGGATACCAAATCCTAAATCACATGTTCCAGCAAGATATTTAAAAATTCTTTTCACAGCAAGCATATGACTTTCTTTAGGATTTGATTGGAATCTAGCACATAAGCACACACAAAACTGAATGTCAGGTCTAGAAGTAGTAAGGTAGAGCAGAGAGCCAATCATACCTCTGTAGGTTTTTGGATCTACTGACTTACCAGATGGGTCTTCTTCTAGCTTAGCATTTATTGCAATGGGTGTGCTTGAATGTTTAAGGTTCTGGTAGTCAAACCTTTTCAGTAGCTCCTTGACATATTTGGTTTGACTGATGAAGATTCCTTCATGTGTTGGTTAACCTGCAATCCCAGAAAGAATGTTAAATCCCATTAAGCTCATTTCAAATTCATTCTGCATTTGATTTGAAAATTCAGTGCAAAGGCCTTTATTGGTGGAGCCAAAAATTATATCATCAACATAAATTTGGACCACAATTATTTGATTTTTTATTGTTTTTGTGAACAATGTTTGATCAACATTACCTCTAGAATATCCTTTTTCAAGTAAAAAGGAACTCAAACGATCATACCAAGCTCTTGGAGCTTGTTTGAGACCATAGAGTGCCTTATTAAGCTTGAAAACATGGTTAGGATATTTTTCATTATCAAATCCAGGAGGTTGTTCAACAAACACATTTTCCTTTATATATCCATTTAGAAATGCACTTTTACATCCATCTGAAAGACTTTGAAATTCATGGAGGATGCAAAAGCAAGGAAAATTCTCACAGCTTCTAGTCTAGCTACAGGGGCATAAGATTCTTCAAAATCAATTCCAAATTCTTGGTTATACCCCTTTGCAACTAGCCTAGCTTTATTTCTAATTACTTGACCAGTTTCATTCAATTTATTTCTGAAGACCCATCTAGTGCCAATCACTGTTTGGTCACTAGGTCTAGGCACTAATTCCCACACTTGATTTCTTTCAAATTGATGAAGTTCATCATGCATAGCATTAATCCAATCAGAACTGGATAAGGCTTCATCAATTGACTTGGGTTCAATTTGGGAAATTAGAGCTAGTGAGTCTTCTTCAATATTTTGCAAGAAGGATGATCTGGTCCTAACTCTATCATTTAGATTGCCAACTACACTGTCTAATGGGTGATCTCTTAGAAAACGAGGTTCAGAAATTACCTGTTGAGAAGTTCCCACTTCTGGAGCAATATTACCTGAACCATTTGGAGATTGTAAGTTGTTGTTCAGGTTTTCTTCAATGTTATTAATCTCCTCAACGGTTGGTGAAGAATCCACAATGAGGTCATCCTCTTCATTGGCTTGTTTTTCCCTGCAAGATTTAGAATCATTAGTGGAAAAGGAATTTTCATCAAAAATTACATGTGGAGATTCTTCAACAGTTTTGGTTTTTAATATGTACACTTTGAAGGCCCTTGACACTTCTGAATAGCCAAGGAAGATAGCTTCCTGACTCTTAGCATCAAACTTGTCAAGGTTTTCTTTGTTGTTATTATGTACATAGCATTTGCACCCAAAAATTTTAAAATAGGAAACAGTTGGCTTTTTGTTTTTCAATAATTCATAGGGGTTTTCTTGATTTTTGGTCTGACCAATGCTCTATTGAGTATGTGGTTTGCTGTGTTTACAGCTTCAGCCCAGAAGGATTTGGGCAAATTACTCTCAAGAAGCATGGTTCTAGCCATTTCCACAAGAGTTCTGTTCTTTCTTTCCACAACTCCATTTTGTTCTGGAGTTCTTGGTGAAGAAAACTTGTGGAATATCTGAAATTCAGCACAAAAATCAGAAAAGGATGTGTTCTCAAATTCACCCCCATGATCAGTTAAGATGTTTTTGATTTTATATGGATAAGTGGTTAAGACAGTGGTACAAAAGTTCCTGAATTCAAGGCATGCATCACTTTTGTGAGATAGAAAAATAACCCAGGTAAACCTAGTAAAGTCATCAATGATTACAAACCCATATCTTGCCACTCAAGCTTAGAACTCTTGTTGGCCCAAAGAGGTCCATGTGAAGAAGTTCTAGTGGCTTAGATGTGAGTACTTCATTGAAAACTTTAAAGGATTTCCTAGTTTGTTTTCCTTTAGCACAGATCCCACAAATTTGATTTTCAACTTTAGAAAGTGATTCAGGAAGACCTTTAACCAGATTCAATCTTAACAACTTATCCATGTTCTGAAACTTGCATGGCCAAGTCTTTTGTGCCAAGTCCATGCAATTTCATCTTTATTTGCAACAAAACAAAGATTTTCAGAAAAGTTTTATTAAGGTTGATCATGTAAACATTGTTTTCTCTTTTTCCACAGAATTTAATCTTGTCAGTTGATGAATCAATTATTTTGCAAAGATCAGATTCAAACACAACTTTGTGACCTTTGTCACATAGTTGGCTAATACTGAGTAAGTTATAATCAAGTCCATCAACTAACAAGACATTATCTACTGAGTTTGAAGAAGTTTGACCAACCTTTCCAGATCCTAAGATCTTTCCTTTATTTTTACCTCCGAAAGTAACTGACCCTCCCTCCTTTTCATGCAGGAATGAGAATTTGGCTCTATCTCCAGTCATATGTCGTGAACACCCACTGTCAAGAAACCATACATTTGTGTTGGGTGCACGACTTTCCTGCAACAAGATCAGTGGAGAGAAGATTTGGTACCCAAACAGAGTTGGGACCATCAGAATGATTTAACAAAGACATCAAATCTTTTCTCACCAAATTTGATTTGTTTTAGATCTTTGTTCTGTTACTTTGGTGTTTTCAGCATTTTTCTGTTTGTTCTTTCTCTTGGGAGTGAAAGCACCAATATCTTTGTTTTTGGTAGGAGGGGAGTTTTTCATTTGAAAATTAGATTTCAGAGAAGGAGGTGGAATCCATGGATTGTGTTGGTACATCCAGAAATTTGGATAAGGGTATTGAGGATAATACCAACAGGGATTTTCATACCATTGGTTCCAAGGATTAGTCCAATTTTCTTGAGGAGCTGTCTTGGAAGTCCAAGGTTTTTCATGGATTATTTCTTTTCCCTTTTTCTTAATTTTAGATTTTTATTTGAGCTTTTGGCTGAGTTGTTTATGGTTTTTGATGTTGAGCAGGTCGACCTGTCAGGGGACTGTGTCGACCTGACAGTCTTCTTTTGTTTTTGGATTTTTGATTTTTTGAGTTTTGTTTGAATTTTTGTTTGGGATTTTGTTTGCTGTTTGTTGAATTTCAGTATTTTCCAGATTGGGACCTTTGACAAATTTGATTAATGGTGCTTTTCCCTTTTCTCACCAGATTTGTCTTTTGTTGATTTCTTTTGTTGAATCCCAATCCATGAGATGAGGTTGTCATGTTGGATCCTAGCAAAGCCTCTAGGTTATCTTGGCCTTTTGTGAAGGTTTGGATAACCTCCTCCTTTTCCTTTAGCTGGTTTTTAAGGATTTCAATTTCTTCAATTTTGTTGTTTTTCTTGTTTTTCAATTTCCAGCTTTTCATTTAAATTTCTGAGGTCTTGAGAGGCCTTCTGAGAGGCAAGTTTTAATCATCAATTAGGTTCAGTAAATTTTCTTTTTCTTCAAGCAATTCTGTTACTTCAGATTCCAGTTCACAGATTTTATTGTTTGAAGATTGGTTATGGTAAAGATTTTCAATTTTCTTTTTGATGTGTTTGTTTTCTTTTCTCATTTCAGAGTATTTTTCTATCAATTCAGCATACACATCCTGCCAATCTTCAACACTATAATCTTCAAAGGAAGTATTTACCTTTCCATCTGTGCTGTTGGCCATGAAGCAGACTTCCTCACTCTCTGAGCTTGAGGACTTCTTCTCTTCTTCTTCCTCACTTGTGTCTTCATCAGACCAAGTGGCTACCATGGCCTTGGATTTCTTGTATTTCTGGAATCTTTTATGCTTTTCCTTTTTGTTCTCAGGACACTCTCCCTTCATGTGTCCTGGCTTGTTGCACCTGTAACAGATAATATTCTCATCAGGTTTATGATTCTTATTGAAATTGGAAGAGGAAATATTCTTCTTACCTGGGGAAAATTTCTTTTTCCCAATCATTTTCCCTTCCTATATTTCAAGAATTTCCTGAATTGTCTGGTCATGAGGGCAATCTCATCCTCATTTGACTCAGATTCTTCAGAACTTGTTTTATCCTGATTTTTATCTTTGTTGCTTGAAGAAGCTTTGAGTGCTATAGGCTTGGTCTTAATGATGTGTTCTTCATTTCTTTTTAAGTTTATTTCATATGTCATTAAAGATCCAATCAATTCATCCAAAGAGATTTTGGATAAATCTTTTGAATCTTCAATAACAGTGGCCTTGGTATGCCAAAGTGAAGAAAGTGAACGCAAAATCTTTCTTACCAAGTCTACATCAGTATACTCCTTACCCAAAGCCTTGAGTCCATTGACTATCACCATGAATCTGGCAAACATTTCAGAAATAGATTCATTAGATTTCATCATAAAGAGTTCATATTCTGAAACTAAAATATTTGCCTTGGTCTCCTTGACCTGAGATGTTCCCTCATAGAGTAATTCGAGCTTATCCCACATCTCTTTGGCAGATTTGCACATAGAGATTCTCGAATACTCCTTGGGATGGACAGCACACTGAATCATGTTCATGGCACTATAATTCAGTGTAGCTTTCCTTATCTGTTCCCTCGTCCAGGTTTCTTCCTCACCCTGGTTTTCATAGGGACCAGCCTCAACTACTTTCCAGATCTCATAGTTCTGGGCCCTTAAGAATACTTGCATTCTGTTCTCCAATAAGAATAGTCCAAACCATTAAAGAATGGTGGCCTATTTATGGAGTGGCCCTCAGCTATGAAACCCTTTGAGTCCATGATACTTAAGTAAGTGCAAAGGGAGGTAGTTGAGCAAACAAGCAAACAAACAAACAGACAAATAAACAAACAAACACTCAATACTCAGAAACAAAAGCTGCTCAGATCAAATCAGATCGATGTAAACCCGCTCTGATACCAATTGAAGGATCGAGATTAATGAATGGAAAAGATCTAGAAGGGGGGGGATGAATAGATCTTAGCCACTTTTGCGGAAGCTTAAACAATTTTAAAAACACTTTAGAATCAGAGGCATATATCAGTGAAAACCTACAGATCTGATTAGATTTGAGTGAGTTGAAGAACTTGGATGTGAAGCAAGTTGATTAAGTGAATTAAAAACGAATCCTATGCATACATCTATCGAATATATCAATCAACCACAGAAGACAGATGCACAAGGATTTTTAGGTGGTTCGGAAATCACCCATGTGATTCCTACATCCACCCCTCACAACCCGTGAGGATTCACTAACACAACTGGGTAACACACCCACTGGAGCCTGACAACTCCAACACTGAAGAGCTTACAACTCACACCACTTCTAGAGCAAGACTACTCTAGAACAACTGAGCAAGACTGCTCAACACACACACTTGAGTTTGACAACTCAACACTGAGCACACCGGCTCACAACAAACTGAGCACAAGGCTCACACATAGACTTGCTAGACACCAACTTAAGACAAGATCTCCTAGCAACAGATCTAGTCGAAATTTGAGAACACTAATGAGAGTTATGCAGAAGCACTTGCATAATCTCAAGAGATATCTCAGAAGAACAGAAGTAAAGTAAAATGTATTGAATGGCTTCGTTCTTCAAGTGTACTCCCTTGTAGAAGCTTGGATTGGGAAGAAGCTTGTAAACATGAAGTCCAAGACGATGCTCTGCAATCTGGGAGGTTGGATCTTCCTTGAATTCTTCTCCAACGATGGCTTCTACTTGATCTGCTTCCTTGAGATGCTTTAGAGGCTTCTTTAAAGATCAACCCACAATTCTCACACCTTGAATTGGTGAGAAGAGGTCTTCAAGAGACTCCAGGAAGACAGAAGAGGGAGACAAGAACTCTCTTGGCCGCCAGGAATCGTTCAGGTGGCTCTAAGAGGTTGGTTGGGTCTCTCTCCATGAAGGGAGGACAAAAGAGACCTTTTATACCCTTGGGATTCCAAAGATACCCTTTTGGGGTACAAGGGCACGCTTCCCTAGGAAGATTCTGATCGCCCTAGAAGGACACGTGGCAGCCATCAGCTCTTTAGTTGAAAAATTTCCGTAGTGTGTCGACCTGCCCTGGTGGTTGTGTCGACACACTGTCCCAAAGATGGAAACATCTGTTCTGGGAGAAGGTCCCGTGTCGACCTGCTCTTGAGTGTGTCGACCTGCTGTCCCAATTCCTCAAACTGGCTGTTCTGGGAATGGGATCTAGTGTCGACCTGCCCTGGGAGTGTGTCGACCTGGGTACCCTTTTTCTCTGGAAAACTGCCACTCGTGTCGACACACTCTTGACATGTGTCGACACACTCTAGACATTTTTGCACATTTTCTCTTTGAATCTGTGTTGATGTGTGACACCATTGATGGGTGTGTCGACACACTTTTGCATAAGATGTTTGTTCCTGAAGAAATAAAACATATATCATTAGTTAAATGATTTATCATGACTATAAATGATAAATGTGATTTGCAAAATACTTTTTCAACATGAATTTCAGGTATGATCTTTTTGACATGTTTCATTTACATTGCTTTAAGAACACTTCTTGTCATCATCAAAATAGGAGGGAAATGATATGAACTAGGCATTCAAACCAACACTATGTGGGAATTTAGAACCCCGGGTTGTATGTTTTGACCCTTTAGACTTGGGTTTTTTTTTGATCCGTCATTTCAACGCCCAACCCAATCCGGTAATCCAAATCGGATTCCGTAAGTTCGCACACGTCACTTTCACCCACCCAGTCGTCTCGAAGCAAACGGCACGCCGATCAGATCCATATTTGGGATTTTGGACCCCCGCGTTGAGTGTTTTGACCCATTTGACTTGGGTTTTTTTTAGATCCATCATTTCAACGCCCAACCCAATCCGGAAATCCAAATCGGATTCCGTCAGTTCACATACGTCAATTTAACCCACCCGGTTGTGTCGGAGTAAACGGCACGCCGATCTCATCCCTATTTGGGATTTTGGACCCCCGGCTTGTATGTTTTGACCCTTTAGACTTGGGTTTTTTTTTGATCCATCATTTCAACGACCAACCCAATCCGGTAATCCAAATCAGATTTCGTCAGCTCGCACACGTCACTTTCACCCACCAGGTCCTATCGGAGCAAACGACACGCCGATCAGATCCCTATTTGGGATTTTGGACCCCGGGTTGTGTGTTTTGACCCTTTAGACTTGAGTTTTTTTTAGATCCGTCATTTCAATGCCCAACACAATCTGGGAATCCAAATCAGATCCATCAGTTCGCACAGTCAACTTAACCCACCGGTCGTGTCGGAGCAAGCCGATTAGATCCCTATTTGGGATTTTGGACCCACGGGTTGTGGTTTTGCCCCTTTAGAGTTGGGTTTTTTTTAGATTCGTCATTTCAACGCCCAACCAATCCGGGAATCCAAATCGGATTCGGTCAGTTCACACACGTCAATTAAACCCACCCAGTCGTGTCGGAGCAAACGACACGCCGATCAGATCCCTATTTGGGATTTTGGACCCCCGGGTTGTGTTTTGACCCTTTAGACATGGGTTTTTTTTAGAACCGTCATTTCAACGCCCAACCCAATATGGGAGTCCAAATCGGATTCCGTCAGTCGCACACGTCAATTTAACCCACCCAGTCGTATCAGAGCAAACGGCACGCGATCAGAACCCTATTTGGGATTTTGGACCCCCGAGTTGTGTGTTTTGACCCTTTAGACTTGGGTTTTTTTTAGATCTGTCATTTCAACACCCAACCCAATCCGGAAATCCAAATCGGATTCCGTCAGTGCGCACACGTCAATTTAACGCACCTGGTCGTGTCGGAGTGAACGACACACTGATCAGATCCCCATTTGGGATTTTGGACCCCCGGCTTGTATGTTTTGACCCTTTAGACTCGGGTTTTTTTAGATCCATCATTTTAACGCCCAACCCAATCCGGGAATCCAAATCGGATTCCGTCAGTTCGCACACGTCAATTTCATCCACCCGGTCGTGTCGGAGCAAACGGCACGCCGATCAGATCCCTATGTGGGAATTTGGACCCCCGAGTTGTATGTTTTGACCCTCTAGACTTGGGTTTTTTTTTTATCCATCATTTCAACGACCAACCCAATCCGGTAATCCAAATTGGATTCCGTCAGCTCGCACACGTCACTTTCACCCACCCGGTCATGTCGGAGCAAACGACACGCCGATCAGATACCTATTTGGGATTTTGGACCCCCGGGTTGTGTGTTTTGACCCTTTAGACTTGGGTTTTTTTTAGATCCGTCATTTCAACGTCCAACCCAATCCGGGAATCCAAATCGGATTCCGTCAGTACGCATACGTTAATTTAACCCACCCGGTCGTGTCGGAGCAAACGGCACGCCGATTAGATCACTATGTGGGAATTTAGAACCCCGGTTGTATGTTTTGACCCTGTAGACTTGGGTTTTTTTTTTTATCCGTCATTTCAACGCCCAACCCAATTCGGTAAATCCAAATCGGATTCCGTAAGTTCGCACACCCTCACACTTCACCCACCGTCGTCTCGAAGCAAACGGCACGCCGATCAGATCCATATTTGGGATTTTGGACCCCGGGTTGAGTGTTTTGACCCTTTTGACTTGGGTTTTTTTTAGATCCGTCATTTCAACGCCCAACCCAATCCGGAAATCCAAATCGGATTCCGTCAGTTCACATACGTCAATTTAACCCACCCGGTCGTGTCGGAGTAAACGGCACGCCGATCTCATCCCTATTTGGGATTTTGGACCCCCGGCTTGTATTTTTGACCCTTTAGACTTGGGTTTTTTTTTGATTCATCATTTCAACGACCAACCCAATCCGGTAATCCAAATCGGATTCGTCAGCTCGCACACGTCACTTTCACCCACCAGGTCCTATCGGAGCAAACGACACGCCGATCAGATCCCTATTTGGGATTTTGGACCCCGGTTGTGTGTTTTGACCCTTTAGACTTGAGTTTTTTTTAGATCCGTCATTTCAATGCCCAACACAATCTGGGAATCCAAATCAGATTCCATCAGTTCGCACACGTCAACTTAACCCACCCGGTCGTGTCGGAGCAAGCCGATTAGATCCCTATTTGGGATTTTGGACCCACGGGTTGTGTGTTTTGCCCCTTTAGAGTTGGGTTTTTTTAGATTCGTCATTTCAACGCCCAACCCAATCCGGGAATCTAAATCGGATTCGGTCAGTTCGCACACGTCAATTTAACCCACCCAGTCGTGTCGGAGCAAACGACACGCCGATCAGATCCCTATTTGGGATTTTGGACCCCCGGGTTGTGTGTTTTGACCCTTTAGACATGGGTTTTTTTTAGAACCGTCATTTCAACGCCCAACCCAATATGGGAGTCCAAATCGGATTCCGTCAGTTCGCACACGTCAATTTAACCCACCCAGTCGTATCAGAGCAAACGGCACGCCGATCAGAACCCTATTTGGGATTTTGGACCCCCGAGTTGTGTGTTTTGACCCTTTAGACTGGGTTTTTTTTAGATCTGTCATTTCAACACCCAACCCAATCCGGAAATCCAAATCGGATTCCGTCAGTGCGCACACGTCAATTAACGCACCTGGTCGTGTCGGAGTGAACGACACACTGATCAGATCCCCATTTGGGATTTTGGACCCCCGGCTTGTATGTTTTGACCCTTTAGACTCGGGTTTTTTTTAGATCCATCATTTTAACGCCCAACCCAATCGGGAACCAAATCGGATTCCGTCAGTTCGCACACGTCAATTTCATCCACCCGGTCGTGTCGGAGCAAACGGCACGCCGATCAGATCCCTATGTGGGAATTTGGACCCCCGAGTTGTATGTTTTGACCCTCTAGACTTGGGTTTTTTTTTTTATCCATCATTCAACGACCAACCCAATCGGTAATCCAAATTGGATTCCGTCAGCTCGCACACGTCACTTTCACCCACCCGGTCATGTCGGAGCAAACGACACGCCGATCAGATACCTATTTGGGATTTTGGACCCCGGGTTGTGTGTTTTGACCTTTAGACTTGGGTTTTTTTAGATCCGTCATTTCAACGTCCAACCCAATCCGGGAATCCAAATCGGATTCCGTCAGTACGCATACGTTAATTTAACCCACCCGGTCGTGTCGGAGCAAACGGCACGCCGATTAGATCACTATGTGGGAATTTAGAACCCCGGGGTATGTTTTGACCCTGTAGACTTGGGTTTTTTTTGATCCGTCATTTCAACGCCCAACCCAATCGGTAATCCAAATCGGATTCCGTAGTTCGCACACGTCACTTTCACCCACCCAGTCGTCTCGAAGCAACGGCACGCCGATCGATCCATATTTGGGATTTTGGACCCCCGGGTGAGGTTTGACCCTTTGATTGGGTTTTTTTTAGATCCGTCATTTCAACGCCCAACCCAATCCGGAAACCAAATCGGATTCCGTCAGTTCACATACGTCAATTTAACCCACCCGGTCGTGTCGGAGTAAACGGCACGCGATCTCATCCCTATTTGGGATTTTGGACCCCCGGCTTGGATGTTTTGACCCTTAGACTTGGGTTTTTTTTTGATCCATCATTTCAACGACCAACCCAATCGGTAATCCAAATCGGATTCGTCAGCTCGCACACGTCACTTTCACCCACCAGTCCTATCGGAGCAAACGACACGCCGATCAGATCACTATTTGGGATTTTGGACCCCGGGTTGTGTGTTTTGACCCTTTAGACTTGAGTTTTTTTTAGATCCGTCATTTCAATGCCCAACCCACAATCTGGGAATCCAAATCAGATTCAATCAGTTCGCACACGTCACTTTAACCCACCGGTCGTGTCGGAGCAAGCCGATAGATCCCTATTGGGATTTGGGACCACGGGTTGTGTGTTTTGCCCTTTAGAGTTGGGTTTTTTTAGATCGTCATTTCAACGCCAACCCAATCCGGGAACCAAATCGGATTCGGTCAGTTCGCACACGTCAATTTAACCACCCAGTCGTGTCGGAGCAAACGACACGCCGATCAGATCCCTATTTGGGATTTTGGACCCCCGGGTTGTGTGTTTTGACCCTTTAGACATGGGTTTTTTTTAGAACCGTCATTTCAACGCCCAACCCAATATGGGAGTCCAAATCGGATTCCGTCAGTTCGCACACATCAATTTAACCCACCCAGTCGTATCAGAGCAAACGGCACGCCGATCAGAATCCTATTTGGGATTTTGGACCCCCGAGGTGTGTGTGTTTGACCCTTTAGACTTGAGTTTTTTTAGATCGTCATTTCAACACCAACCCAATTGGAAATCCAAATCGGATTCCGTCAGTGCGCACACGTCAATTTAACGCACCTGTCGTGTCGGAGTGAACGACACACTGATCAGATCCATTTGGGATTTTGGACCCCGGCTTGTATGTTTGACCCTTTAAACTGGGTTTTTTTAGATCCATCATTTTAACGCCCAACCCAATCCGGGAATCCAAATCGGATTCCGTCAGTTCGCACACGTCAATTTCACCCACCTGGTCGTGTCGGAGCAAACGGCACGCCGATCAGATCCCTATTTGGGATTTTGGACCCCCGGCTTGTATGTTTGACCCTTTAGACTGTGTTTTTTAGATCCATCATTCACCGCCCAACCCAATCCGAGAATCCAAATCGGATTCCGCCAGTTCGCACACGTCAATTCATCCACCCGGTCCTGTCGCAGCAATGGCACGCCGATCAAATCCCTATTGGGATTTGGACCCCCGGGTTGTGTTTGACCCTTTAGACTTGTGTTTTTTTTAAATCCGTCATTTCAACACCCAACCCAATCCGAAATTCCAAATCGGATTCCATCAGTACGCACACGTCAATTTCACCCAACCGGTCGTGTCGGAGCAATGACACGCCATCAGATCCCTATTGGGATTTTGGACCCCTGGGTGGTGTGTTTTGACCCTTTAGAATTGAGTTTTTTTATCCATCATTTCAACGCCAAACCAATCCGGTAATCCAAATCAGATTCGTTAGTCCGCACACGTCTCTTTCACCCACCCGGTCGTCTCGGAGCAAACGACATGCGATCAAATCCCTATTTGGGATTTTGGACCCCCGGGTTGTGGGTTTTGACCCTCTAGACTTGGGTTTTTTTAGATCCATCATTTCAATGCCCAACCCAATCGGAAATCCAAATCGGATTCCGTCAGTTCGTATACGTCAATTTAAACCCCCCCAGTCGTGTCGGAGGTAAACGGCACGTCGATCTGATCCCTAATGGGATTTTGGACCCCCGACTTGTATGTTTTGACCCTTTAGACTTGGGTTTTTTTTTATCCATCATTCAACGCCCAACCCAATCCGGTAATCCAAATAGGATTCCGTCAGCTCGCACACGTCACTTTACCTACCAGGTCCTGTCGGAGCAAACGGCACACCGATCAGATCCCTATTTGGATTTGGACGCCGGGTTGTGGTTTTCACCCTTTAGACTTGGGTTTTTCTTAGATCTGTCAATTCAACGCCAACCCAATCCGGAATCCAAATCAGATTACGTCAGTTCGCACACGTCAACTTAACCCACACGGTCGTGTCTGAGCAACGGCACACCGATCAGATCCCTATTTGGGATTTTGGACCCCCGGGTTGTGTGTTTTGACCCTTTAGAGTTGGGTTTTTTTAGATCCATCATTTCAATGGCCAACCCAATTCGGGAATCCAAATCGGATTCGGTCAGTTCGCACACGTCAATTAACCACCCAGTCGTGTCGGAGCGAACGACACGCCGATCAGATCCTATTTGGGATTTTGAACCCCCGGGTGGTGTTTTGACCCTTTAGACATGGGTTTTTTTTAGATCCGTTATTTCAACACCCAACCCAATCGGGAATCCAAATCGGATTCCGTCAGTTCGCACACGTCAATTAACCAACTCGGTCGTGTCGGAGTAAACATCACGCCGATCAGATCCTATTTGGGATTTGGACCCCCGGGTGTGTGTTTTGACCCTTAGACTTGGTTTTTTTGATCCATTATTTCAGCGCCCAACCCAATCGGGAATCCAAATCGGATTCCGTCAGTTCGCACACGTCAATTTAACCCATCCGGTCGTGTCGGAGTAAACGGGTCGCGATCAGATCCCTATTTGGGATTGTGGACCCCGGGTTGTGTGTTTTGACCCTTAGAGTAGAGTTTTTTTAGATCCGTCATTTCAACGCCAAACCCAATCCGGAATCCAAATCAGATTCCCTCAGTTCACACACGTCAATTTAACCCACCCAGTCGTGTCGGAGAGAATGACACGCCGATCAGATCCCTATTTGGGATTTTGGAACCCGGGTTGTGTGTTTTGACCCTTTAGACTTGTGTTTTTTTTTGATTCGTCATATTAATGCCCAACCCAATCCAGTAATCCAAATCGGATTCCGTCAGCTCGCACACGCCACTTTCACCCACCCGGTCATGTCGGAGCAAACGACACGCGATCAGATACCTATTTCGGATTTGGACCCCCGGTTGTGTGTTTTGACCCTTTAGACTTGGGTTTTTTTAGATCTGTCATTTCAACGCCCAACCCAATCCGAGAATCCAAATCGGATTCCGTCAGTACGCATATGTTAATTTAACCCACCCGGTCGTGTCGGAGCAAACGACATGCCTATTAGATCACTATGTGGGAATTTAGACCCCCGGGTTGTATGTTTTGACCCTTTAGACTTGGGTTTTTTTTAGATCCATCATTTCAACGCCCAACCCAATCCGGGAATCCAAATCGGATTCGGTCAGTTCGCACACGTCAATTTAACCCACCCAGTCTTGTCGGAGCGAACGACACGCGATCAGATCTCTATTTGGGATTTTGGACCCCCGGGTGGTGTGTTTTGACCCTTTAGACATGGTTTTTTTTTAGAACCGTCATTTCAACGCCCAACCCAATCTGGGAGTCCAAATCGGATTTCGTCAGTTCGCACACGTCAATTTAACCCACCCGGTCGTATCAGAGCAAACGGCACGCCGATCAGATCCCTATTTGGGATTTTGGACCCCCGGGTGTCTGTTTTGACCCTTTAGACTTGGGTTTTTTTTTGATCCATGATTTCAATGCCCAACTCAATCCGGGAATCCAAATCGGATTCCGTTAGTTCGCACACGTCAATTTAACCCATCTGGTCGTGTCGGAGTAAACGACACACCGATCAGATCCCTATTGGGATTTTGGACCCCCGGGTTGTGTGTTTTGACCCTTTAGAGATGGGTTTTTTTAAATCCGTCATTTCAACGCCCAACCCAATCTGGGAATCCAAATCAGATTCGTCAGTTCGCACACGTCAATTTCACCCACCCAGTCGTGTCGGAGGAGAATGACACGCCGATAAGATCCCTATTTGGGATTTTGGAACCCGGGTGTGTGTTTTGACCCTTTAGACTTGGGTTTTTGTTGATCCGTCATTTCAACTCCCAACCCAATACGATAACCCAAATGGATTCGTCAGCTCGCACACGTCACTTTCACCAACCCGGTCGTCTAGGAGCAAACGGCACGCCGATCCGATCCCTATTTGGGATTTTGGACCCCCGGGTTGTGTTTTTTGACCCTTTAGACTTGGGTTTTTTTTAGATCCGTCATTTCAACGCACAACCCAATCCGGAAATCCAAATCGGATTCCGTCAGTTCGCATACATCAGATTAACCCGCCCGGTCATGTAGGAGTGAACGGCACACCGATCAGATCCCTATTGGGATTTTGGACCCCGGCTTGTATGTTTTGACCCTTTAGACTTGGGTTTTTTTAGATCCATCATTTCAACGCCCAACCCAATCGAGAATCCAAATCGGATTCCGTCAGTTCGCACACGTCACTTTCATCCACCCGGTCCTGTCGGAGCAAACGGCACGCCGATCAGATCCCTATTTGGGATTTTGGACCCCCGGATTGTGTGTTTTGACCCTTTAGACTTGGGCTTTTTTTATATCCATCATTTCACACCCAACCCAATCCGAAAATCCAAATCAGATCCGTCACTACGCACACTTCAATTTAACCCACCCGGTCGTATCGGAGTGAACGACACGCCGATCAGATCCCTATTTGGGATTTTGGACCCCCAATTGTATGTTTTGGCTATTTAGACTCGGGTTTTTTTTAGATCCGTCATTTCAACGCCAAACCCAATCTGGGAATCCAAATCGGATTCCGTCAGTTTGAACACGTCAATTTCACCCACCCGGTCATGTCGGAGCAAACGGCACGCCAATCAGATCCCTATTTGGGATTTTGGACCCCCGGGTTGTGTGTTTTGACCCTTTAGACTTGGGTTTTGTTTTTTATCCGTCATTTTAACGCCCAACCCAATCCGGTAATCCAAATCGGATTCTGTCAGTTCGCATACGTCACTTTCACCCACCCGGTCGCTCAGAGCAAACGACACGCGATCAGATCCCTATTTGGGATTTTGGACCCCCGGGTTGTGTGTTTTGACCCTTTAGACTGGGGTTTTTTTTTAGATCCGTCATTTCAACGCCCAACCTAATCCGAAAATCCAAATCGGATTCCGTCAGTTCGCATACGTCAATTTAACCCACCCGGTCGTGTCGGAGTAAACGGCACACCGGTCTGATCCCTATTTGAGATTTCGGACCCCCGGTTTGTATGTTTTGACCCTTTAGACTTGGGTTTTTTTTGATCCGTCATTTCACGCAAACCCAATCCGGTAATCCAAATCGGATTCCGTCAGCTCGTACACGTCACTTTCACCCACCCGGTCCTGTCGGAGCAAACGGCACGCCGATTAGATCCCTTTTTGGAATTTTGGACCCCGGGTTGTGTGTTTGACCCTTTAGACTGGGTTTTTTTTAGATCCATCATTTCAACGCCCAACCCAATACGGGAATCCAAATCAGATTCTGTAAGTTCGCACACGTCAACTTAACCCACCCGGTCGTGTGAGCAAACGACACGCCGATCAGATCCCTATTTGGGATTTTGCACCCCGGGTTGTGTGTTTTGACCTTTTAGAGTTGGATTTTTTTAGTTCCGTCATTTCAATGCCCAACTCAATCCGGGAATCCAATCGGATTCGGTCAGTTCGCACACGTCCAATTTAACCCACCCAGTCGTGTCGGAGCGAAGACACGCCGATCAGATCCCTATTTGGGGATTTGGGACCCCGGGTTGTGTGTTTTGACCCTTTAGACTTGGGTTTTTTTTAGATCCATCATTTCAATGCCCAACCAATCCGGGAATCCAATCGGATTCCGTCAGTTCGCACACGTCAATTTAACCACCAGGTCGTGTCGGAGCAAACGACACGCCGATCAGATCCCTATTTGGGATTTTGGACCCCCGGGTTGTGTGTTTTGACCCTTTAGACTAGGGTTTTTTTTTTATCCGTCATTTCAACGCCCAACCCAATCCGGTAATCCAATCGGATTCCGTCAGCTCGCACTGGTCACTTTCACCCACCCGGTCATGTCAGAGCAAATGGCAGGCCGATCAGATCCTATTTGGGATTTTTTACCCCGGGTTGTGGTTTTGACCCTTTAGACTTGGGTTTTTTTTAGATCCATCATTCAACGCCTAACCCAATCTGGGAATCAAATCGGATCTGTCAGTTCACACACGTCAATTTGACCCATCCGGTCGTGTCGGAGCAAACAGCACGCCGATCAGATCCCTATTTGGATTTTGGACCCCCGGGTTGTGTGTTTTGACCTTTTAGAGTTGAGTTTTTTAGATCCATCATTTCAACGCCCAACCCAATCTGGGAATCCAAATCAGATTCCGTCAGTTCGCACACGTCAATTTAACCCACCAGTCGTGTCGGAGAGAACGGCACACCAATCAGATCCCTATTTGGGATTTTGGAACCCGGGTTTTGTGTTTTGACCCTTAGACTTGGGTTTTTTTGATCCATCATTTCAACGCCAACTCGATCCGGTAATCCAAATCGGATTCCGTCAGCTCGCACACGTCACTTTCACCCACCCGGTCATGTCGGAGGAAACCAGCACACAGATCAGATCCCTATTTGGGATTTTGGACCCCTGGGTTGTGTGTTTTGATCCTTTAGACTTGGGTTTTTTTTAGATCCATCATTTCAACGCCCAACCCAATCCGGGAATCCAAATCGGATTCCGTCAGTTCGCATACGTGAATTTAACCACCCGGTCGTGTCGGATGTGAACACATGTTGATCAGATCCCTATTTGGGATTTTTGACCCCCGGCTTGTATTGTTTTGACCCTTTAGACTCGGGTTTTTTTTAGATCCGTCATTTCAACGCCCAACCCAATCCGGGAATCCAAATCGGATCTGTCAGTTCGCACACGTCAATTTAACCAACCCGGTCGTGTCGGAGCAAACAGCACACCGATCAGATCCCTATTGGGATTTTGGACCCCGGGTTGTGTGTTTTGACCCTTTAGACTTGGGGTTTTTTTTAGATCCGTCATTTCAACGCCCAACCCAATCCAGGAATCCAAATCGGATTCCGTCAGTTCACACACATCACTTTCATCCACCCAGTCCTGTCGGAGAAAACGGCACGCCGATCAGATCCCTATTTGGGATTTTGGACCCCGAGTTGTGTGTTTTGACCCTTTAGACTTGGGGTTTTTTTTTGGTAATTAATACCGGATGTTTGTATTAAAAAAATGTGAACAAGTACAATAGGGATGAATTCAAACTATCACAAGCGATAGTTTTGAATTAGAACAATGATTAGGAAGCTCGAATTTAAAGGTTACAAGCAGGAACAAATGATCATAACACATGAAGAACCCGCTCATGTCAAAGCAAAATTTCTGATAATTCTCTTGCAATGGGTGAGGGAAGGATTCTCCTGATGTGGCCTTTAGTAATGTGTCTAACATCAGATAAAATGTATAGAAGGACATGAACTTTGCTGCGAGCTGACGATCTGAAATACCACATTAGCACTCTTAGTCTTTGGAATGACCCCTAGATCGATGGGCATTCCATCTCTTTGAGAGGTGAGTATATCAGGTTCCTCACTGGTTTTCCTACAAGTGCTAAGGTCAGTGCGTTCATTCATGATGGGAGGTGGTGTCTTCCTCACCCAACATCTACTGAGATGATGAGAGCTGTGGCCTAGATTCTTCGCATTCAGATTCATGAAGGGTATGAGGACTCCATTGTTTGGAAGCACAATACTGGTTCAATCACCAATAAGCATATCTATGATCTGAAAAGAACCATTTACCCCAAAGTTCCTTGGTTTCCGATAGTTTGGAAACGCCCTACTATTCAAAAGCAATCGCTCCATGCTTGGCAATGCTTCATGGGGAGAATCCATCCTTTGATGTTCTTCAGAGACGTGGTATCTATGGGCCAAGTATCTGTGTTTTGTGCATGCAGCATGATGAGTACCTCCACCACCTATTTTTTCAGTGCCCCTACACTTCTTGGATTGGATGCAGCTCCTTCATAGGTTGGATATCCATCGCCAACCGAAAAACACAATCTATGCTGAATGTGATAGTCTTCTTAAGAGTTTTCATGAATCAGGTATTGGCACTATAGTGGTGTTTGCTAGTTTTCGGGCTACTCTTTGGTGGGTATGGAAGAAAGATGTTCAAGGATTTTTGACTCTAAAGAACGCAGAAAAGTTCATGTCCTTCTATACATTTATCTGATGTTAGAACACCTTACTAAAGGCCACATTCAGGAGAATCCTTCCTCCAACGTTGCAAGAGAATTATCAAAAATTTCGCGTAGTCATGAGTGGGTTCTTCATGTGTTATGCTCATGTTATGCTAGTAACTTTTAAATTTGAGCTTCCTGATCATTGTTCTAATTCAAAACTATAGGCTGTGATAGTTTGAATTCATCCCTATTGTACTTGTTCACATTATTTAATACAAACATCCGGTATTAATTACCAAAAAAAAAAAAAGATTTGGACCCCCGGGTTGTGTGTTTTGACCCTTAGACTTGGGTTTTTTTTAGATCCATCATTTCAACGCCCAACCCAATCTGGAAATCCAAATCGGATTCCGTCAGTGCGCATAAGTCAATTTAACCCACCCGGTTGTGTTGGAGGTGAACGGCACGCCGATCAGATCCCTATTTGGGATTTTGGACCCTGGCTTGTATGTTTTGACCCTTAGACTTGGGTTTTTTTTTGATCCGTCATTTCAATGCCCACCCAATCCGGTAATCCAAATCGGATTCCGTCAGCTCGCACACGTCACTTTGACCCACCCGGTCGTGTCAGAGCAAACGGCACGCGATCAGATCCCTATTTGGGATTTTGGACCCCGGGTTGTGTGTTTTGATCGTTTAGACTTAGGTTTTTTTTAGATCCGTCATTTCAACGCCCAACCAATTCGAGAATCCAAATCAGATTCCGTCAATTCGCACACGTCAATTTAACCCACCCGGTCGTGTCGGAGTAAACGGCACGCCGATCAGATCCCTATTGGGATTTTGGACTCCCGGGTTGTGTGTTTGACCTTTAGAGTTGGGTTTTTTAGATCCGTCATTCAACGCCCAACCCAATCCGGGAATCCAAATCGGATTCTGTCAGTTGGCACACGTCAATTTAACCCACCCAGTCGTGTCGGAGCGAACGACACGCCAATCAGATCCCTATTTTGGATTTTGACCCCCGGGTTGTGTGTTTTGACCCTTAGACTGGATTTTTTTTAGATCCGTCATTTCAATGCCCAACCCAATCCGGGAATCCAAATAAGATTTCGTCAGTTCACACACGTCAATTTAACCAACCCGGGTTGTGTGTTGACCCTTTAGATTTGGGTTTATTTTGATCCGTCATTTCAACGCCCACCCAATCCGGTAATCCAAATCGGATTCCGTCAGTTCGCACATGTCACTTTCACCCACCCCGGTCGTCTTGGAGCAAACGACACGCCGATCAGATCCCTATTTGGGATTTTGGACCCCGGGTTGTGTTTTGACCTTTAAACTTGGGTTTTTTTTTTAGATCCGTCATTTGAACCCCCAACCCAACCCGGAAATCCAAATCGGATTCCGTCAGGCATACGTCAATTTAACACACCCGGTCGTGTCGGAGTAAACGGCACGCCGATTTGATCCCTATTTGGATTTTGGAACCCCAGCTGTATGTTTTGACCCTTTAGACTTGGGTTTTTTTTTGATCCGTCATTTCAACGCCCACCCAATACGGTAATCCAAATCGGATTCCGTCAGCTCGCACACGTCACTTTCACCCACCCGATCGTGTCAGATCGAACAGATGCCGATCAGATCCCTATTGGGATTTTGGACACCCGGGTTGTGTGTTTTCACCCTTTAGACTTGGGTTTTTTTTTTTTAGATCCGTCATATCAACGCCCAACCAAATCGAGAGATCCAAATCGGATTCCGTCAGTTCGCATACGTCAATTTAACCCACCGGTCGTGTCGGAGGTGAACGGCATGCTGATCAGATCCCTATTGGGATTTTGGACCTCCGCCTTGTATGGTTTGACCCTTAGACTCGGGTTTTTTTAGATCCGTCATTTCAACGCCCAACCCAATCTGGGAATCCAAATCGGATTCCGTTAGTTCGCACACATCAATTAAACAACCCGGTCGTGTCGGAGTAAACGGCACGTCGATCAGATCCCCATTTGGATTTTGGACCCCGGGTGTTTGTTTTGACCCTTTAGAGTTTGGTTTTTTTAGATCCATCATTTCAACGCCAACCCAATCTGGGAATCCAAATCGGATTCCGTCAGTTGCACACGTCAATTTAACCACCCAGTCGTGTCGGAAGTGAACGGACACGTGATCACATCCCTATTTGGGACTTGGAACCGGGGGGTTGTGTGTTTGACCCTTTAGACTTGGGTTTTTTTTTTGATCCGTCATTTCAACGCCCAACCCAATCGGTAATCCAAATCAGAATCCGTCAGCTCGCACACGTTACTTTCACCACCTGGTCATCTCGGTGCAAACGGCATGCCGATTAGATCCCTATTGGGATTTGGACCCCGGGTTGTGTGTTTTGACCCTTAGACTTTGGTTTTTTTAGATCCATCATTTCAATGCCCCACCCAATCTGGAAATCAAATCGGATTCCGTCAGTTTGCATACGTCATTTTAACCCACCGGTCGTGTCTGAGTGAACGGCATGCCGATCAGATCCTATTTGGGATTTTGGACCCCGGCTTGTATGTTTTGACCCTTTAGACTCGGCTTTTTTTAGATCCGTCATTTCAACGCCCAACCCAATCCGGGAATCCAAATCGGATTCCGTCAGTTCGCACACGTCACTTTCTCCACCGGTCCTGTCGGAGGAGAAAACGGCACGCGACCGATCAGATCCCTATTTGGGATTTTGGAATCCCGGGGTTGTGTGTTTGACCTTTTAGACTTGGGTTTTTTTTTAGATCCGTCATTTCAAAACCCAACCCAATCCAGAAATCCAAATCGGATTCCGTCATTGCGCACACGTCAATTTACCCACCCGGTCGTGTCAGAGTGAACGGCACGCCGATCAATCCCTATTGGGATTTTGGACCCCCGGCTTGTATGTTTTGACCCTTTAGACTTGGGTTTTTTTTTAGATCCGTCATTTCAATGCCCAACCAAATCCGAGAATACCAATCGGATTCCGTCAGTTCGCATACGTCCATTTAACCCACTCGGTCATGTCGGAGTTAACGGCATGCTGATCAGATCCCTATTTGGGATTTTGGACCCCCGGCTTGTATGTTTTGACCCTTTAGACTCTCGAGTTTTTTTAGATCCATCATTTCAACGCCTAACCCAATCCGGAATCCAAATCGGATTCCGTCAGTTCGCCACACGTCATTTACCCAACCCGGTCGTGTCGGAGCAAACGACACGCCGATCAGATCCCTATTTGGGATTTTGGACCCCGGGTTCTGTGTTTTGACCCTTTAGACTTGGTTTTTTTTTTTTATTCGTCATTTCAATGCCCAACCCAATCTGGTAATCCAAATGATTCCGTCAGCTCGCACACGTCACTTTCACCACCCGGTCGTCTTGGAGCAAACGCACGCCGATCAGATCCTATTTGAGATTTTGGACCCCCGGATGTGTTTTTGACCCTTTAGACTTGGGTTCTTTTTAGATCCATCATTTCAGCACCCAACCCAATCTAGAAATCCAAATCGGATTCCGTCAGTTCGCATACGTCAATTTAACCCACCCGGTCGTGTCGGAGTAAACGGCACGCCGATCTGATCTCTATTTGGGATTTTGGACCCCTGCTTGTATGTTTTGACCCTTTAGACTTGGGTTTTTTTTTTTGAACCGTCATTTCAATGCCCAACCCAATCCGGTAATCCAAATTGGATTCCGTTAGCTCGCACACGTCACTTTCACCCACCCTTCGTGTCGGAGCAAACGACACCCGATCAGATCCCTATTTGGAATTTTTGACCCCCGGTTGTGTGTTTTGACCCTTAGACTTGGGTTTTTTTTAGATCCCCATTTCAAAGCCCAACCCAATCCGGGAATCCAAATCGGATTCTGTCAGTTCGCATACGTCAATTTACCCAACCCGGTCGTGTCGGAGTGAACGGCATGGCCGATCAGATCCCTATTTAGGATTTTGGACCCCCGGCTTGTATGTTTGACCCTTAGACTCAGGTTTTTTAGATCCGTCATTTCATGCCCCACCCAATCCGGGAATCGAAATCGGATTCCGTCAGTTCGCACACGTCAATTTAACCAACCCGGTCGTGTCAGAGCAAACGGCACGCCGATCAATCCCTATTTGGGATCTTGGACCCAGGTTGTGTGTTTGACCCTTTAGACTTGGGTTTTTTTTGATTCGTCATTTCAACGCCCAACCAATCCGGTAATCCAAATCGGACTCTGTCAGCTCGCACACGTCACTTTCACCCACCCGGTCGTCCCGAGCAAACAGCACGCCGATCAGATCCCTATTTGGATTTTGGACCCTCGGGTTCTGCGTTTTGAACCTTAGACTTGGGTTTTTTTTTAGATCCGTCATTTCAACACCCAACCCAATCCGGAAATCCAATCGGATTCTGTGAGTTCGCAAATGTCAATTTAACCCCACTCGGTGTCGTGTCGGAGTGAACGGCAACCCGGTCAGATCCCAATTTCGGATTTTGGACCCCCGGCTTGTATGTTTTGACCCTTTAGACTTCGGTTTTTTTTTGATCCGTCATTTCAACGCCCAACCCAATCCGATAATCCAAATTGGATTCCGTCAGCTCGCACACGTCACTTTCACCCACCCGGCTGTCGGAGCAAACGGCACACCGATCAGATCCCTATTTGGGATTTTCGACCCCGGGTTGTGTGTTTGACCCTTAGACATGGGTTTTTTTTAGATCCGTCATTTCAACGCCCAACCCATCCGGGAATCCAAATCAAATTCCGTCATTCGCACACGTCAATTTAACCCACCGGTCGTGTCGGAGCAAACAGCACGCCGATCAGATCCCTATTTGGGATTTTGAACCCTGGGTTGTGTGTTTTTGACCCTTTAGAGTTGGGTTTTTTTAGATCCGTCATTTCAACGCCCAACCCAATCCGGGAATCCAAATCGGATTCCGTCAGTTCTCGCACATGTCAATTTAACCCACCCAGTCGTGTCTGAGTAAACGACACGCCGATCAGATCCCTATTTGGGATTTTGGACCCCGGGTTGTGTGCTTTGACCCTTTAGACTTAGGTTTTTTTAGATCCGTCATTTCAACGCCCAACCCAATCCGGTAATCCAAATCGGATTCCGTCAGCTCGCACACATCACTTTCACCCCCGGTCGTGTCGGAGCAAACGTCACAACGATTAGATCCCTATTTGGGATTTTGGACCCTGGGTTGTGTGTTTTTGACCTTTAGACTTGGGTTTTTTTTTAGATCCATCATTTCTATGCCAACCCAATCCGGGAATTCAAATCAGACCAAATCAGATTCCGTCATTTCGCACATGTCATTTACCCACCCGTCGTGTCGGAGAGAACGGCACGCCAATCAGATTCCTATTTGGGATTTGGAACCCAGGTTGTGTGTTTTGACCCTTTAGAGTTGGGTTTTTTTTTGATCCATCATTTCAACGCCCAACGCAAACCGTTATCCAAATCGGATTCCGTCAGTCAGCACACGTCCTTTCACCCACCCGGTCGTCTCGGAGCAAACGACACGCCGATTAGATCCCTATTTTGACCCTTTAGACTCGAGTTTTTATAGATCCGTCATTTCAATGCCCAACCCAATCTGGGAACCCAAATCGGATTCGGTTAGTTCGCAATCGTCACTTTCATAGACCCGGTCGTGTCGTGTCGGAGCGAACGGCATGCCGATCAGATCCGTATTTGGGATTTTGGACCCCGGGTTGTGTGTTTTGATCCTTTAGAGTTGGGTTTTTTTAGATCTATCATTTCAACGCCCAACCCAATCCGGAATCCAAATAGGATTTGTTCAGTTCGCACACGTCAATTTAACCCACCCGATCGTGTCGGAGCGAACGACAAGCCGATCAGATCCCTATTTGGGATTTGGACCCCAGTTGTTTGTTTTGACCCTTTAGAGTTGGTTTTTTTAGATCCATCATATCAACGCCCAACCCAATCCGGGAATCCAAATCGGATTCAGTCAGTTCGCACACGTCACTTTCTTCCACCCGGTCGTGTCGGAGTAAACGGCACGCCGATCAGATCCCTATTTGGGATTTTGGATGCCCGGTTGTGTGTTTTGCCCATTTGGACTGGGTTTTTTTTTAGATCCGTCATTTCAACGCCCAAAACCAATCCGGGAATCCAAATCGAATTCCGTCAGTTCGCACGTGTCAATTTAACCTACTCGGTCATGTCGGAGTGAACGGCATGCCCGATCAGATCCCTATTTGGGATTTTTGACCCCCGGGTTGTATGTTTTGACCCTTTAGACTCGGGTTTTTTTAGATCCATCATTTCAACGCCCAATCCAATCCCGGGAATCCAAATCGGATTCGGTTAGTTCGCACACGTCACTTTCACCCCACCGGTCGTGTAGGAGCAACGGCAGGCCGATCAGATCCCTATTGGGATTTTGGACCCCGGGTTGTGTTTTGACCCTTTAGACTTGGGTTTTTTTTTGGATCCGTCATTTCAACGCCCAACCCAATCTTGAAATCCAAATCGGATTCTGTCAGTTTGCATACGTCAATTTAACCCCCCGGTCGTGTCAGAGTGACCGGCACGCCGATCAGATCCCTATTTGGGATTTTCGACCCCCGGCTTGTATGTTTTGACCATTTAGACTTGGGTTTTTTTAGATCCATATTTCAACGCCCACCCAATCCGGGAATCCAAATCGGATTCCATCAGTTCACACACGTCACTTTCATCCACCCGGTCCTGTCGGAGCAAACGACACGCGATCAGATCCCTATTTGGATTTTGGACCCCCAGGATGGGTGTTTGACCTTTAGACTTGGGTTTTTTTAGATCTGTCATTTCAACGCCCAACCCAATCTGGAAATCCAAATCGGATTCCGTCAGTTCGCATACGTCAATTTAATCCACCCGTCGTGTCGGAGTGAACGGCACGCCGATCATATCCCTATTGGGATTTTGGACCCCGGCTTGTATGTTTTGTCCCTTTAGACTCGTGTTTTTTTAGATCCATCATTTCAACGCCCAACCCAATCCGGGAATCCAAATCGGATTCCATCAGTTCACACACGTCACTTTCATCCACCCGGTCCTGTCGGAGCAAACGACACGCGATCAGATCCCTATTTGGGATTTTGGACCCCCAGGATGTGTGTTTTGACCCTTTAGACTTGATTTTTTTTTTAGATCTGTCATTTCAACACCCAACCCAATCCGGAAATCCAAATCGGATTCCGTCAGTGCGCAAATGTCAATTTAACCCAGCCGGTCGTGTCGGAGTGAACGGCACGCCGATCAGATCCCTATTTGGGATTTTGGACCCCCGACTTGTATATTTTGACCCTTTAGACTTGGGTTTTTTTTTTATCTGTCATTTCAACGCTGTAATCACGGGATTTGTATCCCCTTTTGAAATGATTGTGAAAGTGTAGGGATTAGGAACTGACCGTGATCGCCCAATCGCCTCTTGATGTTCAGATGGAGGGCTGACTACCTTGGAAAGATGAAGGAGAAGGCATACCTGATAACACGACAGAGTGGGCGTCGCGATGCTTTAACGTGAACGCGACACAGCCAACGGCGCCTTCTTGATCGCGACACAGCAGTCGTCGCCTCTTCTTCAGTGGATGGAGATTGGGTTCTTCGTCTTCCTGCTCCTCAGCCGGCGAGGGGCAAGAGCCTCACCTTGCTCTGATCTTTAAACACCTGCCAAAGTGATTTCAAATAAACAAAACACCCATTAGAATTCGTGTGTAGATGATCTATTCGACGAAAAACACATGAACATGAATTATTATGGGGGAACTCACGATTGGGGCTTTTAAACCTGTGGGTGTTAAGAATAGGTGTGTGTATCGTGATATAATGCTAAACTAGAAAGAAAACAAAGCTATGCATGCATGAAATCACTGAAATAAAGGGATGAAGGGTGTTAGGATCGGATATTCGGTTATGGCAAAGCTAGAAGGGGGGGTTGAATAGATTTGCAGCGGAAACTTACGCAATTTAAAAATTACTTCGTATTAAAAGATCTACTCAATCAAAACCCTTTGATGTGATTCAACGTGTGTGAATAAATCAATCAAGTAGCGTGTTGACGAAATCCCTATACATGCATCTAGCGCAACACAATTCAAACCACAGTGCACAAGGGATTTTTTAGGTGGTTCGGAGATCACACCACGTGACTCCTACGTCCACCCCCACACAGTGAGGACACTACTCAAGAACTGAGTACAACACACACACACGAGCACAACGGCTCAACCACACACCACACACGCTAGATCAAGTCCAACAAAAGATCAGATCCTCTAGCCTTGATCTGACCAACACAACCACACACTATGATCTGCACACAACCCTTGTACAGATCACAAATCACACACACATCCACAAACCACGTACTGATCTCCAATCAGTACACACACACACAGATATATGAAGGTAGAAAGAAAGAAGAGTTCTGAGTTGTAGAACAAATCCGGAGATAAAAACTCTTCGTGTGGTCGTCCAGAAGAACTCCAAGCTTCGTGTTGATGATGATCAGACGATGTAGAAGAAGCTTGATTCGTGGACAAACTGACTTCAACTCCTCTCGTGAGATGGATCTTCCTTGAGCAGAACAGAGAGTTGAAGCAGAGAACAGGGGAACCTTCTTTCTTGTTCTTGGCTTAGGGTTTTTGTGTGGAGGCTCCTTGCTGCGAAAATAGCCTCATATGATCCATATATAGTGGTGTCCAAGCATAGAGAGTCGTGCTAAAAGGAAACACCAAAATATAGATCATATCCTGGCCATTAGATCTTCCCAAAACTCCGTCTGTCGACAGCCGACTTGTTGCTGTCGACAGGCACAGACAGTGTTGCAAGATCCAGAAGACTGGGCTTGCTGGAAACAAATTTCTGTGTGTATCTGTCGACAGGGCAGTTTTGCTGTCGACAGGGGTGCTGTCGACAGGGCAGTTTTGCTGTCGACAGGGCACTATTCACCTGTGACAGGGCACTATTCCAGCAGCTTGTCTTGTTCTTTTGCACTTGGGTTTTGGGCTTTGTCTTGCATGGAATCTCACCTACATTTAAGAACATTATTAGTGAGATATAATGAACATTAAATGAACAAGTTAAACATGTTTTTCTTGATTAGCATTTGCTTTTCTTGATTAACATTTGCTTGACTTAGCATTCTCATTATGTTTCACATATGTTCAACAAACATCAATTTGTATGTTCATGAAATATCATCATCAAAAACAAACATACCATCATGTCAACTTAACATTCTCATGTAAACTCATGTAAACCCAACATTCTCCCACATGAGAACCCAACATTTCCCCCTTTTTGATGATGACAAAACTTACAATTGATGTTTCTCCCCCTTTTGGCAACATTCAAAAAGATAGGTCAAGCACAAATGGATAAGAATGAAGCAAAGAACTGTGTGACCACAGAATGAATTGTGAAAGATATGAGTGGGGAATGAGTGTTCAATTAGAATTTTAAGGTTGAGAACTGGTTTATACCCATTGCAAAATGTCATAGACACTAGTATTAAGACACGTAAAAATTCTACAATGGTGAAGAGATAATACTTTGGGAATCTCAAGTTATAGCATTAGGATACATCGTTCAAAAACATATGAAAGTAAGATAACCCTTGAATAAAACGTTAGAAAAAAATATTCCTTTGGGGGTGATTTTCAGATGGTACTTGAAAGTAATGTCTACATGAGCGATTAACAATAAAAACACATTGACCTTGATGTAAAATCATGGAGGCTACACTCTATTTCTTGCATTGAACAATTTCTTTGTCACGTTAATGTGGGAAAAGTGGTAATTAGGATCACTTCACCTTTTGACGTGAAGGTAGACATTTGGGATGTCCGTACCCCCAGTTACTCAGTGTAAGTGACCATCATACATGTGCAGAGATAATGAAAAGACTTTTTGACGCGAAGACAAACATTGTGATGCCCATGTCCCGGTTACTCAGTGATACTCATTAGTGCTCTGCCTTTGTCCCATTTCAAATACTTTTTGCTTAAACTTGAGTTTAGAAATAGGTAGCTTTCTCCTTTTTTTGTTTTTTAAACAATCAAGGTCAATGATTAGTTAAGGTCAATGGTTAATGTAAAACATTAAGTTCAAAAACTTCTTACTTATCAAACCATTTTAGAAACATGATAATCCATAAGGGAGATATTCAAGAGAGTTAGGTTAGAATCATTAGATTTGATCAATGTTTTCTAGATGACACAACCTAGACTCAAACACAAAATATTATATCAAAATCATTGTGATTAATTCAATGTCTTTGATACTATGTGAATATGAAAGGTTGCAATGAATAGTAAGTCCACATTCTCCCCTTGCAGCAATAAAATGAACATACTCATGAAGAAGGATTAGAAAAGATGAATATTTGTCATTGAAATGTGTATCTGTCGACAGCAAGGGAGTGCTTGTCGACGATGCACTCAGACCTGAAGGACTTGGTTCTGGGAGGTCAAGAACTGTTCTGGCTGTCGACAGCAGAAGAATTGGCTGTCGACAGGGGCTTTGAAACTTCAGCTTTAAGGCTTGAATTGAGTGTGATTGAACCATAAGATTGAGGGATAAGTACACATTGAATATGAAGGGTATCCCTTATGAATTTCACTCACCTAGCCTTAAACTTACTCCCCCTAATGTGTGCATGTGATGAGATAACATTCAAGCAATTCAATCATGATTTACACATTCATCACAAGCAGTTGCACACAAATTTCATGAGCATTCATGAGCATTTTCAAACTTACTCCCCATAACACATGCATAGAAAATGTATCAAGCAATTCACACGTTATTAAGCACACAACTAGCCTTATGCATTACATGACTTTTGGTACTTGCGGAGTATTTTACTCACGCATAATGATAGTTTCCAAACAAGCATAACTTGTTTTTCCACATGTCATCATTTGATATACCAAGAGGTCATGTGCACAGTTATGCAAGCAAGATGGCATGATTCTAATTGCTAAGAGGCATTGTCTTGTGGGGTAGCATTAAGGCACATTTTGCATTGCTCAGATAAAGGTAAGAATCTATTTCAATTTCAGCAGTTCAAATATGAAGTGATAAGGAGATTTTACCTGAACAGTCTTCAATCATAGTCAAGAAAAAAAAATATTAACTTTGTTCTCCATCATTTCTTGCCTTGCACAGCCAATGTCATGAATCCATTTCTAATTTTTTGCTGCAAGACATCTCAGCTTGTGATCAAGCTTGTTTTGGGACCCACACTTGCTTGGGTCCTGCAACGACATTATGTTAGGATATAACAAAGATTTCAAAATCCAAAGTGATTTGATTTTTGGATTTCTGTTGTTTTGTGCAGTTTCCTGTTCATAGATACATGAAATTTCTGATCTTTATGAACATGTTTATCCTTGTGTGTATGACACATGGATTATTATGGAGCTTTGAAGCATGCACAACATCATGATTTTTATGAGAGTGTTGATTTTTCTTCCAGCAGAATTTAGCAAGATGACCAAGTTTATTGCATTTGTAGCAAACGGGTTGAGCATTTACCTGGAGCTTACCATAGTGTGATTGTGTTTGCTGGAATCTCTGAGATCTTTAGAGTACCTTGATACCCTTGGGTTGAGAAGAAGGAGGTGGTACCCTTGGTATCTCTGGCATGATGTGGAGTTGGAGATTGCCTTGAAGCTTTTGAGCTGTTGGAGGAGTTGAAACCTTGTACAATCCTGCTTTTTTTCACTTCCTTTTCGGTTTCAGTTGTAACAACATTCTTTCTAATTGCTGCATTTGTGTTCAAATTTTTATTTGGTTTTTGAACATTTTCTTATTTTTCACAGAAGCAAGACTGTGTTTTTCAATTCATTTTGAATCTTCTGTTTTTCAGCTTTTAATGCAACAACTTCTTTTTCTGATGTCTGAAGCTTGTTTAGCATGACATCCAAACCATTTTTCATTTTGTTCTTTTCATTTTCAAATTGAGCAATTGATTTGTCAGTCAAGCAATTTCTGTTTAGAATTGTTCCATTCGTCATTTAATGGTCTGTCATGATACATGCCTTCAATCTTCTTTTTCAGATGATTATTTTCCTCAATCAATTGGTTGCATTTCTCTTTTATTTGATGATCATGAGCCATGTTGGAGATTTGTTTGATCAATTGATCATATCAAATTTGAGATTTTCATTATGATCAATCAATTTTTCATTTTGATTTTTCAAATCAGAATTTTCAGATTCCACATGATCATGATCTTCTTTCAACTTAGAAAACTTGATTTCATAGTTTTTGACTTCCTTTTCCAATTTTTCATTCTCCATTTCAATGTTTCATTTCTTCATAGAATGCTTGAGCATTATCAATTATCATTTCATTCTTTTCCAGATTTTCTTTTAGCTTCTTGTTTTGATGTTTAACAGTTTTAAATTGTTTGCACATGTGCTCATAACATTCTATCAATTCATCATAAGATATAATTCTCTGAATCAGAATTGGATATTGATGCATCAAATGGATCTGAATTTGATTTACCTGATTCTTGAGAATTTCTTGACACCTTTGACATATGTGATCCTCTAGAGTCGTCTGAACGAGAAGAGCCTCTTGAGCTTCCATGAGCCATGTAGCATTTTTTTTCTTCTTTCTTCTAGACTTGCATGTTTTCATAGAGGAGACCTGCATTTTATCAACATGATTATCAAACTCAATAATCATGGTCTATTTATGATACTCGAGAACTTAGACATATTCTGAGTATGTTAGATAAATAAACCAACCAACAAAGTGATCAGCATCAGAATCAATTATAGGATCGATCAGAGCAATTAAGCACACATAAACAGATATGCCAAATCACAATCGATGAACAGAAAAAACCCGTCTGATACCAATTGTTGGAATCAAGCAATTAAGTGCACAAAAATAGATCTGCCAAATCAGTACCGATAAACAAAGAACTGCTCTGATACCAATTGTTAGGATCGGATATTCGGTTATGGCAAAGCTAGAAGGGGGGGTTGAATAGATTTGCAGCGGAAACTTACGCAATTTAAAAATTACTTCGTATTAAAAGATCTACTCAATCAAAACCCTTTGATGTGATTCAACGTGTGTGAATAAATCAATCAAGTAGCGTGTTGACGAAATCCCTATGCATGCATCTAGCGCAACACAATTCACAACCACAGTGCACAAGGGATTTTTAGGTGGTTCGGAGATCACACCACGTGACTCCTACGTCCACCCCCCACACAGTGAGGACACACTACTCAAGAATTGAGTACAACACACACACACGAGCACAACGGCTCAACCCACACACACACGCTAGATCAAGTCCAACAAAAGATCAGATCCTCTAGCCTTGATCTGACCAAAACACCACACACACACTATGATCTGCACACAACCCTTGTACAGATCACAAATCACACACACACATCCACAAACACCACGTACTGATCTCCAATCAGTACACACACACACAGATATATGAAGGTAGAAAGAAAGAAGAGTTCTGAGTTGTAGAACAAATCCGGAGATGAAGAACTCTTCGTGTGGTCGTCCAGAAGAACTCCAAGCTTCGTGTTGATGATGATCAGCGATGTAGAAAAGCTTGATTCGTGGACAAACTGACTTCAACTCCTCTCGTGAGATGGATCTTCCTTGAGCAGAACAGAGAGTTGAAGCAGAGAACAGGGGAACCTTCTTCTTCTTGTTCTGGCTTAGGGTTTTTTGTGTGGAGGCTCCTTGCTGCGAAAATAGCCTCATATGATCCATATATAGTGGTGTCCAAGCATAGAGAGTCGTGCTAAAAGGAAACACCAAAATATAGATCATATCCTGGCCATTAGATCTTCCCAAAACTCCGTCTGTCGACAGCCGACTTGTTGCTGTCGACAGGCACAGACAGTGTTGCAAGATCCAGAAGACTGGGCTTGCTGGAAACAAATTTCTGTGTGTATCTGTCGACAGGGCAGTTTTGCTGTCGACAGGGGTGCTGTCGACAGGGCAGTTTTGCTGTCGACAGGGCACTATTCACCTGTTGACAGGGCACTATTCCAGCAGCTTGTCTTGTTCTTTTGCACTTGGATTTTGGGCTTTGTCTTGCATGGAATCTCACCTACATTTAAGAACATTATTAGTGAGATATAATGAACATTTAAATGAACAAGTTAAACATGTTTTTCTTGATTAGCATTTGCTTTTCTTGATTAACATTTGCTTGACTTAGCATTCTCATTATGTTTCAATTTGTATTGTTCACACAAACATCAATTTGTATTGTTCATGAAATATCATCATCAAAAAACAAACATACCATCATGTCAACTTAACATTCTCATGTAAACCTCATGTAAACCAACATTCTCCCACATGAGAACCCAACAAAGGGAAGAAGAATTGTGTAGCCGATGGGGAAACGCCCTGGAGGGCTCTTGCTGATCTTCTGGAGGGGGAACTCTCTTCGTGGAAGATGAAGCTCTCTTGTTCAGCGAACTAAAGAATCCGGCCTTGCCCAAAAAGATGCAGAGACGAGGTACTTATGGGTGATTATTCCAACTTGGGTCTGAGAGGAATAATGGGCAAGAGTCCGGCTCTGGGCAAGTATGGCTGTGCAAGGGCTATTGGAACTCGGAAAGGAACATGTTAGGAAGGTCTGCTCCGAATTTAAGAGGATTTGGACTTGATTTGGACGTTCAAATGAAGCAATTACCATCAAGTGTAGGGTCCAAATGGACTTCGAATTGAGTTTCCTGTTTAAGGCCTGAACGCGACGGCCTTGTGTCGCCTTCTGAATGCGACTGCTCGATATGTCGCCTTCCTCATAGGAAGGCTGACTTAAGTCATTTTGTGATTTTCTGAGGATTTAAAATGCGGAATTATGATAGCGACATACGGGCTGTCGTTTTCAGGAAGGCGACCTAGGGCCTGTCGCCTTCTGGTCTTTTCTGCATTTCGACATGTAATCTGTCCAGTCAGCCATGCACAGCCTTCGGGATGAAGCATCGGACTTATACTCGGAGAGATCATAGTGAAAGAAATTGATTTGACCAGGAAGAGTCCTCCAGGGCGATGAACTAATGGAAACGATGTCATGATCGGAGAAAGCCGGCTTTGACGATGATGAGCCAACGTGGGGCGTCAATGATACGACAAAGGATTTTGCTCGACTTATGGGTCAGAAATGGGTGTCTACAGATTGCCCCTCCTTGATGCCTGCTTTGTAAGGAGTGGAGCGGCGATGGAGCGAAAATGGCGTGAAATGGCGATGTAGCGGAATGAAGCAGAATGACTGAAAAGCAGGCATCAAGGTAAAGAGACACCCATTCTGGACAAATAAGCAGCGAGAATTATCCGGCTAACCGCGAACATGGCTGGGAACAGAGTGCCGCGGATGGTTCCTATTGGGATGAATAAAAATCAAAGAAAAGAATGATCAACCTCCTGATTCAAGAGGTACCCTAGCTATCTTTAGGTGCAGGTTTCGTTCATTAGGGGATAGGTGCGCCCGGCGGGTCGATTCGACTCTGGCCTTGAGAGGGGTCAGACTAATGAGCGGATCGGAGATGAAGGGAATGATGTTGTAATGAATGGGGATGAGAGGAATCTTGCGTAGGAACAATCACTGGCAGACTGGACCGAGCAGCAAGCTCGAGGAAAACATTCAAATTCGGAGTGGAATTCTTGTCTAGAAATGAGGATTTGGGTTGGGGCATCATTGGGAAGCTGACTTTGACAAATCATGATTCATGAAGCTCAAATTCCTACATGATGCATGCTGGATAAAGAAAAAGGAAATCATAAAAACGAATGCAAAGAAAGAGAGAAAATAACAGGTATTCAAGGATAATATTGCTAGACAATATAAGCAAGGGTCAAGACACTTTGCATCCTCGACGTGCGATAGAATCCATCGTCCCCGAGTCATATCACCCAACGGCCTATCCAGCGATTAGCAGTGTGCACTTAGATCATACTCGTTTTTGATGAGGGGAACTCAGATCCTGGAACACACTGGGAACCAGCCGGTCCTTGAGCTGTATAATAGCGTAGATACCATATAGTAATGCGAAGGGATTAGGAGTTAGAGATACTTACCTGACTTACCTGACGGACGTCTCTTGATTTTCTGGATTTTTATGGATTTCCTGCATTTTTTGATTTTTATGGATTTTCAATAATCAAAGCAATAAGATAGACATGATACAATGCACCAAACAATGACATCAAAGCATACGTGCAAATATCCTGAACAGTCATAGAGAATAAGCAAAACAACATAGACTGGTTAGAAGGCGACATGAGGCCTGTTGCAACCCTGACTTAAGAAGGCGACGCAAGCCTGTCGCCACCTTGATGGCGATGGGTCGATATGTTGCTTTCACAGGTTTCTCAGCCCGAGCTCAAAAGCTTTCAGCATGGGACTTGGTTTTGACTCTCACTTGGACTCCTATTGCTCTCCACTCAAGTCCTACTCCTAATGGTCTTCTCTACCCTTTCCTAGCAGGATAGAGTGCTAGGCTCTATAAATAAGGGGATGAGAAGCCAAATTCGAGTTCTCACCTCTCTCTTCTTTCTTCAAGTCTTGCAAGCTACCATGGCCATGAAGAGAGCTCCTCTTGATCCCATGGGTGGGGAGCGGTTACGAAGGTCCGAAGCGTGCTCGGGTGACCTTTGAAGCTCTCATGAGGATTACGGACGTTCCCAACCACTTGAGCCGGAGCGAGGAAGTGAGAGAGGTAAGTTGGTTGGTGTTTTCAATTTCCATGATTTTATGCTCTGAATTTCTTCATTAATTTTGTGTTCTTGTTCTTCCTCTTTTCTCTCTTTTCCTTTTCTTCCCTAGCTCTTCCCCGGCTCTCGCCGCTACTCTAAGCTCACTTGGATTGCCCCGATGATCAACTCTACCCATGTATGTCATTAGGTTCCTGAGAGAGTGGGTTTTGGTGGTGTTTTGATAGCGGCTCACAATTACCACAAAATTTTCTTTGATTGGCATAGTATCACGGCCCTCATAGAATTGTGGCACCCACAAACCCATACTTTATTTTCCGCAAATTTGAGGCGACCGTCCTTCTAGAGGAGGTCGAGGCCTCCTTGCTCTTCCCAAGACCAAACCCGGGGACGAGCAAAACATAAGCTACACGGTTGAGCCCATTCCCGAAGTTTATTCTTGGAGAGTTCATGACCGATCCAGGGATGTCTACACCATGATTAGCCCACAATTCATACATCTAGTGCCATTGTCAAAGTGGGTCATCTCCAAGTGCAAAGACAAGAGCGTAGACCACCGGGAGATCGCCAAGGCCGTGGCCATATGCTTATGTGGGGTGGTGCTCTTCCCGTCCGGATCACCTCATAGACTATGCTAGCTTAGTGCCATAAGTGGGGTATGGCGAGGACTTTCACTTTCTCACGCCGTCTTGGCATACCTTTACTCGGGCCTTACCTCGGCTTCCACGGGGGGTTTCCTTTATGGCTCTATGATCCTTCTAGAGTGTTGGTTGGGTGTGAGGGTAAAATTCAAACCGGTAGACAACCCCACCACCGACAGTCGGATCTTCGGGTGCCATCCTTTGAACTTTATTGGCGGCGCGGCCAGTTCTCCGACAAGGTTTTATGCAGGACGGCGGACAAGAAGACAAGGAGTGCGTGGCGCCTTTACTTCAGCACCCTACCATGGAGCACTTTGCTTTGGGCGTAGCGGCACTTCGTGGAGCGGAGATCCGGCTACCACTCGACGCGGCTTGGACTTGCAATTGATAGGGAATATGGCGACCGTGCTCTACAACCCGCGCGGTGCTACCTACAGATCGGGAAGCCGAGTACGAGAGTGCTTCCGCCATCACACTTGCCTCCCGTGAAGAAGCGACGCTTGGGGAACCCGGAGGACGAGCAGGCCGTGCGGAGCGCGCTGGCCTTGTGTGGGCGTGCACTACCCATGCACTCCCGCCGAGACTTGACGAGGACCGGAAACGTACCAGGCGTACCTCTTGGCATGAGAAGATTCGGCCACTGAGGGGACCGTGAGCTAGAGAGATAGACTTGATTGTTCTTTTTGATGTTTTGATGGGACTTGGTGATTTGATGCTTGATGTAGGGGAGTGAGACATGTTATTGATGTAACATTGGTTTATTGCAATGAGCATTGAATTTTAGGAGTTTTGTGCACTGGTTTAAGAAGGCGACAGGGGCTATGTCGCGATCCAGAAGGCGACTGGTCAACGGTCACTACCATAAAAGTGAAGGCGACATAGGCACTATCGCTACCTGGCCAGAAGGCGACACAGACCCTGTCGCGTTCACAGGTCCCGGGACAATTTGAATTCGGGCCGAGCGCCCTTCTTCTCCTTTCCCTTCTTTCAAACCTCTCTTCCTTCTTCCCTCTATCCGGCGATTTCCCCTTTCTTCCGGCCTTCCCCTTCAACCTTCTCTCTTCTCTCTGTCAAGCCCACCCCTTTTCTTCCTTCTCTTCCTCTCTCCTCCTTCTTCCTTCCTCCTCTCATTTGACGACCGGTGATGGAGGGTGACGGCGGTGGGCAAGGAGGTGAGGGCGGCGGCCGCGGCGCAAGAAATCGATCCGGCGACGCCAACCGGGTGAGGGGACGTCGACGGCGGCCCCGGAGGCTTCCCCGGCCGTGCCGATGGAGGAGGATGTCGCCACGATGATGCCGGGCGAGGATGATCCCGTCGGACCCAAGAAGGTAGGGTCTCAAGCCCTAAACCCTATGTGTGTGGATGAGAGGGGATGCTGAGCACCCCAATAGGGCCTTTTGGCCCAAGGTGAAACGGCCGAAAATGGATTCTTGCCGTTTCCGGCCAATCTGTGAACGCGACAGGGTGGGTGTCGCATTACCAGACAGGTCGCGACGCCCTAAGCGCGTCGCTTTCAGAAGGCGACAGCCTGCTTGTCGCCTTCACAGCAGGAAGGCGACTCCTGGTGTCGCCTTCTGAAGGCGACAAATACCCGTCGCTACCTTAACAGAAGCTGTTCTATTGATCCCTTGCTGATCCTTGTGTTTTCTGTGATTATTTTGCAGAGCGAGCTACGGTCCCGGCTGGGGTGGTCCGTTGTCCGGCGATCTATCAGGGGTTACCGGATTTCCAGAGGACCCGGCTGGAGGAGATAGGGTTCGGCCCCTTTCTGAGGTTGGATGAGTTGACGCCAGACGTGGCGCTCATCCAGGCATTGAAGGAGCGATGGGACCCGGAGTGCCACGCGTTCCTCTCCCGTGGGGTCACATGATCCCCACACTAGAGGACGTGGAATGATCACCGGCCTGAGGGTAGATGGCCAGGCGGTGACCGGGGTGACTTATACAGCTATCAGGAGATAGTGGAGAGGCTTCTGGGCTGAGGTGACGCGGAGAGATCCTCCCTGGTGCCGAGGACGAGGTTGCAGGCGAGCCTCGGGTGGCACGCGCGCCACCAGACTGGAGAGGGCTAGGCAGAGTACATGGCCCGGTTGACAGCGGATGCCAGAGCGCACTGGCGGAGGAGGAGGGAGCGGCAGCGGACCGCGACTTGAGGCGCTTCCTGATCCTCGTGATCGGAAAGTTGATCTTGGTACGCGAGGAGACCCGGTGAGTTGTTGGTGTCTGCCTCTACTAGAGGACCTGACCCAGGTGGGGACTATGCGTGGGGTGCGGCCCTTCTGGCCCACCTTTTTGACAGCCTGGGCACCTCTAGTAGGGAGACAGTGTGGCCGGGTTCTTCCCACTGTACAGGTATGCTTCTCACCCTTACCCTTTACTGCTTTTCCTGCTTGTCTTAATTAACTGTTGTACTGACTTGTATTACTTTTGCAGGTGTGGGCGTACTACCACCTCCCCCTTGGGTCGCGGGGTGGCGAGGCGACGCGGCGCTGTACCTCTCCTGCAGTGCTGGTGGTTTTGCCGCGACGAGCGGTCCCTGCGGCGACAGGTGACGCTCATTCATGACGCGTTGGACACCGTCCCCTTCGGACATGTAAGTACTTCTAGCCTTAACCTTTTCCTTACTTTGTTTATTTGACAATTGACTGACGGGTCTTTACTTGTGGTGTGCAGGTACAGTGGACTCCCTACATTGGGAGGACGACGCCACCCAGCCGTGGGTGGAGCGGGCTGTCCTACTTTGGTAGGGACATTTGGCTTCACTGTTTTAACACAGTGGTCCCGCTCCACCACCGTCTAGTGGCGCGGACACTGGGACTCCACCAGGCGGTGGTGGAGTTCCCGACCCGACAGAGTCATGGGGAGGCCCGGTCGCAGCTTCCGGGGAATCCAGCAGGTCACGGACTGGACAGTCTGGGTCCGAGAGCAGCTGGATGACTGGGAGCGGCGAGGGAAGGAGGGGTCTCCGAGGCTGCCAGCGACGAGGACTACTTCCGGGCCTATGCCCGGAAGTATGGGGCCCAGGTGTATAGGGGTCCCGACGCCGGTACGTATTTTACTGCTTTCAGTCTCTTTGAACTCTTAGTTGATTATGCGACTGACTTGACTTGGATTGCAGCTTGACCCTGAGGACGGATCTCCTCGCTCAAGGGGATCCTCCATTCCACCATCCAGCAGCGGGACGACCTCCAGGTGTGGTGGATCAGCTGGTAAGTACTCTGCACCCTACCCTTGTACTTTTAACTGTGGTTGACTGACCCTTATGTTTCTCTTGTAGCGGGCAGAGCTGGACCATGCGCAGCAGATGGTGGGAGGGGCTTCCTCCTCCCGAGAGGATCCCGGTCGCTCCGTCTTGGAGGGCCAGTTAGCGTTGCGGCGGCCCGAGCGGAGGACCCGCCCAGCGCGAGCGCCTCGCCAGCTTAGACTCAGTTACTCATTTAGATGCCCCTGGTTTTTTGCTTCTTTCGTGACTTCTGACATATTTTTTTCTGATATTAGGAGCAGGAGCTGAGGACCGCCCTGGCGCGGACGACGACGCTGGAGGCGGAGATGGCGGAGCTACGCCTACGCCCCGAGGCAGCGGAGGTGGCGCAGTGGCGCCAGGAGTAGAGGCGGCAGCGCACTGGCAGCAGGAGGCGGCGGAGGCGCACGCTGGCGCCAGGAGGCGGAGGAGGCGGTACGACTGCGCGCCGACTGGGACCTCCGCACCCAGCTGGGGGAGGAGAGGCATCGCAGCGACATGCTGCGATCCGAGATGAGGGGTCTGGAGAGGGCCCTGGCCTTGGTCGGGCGCAGCCGGTCAGTGACCAGCGGAGCGGTATCCCGAGCGGGTCCCCTGGGCACTACCTGACAGGTCCTCCAGACGGCGGAGGAACGAGGAGGATGAGCGACGACGGCGCGAGAGAGCGCCAGAGGGGAGCGAGACCGGGCCGAGAGTGATGGCCCCTCCATCTCCCCGCCCGCCTGAGGGTACGGGGGAGAGTGGTTGAGGGTTTGTACTTTTTGCTCCTTTCTTTTTGACATGATAGTGTACATGAATGGAATGGAACCTTTTTGCGTTTTTATGGTTTGCGACTGAGTGAGAGTGACGAGTGAGATATGAGTGCCGCTTTCTTTTCCGTCCTGCACACTTTAGACAACCACGAAACAAGTCAGATCTGTTCTTAGGCTCAGCCCCTTGCTTAAAAATGCGACGAGTGAGCGACCTTGATAATTCGTCAAGGGGCTAAGCCTTATTAAATAGGCAAAAGATGCGAATACAAATGAAATGCATGTATGCAAACGGCTTGGAATTTGGAATATTTGACTTTCTGATTTTTTAGAGTTTTGGTGATATTTGATTATTTGGAGTTTTTGGAAATATCTGATTTTTTTGGAGTTTTGGAAATATCTGATTTTTGGAGTTTTGAAAATATCTGATTTTTTTGGTTTTTGAAAATATCTGATTTTTTTGGAGTTTTGGAATATCTGATTTTTTTGGAGTTTTGGAAATATCTGATTTTTTTGGAGTTTTGAAAATATCTGATTTTTGGAGGTTTTGTTAGCGCCTAAAGCCGGCGTTAGCCCTTCCTAAAATAAGACACGCGAGACGGAAGGTACTCGCATCTTTGGGCCACAACACTTAAACCGATTCGAGCCACTGGTTAGGAATCTTGATCACTTCCGGTTCTCGCCCCAGGGCTTTCTAAGTTAGGACGTGCGTAAGGGGTGACAATGCCTCGGAAAATTTACCCTTAGTTGATGCTGCGACTAGTTATGCCCTACCTAAGAGGTGACTCAGCCTTATAGGGAGAAACAGAAGATTATTTAAGGAAAGTCTTGCGTGGGTATAGGGATGTTGGGTTCGGCTACTTTCTATAGCATACCATTCGGAGATCGGGTCCATTGTGGAGGGACTTTATGGTCTTTTGCTATGGACTTGCCTTGCTTTGGGGCATGCGTACGACCGGGCTCATGAGCGTCCCGCGGGGACTTTGCCACTCTTTGCCATGCCCCTGTTGTATTATGGATTTTCTTTTCTCTTTTATGTCTTTGCTTCCTTGCCCCTTTGTTTTTTGACCGTCCCTGTTTGAGACTTCCTCTCGTCGGGGTATGCTGTAGGTTGACGACCTCACCCTTACGACCCTTTTGCCCCTACACTTCGACGATGCACCGCTAGAGTGGAGTCCTCATAGTTGCAGCGTCTACCAAGTATAGTTATCCAGGCTTGTTGTGTGCGTGTGTGTTAATCCTAACTTAGAGCAGCCCTTTGGCGATTAGAGAGGTATCTTAGACTCCCAACATGGGGCTACTTCTCGATCTAGATGTTGTGGCCTCACACCTATAGGCCTAAGGATAGAAACGTTTGAGGTACAACCCGTTCCACGGATGTGATAATTCGACGCCCTCAGCATTGATTAAGCGATATGCATTTCCAGGGTAGACCTCCCTCACAACGTACGGACCCTCCCAGTTGGGTTGCAGTTTGGACCTAGGACTCCGGGTTGATAAAGATGCGTTTCAAGACCATATCACCTCTTGGAATTTTCGTTCAATACCTTCTTTTGAAAAGACCTTGAGATTCGCCTTGGTAGGAAAGCACATGGTCGGCTGCCATAAGCCGCCTTTCGTCTAAAAGTTCCAATTGGACTAGTAACGCCTCTTGACGTTCATCAAGATTAAGTCCTTGTCTAGTTGGACTCTAGTGAAGGGATTAGGATCTCATATGGAACTACCGCCTCCATCCGTAGGTGAGAGCGTACGGGGTTTGTTCCGTGGGAGTGCGGACGGAGGTGCGGTAGGCCCATAGAGCCTCTATTAGCTTCTCTGGCCAGTCGGCGAATTTATGCGACTCACAGGTTTTCTTTAAGATTTTAAGAAGGGTTTGTTAGTTGCTTCAGCTTGGCCATTGCTTGTGGGTAGTACGTGATGAATGATGCAGCGTGATGTTGTATTTCTTACAAAGGTCCTGGAGCTCTTGTGCGATGAATTGCGGCCCATTGTCCGTGACGATGCTGCTTGGCACTCCGAACCGCGAGATGATGTTTCTCATGATGAAGCGGCACACGTGGATGCTTTGATTTCTGTGAAGGCTTCAGCTTGCCCACTGGTGTAATACTCAGTCGCAGTTAGGATAAATGACTTTTGTTTGGTTTGAGCATTAGAATCACCAAGAGGGCCGACAATGTCGAAAGCCCACATGGAATGGCCATGGTGTGGAGAGTGGGTGTAGTGAGGAGGAGGGGCATGGATCTTATCGGCATGGAGTTGACACTTGACACACCTACGGACGTAGATGGTACAGTCTTCCTCTAGGGTTGGCCAGTAATAGCCCTGCCTAATGATCTTCTTTGCTAGCATCTGACTGTGACGTGCCCTCCGCATTCACTAGCATGGCCCCTTCCCCCACTTTCCAAGCTTCGTCATCGGTAAGGCACCTTAAAGGACTCCATTAAGGGCTCGCCTGTACAGAACTTCTCCGACAATGTGTACCTTAAGGCGGCTCTCCTGATGGCCCTCGATCTTCTGCACTTGCCCCTTCAGGATATGTACCTCCCTACAGTACTGCTCTATCTCGAAATACCATGGCAGTCCTCTTCATTCAGAATCTCCTCGAGTTCAGTCAGCATGACCTGCTGAGCTCCTTTTCCTAGCCTTCTCTTCTAAGGTTGCCCTAAGGTTGCTAAACCAAGGGTCTGGATAGATGGAACATCGAGACGCTGGATGATGATTGTCTCAGTCCGGCGACTCAGAGGGAAGGATAGGGATGAGGCTAGCGACGCCAGAGCGTCGGCCAGGATGTTTTGGGAACGAGGAGTGTGGATGTAGATGAGCTTACGGAACTGCCTTGCCAACAACGTGACCAGGTCTTGATATGGCTTGAGCTTCGGGTCACGAGTGCGGGTAGTTGAGAGTACCTGCCGCAGGACGAGCGAGAGTCTCCTATGATTCTGAGATGTGATGCCCAGCAGATAAGCGTGCTTGAGACCAGCAAGGAGAGCCTCGTACTCGGACATGTTATTAGTAGCGGGGAGGTGAGTGATATGCAAGGGGATGGTAATACCTTCCGGGTAAGTAGCACGGCTCCGATGCCCGTCCATGAGAGTTGAGTGCACCATCGAAATGAAGGAACCAGAAGGGGTCTTTGATTATGATGAGAGAGTCCTCATCGGGGAATTCCTCTCGGGGGAGTCGCTGTGAGGGAGTGGTAGATGGGCTAGATGCTCGGCGATGGCATACCCCTTGACGGCCTTTTGGACCACAAAGGATATGTCAAACTGGGAGAGGAAACTCTGCCAGCGTGCCAGCCGATCAGAAAGGACGGGCTTTTCAAGAAGATATCGGAGTGGATCCATCCTTGAGATCAGCTTGACCTCGTGGGCTAGGAAGTAGTGCTTGAGCTTTTGGACTACCCATACGAGTGCGGCACAAGTTTTGTCCGTGGTGGTGAGCTTGGATTCAGCGGGGTTGAAGAGCCTAGAGAGGTAGTATGCTGCCCTTTCTTTCCCAGACTCGTCATGTGTGCCAGGACAGCTCCTAGGGAGTCCTCAATGACTGAGAGATATAGGATTAGCGGTTTCCGGGTACAGGAGGCTGTAAGACTGGGGGATTCATGAGATAACTTTTCAGCTCATCGAAGGTACTTGGCATTTGTCATTCCATTCGAATTTTGCCCCTCCTTTCAAGAGATCATAAAATGGGCGACATCTTTGCGAATGCTGGGAGATAAATCTTCTGATGAACTGCAAACGCCCGATTAGCCCTCTTAATTGTGCGAGTTATTTGGAGGCGGCATCTTCGCTATTGCCTTAGCCTTGTTCGGATCGATCTCAATGCCCGCTTGCTGACTATGAAACCTAACAGCTTCCTGATGAAACCCGAACACGCATTTTCGGATTCATTCTCAGCTGATACTCTCTAGACCTCTGCAACACCTTGGCTAGGATTTCGGGGGTGTTCTCCTGGTTCTTGACTTCACCAAGATGTCATCACGTATACCTCTATGTAAACGTGCATCATATCGTGGAAGATGGCCATCATCGCCGTTGATAAGTAGCGCCGGCATTTTTTAACCCAAACGGCATGACTACATAGCAGTACGTTCCCCAGGGCGTGGTGAAGGAGGTTTTCTCTTGATCCTCAGGAGTAGACGGATTTGGTTATATCCTGAATACCATCCATGAATGAGAGGGTCTCATACCCAGCAGTATTATCGATAAGCACATCAAGATGAGGAGCGGGAAGTCGTCCTCGGACATGCCTTATTCAAATCCCTGAAATCGATGCAGATTCTGACCTTCCATCCTTCTTCATGACAGGGACTATATTGGCCACCAGTTCGGATAAAGCACTACCTGACGAACCTAGCCTTATGGAGTTTGTCTACTTCGTCCTTCATCTTCAGGGCTGTGAGTGGGTGGAACCTTCGATTTTCTGCTTGATTGCCTTTGCCCCTTCTTTCAGTACCAGCCGATGCTCCACTAGTGAGGGGTCTAGACCGGGCATGTCCTCGTAAGACCAGGCGAATGTATCCTTGTACTCCCTCAGATTTGCACTAGTTCCTCTTCTTCATCAGGAGGGAGGTTTGCTGAGATAATCACAATCCTGGGATCTTCTTCCGTTCCGAGGTTGACTTCCTTAGTAGTTCATCCACTGCCGTTGTGGCTCATCAATCTTCTCACTCCACTGGCATATTTTTCGGCAGCGTCATCTACTTCGCTATCCTCTTCATCGATTGGGTCCTCATCATTCATTATTTCGTAGACGCCAAATCCGTCGTCTATGAACACCCCATTTTGCTCAAACACTCTTCAATACCATGCTTCCCTTGTGAATTCCTCTATCAATAGCACGCTTGACACCGCTGAGCTAGCTCTTGAAGATATCTCTGGGGAATAGCTTTTCCCCGCTGCTTCCTAGGACGGTGCTTGAATTGGCGGATGACGGGCTGACCTGACTCTCTATCCTAGGCCTATCTATCCTAACGCTAGACTCACCTATCCTAGACTCACCTAAACTAGACGACTCTACAGGACTGGGGGAGGACATGGTGCCCTCGAAGAGAATGGCTCCTAATGAAGGAGCAGGGGGGACCCTCAGTCGAGGGGTGCCCCTGATCAGCAGAGTGCAGGACGTATGCCGGCTCCTCGACCTCAACGTGCATTTGAAAGTGGACATTTTTTTTTTTGGGGATCCGAGGAGAGCATGCAACAGGAGAGGGTGACCTCGTGGTCACCTGGATCAACTTGGAGAGCGGAGAGGACAGCCAGTGGGAGCTCGGGTGTGAGGAGGCTGTGCGCCGCCGTGAGGAGTTAGGAGTCAGTTGGATCAGTAAAGGAGGAGAGGATGGGACTAGGCTGGGAAGGAGGAACCCAGGAGGGATGGGTGGATGGCTAGGCAGGTGCCTCTCCAGAGTTCATCAATGGTCTTCTCCTCTTCATAGGGGATGTCCGGCTCTCCTATGTCTGAGGCATCGCTCATGAGCTGCCTTTGGACGTGATGGCAATGGGTGGATCTAATAACTCTTCCGCAGCTGGCGGCCAGGTTCTCTCCTCCTCCCAGAACAGTCGGCTGAAGGCGATGGTGATGTCTTCTATGTCGAACCATCTATACCACTCAGCCTTGGGTCTCGGTCTTTTCTCCTGGTCGGACGGAGGGCTTCTAGGCTCTATAGGTCAGCAACGGGGCCAGTGCGCGAGAGAAGTTCCGGCATGCACCTCGTGCTGTGAGAGTTCTGCCTCGACTACCACGGTGTTGTATCCAGGTGGGTAGGCCCCCTATAAATGACACCAGAGTGTCCAAGTGAGTGGCTCTCGGTCGGCCTTAAGAGGGATGTGCTGGATGACCATGGTTGGATTTCTCTTTGTACCCTAAGCCCCATCGGCTCTTCATGACAATGTCAGGGATGGGGTTGATTATGCCCTGTAGCTCTGCCCCTAGGCCCTTGCCTTCTTCATACCCCAACTTCATCATAATTTGCCACCCTTTGTGCTTAGTGGCTCTTTTCTCTTGACCGCATTGCCCAGGGCTAGGTTGACCTCTCGCTGGACTGGAACGTGTAGCTCCAGGGGTAGTTGATGTCTAGCACTGAGACGATGGGTTTATTGGCTGGCCATACAACTGGGAGGTGGGTATGTGGAGAGGGATCTACGGAGTGGGTCGTGGCTATGCTCTTGACCTTGATGATTCTCCCTTGGAACGGGAACTTCAGGCATTGGTGCGCGGTAGATGGCACAGCTCCTAGTGACTCTAACCATGGGCACCCTAAAATAGCCTTGAACATGGGATCGATATCTAGGACGTAGAAGTCCACTGTGACGGCGAGGGGGCCCAGTTCGGCTTGCACAGTCACCATGCCGTGGCAGGATCTTCTGGAATGTCATAAGCGGCATGGTGGTGGGCGTCGGCCTTAGCATGCATCTGACAGGTCACAGGCTCTAGCGTACTCAGCGGGCAGACATTTATGGATGCCCCGTATCGACCAGTGCCGTCCCACTGCTATAGGTGATGACTAAAGTGATACAGAGGGGGAGCCTCCTGGCTTCTGGGGGTGCTAATTCGCTTTCTGCATATGCAATTGCCGGCCCGCGAGTCACCATGGCCATGGCACTAGGTAGCTTGTCTGCCATCATGTCTTCATTCACAACCACCTTCTGCAGGAAATTCCTCAGGGCTTCCTGGTGCTCTTTAGACTTCTTTATCAACTCCAGAATGGAGATCTTGGCTGGCACGTGGTCCAGGTGCTTGAGGATGTCATAGTGGGTTCCAGGCAATGGCTCAATCAACCCTATCTTGTGCTTGTTGCTGAGCTTGCTGTTGCTGTGCGGCTGCAGGACCTGCTGGGGTTTGTGGGAAGTGGTGGTGGTGGAGATAGGTGGGTACGGCGGCGAAGGACTCGCCCGCTCCGTAGGGTGGTTGGATTGGGAGGTGGCTGTCTCGCGGAGGATAATGTGGCGGCAGAGGGTTGGTCCGGCCCAGGTGGTGGCAGGATGATGGGTGAGGGAATGGATATGATAGGGGGTAGAGGGATGGAGATAGGTGGAGTGAAAGGTAAGATGATGGTGTGAGCTAACAGCTGGGCGCGGATGCTGAAACTGAGGGCAGTATGACGGCGTTGGCCATGGAAACTACAGAAGGGACTGACGGGGGAGCGTGCGGCTGGTGTATTGTTTGGGATTGGAAGGATATTGGTTAATGGCCATCATCTGCAAACATCTAATTCATCATCGTACGTCCAGTTTGCTTGCGGAGGAGGGTGGTGGACGATGGGGTTTACCTGGGCAGGTTGTTGTGGTGGGGGGTTCGGAGCTGGTGGATGGTTAGGTAAGGGGTTGTGGACGATCCTGAGGTCCTGCAACGGCTGTTGTGCTGCTGCTGTGTTGTTGTTGAGGGGGGGGTTGGCGTGCTGCTTTGTTGCTGTTGTTGTCTCTGCCTTTCTTTGATGTCTCCGATCACCTGCCGGAGGGCTGTCCAATCTATCCTGTTCTGCTCATGCAAGTCATACACCAAGTCCTTGAATGTGAAGCACTGATCGATGGTATGACCAGGCTGCCTGTGGAAGACACAGTATCGGGTGATCCACACTTGGGTTCTCACTGGGTGAGGTCTCTCAGGAGGGAGCCTAAGGCTTCTGTGGAGAGCAGGGCCAGGAATAAGTCGGAGAGGGTCTCGGTAACGGTGGGTAATGAGTTCTTCTGGGCCCATGGGACGCCTTGGTTGAGAGCCATCAGGAGGTGGTACTTGGTTGTATTGGCGCTGCTGCTGCCCTTGTGGCGGATTGGTAGGGTTCTGACCCTGGGCGTGTATTGGCGTTTGGCTCTGGCCGGAGGGTTGAACGCGCTTACTTGCTTGTTCACTTGGACGCCTTCGGTGACAGGCCCCTGAGGCTTCCTTTGGAAAGAGACTTCTGGGGTTCAAACATGGAATGGATGGGAGAATCTTTGAGCTGGGTCTGGATAAACCGGGCCCGGCTGTAGAGCTGATGCTATTAGAGATGTCGTTCATCGCAAAAATGGTGCGGTAGGCAGTGTGGCGTTGGCGATGATGATCTTCACCTTCTCCCCCTCGGAAGGTACCCCGGAACTCTGGTGGCCATTTGCCTCCATCTATCGGCGTATGCTGAGAAATCCTCGTCCGGCTTCATCTTTTCAGCTATGAGATCCGTGAGGGAATATTCAGGCCCGACCCTGTCTTGGAATTGTTCGAGGAACTTGGCCTTCACACGACAGCGAAGTCCTCAGTGTCCTCGGGTAGCAGAGGAGTAGAACCAACCAGAGCATGCCCGTCCAGCGACCGGCGGAAGAGATATGCCATGAGACGGCGGTCATGCTGGTAGGGAGCGGACTCATAGATGAAGTCCTTGATATGAGTAAGGATTGCCTGAGCCGTTGTACTTGCGGTACTTCGGCAGCTCGGATGGAGAGGGGACCCATAGGCCATTGAAATTTGGCATATGCACATCGTGGTGCTGCCTAGGATCGACTTTCTTACGGAGCTCTCGGAGCTCCTCTTGATGGATGCCACTCGGACATCATGTCAGGTGCGGCGGATGGCTGAGCGTATATGGACGAGGCACGAGAGGTAGGCCTGGCGCGTGGCTCAGGACGATGAGGGGAGTAACATGGCTGATATGGTGGAGACCGCGGCCTCGATTCACGGGGAATATAGTGCTCAGACTCAAATGGCGTAAACCGGATGGTCCGCGGCGGATGGGGGTGTTGTCGGCTCGTCCCATGGCGACGTGGGGGCTGGAGGGCCGATGTAGCTGCTGCGGGCGTGACGCGCCCGACGCGCCGTCGGTGGGTGAGGGTGAGGAGGCGGCCTTTCCTTTGAGGGCCGTCATGAGGGTCTGGATTTGGGACTGATTAAGCTGAGGAATTAGGTGCAAGAGTTGAGCGGCTTGATCGTCGACTGAGGAGGGTGGGTGTTACGAGAGGGCCGCCCTCATCATGACGGCGACCCTCAGAAGTGTGGACGGTTAGCGACCCAAGGCCGGGTCCTCGTCAAAGAGATCATGGGGTAGGGACTCTTCGTAATCCTGGGAATTATGGAGGGCAGTGTTGGATTCTCACTATTGTAGATCGGGTTCAAGAAAGACTCCATATTTGGAAAGTGGGTGCAGAGAGATGGGAAAGCTTTTCCAGACTTTGAGAGAAGCAACTAACCTAGACAGACCCTTAGTTTCCTAAACAAAGCAATCTTATGCACACAAAAGGAAAGAGAAAACGTCTCACCCAAAGCAAGCAGTTGGCAATGATGATGGTTTCTTTTAATTGATTCAAATTTGCCTTTTAGTGATTTGACTTTAGCAAGTTCTCTCCAAGTAAGGAAGGGTTTCTAAATGGGAGACGGCTTCCAACTTTCGGGTAGGACTAGGGTTCTCTCTACCTTGCCAAATGAATCTAGACTCGATCCTAGGTGGCGACAGGTACAACCAGCCGGCGGACGGTGGGAATCCACGGTCAGCGGGGACTTACGGGAGGCCCTCGAGCGAGTGCTCTAGTCGGACACAAGGAATATGTGGCCGAGAGAGAGCGAGCATCGCTGAGGAGGAAACTTATACTACGAATATGGAAAGATGTATGCAAATCCTATGTGCACCGGAGTGCATGCAATTCTAACCTAGTACTAACAAAAACAGAATTAGGACTAACTGCTCTTAGAGGGCAAAGGCGACAAGGAAGATGTCGCTACGAGATAGCGACAATCACCTGTCGCTACTTCTCGCAGTGGACGAGGGCAATTAAGTCCTAATATGCACAAAAAGTCAAACAACCCTATAAAATACAAGAGTGGCAATCTCTCAAGAGCATGGAAAAGAGCATGGCATGATGAAATCTGAATGGAGTATGTGAAAACAAACCCAAATTTGCAAGGAAACACAATGAAACTAGAGTACTGACTTGATCGCGACGATGGCCCTGTCGCCTCCTTAACGCGACGTAGCCCTCGTCGCGTTCCTCCAGGACTTCAGTAGACTTCAATCATGGAAAAGTGTAAGGGGTAGAGCGGTACTGATGGCGATGCTGCTGCTGTCGTTTTCTTTAACGCGACGATAAAAATGTCGCCTTTCTCACAGCACACTGCACACAACCGGACAAGATAGAGGCTTTGTACTAACCTGATTGCGACGAGTGCAGGCTGTCGCTACTCGGATCGCGACGCCTTGTTGTCACCTTCTACCTAGAACCGCAGAGCACTATGAAAACTCAGAGGGAAGAGAACTAAAGGAGAAAACTATGCAACACACACACTGTTAGAAGGTAAGGACGGCAGGGAAAAGGGTAAAAGCAAGCGTGATGGGCACTAGTGTCCCAACGTGATCGCCAAAAGGTGTAATCACGGGATTGTATCCCCTTTTGAATTGATTGTGAAAGTGTAGGGATTAGGAACTGACCGTGATCGCCACAACGCAGTCGCCTCTTGATGTTCAGATGGAGGGCTGACTACCTTGGAAGATGAAGGAGAAGACGTACCTGATAACGCGACAGAGTGGGCGTCGCGATGCTTTAACGTGAATGCGACACAGCCAACGACGCCTTCCAGTCGTCGCCTTCTTCTGCAGTGGATGGAGACTGGGGTTCTTCGTCTTCCTGCTCCTCAGCCGGCCGAGGGGCAAGAGCCTCACCTTGCTCTGACCTTTAAACACTGCCAAAGTGATTTCAAATAAACAAAACACCATTAGAATTGTGTGTAGAGATCTATTCGACGAAAAAACAGCATGAACATGAATATTATGGGGGGAACTCACAGGATTGGGGCTTTAACCCTGTGGGTGTTAAGAATATGTGTGTGTATCATGATATCTAATGCTAAACTAGAAAGAAACAAAGCTATGCATGCATGAAATCACAGAAATAAAGGGAAGAAGGGAAGAAGAATTGTGTAGCCGATGGGAAAACACCCTGGAGGCTCTTGCTGATCTTTGGAGGGGGAATCTCGTGTGGAAAGATGAAGCTCTCTTGTTCAGCGAACTAAATAAATCCGGCCTGCCCAAAAAGATGTTGTAGGACGAGGTACTTATGGGTGATTATTCCCAACTCGGGTCTGAGAGGAATAATGGGCAAGAGTCCTGCTCTGGGCAAGTATGGCTGGCAAGGCTATTGGAACTCGGAAAGGAACATGTTAGGAAGGTCTGCTCCGAATTTGAGAGGATTTGGACTTGATTTGGACGTTCAAATGAAGCAATTACCATCAATAGCATGGGTCCAAAGGGATTCGGATTGAGTTTCTGTTTAAGGCCCTGAACGCGATGGCCTTGGTGTCGCCTTCTGAATGCGATGCTCGATATGTCGCCTTCCTATGGAAGGCGACTTAAGTCATTTTGTGATTTTCTGAGGATTTAAAATGCGGAATTATGATAGCGACATACAGGGTGGTTTTCAAGAAGGCGACCTAGGGCCTGTCGCCTTTGGTCTTTCTGCATTTCGGCATGTAATCTGTCCAATCAGCCATGCACAGCCTCGGGATGAAGGCACGGACTTATACTCGGAGAGCTCATAGTGAAAGAAATGATTTGACCAGAAGAGTCCTCCAGGGCGATGAACTAATGGAAACGATGTCATGATGGAGAAAGCCGGCTTGACGATGATGAGCCAACGTGCGGTGTGTCAATGATACGACAAGGGATTTTGCTCGACTTATGGGTCAGAAAGGGTGTCTACAAACGCCCAACCCAATCCAGTAATCCAAAGCGGATTCGTCAGCTCGCAACACGTCACTTTCACCCACCCGGTCGTGTCGAACAAGGACCGTACGGATCAGATCCCTATTGGGATTTTGGACAACGGGTTGTGTGTTTCGACCCTTTAGACTTGGGTTTTTTTTTTTTAGATCTGTCATTTCAACGCCCACCCAAATCCGAGAATCTAAATCAGATTCCGTCAGTTCGCACACGTCAATTAACCAACCCGGTCGTGTCGGAGCAAACGGCACACCGATCAGATCCCTATTGGGGTTTTCGATCCCGGGTTGTGTGTTTGGCCCTTTAGAGTGGGTTTTTTTAGATCCGTCACTTAAACACCCAACCCAATCCGGAATCAAATCGGATTCTGTCAGTTCGCACACGTCAATTTAAACCCACCCAGTCGTGTCGGAGCGAACGACACGCCGATCAGATCCTATTTGTGATTTTGGACCCCGGGTTGTGTGTTTGACCTGTAGACTTGGGTTTTTTTTAGATCCGTCATTTCAACGCCCAACCCAATCCAGGAATCCAAATGGATTCCGTCAGTTCGCAACGTCAATTTAACCCACCCGGTCGTGTCGGAGCAAAACGGCACGCCGATCAGATCCCTTGGGATTTTGGACCCCGGGTTGTTGTTTTGACCATTTAGACTTGGTTCTTTTTATCCGTCATTTCAACGCCCATCCCAATCTGGTAATCCAAATCGGATTCCGTCAGTTGACAGTCACTTTCACCATCCGGTCGTGTCGGAGCAAACGGCACGCGATCAGATCCTTATTTGGGATTTTGACCCGGGTTGTGTGTTTGACCCTTTAGACTTGGTTTTTTTTTTTGATCCGTATTTCAACGCCCAACCCCAATTCGGTAATCCAAATCGGATTCCGTCAGCTCGCACACGTCACTTTACCCACCCAGTCGTGTCAGGGCAAACGACACGCCGATCAGATCCCTATTTGACCCTTTAGACTTGAGTTTTTTTAGATCGGTCATTTCAATGCCAACCCAATCCGGGAATCCAAATTAGATTCGGTTAGTTCGCAATCGTCACTTTCACAGACACGGTCGTGTCGTGTCGGAGTGAACGGCACGCCGATTAGATCCCTATTTGAGATTTTGGACCCCAGGTTGTGTGTTTTGATCCTTTAGAGTTGGGTTTTTTTAGATCTGTCATTTCAACGCCCAACCCAATCCAAGAATCCAGATCGGATTCTGTCAGTTCGCACACATCAATTTAACCCACCTGGTCGTGTCGGAGCGAACGACAAGCCGATCAAATCCCTATTTGGGATTTTGGACCCCCGGGTTGTTTGTTTTGACCCTTTAGAGTTGGGTTTTTTTAGATCCGTCATTTCAACGCCCAACCCAATCCGGAATCCAAATCGGATTCGATTAGTTCGTACACGTCACTTTCAACCACCCGGTCGTGTCGGAGCAAACGGCACGCGATCAGATCCCTATTTGGATTTTGGACCCCCGGGTTGTGTGTTTTGACCCTTTAGACTTGGTTTTTTTTAGATTCATCATTTCAATGCCCAACCCAATCCGGGAATCCAAATTGAATTCCGTTAGTTCGCACATGTCAATTTAACCTACCCGGACGTGTCGGAGTGAACGGCATGCCGATCAGATCCCTATTTGGGATTTTAGACCCCCGGATTGTATGTTTTGACCCTTTAGACTCGGGTTTTTTTTAGATCCGTCATTTCAACGCCCAACCCTATCCGGGAATCCAAATCGGATTCGATTAGTTCGTACACGTCACTTTCAACCACCCGGTCGTGTCAGAGCAAATGGCACGCCGATCAGATCCCTATTTCGGATTTTGGACCCCCGGGTTGTGTGTTTTGACCCTTTAGACTTGGGTTTTTTTTAGATCCGTCATTTCAATGCCCAGCCCAATCTGGAAATCCAAATCGGATTCCGTCAGTTCGCATACGTCATTTAACCCACCCGGTCGTGTCGGAGTGAACGACACGCCGATCAGATCCCTATTTGGGATTTTGGACCCCCGGGTTGTATGTTTTGACCCTTTAGAGTTGGGTTTTTTTAGATCCATCATTTCAACGCCCAACCCAATCCGGAATCCAAATCGGATTCTGTCAGTTCACACACGTCAATTTAACCCACGCATTTGTGTCGGAGCGAACGACACGCCGATTAGATCCCTATTGGGATTTTCGACCCCCGGGTTATGTGTTTTGACCCTTTAGACTTGGGTTTTTTTAGATCCGTCATTTCAACGCCCAACCCAATCCGGGAATCCAAATCGGATTCCGTCCATTCGCACACGTCAATTAACCCATCCGGTCGTGTCGGAGCAAACGACACGCCGATCAGATCCCTTTTTGGGATTTTTGACCCCCGGGTTGTGTGTTTTGACCCTTTAGACTTGGGTTTTTTTTTTTATCCGTCATTTCAACGCCCAACCCTATCCGGTAATCCAAATCGGATTCCGTCAGCTCGCACATGTCACTTACACCCATCCGGTCGTATCGGAGCAAACGACACGCCGATAAGATCCCTATTTGTGATTTTGGACCCCCGGGTTATGTGTTTTGACCCTTTAGACTTGGGTTTTTTTAGATCCGTCATTTCAACACCCAACCAATCCGGGAATCCAAATCAGATTCCGTCAGTTCGCACACGTCAATTTAACCCACCCAGTCATGTAGGAGCAAACGGCACGCCGATCAGATCCCTATTTGGGATTTTGGACCCCCGGGTTGTGTATTTTGACCCTTTAGAGTTGGATTTTTTTAGATCTATCATTTGAACGCCCAACCCAATCCGGAAATCCAAATCGGATTCTGTCAGTTCGCACACGTCAATTTAACCCACCCAGTCGTGTCGGAGCGAACGACACGCCGATCAGATCCCTATTTGGATTTTGGACCCCCGGTTGTGTGTTTTGACCCTTTAGACTTGGGTTTTTTTTTATCCGTCATTCAACGCCCAACCCAATCTGGTAATCCAAATCGGATTCCGTCAGCTCGCACACGTCACTTTCACCCACCCAGTCGTGTCGGAGCAAACGGCACACCGATCAGATCCTATTTGGGATTTTGGACCCCGGGTTGTGTGTTTTGACCCTTTAGACTTGGGTTTTTTTTAGATCCGTCATTTCATCGCCCAACCCAATCCTGGAATCCAAATCGGATTCCGTCAGTTCGCAAACGTCAATTTACACACCGGTCGTGTCGGAGTAAACGGCACGCCGATCAGATCCCTATTGGGATTTTAGACCCCCGGGTTGTGTGTTTTGACGCTTTAGAGTTGAGTTTTTTTAGATCCGTCATTTCAACGCCCAACCCATCCGGGAATCTAAATCGGATTCCTTCAGTTCGCACATGTCACTTTCTTCCACCCGGTCGTGTCGGAGTAAACGGCACGCCGATCAGATCCCTATTTGGGATTTTGGACCCCCGGGTTGTGTGTTTTGACCCTTTAGACTTGGTTTTTTTTAGATCCGTCATTTCAACACCCAACCCAATCCGGGAATCCAAATCGAATTCTGTCAGTTCGCACATGTCAATTTAACCTACCCAGTCATGTTGGAGTGAACGGCACGCCGATCAAATACGTATTTGGGATTTTGGACCCCCGGGTTGTGTGTTTTGACCCTTTAGTCTTGGGTTTTTTTTTATCCGTCATTTCAACGCCCAACCCAATCTGGTAATCCAAATCGGATTCCGTCAGCTCGCACATGTCACTTTCGCCCACCCAGTCGTGTCGGAGCAAACGGCACGCTGATCAGATCCCTATTTGGGATTTTGGACCCCGGGTTGTGTGTTTTAACCTTTAGACTTGGGTTTTTTTTAGATCCGTCATTTCAACGCCCAACCAAATCCGGGAATCCAAATCGGATGCCGTCAGTTCGCACACGTCAATTTAACACACCCGATCGTGTCGGAGTAAACGGCACGCCGATCAGATCCCTATTTGGGATTTTGGACTCCCGGTTGTGTGTGTTTTGACCCTTTAGAGTTGGATTTTTTTTATCCGTTATTTCAACGCCCAACTCAATCCGGTAATCCAAATTGGATTTCGTCAGCTCGCACACGTCACTTTCACCCACCCAGTCTTGTCGGAGCAAACGGCACGCCGATCAGATCCCTATTTGGGATTTTCGACCCCAGGTTGTGTGTTTTGACCCTTTAGACTTGGGTTTTTCTTAGATCCAACATTTCAACGCCCAACCAATCCGGGAACTAAATCGGATACCGTCAGTTCGCACACGTCATTTAACACACCCGGTCGTGTCGAAGTAAACGGCACGCCAATCAGATCCCTATTTCGGATTTTGGAGCCCCGGGTTGTGTGTTTTGACCCTTTAGATTTGGTTTTTTTTTAGATCTGTCATTTCAACGCCCAACCAATCCGGGAATCCAAATCGAATTCCGTTAGTCTTACATATCAATTTAACCTACCCGGTCGTGTCGGAGTGAACGGCACGCCGATCAGATACCTATTTGGGATTTTGGACCCCTGGGTTGTATGTTTTGACCCTTTAGACTTGGGTTTTTTTTAGATCCGTCATTTCAACACCCAACCCAATCCGGGAATCCAAATCGAATTTTGTCAGTTCGCACACGTCAATTTAAACCACCCGGTCGTGTCGGAGTGAACGGCACGCCGATCAGATCCCTATTTGAGATTTTGGACCCCCGGGTTGTATGTTTTGACCCTTTATACTTGGGTTTTTTTTAGATCCGTGATTTCAAATCCCAACCCAATCGGGGAATCCAAATCGGATTCCGTCAGTTCGCACACGTCACTTTCTTCCACCCGGTCATGTCGGGGCAAACGACATGCCGATCAGATCCCTATTTGGGATTTTGGACCCTCGGGTTGTGTTTTGACCCTTTAGAGTTGGGTTTTTTTTAGATCCGTCATTCAACGCCCAACCCAATCCGGAATCCAAATCGGATTCCGTCAGTTCGCACACGTCAATTTACCCACCCGGTCGTGTCGGTGTGAACGATACACCGATCAGATCCCTATTTGAGATTTTGGTCCCTGGGTTGTGTGTTTTGACCCTTTAGACTTGGGTTTTTTTTAGATCCATCATTTCAACGCCCAACCCAATCCGGGAATCCAAATTGAATTCCGTTAGTTCGCACATGTCAATTTAACCTACCCGGACGTGGCGGAGTGAACGGCATGCCGATCAGATCCCTATTTGGGATTTTGGACCCCCGATTGTATGTTTTGACCCTTTAGACTCGGGTTTTTTTTAGATCCGTCATTTCAATGCCCAACCCTATCCAGGATTCCAAATCGGATTCGGTTAGTTCGTACACGTCACTTTCAACCACCCGGTCGTGTCAGAGCAAACGACACCCGATCAGATCCCTATTTGGGATTTGGACCCCCGGGTTGTGTGTTTTGACCCTTTAGACTTGGTTTTTTCTAGATCTGTCATTTCAACGCCCAGCCCAATCTGGAAATCCAAATCGGATTCCTTCAGTTCGCATACGTCAATTTAACCCACCCGGTCGTGTCGGAGTGAACGACACCCGATCAGATCCCTATTTGGGATTTTGGACCCCCGGTTGTGTGTTTTGACCCATTAGAGTTGGGTTTTTTTTAGATCCATCATTTCAACGCCCAACACAATCCGGGAATCCAAATCGGATTCTGTCAGTTCACACACGTCAATTTAACCCACCCAGTTGTGTCGGAGCGAACGACACGCCGATTAGATCCCTATTTGGGATTTTGGAACCCCGGGTTTTGTGTTTTGACCCTTTAGACTTAGGTTTTTTTAGATCCGTCATTTCAACGCCCAACCCAATCCGGGAATCCAAATCGGATTCCGTCCGTTCGCACACGTCAATTTAACCCATCCGATCGTGTCGGAGCAAATGACACGCCGATCAGATCCTATTTGGGATTTTCGACCCCGGGTTGTGTGTTTTGACCCTTTAGACTTGGGTTTTTTTTTATCCGTCATTTCAATGCCCAACCCTATCCAGTAATCCAAATCGGATTCCGTCAGCTCGCACATGTCACTTACACCCATCCGGTCGTATCGGAGCAAACGACACGCCGATAAGATCCCTATTTGGGATTTTGGACCCCGGGTTATGTGTTTTGACCCTTTAGACTTGGGTTTTTTTTAGATCCGTCATTTCAACACCCAACCCAATCCGGGAATGCAAATCCGATTCCATCAGTTCGCACACGTCAATTTAACCCACCTAGTCATGTAGGAGCAAACGGCACGCCGATCAGATCCCTATTTGGGATTTTGGACCCCCGGGTTGTGTGTTTTGACCCTTTAGAGTTGGGTTTTTTTAGATCTGTCATTTGAACGCCCAACCGAATCCGGAAATCCAAATCGGATTCTGTCAGTTCGCACACGTCAATTTAACCCACCCAGTCGTGCCGGAGCGAACGACACGCCGATCAGATCCCTATTTGGGATTTTGGACCCCCGGTTGTGTGTTTTGACCCTTTAGACTTGGGTTTTTTTTTTATCCGTCATTTCAACGCCCACCCAATATGGTAATCCAAATCGGATTCCGTCAGCTCGCACACGTCACTTTCACCCACCCAGTCGTCTCGGAGCAAACGGCACGCCGATCAGTCCCTATTTGGGATTTGGACCCCGGGTTGTGTGTTTTGACCTTTAGACTTGGGTTTTTTTAGATCCGTCATTTCATCGCCCGACCCAATCCTGAATCCAAATCGGATTCTGTCAGTTCGCAAACGTCATTTAACACACCCGGTCGTGTCAGAGTAAACGGCACGCCGATCAGATCCCTATTTGGGATTTTGGATCCCGGGTTGTGTGTTTTGAGGCTTTAGAGTTGAGTTTTTTTAGATCCGTCATTTCAACGCCCAACCCAATCCGGGAATCTAAATCAGATTCCTTCAGTTCGCACACGTCACTTTCTTCCACCCGGTCGTGTCGGAGTAAACGGCACGCCGATCAGATCCCTATTTGGGATTTTGGACCCCCGGTTGTGTGTTTTGACCCTTTAGACTTGGGTTTTTTTTTATCCATCATTTCAACGCCCAACCCAATCTGGTAATCCAAATTGGATTCCGTCAGCTCGCACACGTCACTTTCACCCACCCAGTCGTCTCGGAGCAAACGGCACGCCGATCAGATCCCTATTTGGGATTTTAGACCCCGGTTGTGTGTTTTGATCCTTTAGACTTGGTTTTTTTAGATCCGTCATTTCATCGCCCGAACCATTCCTGGAATCCAAATCGGATTCCGTCAGTTCGCAAACGTCAATTAACACACCCGGTCGTGTCAGAGTAAACGGCACGCCAATCAGATCCCTATTTGGGATTTTGGACCCCCGGGTTGTGTGTTTTGAGGCTTTAGAGTGAGTTTTTTTAGATCCGTCATTTCAACGCCCAACCCAATCCGGGAATCTAAATCAGATTCCTTCAGTTCGCACACGTCACTTTCTTCCACCGGTCGTGTCGGAGTAAACGGCACGCCGATCAGATCCCTATTTGGGATTTTGGACCCCCGGTTGTGTGTTTTGACCCTTTAGACTGGGTTTTTTTTTATCCATCATTTCAACGCCCAACCCAATCTGGTAATCCAATTGGATTCCGTCAGTTCGCACACGTCACTTTCACCCACCCAGTCGTCGGAGCAAACGGCACGCCGATCAGATCCCTATTTGGGATTTTAGACCCCGGGTTGTGTGTTTTGATCCTTTAGACTTGGGTTTTTTTAGATCGTCATTTCATCGCCCGAACCATTCCTGGAATCCAAATCGGATTCCGTCAGTTCGCAAACGTCAATTTAACACACCCGGTCGTGTCAGAGTAAACGGCACGCCAATCAGATCCCTATTTGGGATTTTGGACCCCCGGGTTGTGTGTTTTGAGGCTTTAGAGTTGAGTTTTTTTAGATCCGTGATTTCAAATCCCAACCCAATCGGGGAATCCAAATCGGATTCCGTCAGTTCGCACACGTCACTTTCTTCCACCCGGTCATGTCGGGGCAAACGACATGCCGATCAGATCCCTATTTGGGATTTTGGACCCTCGGGTTGTGTGTTTTGACCCTTTAGAGTTGGGTTTTTTTAGATCCGTCATTTCAACGCCCAACCCAATCCGGGAATCCAAATCGGATTCCGTCAGTTCGCACACGTCAATTTAACCCACCCGGTCGTGTCGGTGTGAACGATACACCGATCAGATCCCTATTTGAGATTTTGGTCCCTGGGTTGTGTGTTTTGACCTTTAGACTTGGGTTTTTTTAGATCCATCATTTCAACGCCCAACCAATCGGGGAATCCAAATTGATTCCGTTAGTTCGCACACGTCAATTTAACCTACCCGGACGTGGCGGAGTGAACGGCATGCCGATCAGATCCTATTTGGGATTTTGGACCCCCGGATTGTATGTTTTGACCCTTTAGACTCGGGTTTTTTTAGATCCGTCATTTCAATGCCCAACCCTATCCAGGATTCCAAATCGGATTCGGTTAGTTCGTACACGTCACTTTCAACCACCCGGTCGTGTCAGAGCAAACGACACGCCGATCAGATCCCTATTTCGGATTTTGGACCCCCGGGTTGTGTGTTTTGACCCTTTAGACTTGGGTTTTTTTTAGATCCGTCATTTCAACGCCCAGCCCAATCTGGAAATCCAAATCGGATTCCTTCAGTTCGCATACGTCAATTTAACCCACCCGGTCGTGTCGGAGTGAACGACACGCCGATCAGATCCCTATTTGGGATTTTGGACCCCCGGGTTGTGTGTTTTGACCCATTAGAGTTGGGTTTTTTTAGATCCATCATTTCAACGCCCAACACAATCCGGGAATCCAAATCGGATTCTGTCAGTTCGCACACGTCATTTAACCCACCCAGTTGTGTCGGAGCGAACGACACGCCGATTAGATCCCTATTGGGATTTTGGAACCCCGGGTTTTGTGTTTTGACCCTTAGACTTAGGTTTTTTTAGATCCGTCATTTCAACGCCCAACCCAATCCGGGAATCCAAATCGGATTCCGTCCGTTCGCACACGTCAATTTAACCCATCCGATCGTGTCGGAGCAAATGACACGCCGATCAGATCCTATTTGGGATTTTCGACCCCGGGTTGTGTGTTTTGACCTTTAGACTTGGGTTTTTTTTTATCCGTCATTTCAATGCCAACCCTATCCAGTAATCCAAATCGGATTCCGTCAGCTCGCACATGTCACTTACACCCATCCGGTCGTATCGGAGCAAACGACACGCCGATAATCCCTATTTGGGATTTTGGACCCCGGGTTATGTGTTGACCCTTTAGACTTGGTTTTTTTTAGATCCGTCATTTCAACACCCAACCCATCCGGGAATGCAAATCCGATTCCATCAGTTCGCACACGTCAATTAACCCACCTAGTCATGTAGGAGCAAACGGCACGCCGATCAGATCCCTATTTGGGATTTTGGACCCCCGGGTTGTGTGTTTTGACCCTTTAGAGTTGGGTTTTTTTAGATCTGTCATTTGAACGCCCAACCGAATCCGGAAATCCAAATCGGATTCTGTCAGTTCGCACACGTCAATTAACCCACCCAGTCGTGCCGGAGCGAACGACACGCCGATCAGATCCCTATTGGGATTTTGGACCCCCGGTTGTGTGTTTTGACCTTTAGACTTGGGTTTTTTTTTATCCGTCATTTCAACGCCCAACCCAATATGGTAATCCAAATCGGATTCCGTCAGCTCGCACACGTCACTTTCACCCACCCAGTCGTCTCGGAGCAAACGGCACGCCGATCAGATCCTATTTGGGATTTTGGCCCGGGTTGTGTGTTTTGACCCTTTAGACTTGGGTTTTTTTAGATCCGTCATTTCATCGCCCGACCAATCTGGAATCCAAATCGGATTCTGTCAGTTCGCAAACGTCAATTTAACCACCCGGTCGTGTCAGAGTAAACGGCACGCCGATCAGATCCCTATTGGGATTTTGGATCCCGGGTTGTGTGTTTTGAGGCTTTAGAGTTGAGTTTTTTTAGATCCGTCATTTCAACGCCCAACCCAATCCGGGAATCTAAATCAGATTCCTTCAGTTCGCACACGTCACTTTCTTCCACCCGGTCGTGTCGGAGTAAACGGCACGCCGATCAGATCCCTATTGGGATTTGGACCCCCGGTTGTGTTTTGACCCTTTAGACTTGGGTTTTTTTTTATCCATCATTTCAACGCCCAACCCAATCTGGTAATCCAAATTGGATTCCGTCAGCTCGCACACGTCACTTTCACCCACCCAGTCGTCTCGGAGCAAACGGCACGCCGATCAGATCCCTATTTGGGATTTTGGACCCCGGGTTGTGTGTTTTGATCCTTTAGACTTGGGTTTTTTTAGATCCGTCATTTCATCGCCCGACCCAATCCTGGAATCCAAATCGGATTCCGTCAGTTCGCAAACGTCAATTTAACACACCCGGTCGTGTCAGAGTAAACGGCACGCCAATCAGATCCCTATTTGGGATTTTGGACCCCCGGGTTGTGTGTTTTGAGGCTTTAGAGTTGAGTTTTTTTAGATCCGTCATTTCAACGCCCAACCCAATCCGGGAATCTAAATCAGATTCCTTCAGTTCGCACACGTCACTTTCTTCCACCCGGTCGTGTCGGAGTAGACGGCACGCCGATCAGATCCCTATTTGGATTTTGGACCCCCGGGTTGTGTGTCTTGACCCTTTAGACTTGGTTTTTTCTAGATCTGTCATTTCAACGCCCAACCCAATCCGGGAATCCAAATAGAATTCCGTCAGTTCGCACATGTCAATTAACCTACCCAGTCGTGTTGGAGTGAACGGCACGCCGATCAGATACGTATTTGGGATTTTGGACCCCCGGGTTGTGTGTTTTGACCCTTTAGTCTTGGGTTTTTTTTTTATCCGTCATTTCAACGCCCAACCCAATCTGGTAATCCTAATCGGATTCCGTCAGCTCGCACACGTCACTTTCACCCACCCAGTCGTGTCGGAGCAAACGGCACGCTGATCAGATCCCTATTTGGGATTTTGGACCCCGGGGTGTGTGTTTTACCCCTTTAGACTTGGGTTTTTTTAGATCCGTCATTTCAACGCCCAACCAAATCTGGGAATCCAAATCGGATGCCGTCAGTTCGCACACGTCAATTTAACACACCCGGTCATGTCGGAGAGTAAACGGCACACTGATCAGATCCCTATTGGGATTTTGGACCCCCGGGTTGTGGTTTTGACCCTTTAGAGTTGGGATTTTTTTTCCATTATTTCAACGCCCAACTCAATCCGGTAATCCAAATCGGATTCCGTCAGCTCGCACACGTCACTTTCACCCACCTAGTCTTATCGGAGCAAACGGCACGCCGATCAGATCCCTATTGGGATTTTTGACCCCGGGTTTGTGTTTTGACCCTTTAGACTTGGGTTTTTCTTAGATCCGTCATTTCACGCCCAACCCAATCCGGGAATCTAAATCGGATACCGTCAGTTCGCACACGTCATTTAACACACCCGGTCGTGTCGGAGTAAACGGCACGCCGATCAGATCCCTATTTGGGATTTTGGACCCCCGGGTTGTGTGTTTTGACCTTTAGACTTGGTTTTTTTTTTAGATCTGTCATTTCAACGCCCAACCCAATCGGGAATCCAAATCGAATTCCGTCAGTTCTTACATGTCAATTTAACCTCCGGTCGTGTCGGAGGTGAACGGCACGCCGATCAGATACTATTTGGGATTTTGGACCCCTGGGTTCTATGTTTTGACCCTTTAGACTTGGGTTTTTTTAGATCCGTCATTTCAATGCCCAACCCAATCCGGGAATCCAAATCGAATTTCGTCAGTTCGCACACGTCAATTTAACCCACCCGGTCGTGTCGGAGTGAACGACACGCCGATCAGATCCCTATTTGGGATTTTGGACCCCCAGGTTGTATGTTTTGACCCTTTATGCTTGGGTTTTTTTAGATCCATTTTCAACTCCCAACCCACCAGGGAATCCAAATCGGATTCCGTCAGTTCGCACACGTCACTTTCTTCCACCCGGTCTTTCGGGGCAAACGGCACGCCGATCAGATCCTATTTTGGATTTGGGACCCTCGGGTTTTTTTTGACCCTTTAGAGTTGGGTTTTTTTAGATCCGTCATTTCAACGCCCAACCCAATCCGGAAATCCAAATCGGATTACGTCAGTTCGCACACGTCAATTTAACCACCCGGTCGTGTCGGTGTGAACGATACACCGATCAGATCCCTATTTGAGATTTGGTCCCTGGGGTGTGTGTGTTTTGACCCTTTAGACTTGGGTTTTTTTTTAGATCCATCATTTCAACGCCCAACCCAATCCGAGAATCCAAATCGGATTCCGTCAGTTCGCAGACATCACTTTCATCCACCCGGTCCTGTCGGAGCAAACGGCACGTCGATCAGATCCCTATTTGGGATTTTGGACCCCCGGGTTGTGTGTTTTGACACTTTAGACTTGGGTTTTTTTAGATCCGTCATTTCAATGCCCAACCCAATCCGGGAGTCCAAATCGGATTCTGTCAGTTCGCACACGTCAATTTAACCAACCCGGCCGTGTCAGAGTGAACAGCACACCGATCAGATCCCTGTTTTGGGATTTTCGACCCCAGGTTGTGTGTTTTGACCCTTAGACTTGGGTTTTTTTAGATCCGTCATTTCAATGCCCAACCCAATCCGGGAGTCCAAATCGGATTATGTCAGTTCGCACACGTCAATTAAACCAACCCGGTCGTGTCGAAGCGAACGGCACGCATATCAGATCCCTATTTGGGATTTTGGACCCCCGGGTTGTATGTTTTGACCCTTTAGACTTGGGTTTTTTTAGATCAGTCATTTCAACGCGCAACCCTATCCGGGAATCCAAATCAGATTCCGTCAGTTCGCACACGTCAATTTAACCCACCCGGCCATGTCAGAGTGAACAGCACACCGATCAGATCCCTGTTTGGGATTTTGGACCCCAGGTTGTGTGTTTTGACCCTTTAGACATGGGTTTTTTTAGATCCGTCATTTCAATGTCCAACCCAATCCGGGAATCCAAATCGGATTCGGTTAGTTCGCAATCGTCACTTTCACACACCCGGTCGTGTTGGAGCAAACGGCGAGCCGATCAGATCCCTATTTGGGATTTTGGACCCCGGGGTTGTGTGTTTTGACCCTTTAGAGTTGGATTTTTTTAGATCCATCATTTCAAATCCAAACCCAATCCCGGAATCCAAATCGGATTCCGTTAGTTCGCACACGTCAATTTAACCACCCGGTCGTGTCAGAGTGAACGGCACGCGCGATCAGATCCCTATTTGGGATTTTGGACCCCCGGGTTTCTTCATTTTGACCATTTAGAGTTTGGTTTTTTTAGATCCGTCATTTTAACGCCCACCCAATCTGGGAATCCAAATCGGACTCCGCCAGTTCGCACACGTCACTTTCTCATCCACACGTCGTGTCGGAGCAAACGGCACGCCGATCAGATCCCTATTTGGGATTTTGGAACCCCAGGTTGTGTGTTTTGACCCTTTAGAGTTGGGTTGTTTTAGATCCGTCATTTCAACGCCCAACCCAATCCGGAATCCAAATAGGATTCCGTCAGTTCGCACACTTAATTTACCCCACCCGTCGTGTCAGAGTGAACGACATGCCGATCAGATCCCTATTTGGGTTTTGGACCCCGGCTTGTATGTTTTTACCCTTTAGACTCAGGTTTTTTTAGATCCGTCATTTTACGCCCAACCCAATCCGGGAATCCAAATCGGATTCGTCAGTTCGCACACGTCCACTTTCACCCACCCGGTCGTGTCGGAGCAAACGACACGCCGATCAGATCCCTATTTGGGAATTTGGACCCCCTGGGTTGTGTGTTTTGACCCTTTAGACTGGTTTTTTTTTAGATCCATCATTTCAACGCCCAACCAATCCGGGAATACAAATCGATTCCGTCAGTTCGCACAACGTCAATTTAACCCACCCGTCGTGTCAGAGTGAACGACATGCCGATCAGATCCCTATTTGGGATTTTGGACCCCGTGTTGTTTGTTTGACCCAGAGTTAGGTTTTTTTTAGAACCATTATTTCAATGCCCAACCCAATCCGGGAATCTAAATCGGATTCCGTCAGTTCGCACACGTCAATTTAACCCACCGGTTCGTGTCGGAGTGAACGACACGCCGATCAGATACCTATTTGGATTTTAGACCCCGGGTTGTATGTTTTGACCCTTAGACTTGGTTTTTTTTTAGATCCATCATTTCAACGTCCAACCTAATCCGGAATCCAAATCTAATTCCGTCAGTTCGCACATGTCAATTTAACCCACCCGGTCGTGTCGGAGCGAACGAAATGGCGATCAGATCCCTATTTGGGATTTTGACCTCCGGGTTGTGTGTTTTGACCCTTAGACTTGGGTTTTTTTTAGGTCCATCATTTCAACACCCAACCCAATCCGGGAATCCAATCAGATTCGTCAGTGCGCACACGTCATTTAACCCACCCGTGATGTTCGGAGTAAACGGCACGCTCAGATCCATATTTTGGATTTGGACCCCCGGGTTGTATGTTTTGACCCTTTAGACTTGGGTTTTTTTAGATCTGTCATTTCAACGCCCAACCCAATCTAGGAATCCAAATCGAATTCCGTCAATTCGCACACGTCAATTTAACCCACCCGATCGTGTTGGAGTGAACGGCATGTCGATCAGATCTTTATTTGGGATTTTGGACCCCAGATTGTGTGTTTTGACCTTTGAACTTGAGTTTTTTTTAGATCCGTCATGTCAACGCCCAACCCAATCTGGGAATCCAAATTGAATTCTGTCAGTTCGCACACGTCATTTAACCTACCCGGTCGTGTCGGAGTGAACGACATGCCGATCAGATCCCTATTTAGAATTTTGGACCCCCGGGTTGTGTGTTTTAACCCTTTAGACTTGGGTTTTTTTTAGATCCGTCATTTCAACGCCGAGCCCAATCCGAATCTAAATCGGATTCCGTCAGTTCGCACACGTCAATTTACCCACCCGGTCATGTCGGAGCGAACGGTACGCCGATCAGATCCCTATTTGGGATTTTGGACCCCCGTTGTATGTTTTGACCCTTAGACAGGGTTTTTTTTAGATCTGTCATTTCAACGCCCAACCCAATCCAGAAATCCAAATCGGATTCTGTCAGTTCGCACACGTCAATTTACCCACCCGGTCGTGTCGGAGAAAACGGCACGCCGATCAGATCCCTATTTGGGATTTTGGACCCCCGGGTTGTGTGTTTAGACCCTTTAGACTTGGGTTTTTTTTAGATCTGTCATTTCAATGCCCAACCCAATCCGGGAGTCCAAATCGTATTCTGTCAGTTCGCACACGTCAATTTATCCAACCCGATCGTGTCGGAGCAAACAACACGCAGATCAGATCCCTATTTGGGATTATGGACCCTCGGGATGTATGTTTTGACCCTTTAGGCTCGGGTTTTTTTTAGATCCGTCATTATAACGCCCACCCAATCCGGGAATCCAATCGGATTCCGTCAGTTCGCACACGTCAATTTAACCACCCGGTCGTGTCAGAGTGAACGACACGCCGATCAATCCCTATTTGGGATTTTGGACCCCGGATTGTGTGTTTTGACCCTTTATACTTGGGTTTTTTTTAGATCCATCATTTCAATGCCCAACCCAATCTGGAATCCAATCGGATTCCGTCCGTTCGCATACGTCACTTTCATCCACCCAGTCATGTCGGAGTAAACGGCACGCCGATCAGATCCCTATTTGGGATTTTGGACCCCCGGTTGTGTGTTTTGACCCTTTAGACTTCGATTTTTTTTCGATCCGTCATTTCACAACGCCCAACCCAATCTGGGAATCCAAATCGGATTTCGTCAGCTCGCACACATCACTTTCATCCACCCGGTCGTGTCGGAGCGAACAGTATGCAGATCGGATCCCTATTTGGGATTTTGGACCCGGGTTGTGTGTTTAGACCCTTTAGATTTAGGTTTTTTTGAGATCCGTCATTTCAACACCCAACCCAATCCAGGAATCCAAATCGGATTCCGTCAGTTCGCACACGTGAATTTAACACATCCGGTCGTGTCGGAGTAACGACACGCCGATCAGATCCCTATTTGGGATTTTGGACCCCCAGGTTGTGTGTTTTGACCCTTTAGAGTTGGGTTTTTTTAGATCCGTCATTCAACGCCCAACCCCAACCGGGAATCGAAATCGGATTCCTTCAGTTCGCACACGTCACTTTCTTCCACCTGGTCGTGTCGGAGTAACGGCACGCCGATCAGATCCCTATTGGGGATTTTGGACCCCCGGGTTGTGTGTTTTGACCCTTAGACTTAGGTTTTTTATTAGATCTGTCATTTCAACGCCATTCCCAATCCGGGAAACCAAATCGAATTCCGTCAGTTCGCACATGTCAATTTACCTACTCGGTCGTATCGGAGTGAACGCACGCCGATCAGATACCTATTTGGTATTTTGGACCCCTCGGTTGTATGTTTTGACCCTTAGACTTGGGTTTTTTTACATCCGTCATTTCAACCACCAACCCAATCCGGGAATTCAAATCGAATTTCGTCAGTTCGCATACGTCAATTTAACCCACCCGGTCGTGTCGGAGTGAACGGCCGCCGATCAGATCCTATTTGGGATTTTTGACCCCCGGGTTGTATGTTTTGACCCTCTACACTTGGGTTTTTTTTAGATCCATCTTTAAACTCCCAACCCAATCCGGTAATCCAAATCGATTCCGTCAGTTCGCACACGTCACTTTCTTCCACCTGGTTGTGTCGGGGCAAACGACACGCCGATCAGATCCCTATTTGGGATTTTGGACCCCCGGTTGTGTGTTTTGACCCTTTAGAGTTGGGTTTTTTTTAGATCCGTCATTTCAACGCCCAACCCAATCCGGGAATCCAAATCGGATTCCGTCAGTTCAGACACATCAATTTAACCCACCCGTCGGTCGGTGTGAACGATACACCGATCAGATCCCTATTTTAGATTTTTGTCCCTCGGTTGTGTGTTTTGACCCTTTAGACTTGGGTTTTTTTTAGATCCATCATTTCAACGCCCACCCAATCCGGGAATCCAAATCGGATTCTGTCAGTTCGCACACTCACTTTCATCCACCCGGTCCTGTCGGAGCAAACGGCACGCCGATCAGATCCCTATTTGGGATTTTGGACCCCCGGGTTGTGTGTTTTGACCCTTTAGACTTGGATTTTTTTTAGATCCGTCATTTCAACGCCCAACCCATCCGGAAATCCAAATCGGATTCTGTCAGTGCGCACACGTCAATTTAACCCACCCGTTGTGTCGGAGTAACGACACGCCGATCAGATCCCTATTTGGAATTTTGGACCCCCGGCTTATATGTTTTGACCCTTTAGACTCGGTTTTTTTAGATCCATCATTTTAATGCCCAACCCAATCCGGAATCCAAATCGGATTCCGTCAGTTCGCACACGTCACTTTCACCCACCCGGTCGTGTTGGAGCAAACGACACGCCGATGAGATCCCTATTTGGGATTTTGGCCCCCCCGGGTTGTGTGTTTTGACCCTTTAGACTTGGTTTTTTTTAGATCCGTCATTTCAACGCCCAACCCAATATGGGAATCCAAATCGAATTCTGTCAGTTCACACACGTCAATTTAACCGGCCCGGTCATGTCAGAGTGAACGACACGCCGATCAGATCCCTATTTGGGATTTTGGACCCCGGGTTGTTTGTTTTGACCCAGAGTTGGGTTTTTTTTAGATCCGTCATTTCAACGCCCAACCCAATCCGGGAATCCAAATCGGATTCCGTCAATTCACACACGTCAATTTAACCCACCCGGTCGTGTCGGAGCGAACGACACGGCAATCAGTTCCCTATTTGGGTTTTTGGACCCCCGGGTTGTATGTTTTGACCCTTTAGACTTGGGTTTTTTTTTATCAGTCATTTCAACGCCCAACCCAATACAGGATCCAAATCGAATTTCGTTAGTTCGAACACATCAATTTAACCCACCCAGTCGTGTCAGAGTGAACGGCATGCCGATCATATCCAAATTTTGGGACCCACGGGTTGTATGTTTTGACCCTTTAGACTCATGTTTTTTTAGATCCGTCATTTCAACGCCCAACCCAATCCGGGAATCCAAATAAGATTCCGTCAGTTCACACACTGCAATTTACCCACCCGGTCGTGTCGGAGCGAACGACATGCCGATCAGTTCCCTATTTGGGATTTTTGTCCCCGGGTTGTGTGTTTTGACCCTTTAGACTTGGGTTTTTTTTAGATCTATCATTTGAACACCCAACCCAATCCTGGAATCCAAATCGGATTTCGTTAGTTCGCACACGTCACTTTCATCCACCCGGTCTTGTCGGAGCAAACGACACGCCGATCAGATGCCTATTTGGGATTTTGGACACCCGGGTTGAGTGTTTTGACCCTTTAGAGTTGGGTTTTTTTTAGATCCGTCATTTCAACGCCCAACCTAATCCGAGAATACAAATCAGATTCTGTCAGTTCGCACACGTCAATTTAACCCACCCGGTCGTGTCGGAGTGAAATGCATGCCGATCAGATCCCTATTTAGGATTTTGGACCCCCGGCTTGTATGTTTTGACCCTTTAGACTCTGGTTTTTTTTAGATCAGTCATTTTAACGCCCAACCCAATCCGGGAATCCAAATCGGATTCCGTCAGTTCGCACACGTCACTTTCACCCACCAGGTCGAGTCGGAGCAAACGGCACGCCGATCAGATCCCTATTTTGGATTTTCGACCCCGGGTTGTGTGTTTTGACCCTTTAGAGTTGGGTTTTTTTTAGATCCGTCATTTCAACGCCCAACCCAATCCGGGAATCCAAATCGGATTCCTTCAGTTTGCACATGTCACTTTCATCCAACCCGGTCGTGTCGGGGCAAACGGAACGCCGATCAGATCCATATTTAGGATTTTTGACCCCCGGGTTATGTGTTTTGACCCTTTAGAGTGGGTTTTTTTTAAATCCGTCATTTCAACGCCCAACCCAATCCGGAATCCAAATCGGATTCCGTCAGTTCGCACACGTCACTTTCATCCACCCGGTCGTGTCGGAGCGAACGACACGCCGATCAGATCCCTATTTAGGATTTTGGACCCCCGGGTTGTGTGTTTTGACCCTTTAGAGTTGGGTTTTTTTTAGATCCGTCAGTTCAATGCCCAACCCAATCCGGGAATCCAAATCGGATTCCGTTAGTTCGCACACGTCAATTTAACCCACCCGGTCATGTCGGAGTGAACGGCATGCCGATCAAATCCCTATTTGGGATTTTGGACCCGCGGCTTGTATGTTTTGACCCTTTAGACTCGGGTTTTTTTTAGATCCGTCATTTTAACGCCCAACCCAATCCGGGAATCTAAATCGGATTCCATCAGTTCGCACACTTCACTTTCACCCACCTGGTCATGTCGGAGCAAACGGCACGCCGATCAGATCCCTATTTTGGATTTTGGACCCCGGGTTGTTTGTTTTGACCCAGAGTTGGGTTTTTTTTAGATCCATCATTTCAACACCCAACCCAATCCGGAATCCAAATCGGATTCCGTCATTCGCACACGTCAATTTAACCCACCCGGTCGTGTCGGAGCGAATGACACGGCAATCAGTTCCCTATTTGGGATTTTGGACCCCCGGTTGTATGTTTTGACCCTTTAGACTTGGGTTTTTTTTATCAGTCATTTCAACGCCTAACCCAATACAGGAATCCAAATCGAATTTCGTCAGTTCGCACACATCAATTTAACCTACCCAGTCGTGTCAGAGTGAACGGCATGCCGATCAGATCCCTATTTAGGATTTTGGACCCCCGGTTGTATGTTTTGACCCTTTAGACTCAGGTTTTTTTAGATCCGTCATTTCAACGCCCACCCAATCCGGGAATCCAAATAAGATTCTGTCAGTTCGCACACTGCAATTTAACCCACCCGGTCGTGTCGGAGCGAACGACATGCCGATCAGTTCCCTATTTGGGATTTTTATCCCCGGGTTGTGTGTTTTGACCCTTTGGACTTGGGTTTTTTTTAGATTTGTCATTTGAACACCCAACCCAATCCTGGAATCCAAATCGGATTCCGTCAGTTCGCACACGTCACTTTCATCCACCCGATCGTGTCGGAGCAAACGACACGCCGATCAGATGCCTATTTGGGATTTTGGACACCCGGTTTGAGTGTTTTGACCCTTTAGAGTTGGGTTTTTTTAGATCCATCATTTCAACGCCCAACCTAATCCGAGAATACAAATCGGATTCCGTCAGTTTGCACACGTCAATTTAACCCACCCGGTCGTGTCGGAGTGAAATGCATGCCGATCAGATCCCTATTTGGGATTTTGGATCCACGGCTTGTATGTTTTGACCGTTTAGACTCTGGTTTTTTTAGATCAGTCATTTTAACGCCCAACCCAGTCCAGAAATCCAAATCGGATTCCGTCAGTTTGCACACGTCACTTTCACCCACCCGGTCGAGTCGGAGCAAACGGCACGCCGATCAGATCCCTATTTTGGATTTTCGACCCCCGGGTGTGTGTTTTGACCCTTTAGAGATGGGTTTTTTTTAGATCCATCATTTCAACGCCCAACCCAATCCGGGAATCCAAATCGGATTCCGTCAGTACGCACACGTCACTTTCATCCACCCGGTCGTGTCGGGGCAAACGGCACGCCGATCAGATCCATATTTAGGATTTTTGACCCCCGGTTGTGTGTTTTGAACCTTTAGAGTTGGGTTTTTTTAAATCCGTCATTTCAACGCCCAACCCAATCCGGGAATCCAAATCGGATTCCGTCAGTTCGCACACGTCACTTTCATCCACCCGGTCGTGTCGGAGCAAACAACACGCCGATCAGATCCCTATTTAGGATTTTGGACCCCCGGGTTGTGTGTTTTGACCCTTTAGAGTTGGGTTTTTTTAAATCCGTCATTTCAATGCCCAACCCAATCCGGGAATCCAAATCGGATTCCGTCAGTTCGCACACGTCAATTTAACCCACCCGGTCGTGTCGGAGTGAACGGCATGCCGATCAGATCCCTATTTTGGATTTTGGACACGCAGCTTGTATGTTTTGACCCTTTAGACACGGGTTTTTTTAGATCCGTCATTTTAACGCCCAACCCAATCCGGGAATCCAAATCGGATTCCATCAGTTCGCACACGTCACTTTCACCCACTTGGTCGTGTCGGAGCAAACGGCATGCCGATCAGATCCCTATTTTGAATTTTGGACACCCGGGTTGTGTGTTTTGACCGTTTAGAGTTGGGTTTTTTTGATCCGTCATTTCAACGCCCAACCCAATCCGGTAATCCAAATCGGATTGCGTCAGCTCGCACATGTCACTTTCACCCACCCGGTCATGTCGGAGCAAATGGCACGCCGATCAGATCCCTATTTTGACCCTTTAGACTCGAGTTTTTTAGATCCGTCATTTCAATGCCCAACCCATTCGGGAATCCAAATCGGATTCGGTTAGTTCGCAATCGCCACTTCCACAGAAGCGGTCGTGTCGTGTCGGAGCAAACGGCACGCCGATCAGATCCCTATTTGGGATTTTGGACCCCGGGTTGTGTGTTTTGATCCTTTAGAGTTGGTTTTTTTTGGATCTGTCATTTCAATGCCCAACCCAATCGGGAATCCAAATCGAATTCCGTCAGTTCGCACATGTCAATTTAACCTACCCGGTCGTGTCGGTGTGAACGACATGCCGATCAGATCCCTATTTGGGATTTTGGACCCCCGGGTTGTATGTTTTGACCCATTAGACTCGGGTTTTTTTAGATCCGTCTTTTCAAAGCCCAACCCAATCTGGGAATCCAAATCGGATTCGGTTAGTTCGCACACGTCACTTTCGCCCACCCGGTCGTGTCGGAGCAAACGGCACACCGATCAGATCCCTATTTGGGATTTTGGACCCCCGGGTTGTGTGTTCTGACCCTTTAGAGTTTGGTTTTTTTAGATCCGTCATTTCAACGCCCAGCCCAATCCAGGAATCCAAATCGGATTCCGTCAGTTCGCACACGTCAATTTAACCCACCCGGTCGTGTCGGAGCGAACAACACGCCGATCACATCCCTATTTGGGATTTTGGACCCCTGGGTTGTATGTTTTGACCGTTTAGACTTGGGTTTTTTTTAGATCCATCATTTCAACGCCCAACCCAATCCGGGACTCCAAATCGGATTCCGTCAGTTCGTACACATCAATTTAACCACCCGGTCGTGTCGGAGCGAACGATGAAGGATCGAAGTGAAGGTGAGGAAAAGATCTAGAAGGGGGGGGGGATGAATAGATCTTTGCCACTTTTTGCGGAAGCTTATACAATTTAAAAACACTTTTGAATCAGAGGCAATTTCATTAGTGAAAAATCTGATGAGATTTGAGTGAGTTGGTAAAATAGATGTGAAACAAGTTGATTAAGTGAATATTAACCGATCCTATGCAGGCATCTAACGGATGAAATGATCAAACCACAATTAGAAAAATGCACAAGGATTTTTAGGTGGTTCGGAAATCACCCAAGTGATTCCTACATCCACCCCTCACACCCCGTGAGGATTCACTAAAACAACTGGGTAACACACCCACTGGAGCCTGACAACTCCAACACTTGAGAACTTACAACTCACACAACTTCTAGAGTAAGACTACTCTAGAACAACTGAGCAAGACTGCTCAACACAACCTTGAGTTAGACAACTCAAACTGAGCACAACGGCTCACAACAACCTGAGCACAATGCTCACACAACTTGAGCACAATGCTCACATAAGACTTGCTAGACACCAACTCAAGACATAGACCTTCTAGCAATAGATCTAGTCGAAAATGAGAGCACTAATGAGAGCTATGTAGAAGCACTTGCATAATATCTCAAAAGATATCTCAGAAGAACAGAAGTACAATGATTGTATTAAATAACTTCGTTCTTCAAGTGTACTCCCTTGTAGAATCTTGGATTGGGAAGAGGCTTGCAATCTTGAAGTCCAAAACCGATGCTCTGCACTTTGGAATTGTTGGATCTTCCTTGAATTCTTCTCCAACGAAGGCTTCTACTGGATCTGCTTCCTTAGGATGCTTCAGAGGTTTCTACAGGGATCACACTCCAATTCTCATACTTGAATTGGTGAGAATTGGTCTTCTGGAAGCACCACGAGAGCAGAGGAGGGAGACGACCTCTTGTAGCCGCCAGGAAACTTTCGGGAGGCTCTAAGAGTTAGTTTGGTCTCTCTTGATGTGATGGGGGGCCGATTAGGGACCTTTTATACTCAACGATTCCAAGGATACCCTTTGGGTACAAGGGCACATGATTCTAGGTTGATACCCCATCGCCCTAGGCTGACACGTGGCAAACATCCATCTTAGGATGGAATCTTTCCGTAGTGTGTCGACCTGCCTTGGTGGTGAGGTCGACCTGCTGTCCCAATTAACAAAACAGGCTGTTCTGGGAGCGGATCTTGTGTCGACCTGCCCTGGTGGTGAGGTCGACCTCCTGTCCCAATTCACAAATAGGCTGTTCTGGGAACGGGGTCTAGTGTCGACCTGCTCTGGTCCTGTGTCGACCTGCTGTCCCAATTCTGCAAACAGGCTGTTCTGGGAACTGAGTCCAGTGTCGACCTGCCCTGAGAGTGCGTCGACCTGGGTAGTGTAAATCCTGGAATCTGCAACTCGTGTCGACCTGCTTCTGGACTAGTGTCGACACAGTCTAGGCAATTCTTCAGCTTTTTGCCTTTGAGACTGAGGTGTTGTGTCGACACCATTGAGGGGTGTGTCGACACTCTTCTTTTACAAAAAGTGTTTGTACCTAAAAATTAAACACATATATCATTAGTTAAATGATTTATCATGAACATAAATGATAATGTGATTTGAAACATGCTTTTTGAACATTGACTTCAGGTATGATGTTTTTGACATGTTTCATTTAAATTGCTTTAAAATCACCTCTTGTCATCATCAAAATAGGAGGGAATGAATGATAATACACTCAACCCAACAATCTTCCCCTTTTTGATGATGGCAACAATAAATCCATATTACAATGTGGTTTTGATGAAGTGTGATTTTAAGCAATTTTTGTTATTCACATTTTTATTTATTTTTGTTTAAACTTGTCAAAGACCTTTTGATATATATATTTTTTTAGTAACAGATGATGATGTACTTGTGGAACACAATGTTACTTGAAATGAGAATTTTGTACACAGAAGTCAAGCAACTTGACAAGTATTCAAACAATCACATTCACATAAAGATTTTCATTCACATTGAAGTCACAATTGAAGATTTCATTCAAGCTAAGCAGAAAAGCATTTCATTTCATTCATCAAGAGAACCATTACAATCATTCCAAAAGATTACAAAAGAACATTAACATTTCTCTTTCTTTCTTTCTTCTCCCCCTTTGAATCATCAAAAGAAAAATTACATTAAGTAGAAGATGGAGGAGGAGGAGGAATGGGAAGTAGGATGGTCTCAATATCAGACAGCCTTTTCTCCATGAAGGTCAAGCTGACTTGATTTGATCTTGAATGGTTTTGAGTTTTGTGAGCAAGAAGTGTTCTATTCTGTCTGAATTTTCTATCAAGGTAGCTTGAATTCTTGCTAGATCAGCTGCAATGGGTTGTGAAGAGGAAGTTGATCCAGCTGTCCAACCAGGTCTTTGCATGATCTTGAATTCCTTTGTCAAATCAGATATCTGTGTATCAATATGTGCATTGAAGTTCCTCATACTCTCCAAGTCATCCACAAAATGAGCAAAAGACAGTCTAGTGCTTGTGATCTCATGTAATGTCTGCTGGGTGTTGAAAACATCAGCTTGGGAATTTGCCAAAATTCCCTGAAGAACCCTCTCCAATTTGTCTTGATGTTCTTTGAGCTGAACTGAAGCATCTGCCATTGTGCCAATCAATCTATTGAATCTCTGAGCTGCATAGTCTGAGGCAGCTTTTTGTTCTATAATTTGGCAGACACTGTGTTCTCCAATCTTTGAATCCTCAACTCAAATGTTTCTGACATGGTTTGAATGGAGGAGTTCAAGGTTTCAAACTTATCATTCAAGAAGGAGATCAACTCTGGTGGAACAGGAGGCCCACCAGAGGATGTGGATGCTTGAATTATGGGTTGTGGAGAGGCATGTGGAATATCAAAGTCTTTGTGCATGGAAGAGGGTTGAAAGTGAGGTGAGAGTGGAGCATGAAAAGGAATGTCACCTCCAGTTGAAATTTGAGGCTGTTCCTCATTCAAAGGAGGCTGATCCTCTTGACTTTGGGGCTGGTCCCCTTGATCATGAGGCTGTTCCTCCTGAGCTTGGGGGGCCTCAACCACAACTGGCCCTCTCCTAACTTGATTTCCCTCCAGTCTAAATCCCATGAACTTCTGAATATTTTTGAAGGTGTAGAATGTTGGGCTTAGGAATAGATTGGGATTTCTCATTCTCCAAGGGCACACCAAAATGGGAAGACTGAGGTCAGATGTGCAGCATATGGTAGAGATCTTTTGAGGTCCTTCCTTGTTGTTTCAGATATGATTTGATACATAATGACATGAAGATTGATTTTGATATCTTTGACCATGCAATACAGAATAAACCTCTGAATATCTGTCAACCTGTCCCTCCACCCACCTTGAGGAGTGATAATGGTGGTCAATATGTGCTGTATGATTCTCAACACAGGGGGAAAGGAATTTGTGTTGAATCTTGTAACATGGGTTTGTTTGGGATTAGATGCATCAGAAGGTAGGCCTGTCAAGATAGAATAGGCTTCATGAAGATCAAATTCAAATTGATGATAATCTGCCCCTTCAGCTGGTACTTTGAAAATAGAGGCAGCTATATCAGTCGGCATGTCGATAACTATGCCCTTAACCTTTGATTTATATCCAACATCGTGCATTTCAGGTTCTTGTAAAATTCCCTAACAAGTCTTGGATAAGAATTTGAAACTCTAAGATGAATATCAACCAAGACTGAAGAGAAAATAGGTCTGAATTTCTGGAAATGAGTCTGCTAGCTGAATGTCTGATAAGTCCACTATCCTGGGCTTTAAAATAAGCTTGGCTTCACTAGTGGTGTCTTGAGGCTTGGAAGACTCAGACGAAGATGAAGATGATGACTCTGTAGAATCTCCTGAAGATGAGCCCGGATTCTCTGGTCTAGAAACCCTACCTCTGCCTGAAGAAGAGGGTCTACCTCTCTTGGCTGCGGGCTGAGGTGCAGAGGGGGACCCTGGTTGCTCTGCAGGGTCATTGCGCCTTTTTGTTCTTCTTTCCAATTGAGGAACATCATCCTCTGCAGGAACTGGTCTATACGAAGCCTGAGATCTTGCTCCACGGCGAGGACCCAGCTTTCTCACCATGGTTGCAAGGGAGGAGTGGAATCGAGGTTTGATGAAGGAGAAGAGATGATTGAGAAAGGGTTTTGATTGAGGAAGGAATGTGAGGGATTTCTTGCCGAAAATGGGAGGAAAAGCATCGTCGGGTCGACCTGATGCCTAAAAGGGGTTTGCAGTGGTGCAATACCCCGCAGGAACAACAGGGCTTATGTGGAACCCACGACTTAAAAGATTCTGGCAAGAGGGCAGTGTCGACACAGGAAGAAAGTAGTGTCGACCTGACCTAGGAAGTGTGTCGACACTAGATAGAATGGTGTCGACCTGACCTTTGAAGAAAATTTGAATTTTTGTGAGAGGAAAAATTTGAGAAATTTTGGGACATCTTTAGAATGATAAGAATGAGGGGAATTATCATTTTAAGGATTTTATTTTTTAGAGGCTTAAAAATTCATTTGTTATATTTTGCAAAAATTCATCACAATTCAAGTTTTCAAACATTTCCAACAGGATATTAGTATTCCAAGACTTGAATCAACAAAATGAGAAATGAGGGATATAATATATCTAACAATCAACTATAAACTACCATATTTCTCAACTTTAAAGAATTAAAGATGTCATCTAGACTAAATACAATTCTGTTGAAAATAAAACACTCTCAAAGAACAACTGATGAGGAATGAAGATGATTCTTTCTAGACACATCTCCAATATGTTCATATTTTGTTCTTTTAATAACTATCAAATGATATAAATCTCTTTCACTCAAGTACTAGTGCTTTTTACACACCATAGTCCCTGGATACTTAAGATTTAGTCATTGTCAAGTGTCAAAGGGGTAAATGATGGCCTTTTAACATGAAATATACGTTTTGTAGACGCCAATATTTCCAGTTACTCAGTCATCATCAAAAATATAGCACATTTTGCTTTTGTTTTGAATTTATTTTTATTTTGATCCCCCTTTGAATAGAGTTAGCAATAGTGCCTCATGACATACATGGCACTTCATTCATTGTGAGGTGTGCAGTTTCTCAGCACAAGTGCCATTGCTCTGTTGGATTTAAAAATTTTGGAGAGTTTGTGAGATAGAAATCAATACATCCAATCATCAGTTGCAACAGGAAATGTTTTAAATTCAAGACACAAGTTGATGTTTAGTCTAGGAAGAGATCTGAATTTCTGTGGGTTGAGAGATATAGTTGAAAGTTGATTAGTAAAAAATATAATAAAGATCACTCAAGGGTTCATTTTGAGACTCTAGACTTCGAATGATCATCATGCAAGGAATTGATGAGATTCAAGAAATTTGAATTTTGCAAAGTATGACTTGTGAATTTTCTAGCTCCCCCTGAGATGATGATTTCAATCACTTTTCATCAAAATAAAGATATGTATATTTTGGAAATCAGAAAAGTTTTCTTCTTGGACACAAAGACTCCCCCTCAACAATTGTATATATCCATTTCTTGGTACTTGGTGGAGTCATATACTCACGCATAATGAAAGGTTTCCAGACAAGCCTAACTTGTCCTTCTCCAAACACTATTTGATATACCAAGAAATTTCAATACAATAAGAGTTGGAGAATTATATTAAAAAAAGAGAATATAATTGAAAGTGAGAGAGATATGAACAATGTAACTCAAGGAAGCAAAGAATTATGAGATGCAAAGAACTCCCCCTTAGACAATGCATACACTCAACCCAAACCTTGAGAGAGATCATGAAGGTGGACATTTACAAAGACCAAGTTCTCTCCTTAAAGATGAAAATCTGTTTTCAAGAAGGGGTTAGTGAATATGTCTGCAATTTGTTTTTCAGTTTCAATGAAGTGGAGTTCAAAGGATTTCTTGGCCCTCATCTCTCAATAAATGATGCCTAATTTCAATATGCTTGGTTCTAGAATGCTGAATGGGGTTTTTAGACAGATTTATTGCACTTGTATTATCACATAGGATGGGTACACAACCTAAATCTTGGTTGTAATCGAGAAGTTGATGTTTCACCCAGAGAATCTGAGTTCCACATCTTCCTGCTGCAACATATTCAGCCTCTGCAGTTGACAGAGCAACTGAATGTTGCTTCTTGGAAGCCCAAGAAATGGCACCCACCTAGAAATAAACACAAGCCACTTGTGCTTTTTCTATCTAATTTACACCTAGCATAATCAGCATCACAATAGGCAAACAGATCTAATTGCAACCAGCAGGATACCAATACCTAAGTCACATGTTCCAACAAGATATTTGAAGATTCGTTTAACAGCAAGCATGTGACTTTCTTTAGGATTAGATTGGAATCTAGCACATAAACACACACAAAACTGAATATCAGGTCTAGAAGTTGTAAGATAGAGCAGAGAGCCAATCATACCTCTGTAGGTCTTTGGATCTACTGACTTACCAGATGGATCTTCTTCTAGTTTAGCATTAATTGCAATTGGTGTGCTTGAGTGCTTAAGGTTCTGAAAGTCAAACCTCTTTAATAGCTCCTTGACATATTTGGTTTGACTGATGAAGATTCCTTCATGTGTTTGGTTAACCTGCAATCCCAAAAAGAATGTTAAATCTCCCATTAAGCTCATTTCAAATTCATTCTTCATTTGATTTGAAAATTCAGTGCAAAGGCCTTTATTGGTTGATCCAAATATTATGTCATCAACATAAATTTGGACCACAATTATTTGATTTTTAACTATTTTTGTGAACAATGTTTGATCAACATTACCTCTAGAATATCCTTTTTCAAGTAAAAAACTCAACCGGTCATACCAAGCTCTTGGAGCTTGCTTAAGACCATAGAGAGCCTTATTAAGCTTGAAAACATGGTTAGGATATTTTTCATTTTCATATCCAGGAGGTTGTTCAACAAAAACATTTTCCTTAATATATCCATTTAAAAATGCACTTTTGACATCCATTTGATAAACTTTGAAATTCATGGAGGATGCAAAAGCAAGGAAAATTCTGACTGCTTCTAGTCTAGCTACAGGGGCATATGATTCTTCAAAATCAATTCCAAATTCTGGATTGTACCCCTTTGCAACTAGCCTAGCTTTGTTTCTAATGACTTGAAAGTTTCATTCAACTTATTTCTGAAAACCCATCTAGTGCCAATGATTGTTTGGTCACTAGGTCTAGGTACTAATTCCCATACTTGATTTCTTTCAAATTGATGAAGCTCATCATGCATGGCATTAATCCAATCAAAACGGATAAGGCTTCATCAATTGACTTGGGTTCAATTTGGGAAATTAGAGCTAGTGGGTCTTCTTCAATATTTTGCAAGAAGGATGATCTGGTCCTTACTCTATCATTCAAATTGCCAACTACACTATCTAATGGGTGATCTCTCAGATATCGAGGTTCAGAAATTACCTGTTGAGAAGTACCCACTTCTGGAGCAATGTTACCTGACCACTTGAAGATGGTGAGTTGTTGTTCAGGTTCTTCATTATTGTCAAGCTCTCAGCAGTTGGTGAAGAATCCACAATGAGGTCATCCTCTTCATTGTCTTGTCTTTCCCTGCAAGATTTAGAATCATTAGTGGAAAAGGAATTTTCATCAAAAATAACATGTGGAGATTCTTCAACAGTTTTGGTTTTTAGAAAGTACACTTTGAAAGCCTTTGACACTTCAGAATAGCCAAGGAAGATAGCTTCCTGACTCTTAGCATCAAACTTGTCAAGGTTTTCTTTGTTATTATTGTGTACAAAGCATTTGCCCCAAAAGTTTTGAAATAAGAAACAGTTGGCTTTTTGTTTTTCAACAATTCATAGGGGGTTTTTCTGATCTTTGGTCTGATCAAAGCTCTATTTAGGATATGATTGGCTGTGTTAACAGCTTCAGCCAGAAGGATTTGGGCAGATTACTTCCTAAGAGCATGGATCTAGCCATTTCCACAAGAGTTCTATTCTTTCTTTCCACAACTCCATTTTGTTCTGGAGTTCTAGGTGAAGAAAACTTGTGAAAAATTTGAAATTCAGCACATAGATCAGAAAAGGATGTGTTATCAAATTCACCCCCATGATCAGTTAAAATGTTTTTGATTTTATATGGATAAGTTGTTAAGATAGTGGTACAGAAATTCCTGAATTCACGGCAAGTATCACTTTTGTGGGATAGAAAGATAACCCAAGTAAATCTAGTAAAGTCATCAATGATTACAAACCCATATCTCTTGCCACTTAAGCTTAGAACTCTTGTTGGCCCAAAAAGGTCCATGTGAAGAAGTTCTAGTGGCCTAGATGTAAGTACCTCATTGAAGGTTTTAAAAGATTTTCTAGTTTTTTCCTTTAGCACAGATCCCACAAACTTGATCTTCAACATTAGAAAAAGATTCAGGAAGACCCTTAACCAAGTTCAGTCTTAACAACTTATTCAATGTTCTGAAACTTGCATGGCCAAGTCTTTTGTGCCAAGTCCATGCAATTTCATCTTTATTTGCAAACAGCAAAGATTTTCAGAAAAGTTTTTATTAAGGTTGATCATGTAGACATTGTTTTCTCTTTTTTCCAAAGAATTTGATTTTATCAGTTGATGAATCAATTATCTTACAAAAATTAGATTCAACACAACTTTGTGACCTTTGTCACATAGTTGGCTGATACTGAGCAAATTATAATCAAGACCATCGACTAATAAAACATTATCTACTGAGTTTGAAGAAGTTTGACCAACCTTTCCAATCCAATGATCTTTCCTTTATTTTTACCTCCAAATGTAACTGACCCTCCCTCCTTTTCAAGCAGGAATGAGAATTTGGCTCTGTCTCCCGTCATGTGTCGTGAACACCCACTGTCAGAAACCATACATTGGTGTTGGGTGCACGACCTTCCTGCAAAAAGATCAGTGGAGAGAAGATTTTGGTACCCAAACAGAGTTGGACCATCAGAATGTTTGAACATTGTCAGTAAATCTTTTCTCACCCAAATTTGACCTGTTTTTGATTTTTGTTTTGTTATATTGGTGTTTTCAGCCTTTTTCTGTTTGTTCTTTCTTTTAGGAATGAAAGCACCAAGATTTTTGTTTTTGGTAGAGGAGTTTTTCATTTGAAAATTGGAGTTCATATGAGGAGGTGGAATCCAGGGATTTTTTGGTACATCAAGAGATTTGGATAAAGGAATTGAGGATGATACTAACATGGGTTATCATACCATTGGCTCCAAGGATTAGTTCAATCATCTTGAAATGTTGTCTTGGAGGTCCAAGGTTTTTCATGAATTATTTCTTTTGACTTTTTCTTATTTTTAAAATTTTTATTTGAATTTTTGGTTGAGTTGTTTACAGCTTTTGATGTTGAGCAGGTCGACCTCTCCTGTACTGGTGTCGACATAGCAGCCATAGAAGCCTTGTTCTTGTGGACTGGTGTCGACCTGTCAGGGGACTGTGTCGACCTGATTGTCTTCTTTTGTTTTTGAGTTTTTGCTTTGTTTTGTGTTTTGTTTAAGGTTTTGTTTGCTATTTGTTGAATTTCTGTGTTCTCAAGATTAGGACCCTTGACAAATTTAATTAGTGGTGCTTTGCCCTTTTTCTCACCAGATTTGTCTTTCATGGGTTTCTTTTTGTTGAATCCTAATCCATGAGAGGTGGTTGTCATGGTGGTTCCTAGCAGTGCCTCTAAGTTATCTTTACCTTTTGTGAAGGTTTGGATAACTTCATCCCTTTCTTTTAGCTGGTTTTTAAGAGTTTCATCATTTCTTCAATCTTCTGTTGTTTTTCTTGTTTTTCAATTTCCAGCTTTTCAGTTAAGTTTTGAATTCTTGGGAGGCCTTTTGAGAGGCAAGTTTTAGTTCATCAATAAGGTTCAGGAGATTTTCTTTTTCTTCATGCAATTCTGTTACTTCAGTTTCCAGTTCACAAATTCTATGGTTTGAAGATTGGTTATGGTAAGGTTTCATTTTCTTTTTGATGTGTTTGTTTTCTTTCCTTATTTCGGAAAATTTTTCAACCAATTCAGCATAAGCATCCTGCCAATCATCTATAGTGTAGTCTTCGAAGGATGTACTTACTTTTCCATCTGAGCTGTTGGCCATGAAGCAAACCTCCTCACTTTCAGAGCTTGAGGATTTCTTCTCTTCTTCTTCCTCACTTGAGTCTTCATCAGACCAAGTGGCTACCATGGCCTTTGGCTTCTTAAATTTCTGGAATTTCTTGTGCTTTTCCTTCTTGTTCTCAGGACACTCTCCCTTCATGTGTCCTGGTTTGTTGCACCTGTAACAGACAATATTTTCGTCAGATTTGTGATTCTTGTTGAAATTAGAAGAGGAAATGTTTTTTCTTACCTGAGAGAACTTCTTTTTCCCAGACATTTTTCCTCTTCTGTATTTCAAGAATTTTCTGAATTGCCTGGTCATGAGGGCAATTTCATCCTCATTTGACTCAGACTCCTCAGAACTTGTCTTTTCCTGACTTTTATCTTTATTGCTTGAAGAGGCCTTAAGTGCCATAGGCTTGGTCTTAATTATGTGTTCTTCATTTCTTTTTAAGTTGATTTCATATGTCATAAGGATCCAATCAATTCATCCAAAGAGATTTTGGACATATCTTTTGAATCTTCAATGACAGTGGCCTTTGTATGCCAAATTGAAGAAAGTGAACGTAAGATTTTTCTTACCAAGTCTGCATCTGTATATTCCTTACCCAAGGCCTTTAATCCATTCACAATCACCATGAACCTGGCAAACATTTCAGAAATATTTTCGTTAGACTTCATCATAAAATTCATATTCTGAAACTAGAATATTTGCCTTAGTCTCCTTTACTTGTGATGTTCCTCATAGAGTAATTCGAGTTTATCCCACATCTCTTTGGCAGATTTGCACATTGAGATTCTCGAATACTCCTTGGGATGGACAGCACATTGAATCATGTTCATGGCACTATAATTCAATGTAGCTTTCCTTATTTGTTCCCTAGTCCAGGTGTCTTCTTCTCCCTGGTTTTCATAGGGACCCACTTCCACTACTTTCCAGATCTCATAGTTCTGGGCCCTTAAAAATACTTGCATTCTGTTTTTCCAGTAAGAATAGTCCGTCCCATTAAAGAATGGTGGCCTATTTATAGAATGACCCTCAGCTATGAAACCTTTGGAATCCATGACTCTAAAGCAGAAGAAAATGCTTAGCAAACAAATAGGCAAACACTCAAACACACAACACTCAGAAACAAAAACTGCTCAGATCAAATCAATCAAAGTAAACCCGCTCTGATACCAATTGAAGGATCGAAGTGAAGGTGAGGAAAAGATCTAGAAGGGGGGGGGGATGAATAGATTTTTGCCACTTTTTGCGGAAGCTTATACAATTTAAAAACACTTTTGAATCAGAGGCAATTTCATCAGTGAAAAACCACAGATCTGATGAGATTTGAGTGAGTTGGTAAAATAGATGTGAAACAAGTTGATTAAGTGAATATTAACCGATCCTATGCAAGCATCTAACGGATGAAATGATCAAACCACAATTAGACAAATGCACAAGGATTTTTAGGTGGTTCGGAATCACCCAAGTGATTCCTACATCCACCCCTCACACCCCGTGAGGATTCACTAAAACACTGGGTAACACACCCACTGGAGCCTGACAACTCCAACACTTGAGAGCTTACAACTCACACAACTTCTAGAGTAAGACTACTCTAGAACAACTGAGCAAGACTGCTCAACACAACCTTGAGTTAGACAACTCAAACTGAGCACAACGGCTCACAACAACCTGAGCACAATGCTCACACAACTTGAGCACAATGCTCACATAAGACTTGATAGACACCAACTCAAGACATAGACCTTCTAGCAACAGATCTAGTCGAAAATGAGAGCACTAATGAGAGCTATGCAGAAGAACTTGCATAATCTCAAAAGATATCTCAGAAGAACAGAAGTACAATAATTGTATTAAATAACTTCGTTCTTCAAGTGTACTCCCTTGTAGAATCTTGGATTGGGAAGAGGCTTGCAATCTTGAAGTCCAAAACCGATGCTCTGCACTTTGGAATTGTTGGATATTCCATGAATTCTTCTCCAACGAAGGCTTCTACTGGATCTGCTTCCTTGGGATGCTTCAAAGGTTTCTACAGGGATCACACTCCAATTCTCATACTTGAATTGGTGAGAATTGGTCTTCTGGAAGCACCACGAGAGCAGAGGAGGGAGACGACCTCTTGTAGCCGCCAGGAAACTTTCGGGAGGCTCTAAGAGTTAGTTGGGTCTCTCTTGATGTGATGGGGGGCCGATTAGGGCTTTTATACTCAAAAGATTCCAAGGATACCCTTTGGGTACAAGGGCACACGATTCTAGGTTGATACCCCATCACCCTAGGCTGACACGTGGCAAACATCCATCTTAGGATGGAATCTTTCCGTAGTGTGTCGACCTGCCTTGGTGGTGAGGTCGACACTGCTATCCCAATAACAAAACAGGCTGTTCTGGGAGCGGATCTTGTGTCGACCTGCCCTGGTGGTGAGGTCGACCTCCTGTCCCAATTCACAAATAGGCTGTTCTGGGAACGAGGTCTAGTGTCGACCTGCTCTGGTCCTGTGTCGACCTGCTGTCCCAATTCTGCAAACAGGCTGTTCTGGGAACTGAGTCCAGTGTCGACCTGCCCTGAGAGTGCGTCGACCTGGGTAGTGTAAATCCTGGAATCTGCAACTCGTGTCGACCTGCTTCTGGACTAGTGTCGACACAGTCTAGGCAATTCTTCAGCTTTTTGCCTTTGAGACTGAGGTGTTGTGTCGACACCATTGAGGGGTGTGTCGACACTTCTTTTGCAAAAAGTGTTTGTACCTGAAAATTAAACACATATATCATTAGTTAAATGATTTATCATGAACATAAATGATAAATGTGATTTGAAACATGCTTTTTGAACATTTACTTCAGGTATGATGTTTTTGACATGTTTCATTTAAATTGCTTTAAAATCACCTCTTGTCATCATCAAAATAGGAGGGAAATGATATGAATATACACTCAACCCAACAAACGACACGCAGATCAGATGCCTATTTGGGATTTTGGACCCCCGGGTTGTATGTTTTGACCCTTTAGACTCGGGTTTTTTTAGATCCGTCATTTGAACGCCCAACCCAATCCGGGAATCCAAATAAGATTTCGTCAGTTCGCACACGTCACTTTCACCCACCCGGTCGCGTCGGAGCAAACGGCACGCCGATCAGATCCCTATTTGGGATTTTGGACCCCCGGGTTGTGTGTTTTAACCCTTTAGACTTGGGTTTTTTTTAGATCCGTCATTTTAACGCCCAAACCTATCCGAGAATCCAAATCAGATTCCGTCAGTTCGCACACGTCACTTTCATCCACCCGGTCGTGTCGGAGCAAACGGCACGCCGATCAGATACCTATTTGGGATTTTGGACCCCTGGGTTGTATGTTTTGACACTTTAGACTTGGGTTTTTTTAGATCTGTCATTTCAATGCCCAACCCAATCTGGGAATGCAAATCAAATTCTGTTAGTTCGCACACGTCAGTTTAACCCACCCGTCGTGTCGGAGTGAACGGCACGCCGATCAGATACCTATTTGGGATTTTGGACCCCCGGGTTGTATGTTTTGACCCTTTAGACTTGGGTTTTTTTTAGATCCGTCATTTCAACCCCCAACCCAATCCGGGAATCCAAACCGAATTCCGTCAGTTCGCACACGTCAATTTAACCCACCCGGTCGTGTCGGAGCGAACGACACGGCGATCAGAACCCTATTTGGGATTTTGGACCCCCGGGTTGTGTGTTTTGACCTTTTAGACTTGGGTTTTTTTTAGGTCCGTCATTTCAACACCCAACCCAATCCGGGAATCCAAATTAGATCCTTCAGTTCGCACACGTCAGTTTAACCCACCCGGTCGTGTCGGAGCAAACGGCACGCCGATCAGATCCCTAGTTGGGATTTTGGACCCCCGGGTTGTATGTTTTGACACTTTAGACCTGGGTTTTTTTTAGATCTGTCATTTCAACGCCCAACCCAATCCAGGAATCCAAATCGAATTCCGTCAGTTCGCACACGTGAATTAACCCACCCGGTCGTGTCGGAGTGAACGGCATGCCGATCAGATCCCTATTTGGGATTTTGGATCCTGGATTTTGTGTTTTGACCCTTTGGACTTGGGTTTATTTTAGATCCATCAATTTAACGCCCAACCCAATCCGAGAATCCAAATCGGATTCGTCAGTTCGCACACGTCACTTTCATCCACCCGGTCGTGTCGGAGCAAACGGCACGCCGATCAGATACCTATTTGGGATTTTGGACCCCTGGGTTGTATGTTTTGACACTTTAGACCTGGGTTTTTTTTAGATCCGTCATTTCAATGCCCAACCCAATCCGGGAATACAAATCGAATTCCGTCAGTTCGCACACGTCAATTTAACCTACTCGGTCGTGTCAGAGTGAAAGACATGCCGATCAGATCCCTATTTGGGATTTTGGACCCTCGGGTTGTGTGTTTTAACCCTTGTTGGATTTCTTTTAGATCCATCATTTCAACGACCAGCCCAATCTGGGAATCTAAATCGGATTCCGCCAGTTCGCACACGTCAATTTAACCCGCCGGGTCATATCAGAGCGAACGGCACGGCGATCAGATCCCTATTTGGGATTTTGGACCCCCGGGTTGTATGTTTTAACCCTTTAGACTTGGGTTTTTTTTAGATCTATCATTTCAACGCCCAACCCAATCCAGGAATCCAAATTGGATTCTGTCAGTTCGCACACGTCAATTTAACCCACCCGTTCGTGTCGGAGAAAACGGCACGCCGATCAGATCCCTATTTGGGATTTTGGACCCCCGTGTTGTGTGTTTAGACCCTTAGACTTGGGTTTTTTTTAGATCCATCAGTTCAATGCCCAACCCAATCCGGGAGTCCAAATCGGATTCCGTCATTTCGCACACGTCAATTTAACCAACCCAGTCGTGTCGAAGCGAACGGCACGCAGATCAGATCCCTATTGGGATTTGAACCCCCGGATTGTATGTTTTGACCCTTTAGACTCGGATTTTTTTAGATCCGTCATTTCAACGCCCAACCCAATCCGGGAATCCAATCAGATTCCGTCAGTTCGCACACGTCAATTTAACCCACCGGTCGTGTCAGAGTGAACGGCACACCGATCAGATCCCTATTTGGGATTTTGGACCCTGGATTGTGTATTTTGACCCTTTAGACTTGGTTTTTTTTAGATCCGTCATTTCAACGCCCAACCCAATCCGGGAATCAAATCGGATTCCGTCCATTCGCACACGTCACTTTCATCCACCCAGTCATGTCAGAGTAAACGGCACGCCGATCAGATCCCTATTTTGGATTTTGGACCTCCGGGTTGTGTGTTTTGACCCTTAGACTTGGGTTTTTTTTAGATCTGTCATTCAACGCCCAACCCAATCCGGGAATCCAAATCGGATTCGGTTAGTTCGCAATTGTCACTTTCACACACCGGTCATGTCAGAGTGAACGGCACGCCGATCAGATCCCTATTTGGGATTTTGGACCTCCGGCTTGTATGTTTTGTCCTTTAGACTCGGGTTTTTTTTAGATCCATGATTTCAACGCCCAACCCAATCCGGGAATCAAAATCCGATTCCGTCAGTTTGCATACATCACTTTCATCCACCCGGTCCTGTCGGAGCAAACGGCACGCCGATCAGATCCTATTTGTGATTTTGGACCCCCGGCTTGTGTGTTTTGACCCTTTAAACGGGTTTTTTTTAGATCCATCATTTCAACGCCCAACCCAATCCGAAAATCCAAATCGGATTCCGTCAGTGCGCACACGTCAATTGAACCCACCCGGTTGTGTCGGAGTAAACGGCACGCCGATCAGATCCCTATTGGATTTTGGACCCCCGGCTTGTATGTTTTGACCCTTTAGACTCGGGTTTTTTTAGATCCGTCATTTTAACGCCCAACCCAATTCGGGAAACCAAATGGATTCTGTCAGCTCGCACACGTCACTTTCACCCACCCGGTCGTGTCGGAGCAAACGGCCCGCCGATCAGATCCCTATTTGGGATTTTGGACCCCCGGGTTGTGTGTTTTGACCCTTTAGACTTGGTTTTTTTTAGGTCCATCATTTCAACACCCAACCCAATCCGGGAATCCAAATCAGATACCGTCAGTTCGCACAGGTCAATTTAACCCACCGGTCGTGTCGGAGCAAACGACACGCCGATCAGATCCCTATTTGGGATTTTGGACCCCCGGGTTGTATGTTTTGACCCTTTAGACTTGAGTTTTTTTAGATCTGTCATTTCAACGCCCAACCCAATCCAGGAATCCAAATCGAATTCCGTCAGTTCGCACACGTCAATTTAACCCACCCGGTCGTGTCAGAGTGAATGGCATCCCGATCAGATCCCTATTTGGGATTTTGGACCCACGGGTTGTATGTTTTGACCCTTTAGACTTGGGTTTTTTTTAGATCTGTCATTTCAATGCCCAACCCAATCCAGGAATCCAAATCGCATTCCGTCAGTTCGCACACGTCAATTTAACCCACCCGGTCGTGTCGGAGAAAACGGCACGCCGATCAGATCCCTATTTAGGATTTTCGACCCCTGGGTTGTGTGTTTAGACCCTTTAGACTTGGGTTTTTTTAGATCCGTCATTTCAACGCCCAACCCATCCGGGAATCCAAACCAGATTCCGTCAGTTCGCACACGTCAATTTAACCCACCTGGTCATGTCGGAGCGAACGACATGCCGATCAGATCCCTACTTGGGATTTTGGACCCCCGGTTGTTTGTTTTGACCCTTTAGACTTGGGTTTTTTTAGATCTGTCATTTCAACACCCAACCCAATCCGGGAATCCAAATCAGATTCCGTCAGTTCGCACACGTCAATTTAACCAACCCGGTCGTGTCGGAGCAAACGGCAAGCCGATCAGATCCTATTTGGGATTTTGGACCCCCCGGTTGTGTGTTTAGACCCTTTAGACTTGGGTGTTTTTTAGATCCATCATTTCAATGCCCAACCCAATCCGGGAGTCCAAATCGGATTCCGTCAGTTCGCACACGACAATTTAACCACCCGGTCGTGTCGGAGCGAACGACACGCAGATCAGATCCCTATTTGGGATTTCGGACCCCCGGGTTGTATGTATTGACCCTTTAGACTAGGGTTTTTTTTAGATCCGTCATTTCAACGCCCAACCCAATCCGGGAATCCAAATCGGATTCCGTCAGTTCGCACACGTCAATTTAACCCACCTGATCGTGTCGGAGCGAACAACACGCCGATCAGATCCCTATTTCGGATTTTGGACCCCGGGTTGTGTGTTTTGACCCTTTAGACTTGGGTTTTTTTTAGGTCCATCATTTCAACACCCAACCCAATCCGGGAATCCAAATCAGATTCCGTCAGTTCGCACACGTCAATTTAACCCACCCGGTCGTGTCGGAGCAAACGACACACCGATCAGATCCCTATTTGGGATTTTGGACCCCAGGGTTGTATGTTTTGACGCTTTAGACTTGGGTTTTTTTAGATCTGTCATTTCAACGCCCAACCCAATCCGGAATCCAAATCGGATTCCGTCAGTTCGCACACGTCAATTTAACCTACCCGGTCGTGTCAGAGTGAACGGCATGCCGATCAGATCCCTATTTGGGATTTTGGACCCCGGGTTTTGTGTTTAGACCCTTTAGACTTGGGTTTTTTTTAGATCCATCATTTCATTGCCCAACCAAATCCGGGAGTCCAAATCGGATTCCGTTAGTTCGCACACGTCAATTTAACCAACCCGGTCGTGTCGGAGAGAACAGCACGCAGATCAGATCCCTATTTGGGATTTTGGACCCCGGGTTGTATGTTTTGACCCTTTAGACTTGGGTTTTTTTAGATCCGTAATTTCAACGCCCAACCCAATCCAGGATTCCTAATCGGATTCCGTCAGTTCGCACACGTCAATTTAACCCACCCGGTCGTGTCGGAGCAAACGACACGCCGATCAGATCCCTATTTGGGATTTTGGACCCTGGGTTGTGTGTTTTGATCCTTTAGAATTGGGTTTTTTTCAGATCCGTCATTTCAACGCCCAACCCAATACGGGAATCCAAATCGGATTTTGTCAGTTCGCACATGTCAATTTAACCCACCCGGTCGTGTCGGAGTGAACGACAAGCCGATCAGATCCCTATTTGGGATTTTGGACCGTGGGTTGTTTGTTTTGACCCTTTAGAGTTGGGTTTTTTTTAGATCCGTCATTTCAACGCCCAACCCAATCCGGGAATCCAAATCGGATTCCGTCAGTTCGCACACGTCACTTTCTTCCACACGGTCGTGTCGGAGTAAACGACACGCCGATCAGATCCCTATTTGGGATTTTAGACCCCAGGGTTGTGTGTTTTGACTCTTTAGATGGGTGTTTTTTAGATCCATCATTTCAACGCCCAACCCAATCCGGAAATCCAAATCGAATTCCGTCAGTTCGCACACGTCAATTTAACCCACCCGTCGTGTCAGAGTGAACGATACGCCGATCAGATCCCTATTTGGGATTTTGGACCCCGGGTTGTTTGTTTTGACCCAGAGTTGGGTTTTTTTTAGATCCGTCGTTTCAACGCCCAACCCAATCCGGGAATCCAAATCGGATTCTGTCAGTTTGCACACGTCAATTTAACCCACCCGGTCGTGTCGGAGTGAACGACACGCCGATCAGATACCTATTTGAGATTTTGGACCCCCGGTTGTATGTTTTGACCCTTAGACTTGGGTTTTTTTTAGATCTGTCATTTCAACGCCAACTGAAGCGGGACGTGGTAGGAAGGAGGAGAAAGATGCAGGAAGCAGTGGGAATCTCGCTGGGAGGAAGAGGGAGAAGCAGAGAGAGAGAGGAACGCAGGGAGAGAGAGACGCAGAGAGGAAGAGAGAGGAGAGGAGGTGGCGGCTCACAATGATTCTTTAAATCTCAATAACATCAATAGCCCCTTGTTGGAGGCTTACAGGAGTTTTTATAAGGAATAAACCCTAAAGACTCCAAATGACTCAATATTGACTAAAATAACCCTCAGACCTAAAATAGTACGAAATTCATACCAAAAATTACAGAAAAATAGAAAAGACCCTATTGGGCTCTTATTGGGCCTACAATCTCACTAAGACTACTCAAATACATAAAATTACATCAATCGGATCTCCATTAGGCCAAATAAAATAAGCAAGGGACAGTCGACTTCGTTTTCGCAAAACTTCGATCCCCATCATTCTCCCCTGGTTCGAGAAAACTCGTCCTCGAGTTTTGAAATGTCGAAGGACCCACGTTGAATAGAGAGGACCAACCAACTCAGAGCACATTGTCTTACCCATACAAATTATCAAACGAAGATCCAGCAATTGGCACTGATGATGTGACTCAAAAGCACACCATAACACATCAAAATCATCAGGAGCAATAACGAACAATGTGTCTACTATGGGAAAATGACGACACAGGGATATCGAGATCCCGAACAACTGATCGGAAAGTAAATCAAAACCCGCTTCAAGGATAAGAGAGTGATCCCACGAGTCATGCAGTATCGGTGTAACTAGAACATTCTTTGACTCTTCAACCACATCTCCAACAACCTCTTCCGCTGCCGGTTCATCCTTCGCTGCAAAGGGGTTATCATTCATTGCAGACATCTCAGATTCCACCTCTGCATAATACTCTTCTATTAACGCCGGATTGGCTTCATAGTGCACTTCTTGAATACGAAGCTTGTTCAAAATATCTAACATGCTTTGCAAAGTATTATCGATTTTCAAAAATTCTTGGTGGCATTCACGTCGAAAGTGACGGCATGCTTCAGCCAACCAACAATCCATATCTCAAAACATAGTTATACGTCAAAATTGTGGCGAAAAGACCTCATGAAGAGCGGACGCGGTGTGTAGCGCCTGGCTGGGAGTCGGGGCTCGATCAGGCGTTGACAGGCTGGCGGCCGCGTGCTCCGTCGTTGGCAAGTACGGTGGGCGGCGCAGCTTTTCCCCCGGGTCAACCCGGGCGCGTCCGGACGGCACTTGTCAGTGACCTGGGATGCGCATCAATGCGCTGGCGGCTCAGGGCGATGCACCGGCGCGACCGGGATGGCCGCGGTCTGGGCAGGCGTGGGGCGCGACGGTCTCGCAGGGGTCGGATGCAGTGAGCACCGTCGGAGGTCGCTTGGGAGCTCGCCTGCTAGCGGCCCAGTGACGTGGCGATGCGGGGGCCGCGGGGTGCCTGGGACCCGCGCGCGACCGGTCCACAGGGTCGCAGGGGTGTGTCGGGCGGGGTCGCAGGGAGCCACGGGGCGCGTGGACGCGGCGGGGCGTGCCTGCTCACACGAGCAGGGAAGTAGGGCGCGGGGGAGGCCGCTACGAGCTGGGACCCGGAGAGCGAGGCCCGCACGACGTAGGGGCGCGGGGGTGTCGTCGAGGCGGGCCAGTCGGCGAGGGCGTTGGCGGGCCTCGCGAGCACCGCGCGAAGGTGCTGGAGGGCCGGCGTGCGCGAGGTAGGGTCATGTGCGACCTGGGGTGGCAGAGCGGGGGCGAGGCGAACCTGGAGTGGTGGACGCGCCCGGAGTGCGTGCGAAGGGTTGGCGGGGCGCGCGTGAAGGGGGCGGGAACGCGGGGGCGCGTGCCTGCGGCTACCGCGGGCAACCTGTGTGCAAAGGCAGAGGGCGACGACGGCTTCGCGCGAAAGATAGGGGGAGCGGGGCAGATGCAGCGCAGGGGGGGTTCTCCAGTACGTGGACCATTTTGCTCTGATACCAAATGATGCGGGACGTGGTGGGAAGGAGGAGAAAGATGCAGGAGCAGTGGGAATCTCGATGGGAGGAAGAGGGAGAAGCAGAGAGAGAGGAACGCAGGGAGAGAGAGACGCAGAGAGGAAGAGAGAGGAGAGGAGGTGGCGGCTCACAAGGATTCTTTAATTCTCAATAACATCAATATCCCGTTGTGGAGGCCTACAGGAGTTTTTATAAGCAATAAACCCTAAAGACTCCAAATGACTCAATATTGACCAAAATAACCCTCAGACATAAAATAGTACAAAATTCGTACAAAAAATTATAGAAAAATAGAAAAGACCCTATTGGGCTCTTATTGGGCCTACAATCTCACTAAGACTAATCAAATACATAAAATTACATCAATCGGATCTCCAAAAGGCCAAATAAAATAAGCAAGGGATAGTCGGCTTCGTTTTCGCAGAACTTCGATCCCCATCACCAACCCAATTCGGGAATCCAAATCGAATTCCGTTAGTTCGCTCATGTCAATTTAACCCACCCGGTCGTGTCGGAGCGAACGGCATGGCGATCAGATCCCTATTTGGGATTTTGGACCCCCGGATGTGTGTTTTGACCCTTTAGACTTGGGTTTTTTTTAGGTCCGTCATTTCAACACCCAACCCAATCCAGGAATCCAATCAGATTCCGTCAGTTCGCATACGTCAATTAACCCACCCGTCGTGTCAGAGCAAACGGCACACCGATCAGATCCCTATTTGGGATTTTAGACACCCGGATGTATGTTTTGATCCTTTAGACTTGGGTTTTCTTAGATCTGTCATTTCAGCGCCCAACCCAATCCAGGAATCCAATAGAATTCCGTCAGTTCGCACACGTCAATTTAACCCACCCGATCGTGTCGGAGTGAACGGCATGCCGATCAGATCCTTATTTGGATTTTGGACCCCGGATTGTATGTTTTGACCCTTTGGACTTGGGTTTTTTTTAGATCCATCATTTCAACGCCCAACCCAATCTGGGAATCCAAATCGAATTCCGTCAGTTCGCACACGTCAATTTAACCTACCCGGTCGTGTCGGAGTGAACGACATGCCGATCAGATCCCTATTTGGGATTTTGGACCCCCGGGTTGTGTGTTTTAACCCATTAGACTTGGGTTTTTTTTAGATCCGTCATTTCAAGGCCCAGCCAAATCCGGGTATCCAAATCGGATTCCGTCAGTTCGCACACGTCAATTTAACAAACCCGGTCGTGTCGGAGCGAACGGTACGCCGATCAAATCCCTATTTCGGATTTTGGACCCCCGGGTTGTATGTTTTGACCTTTAGACTTGGGTTTTTTTTAGATCTGTCATTTCAACGCCCAACCCAATCCAGGAATCCAAATCGGATTCCGTCAGTTCGCACACGTCAATTTAACCCACCCGGTCGTGTCGGAGAAAACGGCACGCCGATCAGATCCTATTTGGGATTTTGGACCCCTGGGTTGTGTGTTTAGACCCTTTAGACTTGGGTTTTTTTTAGATCCGTCATTTCAATGCCCAACCCAATCCGGGAGTCCAAATCGGATTCCGTCAGTTCGCACACGTCAATTTAACCAACCGGTCGTGTCAGAGCAAACGGCACACCGATCAGATCCCTATTTGGGATTTTAGACACCCGGGATGTATGTTTTGATCCTTTAGACTTGGGTTTTCTTAGATCTGTCATTTCAGCGCCCAACCCAATCCAGGAATCCAATAGAATTCCGTCAGTTCGCACACGTCAATTTAACCCACCCGATCGTGTCGGAGTGAACGGCATGCCGATCAGATCCTTATTTGGATTTTGGACCCCGGATTGTATGTTTTGACCCTTTGGACTTGGGTTTTTTTTAGATCCATCATTTCAACGCCCAACCCAATCTGGGAATCCAAATCGAATTCCGTCAGTTCGCACACGTCAATTTAACCTACCCGGTCGTGTCGGAGTGAACGACATGCCGATCAGATCCCTATTTGGGATTTTGGACCCCCGGGTTGTGTGTTTTAACCCATTAGACTTGGGTTTTTTTTAGATCCGTCATTTCAAGGCCCAGCCAAATCCGGGTATCCAAATCGGATTCCGTCAGTTCGCACACGTCAATTTAACAAACCCGGTCGTGTCGGAGCGAACGGTACGCCGATCAAATCCCTATTTCGGATTTTGGACCCCCGGGTTGTATGTTTTGACCCTTTAGACTTGGGTTTTTTTTAGATCTGTCATTTCACGCCCAACCCAATCCAGGAATCCAAATCGGATTCCGTCAGTTCGCACACGTCAATTTAACCCACCCGTCGTGTCGGAGAAAACGGCACGCCGATCAGATCCCTATTTGGATTTTGGACCCCTGGGTTGTGTGTTTAGACCCTTTAGACTTGGGTTTTTTTTAGATCCGTCATTTCAATGCCCAACCCAATCCGGGAGTCCAAATCGGATTCCGTCAGTTCGCACACGTCAATTTAACCAACCCGGTCGTGTCAGAGCGAACGACACGCAGATCAGATCCCTATTTGGGATTTTGGACCACCGGGTTGTATGTTTTGACCCTTTAGACTCGAGTTTTTTAGATCCGTCATTTCAACGCCCAACCCAATCCGGGAATCCAAATCAGATTCCGTCAGTTCGCACACGTCAATTTAACCCACCCGGTCGAGTCAGAGTGAACGACACACCGATCAGATCCCTATTTGGGATTTTGGACCCCAGATTGTGTGTTTTGAGCCTTTAGACTTGGGTTTTTTTTAGATCCGTCATTTCAATGCCCAACCCAATCTAGGAATCCAAATCGGATTCCGTCCGTTCGCACACGTCACATTCATCAGCCCAGTCGTGTCAGAGTAAACGGCATGCCGATCAGATCCCTATTTGGATTTTGGAACCCCGGGTTGTGTGTTTTGACCCTTTAGACTGGGTTTTTTTTAGATCCATCATTTCAATGCCCAACCCAATCTGGGAATCCAAATCGGATTCCGTCCATTCGTACACGTCACTTTCATCAGCCCAGTCGTGTCGGAGTAAACGGCACGCCGATCAGATCCCTATTTGGGATTTTGGACCCCCGGGTTGTGTGTTTTGACCCTTTAGACTTGGGTTTTTTTTAGATCTGTCATTTCAACGCCCAACCCAATCTGGGAATCCAAATCGGATTTCGTCCGTTCGCACACGTCACTTTCATCTACCCAGTCGTGTCGGAGTGAACGGTACGCCGATCAGATCCCTATTTGGGATTTTGGACCCCCGGGTTGTATGTTTTGGCCCTTTAGACTTGGGTTTTTTTTAGATCTGTCATTTCAACGCCCAACCCAATTCAGGAATCCAAATCGGATTCCGTCAGTTCACACACGTCAATTTAACCCACCCAGTTGTGTCGGAGAAAACGGCACGCCGATCAGATCCTATTTGGGATTTTGGACCCCCGGGTTGTGTGTTTAAACCCTTTAGACTTGGTTTTTTTTTAGATCCGTCATTTCAACGCCCAACCCAATCTGGGAATCCAATTGGATTCCGTCAGTTCGCACACGTCACTTTCTTCCACTCGGTCATGTCGGAGTAAACGACACGTCGATCAGATACCTATTTGGGATTTTGGACCCCCGGGTTGTGTGTTTTGACCCTTTAGACTTGGGTTTTTTTTAGATCCATCATTTCAATGCCCAACCCAATCCGGGAATCCAAATCGAATTCCGTCAGTTCGCACACGTCAATTTAACCCACCCGGTCGTGTCAGAGTGAACGATACGCCGATCAGATCCCTATTTGGGATTTTGGACCCCCGGGTTGTTTGTTTTGACCCAGAGTTGGGTTTTTTTAGATCCATCATTTCAACGCCCAACCAATCTGGGAATCCAGATCGGATTCCGTCAGTTTGCACACGTCAATTTAACCCACCCGGTCATGTCGGAGTAAACGACACGCCGATCAGATACCTATTTGGGATTTTGGACCCTCGGGTTGTATGTTTTGACCCTTTAGACTTGGGTTTTTTTTAGATCCGTCATTCAACGCCCAACCCAATCCGGGAATCCAAATCGAATTCCGTCAGTTCGCACATGTCAATTTAACCCTCCGGGTCGTGTCGGAGCGAACGACACGGCGATCAGATCCCTATTTGGGATTTTGGACCCCCGGGTTGTGTGTTTTGACCCTTTAGACTTGGGTTTTTTTTAGGTCCGTCATTTCAACACCCAGCCCAATCTGGGAATCCAAATCAGATTCCGTCAGTTCGCACACGTCAATTTAACCCACGCGGTCGTGTCGGAGCAAACGGCACGTCGATCAGATCCCTATTTGGGATTTTGGACCCCCGGGTTATATATTTTGACCCTTTAGACTTGGGTTTTTTTTAGATCTCTCATTTGAATGCCCAACCCAATCCAGGAATCCAAATCGAATTCCGTCAGTTCGCACACGTCAATTTAACCCACCCGATCGTGTCGGAGTGAACGGCTTGCCGATCAGATCCTTATTTGGGATTTTGGACCCCGGATTGTGTGTTTTGACCCTTTGGACTTGGGTTTTTTTTAGATCCGTCATTTCAACGCCCAACCCAATCTGGGAATCCGAATCAAATTCCGTCAGTTCACACACGTCAATTTAACCTACCCGGTCATGTCGGAGTGAACGACATGCCGATCAGATCCCTGTTGAGTTCTCGTTTTTTCATGATCATTAATGTGCATGCTAATCTAACAAGTCACAAGTGTGTTTTTGATGATAATCATTTCATGGACAAAATTTATGAAGAAAAATATGGTGAAAATGGTTTATGAATGCGAATAGAACAAACACTTCATTTGAGCATATTTATATGTCACTATGTCTCACTAACTATGTTCATTACTTTAGGTGAGATGTCAAGCAAGACATGTACAAAGAACAAGGTTCAAATGGTGAAGATATACATGAAAAGCAAGTACCTGTCGACAGCAGGAAAGATCCCTGTCGACAGGTACACACAAGCCAGAAGGCCAATCTTCAATACAGATGTGCCTGTCGACAGCACCCCAGCTACCTGTCGACAGGAAGAGGCTCCCAAAACCCCCTAGTCTTCTGTCTGCCTATGCCTGTCGACAGCACCTAGTCACCTGTCAACAGCAACTGCCTTCCAGGGGCTTGAGTCTTCTGCTTGCTTGCGCCTGTCGACAGGAGCACCCTGTGCTGTCGATAGACGGAGAGAATCTTCAAATACGGAAAGTCTTCAAGTTGCCATAGATGGTGTTTCCACATACCACGACTCTCCATATGTAAACACCTCTATTTAAGCATCTTTTTGAAGACAATCACGTACACAAGCAGCCTCCAAGCAAAAACCCTAAAGAGTTCTTACAAGAAGCCTTGTTTTGCTGCTCTGCTTCAACCTACCGCCCATAACCAAGAACGGAAGATTCTTGCAGCGGAAGGTGAAGTCCGAACGTCTTGGATTCAAGCATCTACATCTACATCTGATCTCAAAGTCGAAGCTTGGACTCCAGGAGGACGTTCAGAGGAAGAGTTTGCTTATTGGATTTGTTCTTCAACTCTCAAACCCTTCCCTGTTCTTTCTATTCCATACTTGTGTGTGTGTGTGGTGTTTCAAGCGGTTGTTGTGCTTGATACACGTGTGTGTGTGTTAATTTGATCGTGGGTTCACATCAGATAAACACGTGTGTGAGTTGTAGTTCGTGAACTAGCTCATAAGCAGGTGATTCTGCGTGTGTGTGTGGCTCATGGATGTAGGATACACGAGTTGTGTACTCCAAACCACGTAAAATCTATGTGTCTCGTGGTTTGCACGAATTTGCATTAGATGTTTGGTAGGCACGACACTTTTATACACGTTTGAGTACTTGCTTATTCATCTACCAATCACTCACACACATCCACACATAGTCTGATTTTTGCCAACACTTTAATTATCTGTGCTATTGCAAAAAGAGGGCGTTAAGCTTTTAAATTATCCGTAATCTATTCAACCCCCCTTCTAGATTACCATTTAGGGAATTCTGCATCTCTTCAATTGGTATCAGAGCCGAGTTTCTCCGATTTACTGCTTTATCTAGTTGATCCTACAATCAGGAGATTCACGGTCAAATGGAATCTAACAAGGGGTATATGGCCGAGGGACACTCAGTGACCAGGCCACCCTTCTTTGATGGCACTAACTATCCATATTGGAAAAATCGGATGCAGGTTTTTCTCCGCGCACAAAATTTTGAACTATGGAAAATAGTCAAAAAGGGAGCATACGAACTGCCTCAGGACGAGGAACCTAGACCGAGGACCAGATTGCCAAGGGGACACTCAACTGGAGCGCCCTCAATATGATGCAGTGTGCGGTCCATCCGAAGGAGTACTCAAGAGTCTCCACATGCACCTCAGCTAAGGAGATGTGGGACAAGCTTGAGCTCATCTATGAAGGTACGTCCGAGGTAAGAGAATCAAAGGTAAGCATGCTGGTTTCAGAATATGAAATGTTCAAAATGAATCATGATGAAACCATTTCAGACATGTTTGCTAGATTCATGATAATCATAAATGGATTGAAAGGTCTCAAAAAGGAATACTCGGAGAGTGACTTGGTGAGGAAGATACTCGGTCTCTTCCATCCTCTTGGAACACCAAAGCCACTGTCATTGAAGATTCCAAAGACCTCTCAAAAATGAAAGTGGATGAATTAATTGGCTCCTTGATGACTTATGAGTTGAATGTTAAAAGAAAAGAAACTGAAGAAAATCCTAGGAAGCCACTTGCCTTGAAGGCTTCCAGGAGGACTTCTTCAGTTTCCAAAAAGGAATTGATTCAGGAAAGTGAAGTTAGTGAATCGTCTAGTGAGAGTGACAATGATGAAATGGCTATGCTCACTAGACAATTCAAGAAATTTCTGAAGTTCAAGAGGAGAGGTACATGTAACTCTAAACCTTTCCAAAAGAAAGACTTTTCTAACAAGTTTGATTCTAACAAAAAGTCTGAAGTTGTTTGCTATGAGTGCAAGAAGCAAGGGCATATGAGAGGAGAATGCCCCGAGCTCAAAAAGAAGCTTAAGAAGGACAAATTCACTTCAAGAAGGCCAACGCAATGGTGGCCACTTGGAGTGATGAGGATGACGACCAGAACAGTCAAGCTACCTCCGGAGATGATGAAATCCACTGTCTCATGGCGAGAAGTGATGACTCGAATGAGGTAAATTCCTCCTTTGAAACATACTCTATTATTCAATGGGAAGAAGCTTACACTGTTCTATTTGAAAAATACTTTGAATTCAAGTCTGAAAATAAAGCACTCAAGAAAAAATTCAATTCCCTTGTTCATGAGTCAAACAACCATGATGAAATTGAATCCTTGAATAAGGTAATTGAAATGATGAAACTTGATGAACAAACACACAGTGATGAATTGGACAGCATGAAACTTAAAGTTCAAGAAGTTTAAAAGGAAAGAGATGATTTAATGAACTCTCTTGAAAGCCTTAATAGTGAGCATGAAAAGCTAAAGGAGAAATTGGAAAAAGCTGAAAATGACTTAAAAGGTAAGTCAAAAGATTTATCTAGTTTTGTCAAAAGTAAGCAAAATCTGGATGCTATTTTAGGTTCAAATGTTTATGTTGCTAGACATGGGATTGGGTTTGAAAAAGTAAAGCCAAAGGAAATTGGCAAAAATTTGTTAACAAACTTCATTGATACCAGCCCAAGTTCAAGTAAACGAACCCCTTCAAAGAACAGGAAAAATCCTTCCAAGGGAAAGAAACAAGAATCTAAAATGATCAAGTTTGCTCCTGGCCAATCTAAGGAATTTGCAACAAGCTCAAAACAGGACAAACAACAAACTCCTAAAGCTAAACTTACAAGGCAACAAAAAGGAAAAATGCCAATGCATGCTCCCACAAAGGTAAAGCACAATGTTGTTCAAAAACCACCTTCATGCAACATATGTAAAAAGGTTGGGCACACTGAAAAACAATGCTGGAATAACCAAAATCAAATGAAAATCAACAAGTTTGGATTCCTAAGCATATGTTATTTGGCATGAATGATACAATGGGACACAAAGTAATTTGGGTACCAAAACCTCTCGTCTGATCCACATGTGCAGGAATGCCTAGCAGCCCACAATCAAAATAAATGGTACCTGGACAGTGGCTGCTCGAGGCATATGACGGGCGACAAAGCTAAATTCAGTTTGCTCGTGGAAAAAGACGGAGGTCAAGTGATCTTTGGAGGTAACAACAAAGGCCAGATCATCGGCTCAGGTAAAGTTGGTAAGTTTGCCTCTAACTCTATAGACAATGTGCTACTAGTTGATGGCCTTCATCACAATTTGCTTAGCATAAGTCAATTGTGTGATAAAGGTCATAAAATTGTCTTTGAATCCAATTCATGTCAAATTCTTGATAAGGAAACAGGAAGCCTAAAATTTTCTGGAAAAAGAATGAATAACATCTACATGGTTGACTTAGATGATCCAGAAAATAACAATTTGTGTCTTGTAGCAAACAAACAGGACGAGCTTACATTGTGGCATCGTAGGCTCGTTCATCCTAGTTACAATGTATTGCACAAGATCATGAGGCTTAAGTTGGTAAGTGGTCTTCCTGAAATTTCCTTTAACAAGAATGAAAATTTTTGTGATGCATGTGCACAGGGAAAACAAACCCGAAAATCCTTCAAATCAAAGGCACCGGTAAGTACTTCCAAAGCCTATGAACTCTTGCACATGGACCTATTTGGACCTACGAGAACACTCAGTCTCAATAGCAAGCGTTATGGTTTTGTCATTGTGGATGACTTCTCTAGGTTCACTTGGGTAAAATTCTTGGCTCACAAGAATGAAGCATTAAATTTTTTGAAGAATTCTTTAACAAAATTGAGCATGGGAATGTCAACAAAATCTGCTCCATCCGCACTGATCACGGGGGAGAATTTGACAATCATTCTTTCTCTGACTTTTGCAGGAACCAGGTATAGACCACCTATTTTCCTCCCCGAGAACTCCCGAGCGACAAATGGAGTTGTGGAAAGGAAGAATAGAACCTTGGTGGAGATGGCTCGTATGCTTCTAGTCGAGAATCAATTAGCACAAACCTTTTGGGCAGGAGCGGTAAATACATCTTGCTACATCCTTAACCGAGCCATGGTAAGACCCGTATTCAAGAAAACTCCTTACAAACTTCAGAAAGGTAAAACCCACCATTGGGTACTTTAAGTTTTTGGTTCAAAGGTGTTTATACATAACAATGATAAAAATGACTTGGACAAGTTTGAAGCCAAAAGCGATCAAGGTATTTTTCTTAGATACTCTGAACATTCTAGAGCATATAGGGTGTTCAATTTGAAAACTAGAACTGTGGAAGAAACTCCACATGTCATTTTTGATGAATCCCAACTCAAGCCTAACATTGTAAATTCCTACAGGTTTGATGACATGGAAGGAACAACACTTGAGGAACTTCAGAGAAAAGAAAAAGGAAAAACTCAAGTAGTTTCAAAAGGAAAGAGTGGATTTCTTCGCAGGTACGATGATGAAGATGACGGTTGTTTGATCAGAAATCATGATGAAGTCCCTGCTGAAGATCCACAACAAGAAGAACAACCTCAAGATGAAAGTCCTCCAGCCACCCCTCCTCCAGAAAATCCTCCTCAATTGCAAGATCAACCCGGCCTTCAACAATCACTAATGTGAGGTACTCTAAAGCTCATCCACTTGAGAATGTCATAGGTAACATAAATGATTCCGTTCAAACTAGGTCTCAGGTAAATCAAATAGTTGAACAGGATCATTTAGCCTTTGTATCTCAAGTGGAACCCAAAACTGTTGAAGAAGCACTAAAAGAAAATTCTTGGATTGATGCCATGCATGAGGAGCTTGGGCAGTTTCAAAGAAATAATGTCTGGAGTTTAGTCCCTAGAACCCCTGAAATTTCTGTCATAGGAACAAGATGGGTATTTAGGAATAAACTAAATGAAGAGGCTAAGGTGGTTAGAAACAAGGCTAGACTAGTAGCAAAGGGATACAATCAGGAATTTGGTATAGACTTTGAAGAATCCTTTGCACCTGTAGCTAGACTAGAAGTAGTTAGGATCTTGTAAGCATATGCATGTTCAAACAAGTTCAAATTATTTCAAATGGATGTCAAAACTGCTTTCTTGAATGGCTACATAAAAGAGGAAGTCTATGTCTCTCAACAACCTGGCTTTGAGGACCATGATAAACCAAACCATGTATTTAAATTGCACAAAGCACTCTATGGTTTGAAACAGGCACCCCGAGCTTGGTACGACAGGCTGAGTACCTATCTGGTAAGCAAAAGCTACTCAAGAGGTAAGGTGGACCAAACTCTCTTTACAAAGAAAGTTCACAATCACATAATTGTTGTTCAAGTTTATGTGGACGATATTATCTTTGGTTCCACTACTCCCACACTGTGTGAAGAATTTTCACAACACATGCACAATGAATTTGAGATGAGCTTAATGGGGGAGCTTCAATTTTTTCTTGGTTTGCAGGTCAAGCAGCTTGAAGATGGATTCTTTATAAACCAAGAGAAATATGTAAAAGAACTACTCAAAAGGTTTTAGTTCGAACAAGCCAAGCCCGCTTCAACACCAATGAGCACAAGCATTAAGCTAGAAAGTGATGAGAAAGGTAAACCGGTAGATGCCAAACAATTTCGAGGTATGATTGGCTCACTCCTTTATCTTACTGCAAGTAGACCGGACATACAATTCAGTGTTTGCCTTTGTGCTAGATACCAATCTAGTCCAAAGGAAAGCCATTTAATTGTAGTCAAGAGAATCTTCAGATATCTCTCAGGTACGCATGCCTTGGGTCTTTGGTATCCAGCTAGTAGTAGTTTTGAATTGATTTCTTATTCTGATGCAGACTACGCTGGTTGTAAAATTGACAAGAAAAGCACTAGTGGCTATTGCCAAATGCTTGGTGGTTGCATGGTTTCGTGGGCATCCAAGAAGCAACACTCGGTTGCACTCTCTACTGCAGAGGCAGAATATGTTGCTGCAGGGAGTTGTGCAACACAAGTGTTGTGGATAAAAAGTCAGTTGTGTGACTATAACATCGATATTGGATGCACACCTATCCTATGTGACAAAACTAGTGCAATCAATCTATCAAAGAATCCCATTCAACATTCCAGGACGAAACACATAGAAATTCGTCATCATTTCTTGAGAGATGAAGTAGTCAATAGATCACTGGAAATCAGTTTCATACCCACAGAGAAACAGCTGGCTGCCATCTTTACCAAACCTCTAGCTGAAGATAGATTCACCACATTGCGAAGAGAGTTGGGGTTGTGCAAATTGCAATGAAACTTAACTCAAATGTTAAGCATATGTCCCTTGTATGCACTAACTGTGAGGTATATCAAATGGTGATATGTGGAAGAACAAGTCATGCTTGTTTGGAAACTCTCATTATGCGTGAGAAATATTCTCCGCCAAGTATCCATAGTCATGTGACATAAAAGAGACATGTACTCTACATTTGGAATTAGTTTCTTTATAATTTTGTCTATTCAAAACTCTCTTTAAAATTTTGAAAAAACTTGTTCATTTGTTTTTCTACATGCTTCATGTTCTTCATTGCTTGGTCTTTGTGTGCAAATATGTCTTCATGAACTTGAGTCCTTTTGTATCAAATGGCACACATTATGGGGGAGCAAGTTAGGGTTAGATGAATGCAAATGTGAAGGAAATTGTTCAACCTTTGTCCATCTCAACTCCCTCACAACCATTAGTCCTTTCAGACCTTCATTCTACCATTAAAACTGCATTGAACATGTCCCTGTCGACAGGCTACAAGGCCCTGTCGATAGCTCAGCCCAGACAGAACTCTCATTCTTCTGTCTGTGTCCCTCTGTCGACAGGCCCTCTACCTGCTGTCGACAGATGCACACAGTTACTGCCTCCCCGAAATCTGTAATTTCTATCTGTGTGTTCCTGTCGACAGGCCCTTTCTCCCTGTCGACAGACATACTGAATCTTGGCACTCCATGCTTATTTCTTCACCCATTCAGTGAGCAACTTCATGATTAACATTTAAGGTGTCTATAAGGTGTTAATGCATGTTTGACCACACTATATACAAATGATATTTAAGCTATTCTTTATACCACTATGATTTTCACATACTATTCATGTTTGGATTTAGGTTCTATCATTTAGGAAACATTTCATAACTATAAAGGATATCAACCTCACTCCTCTACATTGATTCTTTGTGGGCACACATAGTCTCAATTTACTTGATAAGCCTTTTGGTCATGAAAGTGCATGTCTAATATTGATAGGTAATCATATCACCTACTTGATATTGGCTTTTAAAACAATACTTGGAGAAAAGCTACCTATTTCTGAAAAAAAAAAATCCTTCACAAGGAAAACAAAAAAAAATAAATAATGAAAATCAACTTTACATTGGGATGAATATAGAGCAATGTTGGGTTATGCTGAGTAACCGGGGTGATGGGTATCACAAATGTCTGCCCTCGCGTCAAAAGGCCAACTCATCATCTCTGTACAACAGTATGATAGAAACTTCCACTAATTAACTGGGGGTATGGGCACGTGTAATGTCTATCCTCACGTCAAAAGGTGTGACGTCTTCTTAAGTACCATTTCCTCCCATTGTTTTTCTAATTTCAACAAAAAAGGGAAATAGTGTGTAGCCTCCACTGAGTCATAATTCCCAAGGTCATTGGTCTTGTGATTGTCTTGACATATAGATATCATTTCGTGCATCATTTGACTATCCACTAAATGGGGATTGTGTTGTCTTACATTGTTTTTATACAACGAAGGGTGAGTGTGCATTGTTCATTATTTAAGTGAGTGTTTTCTTAATGCTTTAACCTTAAATTCCTTGGGTATTATGTTAAAACCATTGAGGAAAATGATATGGTTTATTATATCCTTGCATATGGTAGGTTAACATACATGATTCACCTCTTATACACCATTATCAACCACCTGAAGACATTGCTCAGACCTTCAGTTCACAAAATCACCAAAAACAAATAATTGGCCATTTTCTGAATGCGCCTGTCGACAGGCACCAAGGGCCCTGTCGACAGCACGCGGCCAGAAACCCAAACGGGAAGCCCAAAGGGCAAGGTTTAAACCGGGTTTTGTGGGGCCAACCTTTCAAATCCTTTCTAAACTCTTTAAAAAGGTTCCACAACCCTTTCCCCCTTGTACTCCTTCTAAAAACCCTTCCCCTCCTCCTTGCACCCAAAACCTTCCTCCAGGGCGTAGGAAGAGATCTCGCCTCCCTTGCGGATTCTGTCTGTCTTGTGTCTCTTCTTTCTCTGCCCCCATCTCCTACGAGATACATCTCCCAATGGCTCCACAGGAAAGGAAGATGGTCTCCCGTCGCCGTCCTCAGTCTCCTCATGCCGGATAGGGCTCTAGGGCATCCAACGAACGTCGCACAAAGCACGGGAGGACCGTCTGCCAGAGCTGCTCATCCCTCCTAATCTCTAGTTCAAAGTCACTCATGCTATCTACACAAAGGTCACGCAGCCTCGCTACCTTGACTTCATCTCCCTGCAGGATCTCTTTCCAGGTCTTCTGCCTCTCTTTGACACACAAGGTTGGTCACCTTTTTGCTATAGCCACAAAACATACTCCTCCTCTGCCGTCACGGAGTTTTACCACAATCTCCGGGAGTCTACAATGTGATCTTATACCCGATTCAAAGGGAACTCCTTTTGCATTTCCCCTAATCTACTTTCAGTATCCTTGCAAATCCCAAACACCGGGGTTGACATCTTGTCACATCACCCTACCCTCGAGGAGTACTATACCCTCATTACTTCACAGCCTTACGACCCCACGGATCATAAGCCACTGAATACAAATTCTTTCCCTCCACTTCACCGTCTTATCCACCACATTTTCACCACCCTTATTGTTCCAAAAGATGGAAGTAGGGAACTCGTCACCTCAGTTCACAAGTCCCTCCTCCATAAGTTTTTACGCTGTGAACTCATTAATCTCCCTCAACTCATGTGTTCCATCCTACGGATATGCCTTGGTAACGCAAAGAGGTCCATGCCTTACGCATGTCAGCTAACCTCCCTCTTCCGTTCCTTGGCATCATAATTCCAGAAGGGGAGATGACTGTCTTACGGGCCCGTAGCCCCTATGATTTGACTGCTGCACAGCGGATGGACTACAAGTTCGTGGATGGCGTAGTAACTAGGGATCTCAAGGGAAAGGGAAAAGTTGTCCCAGTGGATGATGAAGAAGCTGATGCAGCTGATGAAGAAGTCGATGAAAATGAAGCTGAAGAAGAAGACTCCCACTCTGAGCCACTAGATGCTCTGGGAGATGATGCAAGTCAACCTATGGATGACATTGCCACTGAGCCCTCTATCCGCGATCTCCTAGCTCAGTTGCAATTGCATATGACCACTGGATTTGCAAACATCAATGCACGCTTGGACAAAGTTGATACAAGTGGAGCATTGGCCGATAACCAAGTTCGGATCAATCACCGACTCAACAGACTCTCCACTCCTGCTCTACAGATTCCTCATGCCGCAACACCACCGGGTCCTGATGATGATTAAGAGTCTAGGTGTCCCATGTCATATCCAAGTCTACTTGATGTATCTTGCTTTCAGAGTCTTTTTTTTGTCATGTTTCTTTTGTCCAATGTGCTACAATGTACTAAATATCTTCTAATGAAATGCACATTTTCTCTTCCTGTGACATTGACTGTGCCAGTGACTGTTTTCTTTTGATGTTGTCAAAATGGGGAGAAAAACTTGAGAATTCAATGTGGCTCAAATTCAAATTTTGTCATCATCAAAAAGGGGGAGAATGTTGAGTTCTCGTTTTTTCATGATCATTTAATGTGCATGCTAATCTAACAAGTCACAAGTGTGTTTTTGATGATAATCATTTCATGGGCAAAATTTATGATGAAAACATGGTGAAAATGGTTTTGAATGCGAATAGAACAAACACTTCATTTGAGCATATATATGTCACTATGTCTCACTAACTATGTTCATTACTTTAGGTGAGATGTCAAGTAAGACATGTACAAAGAACAAGGTCAAATGGTGAAGATATACATGAAAAGCAAGTACCTGTCGACAGCAGGAAAGATCCCTGTCGACAGCTACACACAAGCCAGAAGGCCAATCTTCAATACAGATGTGCCTGTCGACAGCACCCCACCTACCTGTCGACAGGAAGAGGCTCCCAGAACCCCCTAGTCTTCTGTCTGCCTGTGCCTGTCGACAGCACCCAGTCACCTGTCGACAGCAACTACCTTCCAGGGGCTTGAGTCTTCTGCTTGCTTGCGCCTGTCGACAGGAGTACCCAGTGCTGTCGACAGACGGAGAGAATCTTCAAATACGGAAAGTCTTCAAGTTGCCATAGATGGTGTTTCCACATACCATGACTCTCCATATATAAACACCTTTATTTAAGCATCTTTTTGAAGACAATCATGTACACAAGCAGCCTCCAAGCAAAAACCCTAAAGAGTTCTTACAAGAAGCCTTGTTCTGCTGCTCTGCTTCAACCTACCGCCCAGAACCAAGAACGGAAGATTCTTGCAGCGGAAGGTGAAGTCCGAACGTCTTGGATTCAAGCATCTACATCAACATCTGATCTCAAAGTTGAAGCTTGGACTCCAGGAGGACGTTCAGAGAAGAGTTTGCTTATTGGATTTGTTCTTCAACTCTCAAACCCTTCCCTATTCTTTCTATTCCATACTTGTGTGTGTGTGGGTGTTCAAGCGGTGTTTGTGCTTGATACACTTGTGTGTGTGTTAATCTGATCGTGGGTTCACATCAGATAAACAGGTGTGTGAGTTGTAGTTCGTGAACTAGCTCATAAGCAGGTGATTCTGCGTGTATGTGTGGCCCGTAGATGTAGGATACACGAGTTGTGTTACTCGAACCACGTAAAATCTATGTGTCTCGTGGTTTGCACGAATTTGCGTTAGATGTTGGTAGCACGACACTTTTATACACATTTGAGTACTTGCTTATTCATCTACCAATCACTCACCACATCCACACATAGTCTGATTTTTGCCAACACTTTAATTGTCTGTGCTATTACAAAAAGAGGGTGTTAAGCTTTTAAATTGTCTGTAATATTCAAACCCCTTCTAGATTACCATTCAATGCCCAACCCAATCCGGGAGTCCAAATCGGATTCCGTCAGTTCGCACACGTCAATTTAACCAACCCGGTCGTGTCGGAGCGAACGACACGCAGATCAGATCCCTATTTGGGATTTTGGACCCCCGGGTTGTATGTTTTGACCCTTTAGACTCAGGTTTTTTTAGATCCATCATTTCAACGCCCAACCCAATCCGGGAATCCAAATCAGATTTCGTCAGTTCGCACACGTCAATTTAACCCACCCGGTCGTGTCAAAGTGAACGACACGCGATCAGATCCTATATTGGGATTTTGGACACCGGATTGTGTGTTTTGAGCCTTTACACGGTTTTTTTTAGATCCGTCATTTCAACGCCCAACCCAATCTGGGAATCCAAATCGGATTCCGTCTGTTCGCACACGTCACTTTCATCAGCCTAGTCGTGTCGGAGTAAACGGCACGCCGATCAGATCCCTATTTGGGATTTTGGACCCCCGGGTTGTGTGTTTTGACCCTTTAGACTTGGGTTTTTTAGATCCGTCATTTCAACGCCAAGCCAATCTGGGAATCCAAATCGGATTCCGTCCATTTCCACACGTCACTTTCATCCACCTAGTCGTGTCGGAGTGAACGGTACGCCGATCAGATACCTATTTGGGATTTTGGACCCCCGGGTTGTATGTTTTGACCCTTAGACTTGGGTTTTTTTTAGATCCGTCATTCAATGCCCAACCCAATCTGGGAATCCAAATCGAATTCCGTCAGTTAGCACACGTCAATTTAACCTACCGGTCGTGTCGGAGTGAACGACATGCCGATCAGATCCCTATTTGGGATTTTGGACCCCCGGGTTGTGTGTTTTAACCCTTTAGACTTGGGTTTTTTTTAGATCGTCATTTCAACGCCCCCCTAATCCGGGAATCAAATCAGCTTCTGTCAGTTCGCACACGTCAATTTAACCCACCCGGTCGTGTCGGAGCGAACGGTACACCGATCAGATCCCTATTTGAGATTTTGGACCCCCGGGTTGTATGTTTTGGCCCTTTAGACTTGGGTTTTTTTAGATCTATCATTTCAATGCCCAACCCAATCCAGGAATCCAAATCGGATTCCGTCAGTTCGCACACATCAATTTTCCCACCCGGTCGTGTCGGAGAAAACGGCACGCCGATTAGATCCCTATTTGGGATTTTGGACCCCTGGGTTGTGTGTTTAGACCCTTTAGACTTGGGTTTTTTTTAGGTCCGTCATTTTAATGCCCAACCCAATCCGGGAGTCCAAATCGGATTCTGTCAGTTCGCACACGTCAATTTAACCAACCCGGTCATGTCGGAGCGAACAGCACGCATATCAGATCCCTATTTGGGATTTTGGACCCCCGGGTTGTATGTTTTGACCCTTTACACTCGGGTTTTTTTAGATCAGTCATTTCAACGCCCAACCCAATCCGGGAATCCAAATCAGATTCCGTCAGTTCGCACACGTCAATTTAACCCACCCGGTCGTGTCAGAGTGAACGGCACGCCGATCAGATCCCTATTTGGGATTTTGTGTTTTGACCCTTTAGAAGGGTTTTTTTTAGATCCGTCATTCAACGCCCAAACCAATCTGGGAATCCAATCGGATTCCGTCCGTTCGCACACGTCACTTTCATCAGCCCAGTGTGTCGGAGTAAACGGCACGCCGATCAGATCCCTATTTGGGATTTTGGACCCCCGGGTTGGTGTTTTGACCCTTTAGACTTGGGTTTTTTTTAGATCTGTCATTTCAACGCCCAACCCAATCTGGGAATCCAAATCGATTTCGTCCGTTCGCACACGTCACTTTCATCCACCCAGTCGTGTCGGAGCGAACGGTACGCCGATCAGATCCCTATTGGGATTTTGGACCCCCGGGTTGTATGTTTTGAACCTTAGACTTGGTTTTTTTAGATCTGTCATTTCAGCACCCAACCCAATCCAGGAATCCAAATCGGATTCCGTCAGTTCGCACACGTCAATTTAACCCACCCGGCCGATCAGATCCCTATTTGGGATTTTGGACCCCCGGGTTGTGTGTTTAAACCCTTTAGACTTGGGTTTTTTTTAGATCCGTCATTTCAACGCCCAACCCAATCCGGAATCCAAATCGGATTCCGTCAGTTCGCACACGTCAATTTACCCACCGGTCATGTCAGAGTGAACGACACGGCGATCATATCCCTATTTGGGATTTTGGACCCCCGGGTTGTTTGTTTTCCCTTTAGAGTTGGGTTTTTTTTAGATACGTCATTTCAACGCCCACCCCAATCTTGGAATCCAAATCGGATTCCGTCAGTTCGCACACGTCACTTTCATCCACCCGTCGTGTCGGGGCAAACGGCACGCCGATCAGATCCCTATTTGGAATTTTGGACCCCCGGGTTGTGTGTTTTGACCCTTTAGAGTTGGGTTTTTTTAGATCCGTCATTTCAATGCCCAACCCAACCCAGGAATCCAGATCGGATTCCGTCAGTTTGCACACGTCAATTTAACCCACCCGGTCTTGTCGGAGCGAACGACATGGCGATCAGATCCCTATTGGGATTTTGGACCCCCGGTTGTGGTGTTTTGACCCTTTAGACTTGGGGTTTTTTTAGGTCCGTCATTTCAACACCCAACCCAATCCGGGAATCCAAATCAGATTCCATCAGTTCGCACACGTCAATTTAACCCACCCGGTTATGTCAGAGCAAACGACAAGCCGATCAGATCCCTATTTGGGATTTTGGACCCCCGAGTTGTATGATTTGACCCTTTAGACTTGGGTTTTTTTAGATCTGTCATTTCAACGCCCAACCCAATCCAGGAATCCAAATCGGATTCCGTCAGTTCGTACACGTCAATTTAACCCACCCGGTCGTGTCGGAGAAAACGGCACACCGATCAGATCCCTATTTGGGATTTTGGACCCCTAGGTTGTGTGTTTTGACCCTTTAGACTTGGTTTTTTTATATCCGTCATTTCAATGCCCAACACAATCCGGGGTCCAAATCGGATTCCGTCAGTTCGCACACGTCATGTTAACCAACCCGTCGTGTCGGAGCGAACGGCACGCAGATCAGATCCCTATTTAGATTTTGGACCCGCGTTGTATGTTTTGACCCTTTATACTCGGGTTTTTTTTAGATCCGTCATTTCAACGCCAACCCAATCCGGGAATCCAAATCAGATTCCGTCATTCGCACACGTCAATTTAACCCACCCGGTCGTGTCGGAGTGAACGACACGCCGATCAGATTCCTATTTGGATTTTGGACCCCTGATTGTGTGTTTTGACTCTTTAGACTTGGTTTTTTTTAGATCCGTCATTTCAACCCCAACCCAATCCGGAATCCAAATCAGATTCCGTCAGTACGCACACGTCATTTAACCCACCCGTTGTGTCGTAGTAAACGGCACGCCGATCAGATCCCTATTTGGGATTTTGGACCCCCGGCTTGTATGTTTTGACCCTTTAGACTTGGGTTTTTTTAGATCCATCATTTTAACGCCCAACACAATCCGGGAATCCAAATCGGATTCCGTCAGTTCGCACACGTCACTTTCACCCACCCGGTCGTGTCGGAGCAAACAGCACGCCGATCAGATCCCTATTTTGGATTTTGGACCCCCGGGTTGTGTGTTTTGACCCTTTAGACTTGGGTTTTTTTTAGGTCCGTCATTTCAACACCCAACCCAATCCGGGAATCCAAATCAGATTCCGTCAGTTCGTACACGTCAATTTAACCCACTCGGTGGTGTCAGAGCAAACGGCATGCCGATCAGATCCCTATTTGGGATTTTGGACCCCCGGGTTGTATGTTATGACCCTTTAGACTTGGGATTTTTTAGATCTGTCATTTCAACGCCCAACCCAATCCCGGAATCCAAATCGGATTCCGTCAGTTCGCACACATCAATTTAACCCACCCGGTCGTGTCGGAGAAACAGCACGCTGATCAGATCCCTATTTTGGATTTTGGACCCCCGGGTTGTGTGTTTTGACCCTTAGACTTGGGTTTTTTTTAGATCCGTCATTTCTATGCCCAACCCAATCCGGGAATCCAAATCGTATTCCGTCAGTTCGCACACGTCAATTTAACCAACCCGGTCGTGTCGGAGCAAACGGCACACCGATCAGATCCCTATTTGGATTTTGGACCCCCGGGTTGTGTTTTGACCCTTTAGACGGTTTTTTTTAGATCCGTCATTTCAACGCCCAACCCAATCCGGGAATCCAAATCAGATTCCGTCAGTTCGCACACGTCAATTTAACCCACCAGTCGTGTCGGAGTGAACGGCACGCCGATCAGATCCCTATTTGGGATTTTGGACCCCCGGTTGTGTGTTTTGACCCTTTAGACTTGGGTTTTTTTTAGATCTATCATTTCAACGACCAACCCAATCCGGGAATCCAAATCGATTCAGTTATTTCGCAATCGTCACTTTCACACACCCGGTCGTGTCGGAGCAAACGCACGCCGATCAGATCCCTATTTGGGATTTTGGACCCCCGGGTTGTGTGTTTTGACCCTTTAGAGTTGGGTTTTTTTTAGATCTGTCATTTCAACCCCAACCCAATCCGGGAATCCAAATCGGATTCCGTCAGTTCACACACGTCAATTTAACCCACCCGGTCGTGTCGGAGTGAACGGCATGCCGATCAGATCCCTATTTAGGATTTTGGACCCCCGGGTTGTTTGTTTTGACCCTTTAGAGTTGGGTTTTTTTTAGATCCGTCATTTCAACGCCCACCCCAATCAGGAATCCAAATCGGATTCCGTCAGATCGCACACATCACTTTCATCCACCCGGTCGTGTCGGAGCAAACGACACGCCGATCAGATCCCTATTGGGATTTTGGACCCCCGGGTTGTGTGTTTTGACCCTTTAGACTTGGGTTTTTTAGATCCATCATTTCAACGCCTAACCCAATCCGGAATCCAAATCGGATTCCGTCAGTTCGCACACGTCAATTTACCCACCCGGTCGTGTCGGTGCGAACGATACACTGATCAGATCCCTATTTGGGATTTTGGACTTGGGTTGTGTGTTTTGACCCTTTAGACTTGGGTTTTTTTTAGATCCATCATGTCAACGCCCAACCCAATCCGGGAATCCAAATCGGATTCCGTCAGTTCGCACACATCAATTTAACCCACCCGTCGTGTCGGAGCAAACGGCATGCCGATCAGATCCCTATTGGGATTTTGGACCCCCGGGTTTTGTGTTTTGACCCTTTAGACTTGGGTTTTTTTAGATCCGTCATTTCAATGCCCAACCCAATCCGAAATCCAAATCGGATTCCATCAGTACGCACACGTCAATTTACCCACCCGGTCGTGTCGGAGTAACGGCACGCCGATCAGATCCCTATTTGGGATTTTGGACCCCCGGTTGTATGTTTTGACCCTTTAGACTCGGGTTTTTTTAGATCCGTCATTTTAACGCCCAACCAATCCGGGAATCCAAATCGGATTCCGTCAGTTCGCACACGTCAATTTAACCCACCCGTCGTGTCGGAGCAAACGGCACGCCGATCAGATCCCTATTTAGGATTTTGGACCCTCCGGGTTGTGTGTTTTGACACTTTAGACTTGGGTTTTTTTTAGATCCGTCATTTCAACGCCCAACCCAATCCGGGAATCCAAATCGATTCCGTCAGTTCGCACACGTCAATTTAACACACCCGGTCGTGTCGGAGAAAACGGCACGCCGATCAGATCCCTATTTGGGATTTTGGACCCCCGGGTTGTGTGTTTAACCCTTTAGACTTGGGTTTTTTTAGATCCGTCATTTCTATGCCCAACCCAATCCGGGAATCCAAATCGGATTCCGTAGTTCGCACACGTCAATTTAACCCACTCTCGTGTCGGTTGAACGCACGCCGATCAGATACCTATTTGGGATTTTGGACCCCGGGTTGTATGTTTTTGACCCTTTAGACGGGTTTTTTAGATCCGTCATTTCAACGCCCAACCCAATCCGGGAATCAAATCGATTCCGTCAGTTCGCACACGTCAATTTAACCCCCCGTCGCGTCGGAGCGAACGACACGTGATCAGATCTATTTGGGATTTTGGACCCCCGGGTTGTGGTTTTGACCCTTTAGACTTGGGTTTTTTTTAGGTCCGTCATTTCAACGCCAACCCAATCCGGGAAATCCAAATCAGATTCCGTCAGTTCGCACACGTCAATTTATCCCACCCGGTCGTGTCGGAGCAAACACACGCCGATCAGATCCCTATTTGGATTTTGGACCCCCGGGTTGTATGTTTTTACCCTTTAGACTTGGGTTTTTTTAGATCCGTCATTTCAACGCCCAACCCAATCTAGGAATCCAAATCGATTCCGTCAGTTCGCACACGTCAATTTAACCCACCCGGTCATGTCGCAGTGAACGCACGCCGATCAGATCCTATTTGGGATTTTGGACCCCGTGTTGTTTGTTTTGACCCTTAGACTTCGGTTTTTTTTTAGATCCATCATTTCAATGCCCATCCCAATCTGGGAATCCAATCAGATTCCGTCAGTTCGCACAAGTCAATTTAACCCACCGGTCGTGTCGGAGTGAACGACATGCCGATCAGATCCCTATTTGGGATTTTGGACCCCGGGTTGTGGTGTTTGACCCTTTAGACTTCGATTTTTTTAGATCCATCATTTCAACACCCAACCCAATCCGGGAATCCAAATTAGATTCCGTCAGTTCGCACACATCAATTTAACCCACCCGGTCGTCAAGCAAACGGCACACCGATCAGATCCCTATTTGGGATTTTTCGACCCCTGGGTTGTGTGTTTAGACCCTTTAGACGGTTTTTTTTTTAGATCCGTCATTTCAATGCCCAACCCAATCCGGAGTTCAAATCGGATTCCGTCAGTTCGCACACGTCAATTTAACCACCCGGTCGTGTCGGAGTGAACGGCATGCAGATCAGATCCCTATTTGGTATTTTGGATCCCCGGGTTGTGTGTTTTGACCCTTTAGACTCGGGTTTTTTAGATCCGTCATGTCAACGCCCAACCCAATCCGGGAATCCAAATCGGATTCCGTCATTTCGCACCTTCAATTTACCCACCCGGTCGTGTCAGAGTGAACGACACGCCGATCAGATCCCTATTTGGGATTTTGGACCCCGGATTATTTGTTTGACCCTTTAGACTTGGTTTTTTTTTAGATCCTCATTTCAACGCCCACCCAATCCGGGAATCCAAATCGGATTCCGTCGTTCGCACACGTCAATTTAACCCCCCGGTCGTGTCGATGAGCAGCACGCCGATCAGATCCCTATTTTGGATTTTGGAACCCTGGTTGTTTGTTTGACCCTTTAGGTTGGGTTTTTTTTAGATCCGTCATTTCAACGCCCAACCCAATCCGGGAATCTAAATCGGATTCCGTCAGTTCGCACACGTCACTTTCATCCCCCGTTCGTGTCGGAGCAAACGACACGCCGATCAGATCCCTATTTGGGATTTTGGATCCCCAGGTTGTGTGTTTTGACCCATTTAGAGTTGGGTTTTTTAGATCCGTCATTTCAACGCCCAACCCAATCCGGGAATCCAAATCGAATTCCGTCAGTTCGCACACGTCAATTTAACCCACCCGTCGTGTCGGAGCGAACGACACGGCGATCAAATCCCTATTTGGGATTTTGGACCCCCGGGTTGTGTGTTTTGACCCTTTAGACGGGATTTTTTTTAGTCCATCATTTCAACACCCAACCCAATCTGGGAATCCAAATCGGATTCTGTCAGTTCGCACACGTCAATTTACCCCCTCGGTCATGTCAGCCAACGGCACGCCGATTAGATCCTATTTGGGATTTTGGACCCCCGGGTTGTATGTTTTGACCCTTTAGACTTGGGTGTTTTTAGATCTGTCATTCCAACGCCCAAACCAATCCAGGATCTAAATCGAATTCCGTCAGTTCGCACACGTCATTTAACCCACCAGGTCGTGTCGGAGTGAACGGCATGCCGATCAGATCCCTATTTGGGATTTTGGACCCCCGGGTGTATGTTTTGACCCTTTAGACTCGGTGTTTTTTATATCCGTCATTTTAACGCCCAACCCAATCTGGGAATCCAAATCGAATTCCGTCAGTTCGCACACGTCCTTTCACCCACCCGTCGTGTCGGAGCAAACAGCACGGTGATCGATCCCTATTTGGGATTTTGGACCCTCCGGTTGTGTGTTTTGACCCTTAGACTTTGGTTTTTTTTAGATCCATCATTTCAACGCCCAACCCAATCCGAGAATCGAAATCAAATTCCGTCAGTTCGCACAAGTCAATTTAACACACCCGGTCGTGTCGGAGAAAACGGCACGCCGATCAGATCCCTATTTGGATTTTGGACCCCCGGGTTGTGTGTTTAAACCCTTTAGACTTGGGTTTTTTTTAGACCCGTCATTTCTACGCCCAACCAATCCGGGAATCCAAATCGGATGCCGTCAGTTCGCACACGTCAATTTAACCCACCGGTCATGTCAGAGTGAACGGCACACCGATCAGATACCTATTTGGGATTTTGGCCCCCCGGGTTGTATGTTTTGACCCTTTAGACTTGGGTTTTTTTAGATCTGTCATTTCAACGCCCAACCCAATCCAGGAATCTAAATCGAATTCCGTCAATTCGCACGTCAATTTACACACCCGGTCGTGTCGGAGAAAACGGCACGCCGATCAGATCGCTATTTGGGATTGTGGACCCCCGGGTTGGGTTTTAAAACCTTTAGACTTGGGTTTTTTTTAGATCCGTCATTTCTACGCCCAACCCAATCCGGAATCCAATCGGATGCTGTCAGTTCGCACACGTCAATTTAACCCACTCGGTCGTGTCGAAGTGAACGGCACGCCGATCAGATACCTATTTAGGATTTTGGACCCCGGTTTGTATGTTTTGACCCTTTAGACTTGGGTTTTTTTAGATCTGTCATTTCAACGCCCAACCCAATCCAGGAATCTAAATCGAATTCCGTCAATTCGCACACGTCAATTTAACACACCCGGTCGTGTTGGAGAAAACGGCACGCCGATCAGATCGCTATTTGGGATTGTGGACCCCCGGTTGTGTGTTTAAACCCTTTAGACTTGGGTTTTTTTTAGATCCGTCATTTCTACGCCCAACCCAATCCGGGAATCCAAATCGGATGCTGTCAGTTCGCACACGTCAATTTAACCCACTCGGTCGTGTCGGAGCAAACGACACGCCGATCAGATTCCTATTTGGATTTTGGACCCCCGGGTTGTATGATTTTACCCTTTAGACTTGGTTTTTTTTAGATCCATCATTTCAACGCCCAACCCAATCCGGGAATCCAAATCGAATTCCGTCAGTTCGCACACGTCAATCTAACCCACTCGGTCGTGTCGGAGCAAACGACACGGTGATCAGATCCCTATTTGGGATTTTGGACCCCCGGGTTGTGAGTTTTGACCCTTTAGACTTGGGTTTTTTTAGGTCCGTCATTTCAACCCCAACCCAATCCGGAAATCCAAATCAGATTCCGTCTGTTCGCACACGTCAATTTATCCCACCCGGTCGTGTCGGAGCAAACGACACGCCGATCAGATTCCTATTTGGGATTTTGGACCCCCGGGTTGTATGATTTTACCCTTTAGACTTGGGTTTTTTTAGATCTGTCATTTCAACGCCAACCCAATCCAGGAATCTAAATCGAATTCCGTCATTCGCACACGTCAATTTAACACACCCGGTCGTGTTGGAGAAAACGGCACGCCGATCAGATCGCTATTTGGGATTTTGGACCCCCGGGTTGTGTGTTTAAACCCTTAGACTTGGGTTTTTTTAGATCCGTCATTCTACGCCCAACCCAATCCGGGAATCCAAATCGGATGCTGTCAGTTCGCACACGTCAATTTAACCACTCGATCGTGTCGAAGTGAACGGCACGCCGATCAGATACCTATTTAGGATTTTGGACCCCCGGGTTGTATGTTTTGACCATTTAGACTTGGGTTTTTTTAGATCCTCATTTCAACGCCCAACCCAATCCGGGAATCCAAATCGAATTCCGTCAGTTCGCACACGTCAATCTAACCCACTCGGTCGTGTCGGAGCAAACGACACGGTGATCAGATCCCTATTTGGGATTTTGGACCCCCGGGTTGTGAGTTTTGACCCTTTAGACTGGGTTTTTTTAGGTCCGTCATTTCAACACCCAACCCAATCCGGAAATCCAAATCAGATTCCGTCTGTTCGCACACGTCAATTTATCCCACCCGGTCGTGTCGGAGCAAACGACACGCCGATCAGATTCCTATTTGGATTTTGGACCCCCGGGTTGTATGATTTTACCCTTTAGACTTGGGTTTTTTTAGATCTGTCATTTCAACGCCCAACCCAATCTAGGAATCCAAATCGAATTCCGTCAGCTCGCACACGTCAATTTAACCCACCCGGTCATGTCGCAGTGAACGACATGTCGATCAGATCCCTATTTGGGATTTTGGACCCCGGGTTGTTTGTTTTGACCCTTTAGACTTCGGTTTTTTTAGATCCATCATTTCAATGCCCATCCCAATCTGGGAATCCAAATCAGATTCCGTCAGTTCGCACAAGTCAATTTAACCCACCCGGTCGTGTCGGAGTGAACGGCATGCCGATCAGATCCCTATTTGGGATTTTGGACCCCGGGTTGTGTGTTTTGACCCTTTAGACTTCGGTTTTTTTAGATCCATCATTTCAACACCCAACCCAATCCGGGAATCCAAATTAGATTCCGTCAGTTCGCACACATCAATTTAACCCACCCGGTCGTGTCAAAGCAAACGGCACACCGATCAGATCCCTATTTAGGATTTTCGACCCCTGGGTTGTGTGTTTAGACCCTTTAGACGGGTTTTTTTTAGATCCATCATTTCAATGCCCAACCCAATCCGGGAGTTCAAATTGGATTCCGTCAGTTCGCACACGTCAATTTAACCAACCCGGTCGTGTCGGAGTGAATGGCATGCAGATCAGATCCCTATTTGGTATTTTGGATCCCCGGGTTGTATGTTTTGCCCCTTTAGACTCGGGTTTTTTTAGATCCGTCATGTCAACGCCCAACCCAATCCGGCAATCCAAATCAGATTCCGTCATTTCGCACACGTCAATTTAACCCACCCGGTCGTGTCAGAGTGAACGACACACCGATCAGATCCCTATTTGGGATTTTGGACCCCGGATTATTTGTTTTGACCCTTTAGACTTGGGTTTTTTTAGATCCATCATTTCAACGCCCAAACCAATCTGGGAATCCAAATGGATTCCGTCCGTTCGCACACATCACTTTCATCCACCCAGTCGTGTTGGAGTAAACGGCACGCCGATCAGATCCCTGTTTGGGATTTTGGACCCCCGGGTTATGTGTTTTGACCCTTTAGACTGGGATTTTTTAGATCCGTCATTTCAACGCCCAACCCAATCCGGGAATCCAATTCGGATTCGGTTAGTTCGCAATCGTCACTTTCACACACCGGTCATGTTGGAGCAAACGGCGCACCGATCAGATCCTATTTGGGATTTTGGACCCCCGGGTTGTGAGTTTTGACCCTTTATAGTTGGGTTATTTTAGATCCGTCATTTCAACGCCCAAACCAATCCGGGAATCCAAATCGGATTCCGTCAGTTCGCACACGTCAATTTAACCCACCCGGTCGTGTTAGAGTGAGCAGCACGCCGATCAGATCCCTATTTGGATTTTGGAACCCCGGGTTGTTGTTTTGACCCTTTAGAGTTGGGTTTTTTTAGATCGTCATTTCAACGCCCAACCCAATCCGGGAATCTAAATTGGATTCCGTCAGTTCGCACACGTCACTTTCATCCACCCGGTCGTGTCGGAGCAAACGACACGCCGATCAGATCCCTATTTGGATTTTGGATCCCCAGGTTGTGTGTTTTGACCATTAGAGTTGGGTTTTTTTAGATCCGTCATTTCAACGCCCAACCCAATCCGGGAATCCAAATCGAATTCCGTCAGTTCGCACACGTCAATTTAACCCACCCGGTCGTGTCGGAGCGAACGACACGGCGATCAAATCCCTATTTGGGATTTTGGACCCCCGGGTTGTGTGTTTTGACCCTTTAGATGGGATTTTTTTAGGTCCATCATTTCAACACCCAACCCAATCTGGGAATCCAAATCAGATTCTGTCAGTTCGCACACGTCAATTTAACCCACTCGGTCATGTCAGACAAACGGCACGCCGATTAGATCCCTATTTGGGATTTTGGACCCCCGGGTTGTATGTTTTGACCCTTTAGACTTGGGTGTTTTTAGATCTGTCATTCCAACGCCCAAACCAATCCAGGAATCTAAATCGAATTCCGTCAGTTCGCACACGTCAATTTAACCCACCAGGTCGTGTCGGAGTGAACGGCATGCCGATCATATCCCTATTTGGGATTTTGGACCCCCGGGTTGTATGTTTTGACCTTTAGACTCGGGTTTTTTTTAGATCCGTCATTTTAACGCCCAACCCAATCTGGGAATCCAAATCGAATTCCGTCAGTTCGCACACGTCACTTTCACCCACCCGGCCGTGTCGGAGCAAACAGCACGGTGATCAGATCCCTATTTGGGATTTTCGACCCTCGGGTTGTGTGTTTTGACCTTTAGACTTGGTTTTTTTAGATCCATCATTTCAACGCCCAACCCAATCCGAGAATCGAAATCAAATTCCGTCAGTTCGCACAAGTCAATTTAACACACCCGGTCGTGTCGGAGAAAACGGCACGCCGATCAGATCCCTATTTGGGATTTTGGACCCCCGGGTTGTGTGTTAAACCCTTTAGACGGGTTTTTTTTAGACCGTCATTTCTACGCCCAACCCAATCCGGGAATCCAAATCGGATGCCGTCAGTTCGCACACGTCAATTTAACCCACCCGGTCATGTCAGAGTGAACGGCACGACGATCAGATACCTATTTGGGATTTTGGACCCCCGGGTTGTATGTTTTGACCCTTTAGACTTGGGTTTTTTTAGATCTGTCATTTCAACGCCCAACCCAATCCAGGAATCTAAATCGAATTCCGTCAATTCGCACACGTCAATTTAACACACCGGTCGTGTCGGAGAAAACGGCACGCGATCAGATCGCTATTTGGGATTGTGGACCCCCGGGTTGTGTGTTTAAACCCTTTAGACTTGGGTTTTTTTTAGATCCGTCATTTCTACGCCCAACCCAATCCGGGAATCCAAATCGGATGCTGTCAGTTCGCACACGTCAATTTAACCCACTCGGTCGTGTCGAAGTGAACGGCACGCCGATCAGATACCTATTTAGGATTTTGGACCCCCGGGTTGTATGTTTTGACCCTTTAGACTTGGGTTTTTTTAGATCCATCATTTCAACGCCCAACCCAATCCGGAATCCAAATCGATTCCGTCAGTTCGCACACGTCAATCTAACCCACTCGGTCGTGTCGGAGCAAACGACACGGTGATCAGATCCCTATTTGGGATTTTGGACCCCCGGGTTGTGAGTTTTGACCCTTTAGACTTGGGTTTTTTTTAGGTCCATCATTTCAACACCAACCCAATCCGAAAATCAAAATCAGATTCCGTCAGTTCGCACACGTCAATTTAACCCACCGGTCGTGTCGGAGCAAACGACACGCCGATCAGATCCCTATTTGGGATTTTGGACCCCCGGTTGTATGTTTTTACCCTTTAGACTTGGGTTTTTTTAGATCTGTCATTTCAACGCCCAACCCAATCCAGGAATCCAAATCGAATTCTGTCAGCTCGCACACGTCAATTTAACCCACCGGTCATGTCGGAGTGAACGGCATGTCGATCAGATCCCTATTTGGGATTTTGGACCCCGGATTATTTGTTTTGACCCTTTAGACTTGGTTTTTTTTAGATCCATCATTTCAACGCCCAAACCAATCTGGGAATCCAATTGGATTCCGTCCGTTCGCACACATCACTTCATCCACCCAGTCGTGTTGGAGTAAACGGCACGCCGATCAGATCCCTGTTTGGGATTTTGGACCCCCGGGTTATGTGTTTTGACCCTTTAGACTTGGGATTTTTTAGATCCGTCATTTCAACGCCCAACCCAATCCGGGAATCCAATTCGGATTCGGTTAGTTCGCAATCGTCACTTTCACACACCGGTCATGTTGGAGCAAACGGCGCACCGATCAGATCCCTATTTGGGATTTTGGACCCCCGGGTTGTGAGTTTTGACCTTTATAGTTGGGTTATTTTAGATCCGTCATTTCAACGCCCAACCCAATCCGGGAATCCAAATCGGATTCCGTCAGTTCGCACACGTCAATTTAACCCACCCGGTCGTGTTAGAGTGAGCAGCACGCCGATCAGATCCCTATTTGGATTTTGGAACCCGGGTTGTTTGTTTTGACCCTTTAGAGTTGGGTTTTTTTAGATCCGTCATTTCAACGCCCAACCCAATCCGGGAATCTAAATTGGATTCCGTCAGTTCGCACACGTCACTTTCATCCACCCGGTCGGTCGGAGCAAACGACACGCCGATCAGATCCCTATTTGGGATTTTGGATCCCCAGGTTGTGTGTTTTGACCATTAGAGTTGGGTTTTTTTAGATCCGTCATTTCAACGCCCAACCCAATCCGGGAATCCAAATCGAATTCCGTCAGTTCGCACACGTCAATTTAACCCACCGGTCGTGTCGGAGCGAACGACACGGCGATCAAATCCTATTTGGGATTTTGGACCCCCGGGTTGTGTGTTTTGACCCTTTAGATGGGATTTTTTTAGGTCCATCATTTCAACACCAACCCAATCTGGGAATCCAAATCAGATTCTGTCAGTTCGCACACGTCAATTTAACCCACTCGGTCATGTCAGACCAAACGGCACGCCGATTAGATCCCTATTTGGGATTTTGGACCCCCGGGTTGTATGTTTTGACCCTTTAGACTTGGTGTTTTTAGATCTGTCATTCCAACGCCCAAACCAATCCAGGAATCTAAATCGAATTCCGTCAGTTCGCACACGTCAATTTAACCCACCAGGTCGTGTCGGAGTGAACGGCATGCCGATCATATCCTATTTGGGATTTTGGACCCCCGGGTTGTATGTTTTGACCCTTTAGACTGGGTTTTTTTAGATCCGTCATTTTAACGCCCACCCAATCTGGGAATCCAAATCGAATTCCGTCAGTTCGCACACGTCACTTTCACCCACCCGGCCGTGTCGGAGCAAACAGCACGGTGATCAGATCCCTATTTGGGATTTTCGACCCTCGGGTTGTGTGTTTTGACCTTTAGACTTGGTTTTTTTTAGATCCATCATTTCAACGCCCAACCAATCCGAGAATCGAAATCAAATTCCGTCAGTTCGCACAAGTCAATTTAACACACCCGGTCGTGTCGGAGAAAACGGCACGCCGATCAGATCCCTATTTGGGATTTTGGACCCCCGGTTGTGTGTTTAAACCCTTTAGACGGGTTTTTTTTAGACCCGTCATTTCTACGCCCAACCCAATCCGGGAATCCAAATCGGATGCCGTCAGTTCGCACACGTCAATTTAACCCACCCGGTCATGTCAGAGTGAACGGCACACCGATCAGATACCTATTTGGGATTTTGGACCCCCGGGTTGTATGTTTTGACCCTTTAGACTTGGGTTTTTTTAGATCTGTCATTTCAACGCCCAACCCAATCCAGGAATCTAAATCGAATTCCGTCAATTCGCACACGTCAATTAACACACCCGGTCGTGTCGGAGAAAACGGCACGCCGATCAGATCGCTATTGGGATTGTGGACCCCCGGGTTGTGTGTTTAAACCTTTAGACTTGGGTTTTTTTAGATCCGTCATTTCTACGCCCAACCCAATCCGGGAATCCAAATCGGATGCTGTCAGTTCGCACACGTCAATTAACCCACTCGGTCGTGTCGAATGAACGGCACGCCGATCAGATACCTATTTAGGATTTTGGACCCCCGGGTTGTATGTTTTGACCCTTTAGACTTGGGTTTTTTTAGATCCATCATTCAACGCCCAACCCAATCCGGGAATCCAAATCGAATTCCGTCAGTTCGCACACGTCAATCTAACCCACTCGGTCGTGTCGGAGCAAACGACACGGTGATAGATCCCTATTTGGGATTTTGGACCCCCGGGTTGTGAGTTTTGACCTTTAGACTTGGGTTTTTTTTAGGTCCATCATTTCAACACCCAACCCAATCCGAAAACAAAATCAGATTCCGTCAGTTCGCACACGTCAATTTAACCCACCCGGTCGTGTCGGAGCAAACGACACGCCGATCAGATCCCTATTTGGGATTTTGGACCCCCGGGTTGTATGTTTTTACCTTTAGACTTGGGTTTTTTTAGATCTGTCATTTCAACGCCCAACCCAATCCAGGAATCCAAATCGAATTCTGTCAGCTCGCACACGTCAATTTAACCCACCCGGTCATGTCGGAGTGAACGGCATGTCGATCAGATCCCTATTTGGGATTTTGGACCCCCGGGTTGTATGTTTTGACCCTTTAGACTTCGGTTTTTTTTTTTTAGATCCATCATTTCAATGCCCATCCCAATCTGGGAATCCAAATCAGATTCCGTCAGTTCGCACACGTCAATTTAACCACCCGGTCGGTCGGAGTGAACGGCATGCCGATCAGATCCCTATTGGGATTTTGGATCCCGGGTTGTGTGTTTTGACCCTTTAGACTTCGTTTTTTTTAGATCCATCATTTCAACACCCAACCCAATCCGGGAATCCAAATCAGATTCCGTCAGTTCGCACACGTCAATTTAACCCACCCGGTCGTGTCGAAGCAAACGACACACCGATCAGATCCCTATTGGGATTTTCGACCCCGGGTTGTGTGTGTAGACCCTTTAGACTTGGGTTTTTTTAGATTCCGTCATTTCAATGCCCAACCCAATCCGGGAGTTCAAATCGGATTCCGTCAGTTCGCACACGTCAATTAACCAACCCAGTCGTGTCGGAGGAACGGCATGCAGATCAGATCCCTATTTGGATTTTGGACCCCCGGGTTGTATGTTTTGACCTTTAGACTCGGGTTTTTTTTAGATCCGTCATTTCAACGCCAACCCAATCCGGGAATCCAAATCAAATTCCGTCAGTTCGCACACGTCACTTTCACCCACCCGGTCGTGTCGGAGCAAACGGCACGCCGATCAGATCCCTATTTGGTATTTTGGACCCCCGGGTTGTGTGTTTTGACCCTTTAGACTTGGGTTTTTTTAGATCCGTCATTCAACGCCCAACCCAATCCGAGAATCCAAATCGAATTCCGTCAGTTCGCACAAGTCAATTTAACACACCCGGTCGTGTCGGAGAAAACGGCACGCCGATCAGATCCCTATTTGGGATTTTGGACCCCCGGGTTGTGTGTTTAAACCCTTTAGACTTGGGTTTTTTTAGACCCGTCATTTCTATACCCAACCCAATCCGGGAATCCAAATCGGATGCCGTCAGTTCGCACACGTCAATTTAACCCACCCGGTCGTGTCAGAGTGAACGGCACGCCGATCAGATACCTATTGGGATTTTGGAGCCCCGGGTTGTATGTTTTGACCCTTTAGACTTGGTTTTTTTAGATCTGTCATTTCAATGCCCAACCCAATCCAGGAATCTAAATCGAATTCCGTCAGTTCACACACGTCAATTTAACCCACCAGGTCGTGTCGGAGTGAACGGCATGCCGATCAGATCCCTATTTAGGATTTTAGACCCTCGGGTTGTATGTATGACCCTTTAGACTTGAGTTTTTTTAGATCTGTCATTTCAACGCCCAACCCAATCCAGGAATCCAAATCGGATTCCGTCATTTCACACACGTCAATTTAACCCACCCGGTCATGTCGGAGAAAACAGCACGCCGATCAGATCCCTATTTGGGATTTTGGACCCCTGGGTTGTGTGTTTAGACCCTTTAGACTTGGGTTTTTTTAGATCCATCATTTCATCGCCCAACCCAATCTGGGAATCCAAATTGGATTCCGTCCGTTCGCACACATCACTTTCATCCACCCAGTCGTGTCGGAGTAAACGGCACGCCGATCAGATCCCTATTTGGGATTTTGGACCCCCGGGTTATGTGTTTTGACCCTTTAGACTTGGGTTTTTTTAGATCCGTCATTTCAACGCCCAACAAAATCCGGGAATCCAATTCGGATTTGGTTAGTTCGCAATCGTCACTTTCACACACCCGGTCGTGTTGGAGCAAACGGCGCGCCGATCTGATCCTATTTGGGATTTTGGACCCCCGGGTTGTGTGTTTTGACCCTTTAGAGTTGGGTTTTTTTAGATCCATCATTTCAACGCCCAACCCAATCCGGGAATCCAAATCGGATTCCGTCAGTTCGCACACGTCAATTTAACCCACCCGGTCGTGTCAGAGTGAACAGCACGCCGATCAGATCCCTATTTGGGATTTTGGACCCCGGGTGTTTGTTTTGACCCTTAGAGTTGGGTTTTTTTAGATCCGTCATTTCAACGCCCAACCCAATCCGGGAATCTAAATTGGATTCCGTCAGTTCGCACACGTCACTTTCATCCACCCGGTCGTGTCGGAGCAAACGACACGACGATCAGATCCCTATTTGGGATTTTGGATCCCCGGGTTGTGTGTTTTGACCCTTTAGAGTTGGTTTTTTTTAGATCCGTCATTTCAACGCCCAACCCAATCCGGGAATCCAAATCGAATTCCGTCAGTTCGCACACGTCAATTTAACCCACCCGGTCGTGTCGGAGCGAACGACACGGCGATCAAATCCCTATCTGGGATTTTGGACCCCCGGGTTGTGTGTTTTGACCCTTTAGACTTGGGTTTTTTTTAGGTCCGTCATTTCAACACCCAACCCAATCTGGGAATCCAAATCAGATTCTGTCAGTTCGCATACGTCAATTTAACCAACTCAGTCGTGTCGGAGTAAACGGCACGCCGATCAGATCCTATTTGGGATTTTGGACCCCCGGGTTGTATGTTTTGACCCTTTAGACTTGGGTTTTTTTAGATCTGTCATTTCAACGCCCAAACCAATCCAGGAATCTAAATCGAATTCCGTCAGTTCGCACACGTCAATTTAACCCACCAGGTCATGTCGGAGAGAACTACATGCCGATCAGATCCCTATTTGGGATTTTGGACCCCCGGGTTGTATGTTTTGACCCATTAGACTCGGGTTTTTTTTAGATCCGTCATTTTAACAACCAACCCAATCCGGGAATCAAAATCGAATTCCGTCAGTTCGCACACGTCACTTTCACCCACCCGGTTGTGTCGGAGTAACGGCACGCCGATCAGATCCCTATTTGGGATTTTGGACCCTCCGGGTTGTGTGTTTTGACCCTTTAGACTTGGTTTTTTTTAGATCCGTCATTTCAACGCCCAACCCAATTCGAGAATCCAAATCGATTCCGTCAGTTCGCACAAGTCAATTTAACACACCGGTCGTGTCGGAGAAAACGGCACGCGATCAGATCCCTATTTGGGATTTTGGACACCCGGGTTGTGTGTTTAAACCTTTAGACTTGGGTTTTTTTTAGACCCGTCATTTCTATGCCCAACCCAATCCGAGAATCCAAATCGGATGCCGTCAGTTCGCACACGTCAATTTAACCCACCCTGTCGTGTCGGAGTGAACGGCACGCGATCAGATACCTATTTGGGATTTTGGACCCCGGGTTGTATGTTTTGACCTTTAGACTTGGGTTTTTTTAGATCTATCATTTCAACGCCAACCCAATCTAGGAATCTAAATCGAATTCCGTGAGTTCGCACACGTCAATTTAACCCACCAGGTCGTGTCGGAGTGAACGGCATGCCGATCAGATCCCTATTAGGATTTTAGACCCCCGGGTTGTATGTTATGACCCTTTAGACTTGAGTTTTTTTAGATCTGTCATTTGAACGCCCAACCCAATCCAGGAATCCAAATCGGATTCCGTCAGTTCGCACACGTCAATTTAACCCACCACCGGTCGTGTCGGAGAAAACAGCACGCCGAACAGATCCCTATTTGGGATTTTGGACCCCTGGGTTGTGTGTTTAGACCCTTTAGACTTGAGTTTTTTTTAGAACCGTCATTTCAATGCCCAACCAATCCGGGAGTCCAAATCAGATTCCGTCAGTTCGCACACGTCAATTTAACCCACCCGTCGTGTCGGAGCGAACGACACGCGATCAGATCCCTATTTTTGATTTTGGACCCCCGGTTGTATGTTTTGACCCTTTAGACACAAGTTTTTTTAGATCCATCATTTCAACGCCCAACCCAATCCGGGAATCCAATTCAGATTCCATGAGTTCGCACACGTCAATTTAACCCACCCGGTCGTGTCAGAGTGAACGGCACGCCGATCAGATCCCTATTTGGGATTTTGGACCCCAGATTGTGTGTTTTGACCCTTTAGACTTGGGTTTTTTTAGATCCGTCATTTCAACGACCAACCCAATCCTGGAATCCAAATCTGATTCAGTTAGTTCGTAATCGTCACTTTCACACACCCTGTCGTGTTGGAGAAAATGGCGCGCCGATCAGATCCCTATTGGGATTTTGGACCCCCGGGTTGTGTGTTTTGACCCTTAGAGTTGGGTTTTTTTTAGATCTGTCATTCAACGCCCAACCCAATCGGGAATCCAAATTGGATTCCGTCAGTTCGCACACGTCAATTAACCCACCCGGTCGTGTCAGAGTGAACGGCACGCCGATCAGATCCCTATTTGGATTTTGGACCCCCGGGTTGTTTGTTTTGACCTTTAGAGTTGAGTTTTTTTTAGATCCGTCATTTCAACGCCCACCCCAATCAGGGAATCCAAATCCGATTCTGTCAGTTCGCACACGTCACTTTCATCCACCCGGTCGTGTCGGGGCAAACAGCACGCCGATCAGATCCCTATTTGGGATTTTGGACCCCCGGTTGTGTGTTTTGACCTTTAGAGTTGGGTTTTTTTAGATCTGTCATTTCAACGCCTAACCCAATCCGGGAATCCAAATCGGATTACGTCAGTTCGCACACGTCAATTTAACACACCCGGTCGTGTCGGTGCGAACGATACACTGATCAGATCCCTATTTATGATTTTGGTCCTTGGGTTGTGTGTTTTGACACTTTAAACTTGGGTTTTTTTTAGATCCATCATTTCAACGCCCAACCCAATCCGGAATCCAAATCGGATTCCATCAGATCGCACACATCACTTTCATCCACCGGTCGTGTCGGAGCAAACGACACGCCGATCAGATCCCTATTTGGGATTTTGGACCCCGGGTTGTGTGTTTTGACCCTTTAGACTTGGTTTTTTTTTTGATCCGTCATTTCATGCCCAACCCAATCCGGAAATTTAAATCGGATTCCATCAGTCGCACACGTCAATTAATCCACCCGAATGTGTCAGAGTAAACGGCACGCTGATCAGATCCCTATTTGGGATTTTGGACCCCCGGCTTGTATGTTTTGACCCTTTAGACTCGGGTTTTTTTAGATCCGTCATTTTAACAACCAACCCAATCGGGAATCAAAATCGAATTCCGTCAGTTCGCACACGTCACTTTCACCCACCCGGTTGTGTCGGAGTAAACGGCACGCCGATCAGATCCTATTTGGGATTTTGGACCCTCCGGGTTGTGTGTTTTGACCCTTTAGACTTGGGTTTTTTTTAGATCCGTCATTTCAACGCCCAACCCAATTCGAGAATCCAAATCGAATTCCGTCAGTTCGCACAAGTCAATTTAACACACCCGGTCGTGTCGGAGAAAACAGCTCGCCGATCAGATCCCTATTTGGGATTTTGGACACCCGGGTTGTGTGTGTTTAACCCTTTAGACTTGGGTTTTTTTTAGACCCGTCATTTCTATGCCCAACCCAATCCGAGAATCCAAATCGGATGCCGTCAGTTCGCACACGTCAATTTAACCCACCCTGTCGTGTCGGAGTGAACGGCACGCCGATCAGATACCTATTGGGATTTTGGACCCCGGGTTGTATGTTTTGACCCTTTAGACTTGGGTTTTTTTAGATCTATCATTTCAACGCCAACCCAATCTAGGAATCTAAATCGAATTCCGTGAGTTCGCACACGTCAATTTAACCCACCAGGTCGTGTCGGAGTGAACGGCATGCCGATCAGATCCCTATTTAGGATTTTAGACCCCCGGGTTGTATGTTATGACCCTTTAGACTTGAGTTTTTTTTAGATCTGTCATTTGAACGCCCAACCCAATCCAGGAATCCAAATCGGATTCCGTCAGTTCGCACACGTCAATTTAACCCACCCGGTCGTGTCGGAGAAAACAGCACGCCGAACAGATCCCTATTTGGGATTTTGGACCCCTGGGTTGTGTGTTTAGACCCTTTAGACTTGAGTTTTTTTTAGAACCGTCATTTCAATGCCCAACCCAATCCGGGAGTCCAAATCAGATTCCGTCAGTTCGCACACGTCAATTTAACCAACCCGGTCGTGTCGGAGCGAACGACACGCTGATCAGATCCCTATTTTTGATTTTGGACCCCCGGGTTGTATGTTTTGACCCTTTAGACACAAGTTTTTTTAGATCCATCATTTCAACGCCCAACCCAATCCGGGAATCCAATTCAGATTCCATGAGTTCGCACACGTCAATTTAACCCACCCGGTCGTGTCAGAGTGAACGGCACGCCGATCAGATCCCTATTTGGGATTTTGGACCCCAGATTGTGTGTTTTGACCCTTTAGACTTTGGTTTTTTTTAGATCCGTCATTTCAACGACCAACCCAATCCTGGAATCCAAATCTGATTCAGTTAGTTCGTAATCGTCACTTTCACACACCCTGTCGTGTTGGAGAAAATGGCGCGCCGATCAGATCCCTATTTGGGATTTTGGACCCCGGGTTGTGTGTTTTGACCCTTTAGAGTTGGGTTTTTTTAGATCCGTCATTTCAACGCCCAACCCAATCCGGGAATCCAAATTGGATTCCGTCAGTTCGCACACGTCAATTTAACCCACCCGGTCGTGTCAGAGTGAACGGCACGCCGATCAGATCCCTATTTGGGATTTTGGACCCCCGGGTTGTTTGTTTTGACCCTTTAGAGTTGAGTTTTTTTTAGATCCGTCATTTCAACGCCCACCCCAATCAGGGAATCCAAATCCGATTCTGTCAGTTCGCACACGTCACTTTCATCCACCCGGTCGTGTCGGGGCAAACAGCACGCCGATCAGATCCCTATTTGGGATTTTGAACCCCCGGGTTGTGTGTTTTGACCCTTTAGAGTTGGGTTTTTTTAGATCTGTCATTTCAACGCCTAACCCAATCCGGGAATCCAAATCGGATTACGTCAGTTCGCACACGTCAATTTAACCCACCCGGTCGTGTCGGTGCGAACGATACACTGATCAGATCCCTATTTATGATTTTGGTCCTTGGGTTGTGTGTTTTGACACTTTAAACTTGGGTTTTTTTTTAGATCCATCATTTCAACGCCCAACCCAATCCGGAATCCAAATCGGATTCCATCAGATCGCACACATCACTTTCATCGACCCGGTCCTGTCGGAGCAAACGGCATGCCGATCAGATCCCTATTTGGGATTTTGGACCCCCGGGTTGTGTGTTTTGACCCTTTAGACTTGGTTTTTTTTTTGATCCGTCATTTCAATGCCCAACCCAATCCGGAAATTTAAATCGGATTCCATCAGTACGCACACGTCAATTTAATCCACCCGAATGTGTCAGAGTAAACGGCACGCTGATCAGATCCCTATTTGGGATTTTGGACCCCCGGCTTGTATGTTTTGACCCTTTAGACTTGGGTTTTTTTAGATCCGTCATTTTAACGCCCAACCCAATCTGGGAATCCAAATCGGATTCCGTCAGTTTGCACACGTCACTTTCACCCACCCGGTCGTGTCGGAGCAAACGGCACGCCGATCAGATCCCTATTTGGGATTTTGGACCCTCCGGGATGTGTGTTTTGACCATTTAGACTTGGGTTTTTTTTAGATCCGTCATTTCAACGCCCAACCCAATCTGGGAATCCAAATCGAATTCCGTCAGTTCGCACACATCAATTTAACACACCCGGTCGTGTCGGAGAAAACGGCACGCCGATCAGATCCCTATTTGGGATTTTGGACCCCCGGGTTGTGTGTTTAAACCCTTTAGACTTGGTTTTTTTTAGATCCGTCATTTCCACGCCCAACCCAATCTGGGAATCCAAATCGGATGCTGTCAGTTCGCACACGTCAATTAACCCACCCGGTCGTGTCGGAGTGAACGACACGCCGATCAGATACCTATTTGGGATTTTGGACCCCCGGGTTGTATGTTTTGACCCTTTAGACTTGGGTTTTTTTAGATCCGTCATTTCTACGCCCAACCCAATCCGGGAATCCAAATCGAATTCCGTCAGTTCGCACACGTCAATCTAACCCACCCGGTCGTGTCGGAGCGAACGACACGGTGATCAGATCCCTATTTGGGATTTTGGACCCCCGGGTTGTGTGTTTTGACCCTTTAGACTTGGGTTTTTTTTAGGTCCGTCATTTCAACACCCAACCCAATCCGGGAATCCAAATCAGATTCCGTCAGTTCGCACACGTCAATTTAACCCACCCAGTCGTGTCGGAGCAAACGACACGCCGATCAGATCCCGATTTGGTATTTTGGACCCCGGGTTGTATGTTTTTACCCTTTAGACTTGGGTATTTTTAGATCTGTCATTTCAACGCCCAACCCAATCCAGGAATCCAAATTGAATTCCGTCAGCTCGCACACGTCAATTTAACCCACCCAGTCGTGTCGAAGTGAACGGCATGTCGATCAGATCCCTATTTGGGATTTTGGACCCCGGGTTGTATGTTTTGACCCTTTAGACTTGGGTTTTTTTAGATCTGTCATTTCAATGCCCAACCCAATCTGGGAATCCAAATTAGATTCCATCAGTTCGCACACGTCAATTTAACCCACCCGGTCGTGTCGGAGTGAACGGCATGCCGATCAGATCCCTATTTGGGATTTTGGACCCCGGGTTGTGTGTTTTGACCCTTTAGACGGGTTTTTTTTAGATCTGTCATTTCAACACCCAACCCAATCCGAGAATCCAAATCAGATTCCGTCAGTGTGCACACGTCAATTTATCCAACCCGGTTGTGTCGGAGCAAATGGCACACCGATCAGATCCCTATTTGGGATTTTCGACCCATGGGTTGTGTGTATAGACCATTTAGACTTGGGCTTTTTTTAGATCTGTCATTTCAATGCCCAACCCAATCCGGGAGTCCAAATCGGATTCTGTCAGTTCGCACACGTCAATTTAACCAACCCGGCCGTGTCGGAGTGAACGACAAGCAGATCAGATCCCTATTTGAGATTTTGGACCCCCGGATTGTATGTTTTGACCCTTTAGTCTCGGGTTTTTTTTAGATCCGTCATTTCAACGCCCAACCCAATCCGGGAATCCAAATCAGATTCCGTCATTTCGCACACGTCAATTTAACCCACCCGGTCGTGTTAGAGTGAACGACACGCCGATCAGATCCCTATTTGGGATTTTGGACCCCGGATTATGTGTTTTGACCCTTTAGACTTGGGTTTTTTTTTAGATCCGTCATTCAATGCCCAACCCAATCTGGGAATCCAAATTGGATTCCGTCCATTCGCACACATCACTTTCATCCACCCAGTTGTGTCGGAGTAAACGACACGCCGATCAGATCCCTATTTGGGATTTTGGACCCCTGGGTTATGTGTTTTGACCCTTTAGACTTGGTTTTTTTTTAGATCCGTCATTTCAACGCCCAAGTACAAATAAGAAAAGGGGAAGAACAAGTCCCTTAGGGGCATACCCTGAGGGTGACGTACAACTGAAGGGGGAAACCACTGCTAGTTATAGGGACGATGACTATCGCCCCGCCTCCTCCGCCCGATGCGCACTCGGCCGCTGCTGAGAAGTCTCACCTGGAAAAGGAAGGGATGAGCTTCACAACAGAAGCTCAGTAGGGACTACCAATCTTCTACTGGCTCTAATAGGCGGGAAAGAAAGAATATATATAAACAAATTAAATAACCTGCAATCATCTATATTCTACTCTACACAGAAAAGTGCGGAAGCAAAGCTACTAACTAACAATGGTACGGAAGGACACCACGGTCAGAAACTCCGTACGACCTGCATATCGTGACCACCACATGGCTGGCAACACAGATGGAAGAACCTTGTCGGGACAAGAGACACTATCTATGGAAACCACTACCACTAGTTGTTGGGTTTTCAATATATCAGTTTTTGATGATCACATTAATATCCTTGAACATTGATTTAATGCAAAATTGATGTGTTAATTAACATGAAAAACACCATGAAAGTGATTATGTTAAACATTGCCAAATCACACAATGTATATCACTAACAATGTATTTACATGTATGTGCACAAGCATGAAAGATGGAGCATCAAAGAGATGAGCAAACAGACCAAGACAATGTCAAAGAAGTGTATCTGTCGACAGGCCCAGGGTATGTGTCGACAGATACACACAGTCAATCCAAGACAGACTTCAGTTTGTATTTCCCTGAGTGCACCTGTCGACAGATACACACAGACAACTCAAGACAGACTTTAGTCTTTGTATCCCTGAGTGCACCTGTCGACAGATGCAATTTACCTGTCGACAGATACACTCAAAAATTCAGATTTCTGAAACCCAGTTCTCAGACTGAGTGCATCTATCGACAGATGCAAGTGCACCTGTCGACAAACGACGGAAACATGAAATTCAGAAATTCCTATTCCGGCCCCATTTGAGTGTTTCCTTCCTCCACGACCCCCACCTTTACCTAACACTATATAAGCATCCTTTTGGAGCAAAATTCACATAGAGCAGCCTCCCAACCAAGAGCCTCCAAGGGACCAAGAGGAAAAGCCCCAATTTGCTGCCCTGCTTCAATCTTCCGCCCAGTTCGTCGTGGAATCACCATCCATGCGAAGTTGAAGCGGATCGTCGTCAATTCAACCTTCTACATTGATCAGTCTACATCCAATCGAAGTTTGAAGAGCGTCTGGACGATCCACGAGAAGAATTCCAACTGGATTTGTTCCCCAACTCTAAATTCTTCTCCATTTCACAATTTCCATTCCACTGTGTGTGTGTGGTTGTGTTTCAAGCATCCCTTGTGCTTGATCCACGAAATTGTGGTTGTTCTGATCGTGGTTCATCAGACAACGTGTGTGTGTGTGAGTTGTTGTGTTGAACTTGCTCATAAGCAGTCGTTTCTGCGTGTGTGTGTGGACGGTGGATGTAGGATACACGAGTTGTGTACTCCGAACCACCTTAAATCATCGTGTCCTGTGGTTTGTTCGCGTTTTGCGATAGATGATTGGTAGGCACATTGTTCATACGCACGTTTGATACCCTGTTCTCATTTATATCAACTCAAGCTTTCTCATATTCAATCGAATTCTAATCAAATTTCATTAAGATTACTGTTGCACCGAAAAGAAGCCATCAGTAAATAGAAATTGCCGTAATCTATTCAACCCCCCCCCCTTCTAGATTACCATATTGTGTTATTCCGCATAACCCTTCAATTGGTATCAGAGAAAGGTTTCTCCGATTTACAGTTTTCGTAATTTGATCTAGCGATCAGGAGATTCTCGATCTTATGGATTCTAGCAAAGGGTATATGGCCGAGGGACATTCAGTAACCAGGCCACCCTATTTTGATGGCACTGACTATTCTTATTGGAAAAATCGTATGCAGGTATTTTTGAGAGCTCAAAATTACGAGCTGTGGAAGATAGTCAGCAAGGGACCATATGTGTTGCCCGAGGACGAAGACACCTTGACGAAAGACCAAATAGCTAAAGGAACTCTCAACTGGAGCGCACTAAACATGATGCAATGTGCGGTGCATCCAAAGGAGTTCTCAAGAGTCTCCACATGCTCAACAGCAAAAGAGATGTGGGACAAACTTGAACTCATTTACGAAGGTACGTCCGAGGTAAGGGAAACTAAAGTTAGCATGTTAGTGTCTGAATATGAAATGTTCAAGATGAAAACTGATGAAGACATATCAGACATGTTTGCAAGATTCATGCTAATAGTTAACGGGCTAAAAGGTCTTAAGAAGGAATACTCTGAAAGTGACTTAGTAAGAAAGATACTTCGATCTCTTACTTCATCTTGGAATACTAAGGCCACTGTCATTGAGGATTCCAAAGACCTTTCTAAAATGAAATTGGATGAACTAATTGGTTCCTTAATGACATACGAAATCAACATCAAAAGAAAAGAATTAGAAGAAAATCGTAGGAAGTCAATTGCTTTAAAAGCATCCAACAAAACATCAACAAGCTCCAAGAAATCCATTCAACAAGAAGTGATGAGCAAGGAACATCTAGTGAGAGTGATAATGATGAAATGGCAATGCTCACTAGACAATTCAAGAAATTCTAAAGTTCAAAAGGAGAGACACAGGTAACTCCAACCTTTTCAGAAGAAAAATTTTTCACAGAAATATGAGTCCAACAAAAAATCTGATATTGTTTGTTATGAATGCAAGAAATAGGGGCACATGAGAGGAGAATGCCCGGAACTCAAGAAGAAGCTGAAGAAAGAAAAATTCATCTCCAAGAAAGCCAAAGCAATGTTGGCAACCTGGAGTGATGAAGATGAAGATGAAGATGCACAAGAAACATCCGATGATGAAGAAGTAAAATGCTTAATGGCAAGGAGTGATGACTCCACTGAGGTAAATTTCTCTTTTGATAATTACACTGCAAGTGAATGGGAGGAAGCATACACTACTCTATTTGAAAAATTTTGTGAATATAGATATGAAAATAAAGCATTGAAAAAGAAATGCAACTCCCTTGTGCATGATAAAAACAATGATGAACGAATTGCATTCCTGACAAAAGAAATAGAAATGATGAAAGTTGATGAAAAGACTCATAATGAAGAGATGGATTGCTTGAAAATGAAACTACAAGAAACACAAAAAGAAAAGGACTGTTTAAGCCATTCTCTTGAATTCCTTCAAGAGAACATCTAGAAACAAGGAAAAAGTTGGAACAAACTGAAAAAGAATTGAAAGAGAAATCTGAGGACTTGATGAAATTTGTAAAAGGAAAGCAAAATCTAGATGCGGTTTTGGGTGGTAAAATACATGTAACCAAGCATGGGTTAGGATATCAACCTATCAAACAAAGAAAATAGGAGAGTCATTGATCACTTCCTTTGTTGATCCTAGCCCAAGCACAAGCAAGCATGTTCCCACAAAGCATAAAACAAGTCAATCTCAGACCAAAGTATTGCAACCCAAACAAAATGTTCCCAACAAACAAAAGAAAAAGCCACCTGTCGACAGATGGAATGGTGCCTGTCGACAGGCAAGAACAACTTCAACAAATAAACAGTCTATCAAGAAACAAAAAATTGAAAAGAAAATTATTTCATGCAATGTGTGTAAAAAGATTGGTCATGATGAAAAACAATGCTGGAATAATCCAAAGAAACAGAAATTCAAACAAGTTTGGATTCCTAAACATTTACTTTGTTGCATGAATGAATTTTGGGACCCAAAGTAATTTGGGTACCAAAACCTCTTGTCTGATCCACATATGCTGTCACGCCCCGACACGGAATATCGGAGTGCGAAGGCAGTTGCAAGAAAAGGGTGTAGAGCGAGTACTAGACATCAAACCATTGCACATTGAATAATACTAAAACAAATCTTTCTCATTGATAACTTTTCAAATGTCTAGTTACAACCACTAATATCAGAGCCATTCTATAGGGCCCAATTACATTGCAATAGAAGGAAATAACTAACTGCAACTCTAAGCTAACATAACGACTCGAGGGTACTCCTAGCTTCACTCTTGGTCATTCCCATCCTCGTGAGTGTATGTGTCATCCTCGGTCTCACCTGAGAACACAACATCAAATAACGTAGGGTGAGCGATAACGCCCAGTAGGACTTAAATCTCAGGCTCAAGCAGGCTTTAAATAATTAACGCATTTAATGGCAGAGTATCTAAAGATAGCAGGTACAAGAAAGTCAAAATATAGCAAAAGATAACACAATAGCATGAGAGCGTGTATAGTTTCCAAAAATAGCACAAGTATCGAGTGTAGCACGAATAGCAGGATGTCCATAGCACAACTAGCACGACGAGTATAGCACTTGTTTATCATTCTAGACATCGAGAGAGTATAGCACGTTTTGTGTTTTGATTGTCATATAGATAGTCGAGATAGATAGCACTTGAGTGTAATGCCAAACACTCTGATCATTTAACTCCCATAGGCACTAGCACTTTCGGGCGCACATCCCAGGACCTGATCAGGCCCTTTATATATTGCGAGGCATTGGTTATATTGTTTATCTTTAGACAATCAGTCAATGGCCAATATAGAGTACCAAGAAGTAGATGAGAGCACTAGATGAATAGACGAGATAGTAGAGTGAATGTGATAGACGAGCGAGTAAAGTATAGATGAGAGCTAGTGGACATTGCACGTAATGCGACGAGTAAACGACGATAGTAACAGTTGCACAACACGCGTACGTGGTGTTGGCAGTCAGGTGGAACTCACGATCTTTCCGCTGGCCATGTTATGCACAAGTCCAGAGGTTCGACGTGATTCAAGGTAAGAGCGAACTTCTAATAGCCGTTTGGATCATATTGATCCCTAAAGGTATAATGGGTTTTAGGGTACAACCGGCTCGTCGACCATGTGGGAATCCATGATCAGAGGAGACTTACGGAGGCCTTGTGCAAGAGTTCACTAGTCCGGCGAAAGGAATATCCGACGGAGAGTTCACCACAAGCCAAGAAAAGTGTGTATATAAAACAGGTGCTCGACGTTCTAGAGGAATTCTAGGACAGTGGAGCGTCGATATCGGTATATAAACAATGCAAGAAACGAATACAAGTCCTTTAAAATAGGGCAAGTAATGTACTTTATTTCAATAAATTACCAGATACATTATGAGAATATTTCTGCAAGATTTCAGCCATAAATGGATGGTTCATGTGTGTGCAAGTGCAAGAGAAATCATAGATAGAAATAAGTCGTGAAGATGTATTTTAAATCATTCAATATAGCACCATTTTTAAGTAGGGTTCTTACTGGGGGTATAATCGTAAGTGACTAAAATATTTTTATTTTATTTTTTCATGAGTTTTTCATCAAAACCTGTGAAGGTGACATAGGGCTGTAAGGGTGGCGACATGTGCCAGGAAGAACGCGACAGGGTCTTGTACGGGTCGCGACAGGGCTTGCAAATCGGATTCTGAGAACGCGACATAGGCACTGTCGCATTTCAGAAAGCGACAAGGAAGGCGTCGCAATGGCTTGAGAATGCGACAGGTGGTCGGTCGCAATAAGACCCAGAAGGTGACATATCGGGCCGTCGCTTTCTGGTGGTCTGCGCCTGGCTCTGACAGGAATCAGACCAGGCTTTGGATTGCGGGCCAACTTGAAATAGAATGATACAGGGTGCTTTGAAAAATCATAACTAATTGTATAGTGAACAAAAAATCATGAAACCAGTTGCAAATTAAACTAGACATGTAAGGGTACTTCCAATAAATAGGAATTCGAGAGAGAGCATGGTTTGAATACGGTTTGAGAACAAACAAGAATGAGTAATATAGAACATGACACATGGAGCAAGTTTGATTTATTTCGAGCAACATGCTCAATGAAATTTAGGCTTTTTAGGGGCAAATGATCTCTAACAAGATGAAGTATCTACAGTAAAAATTTCGTAGCATGGGATTGAGTATACAAGGAGATATGGATTTAACATGATGTCTCGGGGTTATCATGTTTGCAGAACTTCAAAAATTAAGAACAAAAGATAGGTTGGATGGAAAAATATGAAACTTGGGGGTTTCGTTCCAGAGGGTAAGAAGAACCTACAGAAAAAGTTTCATGGTTTATGCTTGTGAGAATGCCTACCTTTGACTCGATTTGTCTTCTAGGGCTAGAACTTGAAGAACAAGGGAAGAAGCTTCAAGCTCTTCTTCTCTCCACGAAATCCTCTCCTCCTTAGCCTCTTCTCCACATCCAGCAACTCTTGGCCACGAGCTAGGGTTGCCCAAGGGAGTTTAAGAGGTGTATTTATGCAAGTATGTATTTCTATTCCTACTACTACTCTAATTCCTCTTAAATTCCGAAATTTCCTTACTCTAACCTTCCTTCCTTGCTTTCCAATCCCTATTTAGACTTGGATGAGATCTAAATTCGTGCTAAACCTTATAGGGTAGGTTTAGGAATCCAATTCCAACTCTAACTTCCTATTTAATGCATTAAATACCCCTTTTCTATTTAGGTAATAATTTAGTTACGAATTTAGGGTATTTTCTTATTATTCTCCCTTTGTAAATTCATATTTTGACCCAATAAATTCTAGAAGATCCATTAAGCAAAGCCCATTACTCTTTTCCATTTAATGGGTTTATTTAATCCTCTATTTAAATATCCATTTAGCTAGGTTTTAATTCTTTATTTAAATTTTTATTTTTCGCAAAAATTCAGGTTGCTACATATGCAGGAATGCCTAGCAGCCCAACATCAAAACAAATGGTACCTGGATAGCGGCTGTTCGAGGCACATGACAGGCGACAAAGCGAAATTCTATTTCCTAGTGGAGAAAGACGGAGGACAAGTCATTTTTGGAGGTAACAACAAATGCCAATCATTGGCACAGGTAATGTTGGTAAGTGTCCATCCAATTCAATTGAAAATGTACTGTTAGTTGATGGCCTTAATCACAATTTGCTTAGCATAAGTCAATTATGTGATAGAGGTCACAACGTCATTTTTGAATCGAATTCATGTCAAATTGTTGATAAAGAAATAGGAAGTGTAAAATTTTCTGGAAAAAGAGTGAATAACATCTACTTAGTTGATTTAGATGATCCAGAAAATGACAACTTGTGTCTTGTTGCAAATAGACAGGATGGATTGACTTTGTGGCATCGTAGGCTTGGCCATGCGAGCTACAACGTATTGCACAAGATCATGAAGCTCAATTAGTAAGTGGACTTCCTGACATTTCTTTTAACAACAATGAAAGTTTTTGTGATGCATGTGCACAGGGAAAACAGACCCAAAGTCTTTCAAATCCAAAGCACCGGTAAGCACATCTAAACCATATGAACTGTTGCACATGGACCTTTTTGGACCAACTAGAACTTTAAGTCTCAATGGCAAACGTTTTGGTTTTGTCATTGTAGATGATTTTTCTAGGTTCACTTGGGTCAAATTCTTGGCACACAAAAGTGAAACACTAATAATCTTCCAAGAATTCTTTAACAAGATTGAGCATGGCAATGTGAATAAAATATGCTCAATCCGCACCGATCACGGGGGAGAATTTGATAACAATGCATTTTTGATTTTTGCAGGCACCAAGGGATCGAACATTGTTCTCCTCCCCAAGAACTCCAGAACAAAATGGAGTAGTGGAGAGGAAAAACTAACATTGGTGGAAATGGCTCGCACTCTTCTGGTTGAAGGCCAACTCTCCAGAAGCTTTTGGGCAGAAGCAGTGAACACTTCATGCTACATTCTAAACAGAGCCATGGTAAGACCTGTGATAAAGAAACCCCCTACCATTTGTTGAAAGGTAAGAAACCCAATCTTGGGTACTTCCGAGTATTTGGCTCAAAGGTATTTACTCATAACATGATAAATCTGATTTAGATAAATTTGAAGCCAAAAGTGATCAAGGTGTTTTTCTAGGCTACTCAGAACACTCTAAGGCATATAGGGTGTTTAACAATAAAACACGCACTGTGGAAGAAACTCCACATGTTATTTTTGATGAGACTTATGCCAAATCTAACAGCTTGACTGTTAACAGAACTGAAAAGAAGATGAAGCAACATCACTTGAGGATCTACACGTCAAAGCAAAAGACAAATCTGAAGAAGGTTCCAAGACCAAAGGCGGATATCTTCACAAGGACTATGATGAAGATGATGAAATAGCCTTCAGAAAACAAGAGAACACATGAAGAAAATCCACTAGAAGGTGAACCTCCTGAAGAACACACATTCACAAGATCAAATTCCTCAAGGACAAGATGCTCCCGGCCCTTCAACAATCACAAATGTGAGGTATTCCAAAGATCACCCACTTGATGATGTGATAGGTAGTTTAAATGATTCTGTTCAAACAAGGTCTCAAGTTAGACAATAATTGAACATGATCTTTTTGCTTTTGTCTCTCAAGTGGAACCCAAAAATGTTGAAGAAGCCTTAAAGATAACTCATGGATTGATGCTATGCATGAGGAACTTGGTCAATTTCAAAGAAATAATGTATGGAGTTTAGTTCCTAGAACCCCTGAAATTTCTATCATAGGAACTAGATGGTGTTTTTGGAATAAACTTAATGAAGAAGAAAAAGTGGTCAGAAATAAGCTAGACTCGTTGCAAAAGATATAATCAAGAATTTGGTGTAGATTTTGAAGAATCCTTTGCTCCTGTAGCCAGGTTAGAAGCAGTCAGAATTTTATTGGCATATGCATGCTCCCATAGTTCAAACTTTATCAAATGGATGTTAAAACTGCTTTCTTAAATGGCTATATCAAAGAAGAAGTCTATGTCTCTCAACCACCAGGCTTTGAAAATTCTGAAATGCCTAACCATGTGTATAAATTGCACAAAGCTCTTTATGGTTTGAAACAGGCACCTCGAGCTTGGTATGATAGACTAAGCAATTTTCTGGTAAGCAAAAACTACTCAAGAGGTAAAGTGGACCAAACACTCTTCACTAAGAAAGTTCGCAATCACATAATTGTTGTTCAAGTTTATGTGGACGATATTATATTTGGTTCTACTAACCCTTCACTGTGTGAAGAATTTTCTAAACACATGCACAGTGAATTTGAGATGAGTCTAATGGGGGAGCTTCAATTCTTTCTTGGTTTGCAGGTGAAACAACATAAAGACGGCTTCTTCATAAATCAAGAAAAATATGTCAAAGAGCTTCTCAAACGATTTCAATTTGAGCAAGCTAAACCGGCCTCCACCCCAATGAGCACAAGCATCAAATTGGAAAATGATGAGAAAGGTAAACCGGTAGATGCAAACCACTTCCGAGGTATGATTGGCTCACTCCTTTATCTTACTGTAAGTACCGGATATACAATTCAGTGTTTGCCTTTGTGCTAGATATCAATCTAGTCCAAAGGAAAGTCATTTAATTGCAGTCAAGAGAATTTTCCGATATCTCTCAGGTACATGCAATTTGGGTTTTTGGTACCCAGCAGGTAGTAATTTTGATTTGATATCATATTCTCATGCTGATTATGCTGGATGTAAAATTGATAGAAAGTACTAGTGGATATTGTCAATTCCTTGGCGGTTGCATGGTTTCGTAGGCATCCAAGAAACAACACTCGGTAGCACTCTCCACTGCAGAGGCAGAATATGTCGCTGCAGGAAGTTGTGTAGCTCAAGTGTTGTGGATCAAAAGTCAGTTAGCTGACTATAATGTTGAAATTGGATGCACACCTATACTATGTGACAACACAAGTGCTATCAACCTTTCAAAAACCCTGTCCAACACTCAAGGACTAAACACATTGAAATCCGTCATCATTTCTTGAGAGATGAAGTTGCCAATAAACCTTGGAACTTAATTTCATTCCCACAGAAAAACAATTGGCTGACATTTTCACCAAACCCTTGTCTGAAGATAGATTCACATCCTTAAGAAGAGAATTGGGTTTGTGTAAAATGCAATGAAACTAACTCTCCATATTGGAGTACATGCTCTTTATGTGTGAATGACTATGTGGTATATCAAATGGTGAACTGTGGAAAAACAAGTTCGGCTTGTTTGGAAACTACATCATGCGTGAGGAAACATTCTCCGCCAAGTATCCATAGTCCCATTGCATATAAAGGTCATGTACTTCACATAGGATTTTTAGTTTCCTTACATTTTATCATGTTATCTCCATGAAACAATGCTCTTTCTGTGACCATGTGCTTGTGTATGATATTCTTGAAATGAACATGTTTGCCTTGTCTCAAATGCTTGTGTGAATCCTTGACTAGATGTTGTGTCAACACGTGCACACACTATGGGGGAGTAAGTTCAGGGTAGATGAGTATTTTCATGAGGAAATCTTCCCTCATTTCAACTTTTAATCCTCACTTCTTTGAACTTCATGTGCACTCAAAATGAAACCAGAAAAATCCACTCTGTTCATATCTGTCGACAAACACATTCTATCTGTCGACAGGTACACTCAGACTTGCTCTGACTGAAACTTCAATTCATCAGTCTGTGTGCATCTGTCGACAGACAGATTCCTTCTGTCGACAGATACAAATTCTAACTTTTTTTCTCATTCCTTCTTCATACTTTTAAGAAAGTGTTCATTACTTGATTTAAAGGTAAACATTGGATTGTTTTGTGCAATATAACCTTTCATATCCACTTCATGTCAAAGTCGTGAACCAAGTCTAAATGATGTTTGATGCAACACTTGATTGAGGTCTATTTAGATCATTTTGAACACAATGAGCAAACCAAATGATTTTTAAACATCTCCTTTGAATAACTCCCTTGTCATTAACATGAATCCAAAATGATTTGAAAAATCAGAAGGTCCTTGAATTTAATGTTCTACATTATCACTTGCCTAAAGAAATCTCATGTACTTGACGAAAAGTAAAAACAAAATAAAAGGGAGAAAAGCTACCTATTTCTACGTTTCAATCAAAAAAAAAAATTATCTTTCATTTATGGATGGAGGTAGAGCAATGATGAAAATCACTAAGTAACCGGGGACATGGGCATCACCAATGTCGGTCTTCGCGTCAAAAGGTTGTTTCATTATCTCTACACAATAGCTTGATGGACACTCACATTGAGTAACTGGGGGTATTGGCATCACAAATGTCTACCTTCACATGAAAAAGTGAAAGTGCTCCTCATTGCCACTCTTTCCCATCTTCACTGTTTAAAGATCCTAAAATCATACTAGAAATAGAGTGAAGCCTCTGAAAAATTTTTACGTCAAGTCCAATGTGCTTCTTATGGGTAAAATGTTCTTGTGGCCATCTAATTCAAATTTCATCTGACTATCATCTCTATTTGGATGCATGTTTTTCTTCAATGGCCTTAATCAACAGTTATTTAATTTTCACTGGCTTTTGTGAAATGGTTTTCTTATGATCTAATTAAAGAACTCATTGGTTTTATTTCTAAATCATTGTAGAATTGCGTCATGTCTTCATCATAATGGATATGCATTTTTATCTTGCACATACACCTATTTTACCCTAAAATGCCAAATGAACACTTGACCTTTTGAAAAATCTTGAAAAAATCAAGTTTCTGCTAAAACAGTTATCTGTCGACAGACAGATGGTCATCCGTCGACAGCCGGCGGCTCAGATTCATTTTTGAAGCCAACCATCGCGCCGGTTAAAGTCTTCTGTGTGGGGCCTCTTTTCTAAATCCCTTCTATACCTATTCTAAAGGCCTCCCACGACCATTTCCCCTCTCATTTCCTCCTCCTCTTCTCCAAACCCCTCTCTTCCCCCTCCAGGGCTCAAGATCCGATCCGTCTCCGACGATCTCGCTGCTCCTCGTCTGAGATCCCTACACTCTTCCTTCCCAAACGCCATTCTCACCCTCCTTCTTCAGATGGCACCCAAGACCAAGATTCTCACTCGCCGTCGTCGCGCTTCGACGGACGCCGGAGAGAGTTCCAGGGCTCCTTCATAACATCGTAGCAAGCATCGCGAAGATCGGTTGCCGGAACTCATTGTTCCTCAGGGTCTCTGTTGGTTTTTCCATATATCATGTTTTTGATGATCACATTAATATCCTTGAACATTGATTTAATGCAAAATTGATGTGCTAACTAACATGAAAAACACCATGAAAGTGATTGAGTTAAACATTGCTAAATCATACAATGTATATCACTAACAATGTATTTGCATGTAGGTGCACAAGCATGAAGATGGATCATTGAAGAGATGAGCAAATAGCACAAAAAACTGTCAAAGAGGTGTATCTGTCGACAGGCTCAGGGCATGTGTCGACAGATTCACACAGTCATTCCAAGACAGAACTCAGGTTTGCATCTCTGAGTGCACCTGTCGACAGATGCAATGTACCTGTCGACAGATACACACAGGCAACCCAGGACAGAACTCAGGTTTTGTATTCCTGAGTGCACCTGTCGACAGATGCAAATTGCCTGTCGACAGATACACTCAGAAACTCATTTTTCTGAAACCCAGTTCTCAGCCTGAGTGCGCCTGTCGACAGATGCAAGTGCACCTGTCGACAGACGACGGAAACATGAGACTTAGAGTTTCCAAATCCGGCCCACTTGGGTGTTTCCTTCCTCCACGACCCCCACTTTACCTAACACTATATAAGCCTTTGGAGCCAAATTCGCAGAGAGCAGCCTCCCAACCAAGAGCCTCCAAGGGAGCAAGAGGAAAAGCCCCAAAATGCTGCTCTGCTTCAACTTTCTGCCCAGATCGTTGTGGAATCGCCCATCCATGTGAAGTTGAAGCCGGATCGTCATCATTCAACCTTCTACATCGATCAATCTACATCCAATCGAAGTTTGAAGAGCGTTTGGACGATCCACGAGAAGAATTCCAACTGGATTTGTTCCCCAACTCTAAATTCTTTCCATTTCACAATTCCATTCCATCGTGTGTGTGTGGTGTGTTTCGAGCATCCCTTGTGCTTGATTCACAATTTGTGGTTGTTCTGATCGTGGGGTCATCAGACAACGTGTGTGTGGTTGAGTTGTTGTGTTGAACTCGCTCATAAGCAGTCATTCTGCGTGTGTGTGTGGACGGTGGATGTAGGATACACGAGTTGTGTACTCCGAACCACCTTAAATCACCGTGTTCTGTGGTTTGTTCGCGTTTTGCGATAGATGATTGGGTAGGCACGGTGTTCATACGCACGTTTGATTCCCTGTTTCATTTAGATCAACTCAAGCGGTCTTATAATCAATCGAATTCTAATCAAGTTTCATTAAGATCGCTGTAGCATCAAAGAAGCCATCAATACTAAAAATTGCCGTAATCTATTCAACCCCCCTTCTAGATTACCGTATTGTGTTATTGCATAACCCTTCAATTGGTATCAGAGCACGGTTTCTCCGATTTACTGCTTCGTCATTGATCTAGCGATCAGGAGATTTCGATCTTATGGATTCTAGCAAAGGGTATATGGCCGAGGGACATTCAGTAACCAAGCCACCCTATTTTGATGGCACTGACTATCCTTATTGGAAAAATCGCATGCAGGTATTTTTGAGAGCTCAAAATTACGAGCTATGGAAGATAGTCAGTAAGGGACCATATGTGTTGCCCGAGGATGAAGACACTTGGACGCGAAGACCAAATAGCTAAAGGAACTCTCAACTGGAGTGCATTAAACATGATGCAATGTGCGGTGCATCCAAGGAGTTCTCAAGAGTCTCCACATGCTCAACAGCAAAAGAGATGTGGGACAAACTTGAACTCATTTACGAAGGTACGTCCGAGGTAAGGGAAACTAAAGTTAGCATGTAGTGTCTGAATATGAAATGTTCAAGATGAAAACTGATGAAAAGTATATCAGACATGTTTGCAAGATTCATGCTATAGTTAACGGGCTAAAAGGTCTTAAAAAGGAATACTCTGAAAGTGACTTAGTAAGAAAGATACTTCGATCTCTTACTTCATCTTGGAATACTAAGGCCACTGTCATTGAGGATTCCAAAGACCTTTCCAAAATGAAATGGATGATGAACTATTGGCTCCTTAATGACATATGAAATCAACATCAAAAGAAAAGAATTAGAAGAAAATCCTAGGAAGTCAATGCTCTAAAAGCATCCAACAAATCATCAACAAGCTCCAAGAAAATCTTCAACAAGACAGTGATGAGCAAGAGAACATCTAGTGAGAGTGAAATGGTGAAATGGCAATGCTCACTAGACAATTCAAGAAATTTCTGATGTTCAAAGGAGAGACACAGGTAACTCTAAACCTTTTCAAAAGAAAATTTTTTCACAGAAATATGAGTCCAATAAAAAAAAATCTGATATTGTTTGTTATGAATGCAAGAAACAGGGCACATGAGAGGAGAATGCCGGAATCAGAAGAAGCTGAAGAAGGAAAAATTCACCTCCAAGAAAGCCAAAGCAATGTTGGCTACCTGGAGTGATGAAGATGAAGATGAAGATGCACAAGAAACATCCGATGATGAAGAAGTGAAATGCTTAATGGCTAGGAGTGATGACTCCACCGAGGTAAACTTCTCATTTGATGATTTCACTGCAAGTGAATGGGAGGAAGCATACACTACTCTATTTGAAAAATTTTGTGAATATAGATCTGAAAATAAAGCATTTAAAAAGAAATGCAACTCCCTTGTGCATGATAAGAACAATGATGAACGAATTGCATTCCTGACAAAAGAAATAGAAATGATGAAAAGTTGATGAAAAGACTCATAATGAAGAGATGGATTGCTTGAAAATGAGATGCAAGAAACACAAAAAGAAAAAGACTGTTTAAGCCATTCTCTTGAATTCCTTCAAGAAGAACAATTAGAAACAGAAAGAAAAAGTTGGAACAAACTGAAAAAGAATTAAAAGAAAAATCTGAGGACTTAATGAAATTTTTAAAAGGAAGCAAAATCTAGATGCGGTTTTGGGCGCAAAATACATGTAACCAAGCATGGGTTAGGATATCAACCTGTCAAACAAAAGAAATAGGAGAGTCATTGATCACTTCCTTTGTTGATCCTAGCCCAAGCACAAGCAAGCATGTTCCCACAAAGCATAACTCAAGGCAGCTCAGACCAAGCAAGCAACCAAACAAAATGTTCCCAACAAACAAAAGAAAAAGCACCTGTCGACAGATGGAATGGTGCCTGTCGACAGACAAGAACAACTTCATCTAATAAAACAGTCTATCAAGCAACAAAAAATTGAAAAGAAAATTCCTTCATGCAATGTGTGTAAAAAGATTGGTCATGATGAAAAAACAATGTTGGAATAATCCAAAGAAACAGAAATTCAAACAAGTTTG